>CM045770.1:106740437-107363781 GCA_025200525.1 Camellia lanceoleosa | reverse complement strand
ATGGTTCAAATATTTTGGTGACCATTCTCGAACGCGTCTCGCTTTTTAGGCCAAAGGGCATGACCAGAAGAGAGTCCTCTTGAGTTGTGAAGGATGTGACTCCGGTTTATGCATGGCGATTTGGTGATAACCTCAGAGCGCGCCCGTAAAGCTAAGTCGGTTGTGTCTCACCGTTAAGTCCACTAGTTGATCTATCCAAGGCAAAGGGAAGCTATCTTTGGGCACGCCTTATTGACTGCTTTGTAGTCGACGCAGACACGCCACTTGCCATTCTTCTTTGGTACTACAACGGTATTGGAGATCCATCTTGGGTAGTGTACCTCTCTGATTGCCCCTACCTCCAGCAGGTTTCCTACTTCCTCTGCCACTATTTCGGCGTGATGGAGTGCCGACGGTGTCAATGATTAGCCTAGCGTATGGGTGGACATTGAGTTAGTGGCAAATGAAATTGGGATCAATGCTCGCATGTCGATGGGGTTCAGCGAACACTTCGATGTTGGAGGTCGAATTCCAAGACTTCCAATCTCTCCGGACAACGACGAACCAAGTAAGAAGAACTTATCCGGTTCTTCTCATCTATCTTGACTTCCACCAAGTCCTCCATCGCTTCGACTAGCCACTTTGCCAACATCCGTGAATAGTTCATTACTCGGTTCTTCCACCGAATGAACATATCCTTTAAAGACGCGGCCGCCGTTCATCGTCACAAAGCACGCTCGACATGATCCGGTCTCCATAAACTTCTATCACTCCGGGAAACCGTGATCACCGGTGGTAGGAGATCGCCATCGAAAGTATGGCGGCAGCTTAGTTGTTCCGCCTAAGATAATGTCAGAAGTGAGGGACTGCTAACACCTGTAACTCCACTGTTGGCTATACTTCGCCTCGACCGGGAGAATAATTTGGCTACCGGGCCATTCGCAGCGGAGAGTTGAATCCATGATGAGATACTATTGGTGCTTAAGTTCTTATCTTGCAACTGAGTTGCTTGAAAGTTTTATAGTATACTTCTCACACGAGCTACCTTGGTCAACTCAGAACGCTTGACGCCAAAAAATCCTTGACTCAAGAGTGACGCACTCTGGCGCATCATTGTGAGGGCAATAGATCCTTGCCGTCTTTATCCTAAAAGATACATTTGTAATTTCTGCCTTTCCCTTCTGACGGCCGTTAGCACTTAGCACCTCTTAAATGCTCCACCTTTTGATCAACTCTCTCGAGTTCGCATACACGCCAAAGTTCAAAGACTCCATGTATTACGTTGATTTATGCCTTCGAAAGGGCATCTACCGCGCTGCCGTCAGTTATTACAGGTCCTGGGGGGCCTGGTCAGCCCCTCCTTCGGCGTAGCTTTCTCTGTCTGTGTGGTTCGCCGCCACCAATTCTCTCCAGACAAGGTTGCCTTCATTACGGCACGCAAGTGTGCCTTTTTTTTCAGGCGTGCACCGGATCTGCCATCATAGTCCTTGGGCCTCGCCTAGCTTGCCGGTCAGCCACTTGACGGTATGACTTGTCTTCTGTATCTTCACTAAGTATACGGTAGTGAGACTGCTTTAAATATTGGAGCATATGGCATGGACTCTCAACACGCCTTTGTCCCCCGGTCTCGCCATTGTCTCTCGCTTTACCGCCTCGTCCGGGTTTCGGGTTTTAAGTAATTCACCGTATTGACCTTTAACAGGTCTTCGTGTTGTACGCAAGTTTTAGTTTCTTGGCACGAAGCGCCATCCCTTCTTTTCAATTCTTAATGCGCCGATGTACTCTTCCATCAGTGGGCCTCCAATATGAAAAAGGTGGTTACTGGTGATAGAGTCCTCACCTGCTTCCCAACCGAAGGTTCTTTATATTATGTAATGGCGAGATTGGTCATAGGGCAATTTCACCGGTTTAATGTCTTCCAAGAATGCTCCTGAGGCATCGCTGTATGCCACCTCAGTGGTCTCTTGAGTCGCTTCATGCTTCCACGGGAGAGTAATCGGTCAATCTCCACCGGCTTTTCGTGGTTCGTTCTCCACCGCGCTATAAATGTCTCTCACAATAAGGCCGGTGAGGCTATTCCGCCTCGAAGCTTTTTTCAAACCTAAAGTCGCCAAGCGTCGCCAAGGTTTCGCGGGAATAGTGGATGCACATCAAGGCTTTGTTTGTTCACGCAGATACGCCTATGACCTCGCAAGTGGCTCGCCTGGCGCAAGTAGCCGTCCGCTTTTCCCCCATACGCTAGAACTTTAGGGCTTCAGAGGAAGCCTCTACTGGCAAGGGCGCTGCTTATCTGCCGACCGTAATTTAACCAAGTTCAAGCAATTTCGCCAATGCCTTTGGTCCGGTTGGTTCGTGATAGCATGACGTGGTATTGGGCATTCCAACTCCTCGGACGCCGGCGCGCGCTGTCTGGTGAGCCAACCACGTAAGGTCAAACTGGTGGTAGATCGCGCTGCCTCGCATCCTCCTTCCATCGCGGCTTCTTCTAGCACGGATCGCAGGCCTGGACGACATCTAGGCAATTTCGGCCCGTCTCATCGTCTGACCTTTGTCTGCGCGAGGCGAGGGCCAATATGTGCTTCCTGTATGACCTTCGCATCTTTGTCCCTCGCACTGGAGTAACGAGTCTCCGAAGATCTCGATTGCGTGTCACCTATCCCGAGGCTTTATTCTCGCTTGAGGGTGTAGAATTCCTACTACGACCCTCTAAGTGGCAAGGGGGCGTCTTGTTATTGCGCCCCTCTCCTGTCGCCACTTCTTTTCCTTTTACCTGGCGCTTTAGAGACTCCATCTCCGTCGCCATCTTACGAATCAATTCGTCTTGTTGTCTGACGCGATCCTCCAAAGTTTGAGGATCAATCCTGCGCCTTTGTCTTTCTAGGCTTTGCGAACGAGAGGGATGAGGGCTGTTATTCCGCCTTCGTCCCCTCGCATCCCTCCTGGAATTCTGTCTCTGTGGCTCCAGGTTCGCCATGGGAGTGACCAAGGGTAGGCCTTCACGCCTTGCACCCCCATCTGGAGTTTGTCCGTCGATGGCGGACTGAGGTAACTCTTCGTTGTTCGCCATTGATGTTCGAGAGGAAAAGCTTGATCAAGAGGTTGTTCTTGTTCAATTCCTCACGACGACGCCAATTGTATCGGAAAGAAATATACCTTCTCGTATAATCTGTTGATCAAGTCTGCGTTCTTCCGCACGACGCCGCTTTATCACTGAAAACACAAACGTGAGCTAGCTACGGTGCATGCGAAACCTCTCGATGCCTAAGTCAATAAGCTTGACAAGTAGACAAAGCTTTCATGTATTCAGAAAAGCAAAATTATGCTACCTCTCCATGTGATATTGGTGAGCTTATATAGGTTTCACATGGCACAACTCGGTAGGACTCTTAGTCCCTCATGTAGAGTCCTCCTAAGATTCATACTCTTGGAAGATAACGCTTATCCTCCAACACCCCCTTCACTGCTTAAACCAAGTGAGATGGTTTTACCACAGCCGAACTACCTTACGACCGAAGTAAAGTACACGTGGTCCGCAACCGGACTATACTTAGTCCGACTCTCCAACATGACCGGTTACTGCTTAGCTGCCCCTACCTCTTTCTCTTACCTCGGTTTCCCCATCGAGACCGAGCTTACTATAAGAGAGTTAAGCCAAACTATCTTTAGAACCAAGTCCTCTCAAGGGCTTGGCACACCTCGGTTTTCATGCGCCTTGACCGAACTCACCACTGAAGATTGAACTTCATTCAACACATCTCTCAACCGAAGTACAAATAAGGCCTCACGCAACCGCGCTAATTAACTTGGTTGTGCGACCGGTCTAACTCCAACACTATCTCTCCAGACCAGAGTAACTTATACGGTCATTCTATTTGGCCCTTCGTAGTGCGGCCCAAGCTGGCCCATTACTTGGCTTGGCCCAGCTCGTCCCATTTCATTCAGCTCGGCCTAATTTAAATATAAATTACCCTCTCAATTTCAAAACTCACAGACTCAAAATATAACTCTATTCCCAAATCATAATTTTAAAACTCTACCAAATACTACCTTAATTTTCTTATGAAATACTTCTTACACCACGTTTATATAAAAAAATTATATTCAATTAGTAATATTCCAAAACTAACTTAATTTTCTTTATGCATATAAAATAGTCCCTTCGTGACAAAATTTCTAATTCTGCCTCTGCTTGTCAGATAAGGTGTTTGACTCATTTATTTCATGCCTGTTCAGTTCCTTATTTTTATTCTCACACATTTTTATTTTTATTTAATTTCAGGTTTTATATAAATTATTTATATCATATAATAACAATTTGTTATATTTATTTTACATTGCTAATAATGTATTGATGCTAAAGAATAGTAAGAAATCATTTCGTGAAAATTACATTAGATATTAGTTTGAGAGTCATTAGTCTATTTATTTACTTATTCAATGAATATGTTAATTTGATAAATTCTGAAAAAGTAATGTACTATTTTCTTATTTTGTAAAAAATAAAAAAATATTTTTTATATTTATTCTAACAATTACACTATAATAATATGTAAAATTTATTACAATTTTAATTTAATAATAATTTAAATATTTGATCTAGAATATTAGAATAGTATCATATACTTCTTAAAATAGCATCATGAAAATATATTTAAAAAATATCAAATACATATTCGTGATTAGCCAATAGCCTAACATTAAAAAGAGGTCTTTATCTTACTACGACTTTAACATAATGGGGCTTTAGGCAATGTATATATGAGATCCTCTCGATGAATTTTAAATTACGAATTGAATAATTTAATGGTTGAGCCATTTGAAAGTAGAACCTACACTGAATGATATATATTCTATTCATGTGAAAAAAAATAAGCAAAACTTCATAGAGTAATTTATTAAGATAGTGTTTGATAATTCAATTCAATAGTTCAAATTGAATATATTCAACAAAAATGAATTAAGTCCGTTTGATAAGATCAATTTATACCATTTAAAATTTTAAATATTTTTATAAATAAGTTAAAATTTTAAGTCACAAATTTCTAACTTAATTTTGAATGTTGAATTTTTAATTTATTACAATTATGCCATTACTAAGTTGGTTCATCATAGTTATGTTTTCTTATCTCTTCATTCCTATTTTCAACATATGTGTGTGTATATATATATAATATTATATAACTCTGACATGTTTATTATGTGCGACAAGTGTTTATTGGTGAAAAATAAAAATAATTTTTCTCTTACTGTCATTTTGTAGTTATATGTTTGTTACATGATTGAATTCTGCTAAAAACTTAAACAATAGAGTAACAGAAGAGCACATTGACATTTGATCAGAAGTGTAGGAATTAACTGTTACGATTTCATATATATAAATTAAAATACGATTTGATACAAAATGTAAAAGTGTAAAATATAATTTATCCTTTAAAGTTATTGAAATGTGAGATCTACCTAGAAAGATTGTGATTTGATATTTTAAAATATTCTTTAAGTAATTTTTGTGAGTATATAGTATTAGGGATTGACTTCTCGTCAGTCGTAATTTGAATTGAGGAGGATTGTCTAGGCCCATGGGACCTATAACGAGTATTATTTTGATGATTTAAACTGTTTATTTTATTGGACCTTACGTGTATATCATTCATAAAAATAAAAATAAAAATTAAGTTAATTCGATATTCGTAATCACTTCATTTTATAGAATTTGTATTTAAAATAATTTACAGTCAATGTGTTTTAAAAATTATAGCGACCCCGATCTTTTCCCATTTGGTTGTTGCATCCGAACTTAGGTTCCGTAGATCCTGTTGTTATATAATTGTTGTTGTCATCCTTTAATTTCTTATTTCTGGGTTATGGGATGCATTGAGCAGGTTTGTTACAGGTTGGCAGTGTTTGGGAGCAAAGGGTTGCTGCCCAAAATTTTGACCCTTCGCTCGAGCGAAGTTAAATCGCTTCGGCGAGCCCTTTGTTTTTTAAATCGCTCGAGCCAAGGTTTCTTTGCTTTCGGCGGCGGCGATCGTCTCTAGGTATAGAACCGAGAGTGTTTCTTGGCTGCCCATAATTTGGTTTTGTGTTAAATTGTTCAATGCGTCTGGATTGCAGACCTGAGGATTTGAGTTGTTGGCTCGAGCGAGCAGTCTGTCGCTCGAGCGAGCTTCTGGATTGTTGGCTTCAGCGAGACCTTCTTGGCTCGAGCGACCAAGTCTTCGCTTGAGCGAGCCTGTTTTATTTAAATACGCAGCAACGGTTTTAAACTGCATTTTTCATCCTCTTTTGTTTTAAAAATCCTAGGTCCGTATTCTCTCTCCCTCTACACACCTTCTCTCTTAGATTTGATCTACTTAGAGTGTATTTCTACCCTAGTTCCTTTGTTAAAAAGATAGAGTGGGTCGAGGGCTTCATTTTAATCTGAACAATCTTGGATTTGGAGCACATTGGGTTTTCGCCATCTTCTCTATTTGAGTTCTTCACTTCGAGGTAGGGATTTCCTACTCCATCTTATAGGTTTTGTCCTAAGTTTTGGTATTTTTGATACGTTGGTGTCGTTTGGTAATTTTGGGAAAACTAGGGTTTGTATCATAATTTGAGAAATAGGGAATTGTTTATATATTAAATTTCATGTGATTGTGAATCATGAAAAATGATATAGGTAGTGTCAAAATGATAAAATTGAACCATAGGGTTAATTTTGAGGAGAGGGGAAAAAGCCCTAATTGTTGTAATAAATTAATTTGCATAATTAATTTTGGAAAAAATGTGGAATTGAGTTTAATTCATGAAATTAGGGAATTATGAGATAAACGGTGTAGTTGAATAGTTTAATTACTCACTTAGGAAAATGTTGAGTTTACATTTGTTGATACATTTATTTCCTATTTAGAAATAACTGTTTTGGGCTATCAGTGGAGGATAGCCGTGATTGTTGTAGACATTGCATATTGATTAGGAAAAACTGAAACTAATCATATTGAATGAGTCGTTGAATATGACAGTTGAATTAATACAACAAATCTGTGCATTGATTGAATATTGTGTATGACAAGTGTTTAATACATTGTATATGCATATTATTTGGGAGGAGATAGGGGATGTACTCCATGGTTTGAGGGAAGATAGGGGATGGACTCTCAAACCTGTTTAGGAGGAGAAAATGGATGGACTCCATTAGTACAGCAAATATGTGTACTTATTGATTTATGGAAGTGTTTTAGTATGAGCCTTAGTCTCATTTGATTTGTTGATATTGGAAGTAATGTTGATATGAGATGTAATCACATTATTATTGTTTGGCCAGGTTCTGAGCCATGTCTGTATAATTGGAAGGTTGATTAATAACGTAAAGTGAAACATGTCATGGACATTATTGTCATGAAACTGTATAGTGATGTATTTGATTATTTTGTGTTAACCATCTATCGAATGCTATTGCTTTAGTCAATTCTTATATTTGATTTAGTATATTTCTGCTGGGCTGTGGCTCACCCTATATGAGAACATTATTTTCAGGTTCAGGTGATATGTTACCTCCAAGGACTTAGCTTGGAAGGATTTGGAGTTGAAGACTCTGTTTAGATTAGTTGTTATTTTGTTTTATTTGATATTACATGTAAACTCAAGCCAAGGGCTTAATATGTAATTGAGTTAGTACTCTGACTTTTGTGTCCAAGTGTTGGCTTGAAAGATGTAAGCCGTAGGGCATTTACTTTCGTTATTACATGTAATGTCTTTTAATAAGATGTCTCTGATAAATGAAATAAGGTTTTGTCTTTCTTAATCAATGCATATTAATATTGTATATATTATGAGTTTATTTTCAGGGCGTTACAAAAATACACCATCACTTTTTTTTAGTTACAAATTTAATAAAATAAAAGGACTAAGAATATTGAATCAACTTGACTTTTTTAGGAATGATATACATACAAGATCCAATAAAATAAATTATTTTGATCGTCAAAATGAGACCTGTAATAAACTCCACGAGTCTAATATTATTAATATTTTTATACATCATTTAAAGTTTTTTAAGTTGGGGGTCCTATTGATTAACAGTGTAGGAAGAGAGAGACAATTAGTGGTACCTATATATAAAATAGTCTTGGAATATCACGTACGCATATTCTTTAATTAATTACCATTCATTATATTTTTTATATTTTTCAATCACTTCATATAAATAATTAATACTCTATTTTATTTACTAATCATATAATCATAAAATATCATATCATCAAACTCTCATACTATAAAATAATTATCGTGAATTCATGAGTTCGATTTATGAGATGCCAATACTAAAGCCTGGTTTGGGATACTCAAAAAAATTTAAAAAGTCAAAAAATTATTAAAAAAATTAAAAAGTTATCAATATTCACTAATATATATATATATATATAAAAGTATAATTTTACACACAATTTATTACAACTTAGTCTGACATTACACAGGCTGTTGCGGAGTTTTTTGGAAAAAACGTACAGGCATAGTGCACAAACAACACAGTGATGTTCAATCCGTGGGGGCCTATCATGAGTCTCGTTTTGATAATTTAAACCGTTCAATGTGTAGAACTCGTCGAGTACTATATGTTTATGAAAAATCACGTTGGTCAGATATCGCTAACTACGTGATCAAATCAGTTTTGTATAAAAATGGATGGTGTTATAGTTAACGGTTGAAAAAAAACTAATCCGATCAAATAGCTATCGATATCTGATCAACGTGATTTTTTACAGGCATATAATACTCGATAAGTTTTACACATTGCACGATTCAGATTATCAAAATGGAACCCGTGATGGCCCACACGGGCCGAACAGTACCGTTCACTGCAATGCCCAAAAAGTAGGCTACCATTTCTTAGCATCAATTCACTCTGTCCAGACAGTACGGCCGTACTGCCTACTGTCTTTATCTTCTCTTGCACACTAATTTATACAATTTTTTAATACACATTTTTTCGTAAAAATTCAAAAAGTTATCCAAATAATTATCTTTTTTTTCTCAATTTTTTAATCTAAAAAGTCAAAAAATACACTTTTTTAAAACACCTCAAATAACCTCTAAATTAAGAAAAATATTTTAAGATTTTAATTTTTAAACTCTAAAATCAATTCCAATGAGTTGATAAATAGTGAGTCTCACCCTTTGATTTATTTATTTGTATTTTATTTTCTCCTTATCATATTATTAATATTTTATCAAAACATCAAAGTTAGTGCTATGAATGATTGCTGAATTAATTAACGCAAGCTGTTCAGTTGAGTTGTATATCACTGGCACTGCGATCAAAATTTACAGAACGAACGCATTGTCGTAATCATTCGACTATTCGGTCAATAAATGATATATTAACAGTACTCGATTTGTGAGAGTTCTTGTACCTCAGTAGGAAAAGTCAATAATTTGAATATGTTCATTTGTATATAAGTTTTATTTTTTATGTATTAATTGACATTTTTTTAAAAAAATATTTTGAGAGTTTCTTTCTAATTTATTGGGTTTTATTAAAATATCTTATATAAATCAATTTTCTTAAAAATAATAATAATAATAAACAATAAATAAGAATACATACTTTCTACTCTTCCATTATTTGGAGAGTGGTTAAAAAAGTTAAAAAATAATTATAAATTATTATATCATAATTTTTATTTTTTTATTCATCTTTTTATAAAAAATTAAAAAATCAATTAAAATAATCAATTATCAAATGTGACCTTATTTGCTACTTAATTACTGGTGTCATTAAAATCCAAAAACCTACCATTTGTATACTCTACTTTGATGTTCCCATGTGCTCCTCTTCTTCACAATTATTCACAATGCAAAATTTATTTATTTTCTTCTTCGTCATGATCAACATTATTGATGAGCTGTGTAGATACCCATAAATCCAAATTATAGGTTTTGAATTAGAAAATAAATTTTCTCAAATGTGTTGTTGAGTTTGGTGAGCCTATCTCTATGTTGATCTTGGCGATTCAAACGATTTATTTTTATAACTCTTGTTACGCTTAATATTTTTATACAAAAAGTAAGATGATCGGATATCGGTAATCATATATTTAACCTGTATTTCTTTTTTAAGAAAATTGATAATCTACTTAGTGAGTCCTAGAAGATGATTGGTAAAGTATAAAACATTAAGTGATGTTAATGTAATTATGTTAAATATGGGAGACACACTGCAAGTTCTCTAAACCTTATATGAGATTAGCATAATTTATCCTAATTAATATCGTGCATGAAAGGATTGTACTAGTAATTTATCACTTGAGGCCAATAAGTATCTTAACATCCTAATTCATAAAATATTATTACAAATAAGTAAATTATGTTAAAATCATCGGTAAATACACGCACAATATAATTTAGGATAAATTACCGTAAACCTCTTTAAATTATAACTCGTTTGCTCCTTTAACTATAATTTAGCATAACTTACTAAAAAAAATAATATTATCCTTAGGGTAAAATTACACTTACACCCCTGATATTTTTCTTTAATACAGATTCTCTGCTCACGTTTGAAAATTTACATTCTCCTCCATAAGGTTTATAATCTCATTACAAATTGTCTCCTAAATAGTTGATGTCATGCTCTAAAATTTTTTAAATGACATTTTTGCCCTTTTTCCTACCATTTCTTTTCCCTATTATCATGATGACATTCTACAACTTTTTATCATTAAATTCTATCTAAAAATATTCTTATTGAGTAATGATATACAAATATAAATTTTATATACAATTTACAAACATAATGATATAACTTAATAGTGACCTTTCACTTTAAAACAAAACACCTATAAACATGATTTATATTTATAACAACAGCACCATCACAATATTGTTATGATATTTTTTTGTATAAATTTTATATATGAATAGAATTTTTCATTTTTTTTTTCTACCATCGTTTTTCTTTCTTGTCTACTCACCCACATCAATTATAATATTACCAAACACCGTCATTCACATTTATTACAGTATTACTGAATTTTTGTATTTGGTGAATTTTAAAAAAAACACCAAAATATTATACTTCTTAAGTATATCTAGATTAGGTGTATCTAAAAAAAAAAATTTTAAAAATTCTTAAAATATTTAAAAAATTTAGTAAAAATAAAAAAACATGGAAAATAAAAAAAATTTAATTTTTTGTGTGAGTTAAACCAAAGAAGATAATTATTATTTCTTTTGAAATGACATGAACAAAATATTAATATTATTTTATTATTTTATATGTAGAAAGGTTAAGGGGCAAACATGTCATTTTAATCTGACAATATGATAAATATAATTTTCCAAATGTGAAGGGAGATCTCTATTAAACAGAAATCTCATGTAGTGTCAATATAATTTACCCTTATCCTTAAAATAGGAGTTGCATAAGGAATTTAAAAATATCATGACACCTCCTTAAAATAGGAGTTATATCATGGATTCAAAAATATCATAAAAACTCTTAGTAAAAAAACCATTAGAATATGTAACTATTTCTTATTGAATGGTTTATTTTTTATCAATTTCGTGTTATGCAACTTTGATACGGACCTGATCGGTAATATCGATGTTTACCAACAGTGGTGCAACTGGAAATTTGATTACGTGCTCTTTTTTAGGTAGGTATCTTCGATACCATTATTTCATACTGAAAGGATAGAGAGATCGGGAAAAATGACAATATAGTCTTTATGTGAGAAAGAAAAAAAAAAAAAAAATTGTAAACATTTAAGAAATCCAATGCTTGAAAAAAAGATAGTTCTTAACTAAGTTCTATGTTTTTCGTAAAAAAAAATAAAAAAATAACGATATATAAATAAAAATTTTATACAAAATAATGTGGTTTTTCAATCAAAATATATTTCATAATTCTCATAATTTCAAAAAAATCATCCACATATTATTTTGGATTTTTTTTTCCCTATTAAATCTTTTGTTTGCAAATTATTTTAACATCGACATATTTATTTTTTGTAAGAATTTTAGTGGTGTCAATTTAGGAAAACCTCTAATTTTTTTTACACAATATGAAAATCAAAATTGAGTGGGTTCAAGAATGCTTTAGTTCTGCCCCCGTCATGTCATATTTGTGTTTACGTCGCAAAATATTCTATTCTAATATGGTAACTTTGTATACAACTCTAAATAAATATATTAAATTTTGTTATATTTATGTTCATATTACAAAATATTTCATTCTAATTTATGAGTTATTTGGAATGATCTAAGGGTGATGATTGAGACCCCCTCCAATCACCACCCCCACCACCCTCACAGACACGTGACAGGTGATGATTGGAGGAGAAGGAATGAAAAAAAAAAGAAAAAAGAAAGAAAAAGTAGCCAATCAAGTGAAGAGGGGGTCAAGGGGGTGAGAAAAAAAAAATGATCCAAGTCATTATTCTATGAATTTAAATAAGATGATGTGACTTAAATATGATAGTGACTTTTTGACTTTTTTGTGTTACGCCAAACTTAGCCTTATTAATTTTATATATAATTTGAGCCGTGTTTTTGTATCGTAAACCGTGTAAAATCTTGAAAAGTGAGTTGATTTTTTGATTTTTTAATTTTTTGACTATTTTAGTCTAGAGTTAAAATGTCTCGTTTAGAAAGAACTTTTTGACTTTTTAGACTTTTTATAAAAAAAAATATATAATGATTAAATATAATATTTTATTTTATTTTATTTTTTAACTATTTTAACCCAAAAAAAATACTCAAACAGCAACTTTCCAAACGAGCTCTAATACATTACTTTCCCACATTGCTATCCTCTCTACCTAACATACATGGGTTGGCATGTGAAATAGGAGCTAACCCCTATATCCTCATGAATATAGACGGTTTGTCTTTCTCTACTACTAAAGGAAAAACATAAATTTATTGGGGACCACCAAAAAAGAAGAAGAAGAAAAAAAAAGAGAGTACAAGATTAGAAACCTAGATCACAATTATTGGATATGAGCAGGACACGTGGTGCGTCACTATAAGTCGACAAAGATTATAGGACAATCCTTCTTAATGATGCCGTAATATGAGAAATATAAGTCTAAGATAGAATCAAATCTAAGCCAATCACCAACGAGTCTGTTGTATAATCGCAGTTATTGGTGGCCCAATCACCCATCCCATTGCTTTCGATCTAATTTAGATGAGACCAGCTTGTCTTTAGTTTCTATCAGTGCAATTTGATTATCTAGGCATATTGTGGATGGAATGGGTTTTTGTGGACTATTGGTGCTGTTTGATTTTTTGGAGCACATAAATGGAGTTTATTTTGATTATTTGAATTATTTATTTTATTTAATTATGTGTGTGAAATATTTATGAAAAAAAATTAAATAGATCTAATAATCATAATTCATGATTTTATTAGATTTGTTGACAAAAAATTAGATGGCCAAATTTTAAAATTATATAGTCGCCAATTTTTTACATACAGATATCATCAAAACTTGTGAATATGTTTATTAGGTTAATATAATTTTTTTTAATACATGATCTACGCACATATTCAAACAAAATGAATGATTTAAATTACCAAAGTGGAGCCTATGGTGGGGGCCACGAAGCCCAAAATCACCTCCAGTCCAGTTTGAAAGAATCCAAACCCATTGTGAAGCTACTTCGATGACCTGAATAATTCATTTTATGAATCTTCTATATTATTATTTCATTACAAAAACAGTCTGATTTCATAATTTATATATTACATTTGTCTTCAAATAATGAATAAAAAATATAATTTTAAAAGTGTTGGAAATTGGGTTAGATTTGACCCGACCCATTACATATGGAGCGTCTACATGAGTTGTTGATAATTCACTTATTTAATAAATAAGATAATTAAGAAATTATCTAATAAAGTGTTTGAGTTATTGTGGGAGCTTATAACTCCACTTCTATTCGTAGAGATTCTCTATATATGTGATATAGAGAATAATATATGTATTAGTGTTGTGGGAGTTTATCTGAAAAATCTCTGCAGAAAATATTTCTCTCTTTGTTCTTCTCTCTTAGGTTACTAGGAATTTGGAGTGGATAATATATTGAGAAACTCTGGTAGCTTCTCAATGGACGACGAAGGGTTTTTCGGACGAGGCTTGTAATTCAAGTATTTCGATCTAGACCATTTCCACTTCAATTAATACGATTACCTGTATATTTTCCTTCAGAAAGTATGCCTTTCATTGTTATAAAAAGCAAATATCACAAAATAATATGATCACAATTATCCGAACAATTTGATTTAATTATTCTTAAATGATCTATACAAAAAGATGCATAAGAAAAATAGTTAGGACCATAAAATTGGCACCCATGTAGGGCCAGGTTTGGCTCAAAACAAGCAAAATCGCTACTTTGTGCCTCCAAAAAAATGAGTTTAAAAAAAGGGGTTCATAATTTTTTTGGCTGTTATACTATTCAACAAAAAAAAAAAAATCCATTAGAATTTGAAAGGTGTAGAGGGTCAAAAATTAAACTCCAAATTAAGTATGGACCTAAGTGTTGAGGTCGCCCCTTTTAGGGGACCAAGAATGTCCAAAAGAGCATGGGCTAAAATCCAAGGGAAATGGGCCAATAAGTGGGCCGAAACAGATCCGACCCGCCAAGGATCCAAACAGACTCCATGAAGAAATGTCTAAGTCAAGTTACAAAGGTACTACTTGCTACGGTCAAAGTTGCAAAGGCACTTTGTCTTAGCGCCGCCATTCTCAATATTGTTGATTCCGCCGCCATCCGAAGTTGCTGAAGAAAGGAGGAAACCAAAGCAACTAAGTTGCAAAAGCAACACTTGCAGCGATCAAGTTGTGGAGGCATTTTGGTCAACGCCGTCACCTCTACTATTGTCGGTTCTACCATTTGGGCTTGCAACGGGAAATGGCCACTGCAGCAACCACAATCGTCGTAACTACGACAACCGCCGCAACTAAGTTACGAGGGGAGGCACTCCACCAAGGTGATAGCAGCCTTTGAGAGAAGTTTTCCCTTCACAAGTAAAGGCTGATAGCAGGCCTAGGACTAATAGTAGGTCTCATATCTCACTGGTTGGAGCTGATAGCATGCCCAAAGTTAAACCAGTGCATCGAGGTAAACCAGTGTACCGTGGCAACCCTGCGAAAATGGGAGCATGGAAGCCCAAGTGTAAAGGACTCCCTTTCCATTACCCAAGTCATGGACCTGCCTTAGTCGCACAGGCAGGACTTGAGGAAGCCCCCTTGGGCTTGGTATTAAGGCACAACATGGCTAATAGCAGGCTTAGCTGTGGCCTTCACCTTGGAAAACTAGAGAGTTTGTGGTTAGGTGGCTAATGGTTGAGATTTCGCTAAGGAGAACACGAAACATGCCCGATGGTAGGCTATAAAGTTTGAATAATGCATGTATTGGCCAGACTGAGCTAAGAAGGTAAGTGCAGCGGTAAGGTTTTACCATCGCGAGTGCACTTACTAAGGTTCATGCTGAGAAGACAGGTTGCAGTGGCAAACACTCCCGCCGCAAGTGCATTCCCTGAGATGTTTGTAAGATTCACGCTGAGAAGGCAAGTTGTAGCGGGAAACACTTCCACCGCAAGTGCACTCGTTGAGGCAATTGTGCCAAACAGATAGTACACAGTACATGCAGAGGGACGTCTGTCACTTCTAGCCTAGTAGCTCAAGGCAGAATATTTCATGTGATCCTTTAGGACACATGTCTTCTCTCTATTTGGACACTTGGTGTCCTATTGGTACTAAGGAAAAACTAATAAATAGAACCCATTTCCCAACCCAAGCGAGGATGAATTTTGGGAAATTTAGGGGAGATGCTACCCATTTTGGTATTGCCATTATCTTTTTGTTGAGTTACTTGCTCCACCCTTACCTAGTTACTCACTCTCCAACCTCCCAGACAGTTGCTACTGCTCATCCTCTTATCATTCCATCATTGTTGGACCATTAACATAGTTTTGTTTCTCTAATCATCTTCCTAACCTTGAACCCCCCCTCCAATGCAGCCTGTGGTAGGGGCCACAAAGCCCAAAATCACCTCCTGTCCAGTTTGAAAGAATCCAAACCCATTGTGAAACTACTTCGATGACCTGAATAATTCATTTTATGAATCTTCTATATTTATTATTTCATTACAAAAACAGATTAATTTCATAATTATATATTACATTTGTCTTCAAATAATGAATAAAAAATATAATTTTAAAAGTGTTGGAAATTGCGTTAGATTTGACCTGACCCATTATCTATAGAGCGTCTACATGGGTTGTTGATAATTCACTTATTTAATAAATAAGATAATCAAGAAATTATCTAATAAAGTGTTTGAGTTATTGTGGGAGTTTACAACTCCACTTTTATCTGCAGAGATTCTCTATATATGTGATATAGAGAATAATGTATGCATTATTGTTGTGGGAGTTTATTCGAAAAATCTCTACAGAAAATATTTCTCCCTCTATTCTTTTCTCTTAGGTTACTAGGAATTTGAAGTGGATTGAGAAACTCGATAGTTTCTCAATTGACTGAAGGATTTTTCAAGCGAGGCTTGTAATTCAAGTATTTTAATCTAAACCATTTCGCTTCAATTAATATGATTACTTGTATATTTTCCTTCAAAAGTATGCCTTTCATTGTTATAAAAAGCAAATATCACAAAATAATACAATCACAATTATCGAACAATTTGATTTAATTATTAAGTAAATGATCTACACAAAAAGATGCATAAGAAAAATAATTAGGACCATCAAATTGGCACCCATACAGGGCCAGGTTTGGTTCAAAATAGGCAAAATCGCTACTTTGGGCCTCCAAAAAAATGAGTTTAAAAAAAGGGGTCCATAATTTTTTTTTTTGTTATACTATTCGACCAAAAAAAAAAAAAAAATCCATTAGAATTTGAAAGGTATAAAGGGTCAAAAATTAAACTCCAAATTAAGTATGGACCTAAGTGCTGAGGTCGCCCCATTTTAGGGGACCAAGAATGTCCAAAAGAGCATAAGTTAAAGTCCAAGGGAAATGGGCCAACAAGTTAGCCAAAGCAGATCCGACCCGCCGAGGATCCGAATAGACTCCATGAAGAAAATGTCTAAGTCAAGTTATAGAGGTACTACTTGTTACGGTCAAAGTTGCAAAGGCACTTTGCCTTAGCGCCGCCATTCCCAATATTGTCGGTTCAGCTGCTATCTGAAGTTGCTAAGGAAAGGAGGAAACCAAAGCAACACTTGAAGCGATCAAGTTATGGAGGCATTTTTGTTAGCGCCGCCACCTCTAATATTGTCGGTTCTACCATTTGGACTTGCAACGGGAAATGGCCACCGTAACAACCACAGCCATCACAACTACGACAACTGCCGGAACTAAGTTGCAAGGAGACTGATAGTAGATCCCATATCTCCTTTGGGTTGAGCGATAGCAAGCCCAATGGTAAACCAGTGTACCGTGGCAACCCCGCGAAGATGGGAGCAGGGAAGCCCAAGTGTAAGGGACTCCCTTTCCATTACCTAGGTCATGGACCTGCCTTAGTCGCACAGGAAGGACTTAAAGAAGCCTTTTTGGGCTTGGTATTAAGGCACAGCATGGCTAATAGCAAGCTTAAATTTGTGGCCTTTTGCCCTGAAAAGGAGAGTTTATGGTTAGGTGGCTAAGGGTGGAGGTTTCGCTGAGAACACGAAACATGGCCGATAGTAGGCTATGAAGTCTAAAGAATGCATGTATTGGCCAGACTGAGCTGAGAAGGTAAGTACAACGGTAAGGTTTTACCACCACGAGTGGACTTGCTGAGGTTCATGCTGAGAAGGCAAGTTGCAGCGACAAACACTTCCACTGCAAGTGCACTCGCTTCGGCGTTTGTAAGATTCACGCTGAGAAGACAAGTTGCAGCGACAAACACTCCAGCCACAAGTGCACTCGTTAAAACAATTGTGCCAAACAAATAGTACACAGTACATGCAAAGGGATGCTTGTCACTTCCAGCCTGGTAGTTCAAGGCAGAATATTTCATGTGATCCTTTGGGACACATGTCTTCTCTCTATTTGGCCACTTGGTGTCTTCTTAGTACTAAGGAAAAGCTTATAAATAGAACCCATTTCCCAACCCAAGAGAGGATGACTTTTGGAAAATTTGGGGAAGATACTACCCATTTAGGTACTGCCATTATCTTCTTCCTGAGCTACTTGCTCCACCCTCACCTAGCTACTCACTTTCCAACCTCCCTAACAGTTGTTACTGCTCATCCTCTAATCATTCCACCATTGTTGGACCATTAACATAGTTTTGCCTCTCTAATCATCTTTCTAACCTTGAACCCCCTACAATGGAGCCTGTGGTGGGGGCCATGAAGCCAAACATCACCTCCAGTCCAATTTGAGAGAATCCAAACCCATTGTGAAGCTACTTCGATGACCTGAATAATTCATTTTATGAATCTTCTATATTTATTATTTCATTACAAAAACAGACTGATTTCATAATTATATATTACATTTGTCTTTAAATAATGAATAAAAAATATATTTTTAAAAGTGTTGGAAATTGGGTTAGATTTGACCTGACCCATTACCTATGGAGTGTCTACATGGGTTGTTGATAATTTACTTATTTAATAAATAAGATAATTAAGAAATTATCTGATAAAGTGTTTGAGTTGTTGTGGGAGTTTACAACTCCACTTTTATCCGCAGAGATTCTCTATATATGTGATATAGAGAATAATATATGTATTATTGTTGTGGGAGTTTATGCGAAAAATCTCTGCAAAAAATATTTCTCTCTCTGTTCTTTTCTCCTAGGTTACTAGGAATTTGGAGTGGATAATATATTGAAAAACTCTAGTAGCTTCTTAATTGACAACGTAGGGTTTTCCGGACGAGGCTTGTAATTCAAGTATTCCAATCTAAATCTTTTCCGCTTCAATTAATATGATTACATGTATATTTTCCTTCAGAAAGTATGCCTTTCATTGTTATAAAAAGCAAATATCACAAAATAATATGATCACAATTATTCGAACAATTTGACTTAATTATTTGTAAATGATCTATACACAAAGATGCATAAGAAAAATAATTAGGACCATCAAATTGGCACCCATGTAGGGCCAGGTTTGGCTCAAAACAAGCAAAATCGTTACTTTGGGCCTCCAAAAAAATGAGTTTAAAAAAAGGGGTCAATAATTTTTTTTCTTGTTATACTATTCAACCAAAAAAAAATCCATTAGAATTTGAAAGGCCTCGATAAAATTGAGTGAAAATTAAAAACTAATAGATGATTGATATGGTGAATTATTTAAAACTAATTGATAATTAGTTTTACCCCAAAAAAATAAAAATAAATAAATAAACCGATATTATGAGTTATTTGAAATTAATGGAATGTTATTTCTCAAATACGTGGATTGTGTACATAATACAATTAATTATTCTATTTACAGTTATTTATGTGAAAAGAAAATTTTCAAATTTAAAGTTGGTAATTAGCAATTTTATCTTCTGAAAATGATTTAATTTATAAGTTGTGTTAGGTTTTATTCTTAGCAATTCCGTTTGACAAAACTCCTTTCAGTTGTAATTTTATTTGATCTTTTCTTTCAATGAGGCTATGAGTTTTTAGATGCAAATCCAATCCGAATTGTGCATATGCAGAAGAGTTTGTAATCTAAATTCTATCATGTTTACCACTTCGCTAACTATATCGGGGATCAAGATGCCCAGTCAACTCACTCGCAGGGGTTCAGGGCAACGCCCAGACAGAGTTGAGGGGTAGCGCCTCCGAAGCAAATAGCAAAATTACAGTCGAAGTTGTTTTTCCGCTTAAGCGGCCATTCTTGCGCTCGAGCAGAGATCGCGGATCAATTTTCTATAAATATGTGTTTCAGTCTAATTTTAGGGTACGACTTCTAGATCTTCTTTTTGGGTGTTAGGATTTTTATCTGGAGCTTCTTTACTTGTTTCTTGTTATATCTATGAGAGATTAATCATGAATTGAGTGGATTGTATCAAAGGGTTTATTTAGTTTGTTTTATTCAACAAAAGAGAGAGTTGTTCTTTGGTGGATTTTAGAGAATTTGGGCCAGAAGCTTTGGTGGATTCTTGTTACAACCCCATCTTGTTTCCGATAAATTCTTGAATTACCTCTTGATTCTTTGCTAAACCGCTTATAGTGATAATTGAACCAAGCAGAGGACTGATTGACAGAACTGGAATTGAACTGAGCATATCTATTGTATTGCATTTTTATCATTTCGATTATTTGATTATCTGTTCGTGTTTTTATGTTTAAACTGCAAATTGAAGGCCTTATCGGCGGCCGAACTGAAAATTGTTTAGTGTTTCATTATCAGTAGAATTTATGTGATTTTATAGTATATTTATCTGAAAAGTGAATTGGTATGATTAAACTAGTTTAAATGGTGTCAAATTGCATAGTTTGACTTAATTACATTAGTGCCACTTAGTGGCCACCACACCAAGTATTGAGGGACTTAGCTTTGCATTGCCCAAAACATTTTCTTCAGCCCTTTTTCCTTGTTTACACGATTAGAGAAGAGAGTGAGAGGGTTGGAGTGAATTCAACTTGTTCGTGAGGAAATTGCTTATAGACTTGGAGATTTGGAAGAATAATTGCATATTTGAGCTCCTACACCTTTAATACAAGACTTAAGGTAGAAATCCATCTCCTTGATTGTGCATTTATGTTAATTCTTGCATGGCTTAGAGCTAAGTTGAAGTCTAGAGCCAATTTATGGCTTGTAATATTGTATTGTAGCTCATTCCATGCATGCATGTGTGTAGTGATGAATTTTGAGTTAATTTCATGGCAAATTGTCACATGCATGTTCATAATTAAGCTTAAGCCCATGTTTTCAACTTGTTTTGAAAAGAATGAGCTTGTTAGAGCATGTTTTGAAGCTTTGAAATGATTTGAATTCATGCATGTCATGTTTGTAGCATGTCCATGAAAAATTGGTTTGAAATTGAGTTTGAATTAAACACTCTTGGGCTTTGATTTGTCAAATTGATCTTTGAAACATGTAATATTAGGTGTTTACAAGTGTTTTCCAAGTTTTCAGCCCAAGAGGATCAAATTTTTAGCATTTGAACTTGATTTTGAGCTTGGGACTCAAATCTGGAATTTCCAGATTTTGAGCCTACGCTCAAGCGAGGAAGTCTACGCTCGAGCGTACACTCTGTGATTCTGCTTTCCGCTCGAGCGAGAAAAGTTACGCTAGAGCGTGAAATGCGTGCATCCAGTACTTTTCATGAGTTCACAGTCCGCTCGAGCGAGGAAACCTGCGCTCAAGCGAGGACTTGTGTCTTACGCTCGAGCGGGCATCGAGCGAGCATCAGGCGTAAATCGAGCATCGGCATTTTTCTTTGTAGCCTTGATCCGCTCGAGTGACGGAATCCACTCTCGAGCGGAAATCCTTTGTCTGCATATCGCTCGGCGTGAAAAGCCACGCTTCGGCGAGACCCTGTCTTGACAAAATTTGTTAAGTATTCAAAAGTGCATCCTTGCATCATCTTTCCATCCTAGGCATTCCTAGGACATATTTAAAACATCTTTAAGAGGATGTAGATGTAGAACACACCAAGGCAAATCTAGGGATTAAATGATTATCTTTCCCAAGCTGAAACTTAGTGTGTGTTCAATCTGTTAACTGTATAGGGTTGGCACCTCGAGGAGACGCTTTAGCCTATTGTAGCCCAGAACTCTGTGAGTAACAAATTGTGTAAAGATATATTCAAATGATTATTTTTACGAACACCAACTGAATCAGGCTGTTCTTGAATGATATTGATTCTTGAATGAATGTATGTCCTTTATTTACAACTGTCTTGTGGCATCCTTAGCACCTCATTTCTTATTCTTTATCACGAAGATCTCTGTCGGTTCCCTCGTCGGAACCACTACTGTTTACTTATTGATGGCCATCATTCTTTGTTAGGTCTTTGAAGACCTCTTTATTCTTGTTATGCTAATGGATGTACCACATATGTTTATTTCTTGTACTAAACTCTTGATATCTTGATTGAATTGAGCTGTTTTCATTATCGTAAGGACATTCATTCTAAACCCTTACGCTTTATGTTATTCACTAGGCTTTAGCTCCTTTGCTCATATATATATGTAGGTATACAAGCTTAGGATCAAAGCTAGGCGTCGGGGTTACTCGAGTTTTGTCAAGCTTGACCTATGTGCCTCACTGCGAGGTTCCGAGCCTATCATGCTAAGGCTTAGGGTGTTTAGTATTCCCCCTCTGCCTTGTCTTACCGCTTTGTAATAACGAATGGATTGTATAAATGAATGTTTATCAGTCTTGTTAAGTAGGGATTAAGTCCTGTTTGAATGATTGTATATATATACGTCTTTGTTACATCCTTTGGTTGCATATATGTATGAAGAAAATCTTTTGCATCTGGTATCCTGACTCATTGGACATTATTTATTTCTTGTATTGGCTTCGCTGTGCCTTGTACTGCTTTTTCATATGAGCCTTGGTAATCTCGGATTACTAGCGATTCTGATGCTAAACCCATAGGGCGGGTTTGGGTCATGACAATGCAGGTGGCTCATCGTCGTGAATTCGACATTGGTGTTGTGGATTCAACGTTGAACAAGACAATTCCGAGGTGAAGATGGGATTGGAAGAGACACATAGGGGTCGGTTCAGTTTGGGCGTGGATTCGCTAGGTAATTGAGAATACACTTATGTAATTTCTTTTGAATTCATAATGGATTGTTTTGTGACTTTTGCCTGTAGTTTTTTTTATCACAATTGGAGGCGCTCCAATTATAATTTTTCCACGTTAAAATCGTTGTGTCGATTTGCCTTGATTGTTTGATTGTGATTGTTATTTACTGGTTAAAATTGATACATAATCACAAATTAATATCTAGGAAATTTCTAAATTTTTCAAGTTGTGCAAGCTTGATTAGCAAATTTGTAATCAAAAATGTGAAAATGGTGATGTTCAAGTGATATGTTGTTATAGTTTATTCACTTTTTATTTGTTCAAGTGACATTTTGTACAATTTGTTCTCTTTTTATTTATTACTTAAGCTCGGATTATTTGATCATTTTTTTATCATAATTTTTTTTATATTTTAGTAAATTTGAATGGTTATACATGAAAGCAACCTTTTTGTAAACATTGTCAAGTTAAAAAAAAAAAAAAAAAAAATTTGAATACATAATGTTTTGATTATAATTTTTTTTTTCAAATGTAAGAAAGGTATAGAGAATCTGTTTGAGTCCTAAAAATGTCAGAGCTGACCATGCATCCATGATGGATCCTAAGAGCATCAGCATTAGAGTCGCTATAATGACTTTGACGCTATTGTAGAGAGCCAAACTATAAATACGTTAATGTATCAGAGTCGCAATGGGCTTCATTCATTTTGACAAAGTTACAGTTCCTCCTCTGATGAAGCGAGGAACTGTTCATAGGGTAATCAATTTTTTATTATATTTTCTTCCCCGTGCTTCTTTCTCCTGCCAACAAAAACACTATCTCTCATACCACTATTACTGTCAACACTTACCAGAGCCATCACACAAATTTCATTCTCACCATCTTGGAAGTTCATCAGGTTCTCTCTCTCTCTGTGAACTGGAGCAAAGCTGGGGTCATCTCCCAGGATGTCCCATAAGAAGAAGAAAAATGTTGAAATTTTGCTAAACCGGTCGACCCCGGTGGATTCGTTCCGATCAACCACCACAGCTCTGTGTTCTTGGCATTACATTGTTGCTTGCAATGCTTGTCTTGGGTCTTATTTTATACCTATTTTAATATATTTAAATTGAAAAAGATAAAAGAATAAAAAATAATATTTTAATGAAATAGAATTTTAAAATAGAGAATTTGATGGAGTGTGTATATAAAAAAGAGGCTAGCTAAAATAAAAAATTAGATTTTGAGTTATAATTTGACTCAAAATTTGCTTAGACTGATGCGAATGCTTCAGGGCGCTGACTGCACCAATCTAGTCCCTCTTCTTGTCAATTAGTAAGAGATTATTTATAATATAAAGGCCCTGTTTGTTAGAGATTATTTTCAGCTTTCAGTTTAATTTAAGCTGTTTTGATATGTTTGGTTTAGCTTATGCTTATAGCTTATAGCTTTGTGGAAGTCAGAAATTGTAACAACCCTCGTCACTGATTACTGATTTCCTACTAATTTCCGTTTAGTGAGACTGAACATGACTGATAATTGAACTGATTAAAGTACTGGATTGACTGACCGAAAGTTGAAACTGAATTGATCGAATATACCTATTGAATCGCATGTTCTATCTGTTTGATTATGTGATTTGTCTGTTCGCAGTTTATGCTTAAACTGCTAATCGAAGGTCTTATCGGCGGCCGAATTAGAAACCGTTTAGTGTTTCATGATCAGTAGAATTTATCTGATTTTATGGTAAAATTATCTAAAATGTGATTAGGTATGATTAAATTAGATTAAATATTGGTAAACTTACATTGTCGCCTTAATTACGGAATTGCCACCTAGTGGCCACTATCTCACACACTTAGAGACTTGAGCAACACTTAGAATCAACAATTGCTCAGCTCATTCCTTGCCTCAAAATCGACCAAGAAGTTAGAGAGAGGGTGAGTTAAGAGAAAATTGAAGTCATCTTGTGAATTGCTTGGGAATTGAAGGGTTTGTAACATAGATTGCTAAATTGAATCTCTAGACAAGTGATTGAAGACTTAGGTATGAATTTTATTCTCTTGATTATGTCTTTAAGCTTCATCTTGCATGTTTCATGCTAAATTAATGAGCTAAGTCATGTTTTAAGTTTATCATGTTAGATTGAAGCCTAATTGTTGCATGCATGTTGAATTTAGTGAGTTTGGAGTTGATTTCATGGTCAAATGCCACATGCATGTTCATAATCATGTTTAAATCCATGCTTTCATCTTGTTTTGAAAGAAAGGAGTTCATTTGAACAAATTTTGAGGTTTTGATTTGGTTTAGATTCCTTGCAAGACATGTTTGGAAATTGTTCTTGAAAATGGGTTTGAAGAATGGTTTTAATTGACTCACCCTTGGGCCTTGAAGTCACAAATTGAGCTTTGAAACTTATTGTATATTGAATTTGGGTGTGTTTCCCAGAATTTGGGCCCAAGAGGTCGAGTTTTGAGTGAAAGAATGCTTGGTTTGAGCTTGGGAGGCAAATCTGGAAATTCCAGATTTGGCTTCTTCGCTCGAGCGAAGGATTCCTCGCTCGAGCGACCAACGTTTACTCTGAGCCATGCTCGAGCAAAGGATTTGTGGCTCGAGCGTAAAATTCGAGCATCCAGTACTTTTACTGTTTCATCAGACCGCTCGAGCGAAGGATTTCTCGCTCGAGCGAAGCCTTTGATTTTGGGCTCGCTCGGCGAAGAAGGGCTTCGGCGAGACCCTGTTTTCAGCAACTTTTGAAAAATGCTTTCCAAGTGCATCTTTACATCCTCATCTCATTCTAGGCATTCTTAGGCCTAGTTTAAGACATCTTAATGAGGATATAGATGTAGAACACACCGAGGCAAATTAGGGTAAGTTATTGATCTTCCCCATTTGTATAGCTTAGTGTGTGTTCATCTGTATCTTGTGTAGGGTTGGCTTCCGAGGAGGCGCTCTAGCATCTTGTAGCCTGAACTCTGTGAGTAACAAATGTGTAAAGATATGTCCAAAACGATTATCTTGAATCGTTTACTTGATTGAACTACTTACCTTATTGAAATTTGTCTATTTTATCGAGGCTTTCTTGAATCAAGGCCCAGTTCTTGAATTGACCTTGCTTCTTGAATTGAGCGCCTTTGAGCGATCTTGTATACTAAATGAGCGTATGAGTTATATTCAGGCTGTACTAGGGCATCCTTGGCACCCTCATTTCTTGATTTGGAGCAAAGTGCTGCTGGGAGCCACCTCTAGAATCTCTGAGCTAAGTGCTCACAAGGGAGCCACCTCTTGAATCCACATCTTGTGACAGAGATCTCTGTCGGTTCCCAAGTTTGGAACCACTCATTTCTTGTTGTGATGGCCACTCGGTATTACCGATATGGAGCAAAGTGCTACTTTGGGAGCCACCTCTAGAATCTCTGAGCTAAGTGCTCTGATGGGAGCCACCTCTTGAATCCAGATTCGATAAGGAGCAAAGTGCTGCTGCTGGGGAGCCACCTCTAGAATCTCTGGAACTAAGTGCTACTGATGAGCCACCTCTTGAATCCACAAATCTTGTCTTGTTCTCTGAATTGGTCTTTATTCTTGCTATCTTTATTCTTGTCTTGATGGCCATCATTCTTTGTTTGGTTTGTTAAGACCGGTCTTTTAAGACCTACCGTTCTTATCTTTATCATACGCCAAGGATGTACCACATATCACTATTTTAATGAATGATTGTTATGGCACAAATATGAGCCACAAACGGTGGTGATAAACCCATGAAATGAGTGGTTTAAATCTTGAAAGGACATTTATTCTTAACCCTTTACGCATTATATTATTCACGGGCTTTAGCTCCTTGCTCATATATATATGTAGGTGTCAGCACCGCCATGACTAGAAGCGTCGGGGTTACTTCAGTTTTGTCAAGCCGACCTATGTGCCTCCTTTGTGAGGTTAGAGCCTACCTTGCCAAGGCTTAGGGGTGCTTTAGTATTTCCCCTACTATACTGTCTTACTGTTTTGTAATAACTTAATCGAATGTATAGACTGAATGTTTACTGCACTGTTGAGTAGGGATTAAGTCCCTATATTGAGTGGTTGTAAATATTGTATATCTTTATTACCGCATTGTTAATATACATATGTATGGAAAATCTTTTTGCATCTGAGACTATCCTGACTCATTGGACATTGTTTATTTACTACATTGGCTTCCGCCAGCCACGTACTGCTTTGTATTCAGACATTAGCAGGCCTTCGGTAATCACGGATTACTGGCCGATTACGGTACTAAACCCATAGGGCCGGGTTTGGGTCGTGACAGAAATCAACTTATTCTTTGAGTGGGGCAGGAGATGCTTTGAGAATAAGCTGGAAATCAGCTTAAGCTGAAAGTTATAAGCTATAAGTTGTTTGAGCATAAGCTATAAGCAGTTTCCCACAGCTCTACCAAACAGGGCCAAAGAGAATTACACATCTAACAACAACTCCCATAATGGAGAAGGCCTACAACCAACTCACATCACAACAAATTAAGGTTTTAGTGAAAAAAATTAGGGATAAAATATCTTTTTTCAAAAGTATTGTTACTTTTTTAGTGACAAAAATAAATATTTGGGACCGAAATTTTTTATTTTAAAAAGTGATTGTTTCAGCATGAAATTTTTTGTCCATAAAAGTACATTTATTAACGACATTTTAAAAAATTTGTCTTTTAAGGTCATTTTTTGAATTTTAGGGTTAGCATATTCGTGACGATATACATGATGACTATAATTAATCTCCTACTATCTTTTGCAATAAAATTTTAATTTTGGCAACGGAAAAAATTTAATCCCTAAAATCTTTATATGTTGTTAGCGTCAATAAAGAGTCCCATAACAGAAAAAATATAAGCAACACAACAAGAAACCTTCTAATAGAAAAGAAATTATCAATTTTTCCATTTAACAATGATCAAATCCTTAATTTCTCCGATAGAAATGTACATAATGACTAACTAAACTAGTCCAGTTAATCTCACTCCATCCCAATTGAGCTCAATTTAATTATGTCATGTCTTCAAGAATCAAAAACTAAATTGTACTCAATTTAAATTCTGTCATGTCTTCAAAAACCCAATTAGAGCAACCTTTTCACTCTCAATAATGCAAATCAACATCTACTCTTTAATACGAAGGAAAAAGAAAAGCAATGGATTGCTCACTACAAGTCTAAGTGCATTAAGTGACCACCATTATGGCCTTCAAATTAGGCTAAAAGTATTTGTGGGACAGAGGTGAAGGAAAACCATGTCATTTGTCTTAGTTGTGACATATGTCATTTGCTTATTGAAATTGACCTAATTAATTGTCTATTAAATATAATGGTTAATTATAGAGTAACTTACCGGTCCATATAGTTTGAGAGTTGTGTTATTTTAATCTTTAACTTTTAATTATGACATATTTGATCTTAAATTTTGAATCTTGTTTCAAATAAGAACAATTAAAGATACCATTACTTAATTTTAAAATTTTTTTTTATCAATTTGATAAAAATAAATATCAAAAAAATATTTTTGAATTTTTAAAAATTATTTCTACCCACTAAAGATAAAATTATGTAAAATTAATATATCTTTTAGATTTTTTTTGTTTTGTTTTGTTATCAAATTAATTTTTATTATGTGTTTGGATGATGATCATGTAATAGGTGGTAATTTTTATTTTCATTAAATTAGTTTCTATTTTTTCAAAAGTCAAATATTACAACAACTTTAATATCATTATTAAACCAATCCATTAAATCAAAAATTCAAAACTAAAAATATTTCATATATTAAGAATATCAATTACACTTTAAAATCTTAACAACCACGCATTACATAATTATCATCTAAACACATAATAAAAAATAATTTGATAAAATAAATAAATAAATAAATGTCTAAAAGATTTATTAATTTTACATAATGTTATCTTTGATGGGTAGAAATAATTTTTAAAAATTTAAAAATAATTTTTTTGATATTTATTTTTGTCAAATTAGTTTATATTTTATCAAATTAATGATTTTTACTTTGAAATTAAGTAATGGTATCTTCAATTGTTTTTATTAGGTCCCTTAGTTTTGTTAATCCCACAAACAAACATTGTTAATCAAGTTGTAAGTTTCTTAATTGTTTTGCCTTACTCACTCGAGCGAACGAATCCTGGCTCGAGCGAAGAAATCCTGCTCCCAGAAGTTGTCTTTGTCTGCAAAGATTCTAGGAACGAAGATTGTGCACTCGAGCGAATGAAGCTTGGCTCGGCGGCGCCTTAAGGAAAACAAGCGTATTTAGTTCCTCGCTCGAGCGAGAGAGTCTTCGCTTGAGCGACCTTCATTGCCCCTATTTTCTATAAGTACTTGTTTAAGTCTAATTTAGGGTTACGTTTTTTAGATCTTCTTTAAGGGATTTAGGGTTTTAGTTTGGGGCTGTTTTGCTTGTTTTCCTTGATGTTTGATTGAGTATTAAACTCATGTTTTGATAAGCACACATCAAGGAGTTTGATTGTTCATCTTTAAGAGTGTTCTTTTTCGGTGGAATCTGAAGATTCAAGCGTAGAGTAGTTAAAAGAGTTTGATGTGCGTGGTCGTTGATTTGACAAAGGATGTTGTGGATTCAACAACAATCTGATCAATTAGAGACGAAGGTTGCAGTGAAAGATATACAGATTATTTGAAGACAAATTGACAGCGTTTGGGTAATTTGTTTGGTATATTTGTAATCTTTCTTTCTTCAGTAGTGGATTGATTTGTAACGTTTCGCTCGTGGTTTTTTAATCACAATTAGAGGTGCTTCAATAGTGATTTTTTCCACATAAAAAATCGTTTGTGTCTATTTATTGTTTCTGAAAACAACAATTTAAATCATTTTCGTACATGCTTAATGATTTAAATTGTTAGTTTTAATTGGTTGAGAATTGGCACAATTACATCTTGATTTAATCACGAATCACTTAGGTTTTTCAGTCCTTATTTGGATCAAGATTCAAAATTTATGGTCAAATGTGTCACAATTGAAAAGTTATGGACCAAAGTGATACGAGTCACAAACTATAGGAATTGTTAATGTAATTCGCCCAACAAAAATAGACCCTACCTCTTTTTATATTGCATTCAATTTTATTGTATACGGTTGGTTTGAGAATATGTTATTTTAGTAATTTTTTTGATTAAAATATGAGGTTAAAAAAATTAGTACGTTTGGAATAATTTTTTAATTTTTTATAAAAAACGTGTAAAAAATCGAGTGGAAAAATAATTTTGGACTTTGTTTGTATAATTCTTTGATTTTATGACATTTTAATGACTTTTTGACATCTTTAATAATTTTTTGACCTTTTAACTATTATAGAAAGTTTCCAAACTTATTCTCAGTACAGTAAAATCAATCAATTCATTCGAACTCACTTTTATATTTACTTTATTAAAAGTTAGTTTGAGATCAACTTATTATATAATTATGAATGTTCATTTATATTCAATAAATTTATATGTATTATAGATAATTTAATTTAATTTAATTTGTGATCAACTTGATTAAAACTCATTTGAAATCGATTCAAAGAGTAAACAAAGTTACATTACTCAAGTTTAAGTAAAACTTACTTTCAATTAGTTTACAATCTTAGTTAGAAGAACATATAATCGTATAAATTCTTACAAATATACATAAATTGTGATTTTTTAATTTTTTATGAGTTAATTTACATATGTTTGTGAAAACATTCGCGATTTTGTAAAATAACTTACGTATATTTGTGATAATTTACACAAGTACATATGGTATACACTGCACACTTAAAAATTGCCATTTTTTTTTAGAGTAATTTTAAAGTTGCATTCTAAAGTAATGTTTAGTTTTGTCTCAAAGTAATTTTGGTTATGAAGTAGGGTCTTCGTGGATCGTGGTAGGTCAGGTGGTTCACTGTCATCATCCATTCGAACTTAGACGGTTGGAAAAAAATAATTTGTATCTATTTTATTATTATTTGAGTCCAAAATTTTTTGTTCTTTTTTTATAATTAAAACAAAAGTTAAATTTTGATATTTCATAAATAACTAATATTATTATTAAGGCCAAGTTTAGGAACTTGTAAAAAAGTTAAAAAGTCAAAAAGTTATTTAAAAAGTTAAAAAGTTTACACTATTTACCAAAAGTCAACAATTACACGCAATTCCGATTAATTAAAATTTTCCTACAAATCAATTTTTACAATTTTTTATTACACATTTTTTCATAAAAAGTCAAAAAATTAACCTAAACATCCATATTTTCAACCTCAATTTTTTAGTCTAAAAAGATAAAAAGTACACTTATTTAGGACACCTCAAACAATCCTTAAATAAAATATTCTTTTTTGGGTTAATTACACTAATAGTCCCTATAGTTTGGGACTTGTGTCACTTTGGTCCCTGACTTTTCAATTGTGACACATTTGACCCTGAATTTTGAATCTTGTTCCAAATAAGGACAATTGAAAATATTATTAAATTTTTCAAGGGTAAAATTGTCAATTTGATAAAATATAAACTAATTTGACAAAAATAAATGTCAAACAAATATTTTTAAATTTTTAAAAATTATTTCTACTTACTAAAAATAAAATTATGTAAAATTGATAAAACTTTTAGACTTTTTTTTTACCAAATTAAATTTTATTATGTGTTTGGATGATGATCATGTAAAATTACTTTTAAAAAATTAATCATGTAATTTTTATTAATTTTACATAATTTTATCATTGGTGGATAAAAATAATTTTTAAAAAATTAAAAATATTTTTTTGACATTTATTTTTGTCAAATTAATTTATATTTTATCAAAGTGACGATTTTACCCTTGACAAATCTAATAATATTTTCAATTGTTCTTATTTGGAACAAAATTCAAAATTCAGAGTCAAATATATCACAATTGAAAAGTCAGGGACTAGAATGACACAAGTCCCAAACTATAAGGACTATTAATATAATTAACCCTTCTTTTTTAACATACAAAACATAAAAAGATAACATCATTTTTTTAAGAAAATTGACGGACCAAATTAGGTTATTGACCTCTCATCCACCATCCATGTAATTTAGAAAATTTTCATTGCATCCGTCCTCCCATGCTATTGAAACCCCTCTAAAGCGAATGAATTGAATCGGGTTGGTTGATGGTGGTGAATCAGTGGGATCTGTGATAAGCCCTTTGATGAAGAAAAGTGATAAAAAAACAATGCATATTATATTGATTGGTGTATATCCTAAAAAGACTCAACAATGCTACATACAATGGATCGCTAACTTTTCTCAAAAAGTTATTATCAGACCCAGGTCTTAGGTCCATCCTATCAATTATCTATAGTTTTTCAAGAATATAAGGTGGTTATATGCTTGATTAATATTATTATATATATATATTATTTTATTTATTCTTACTTTTTTAGGCTATGTATATTTATACTCTTTCGATATTGGTAAGTACACCGTTAATTTAAAATGAGAGAATTACACTAACAGTCTCTATAATTTGGGGTTATATTACTTTGATTTTTAACTTTTTAATTGTGACATAATTAACCTTAAATTTTGAATTTTGTTTCAAATAAGGACAATTGAAGATACCATTGCTTAATTTTAAGGACAAAATTGTCAATTTGATAAAATATAAATTAATTTGAAAAATGAATGTCAAAAAAATATTTTGAATTTTTAAAAATTATTTCTACCCACTAAAGATAAAATTATGTAAAATTAATAAATCTTTTAGACATTTATTTATTTATTTATTTATTTTTATCAAATTAATTTTTATTATGTGTTTGGATGATGATCATGTAGTAGGTGGTTGTTTTTATTTTCATTAAATTAGTTTCTATTTTTTCAAATGTCAAATATGGTGACAACTTTAATATCATTATTTAGGCAATCCATTAAATCAAAAAATCTAAAATTAAAAACATTTCATATATTAAATATATCGATTACACATTAAAACCCTAACAACCACTCATTACAAGATTATCATCCAAACATATAATAAAAATTAATTTAGTAAAAATAAATAAATAAATAAACGTCTAAAAGTTTATTAATTTTATATAATTTTATCTTTGGTGGACAGAAATAATTTTTAAAAATTTAAAAATATTTTTTTGACATTTATTTTTATTAAATTAGTTTAAAGTTTATCAAATTGATGATTTTGCCCTTGAAATTAAGTAATGGTATCTTTAATTGTTCTTATTTGAAACAAAATTTAAAATTCATAGTTAAATGTGTCATAATTGAAAAGTCAATAACCAAAATGATACAAGTTCCAAACTATAAGAGCTGTTAGTGTAATTTGCCCATTTAAAATTATCAAAACATTAGATAATCATTTCAAAATCTATACTCAAATACACATATACAATACAAGAGCACCAGATGTGCATTTGAGTGTGTTAGTAAAGGGTGAGTTTAGAATCAACCTGAAAAATTCTCTCTTTTCTTTTTTGATTTTTTTTTTTTTAGTGATTTTTTTCTTTTAAATTTGTGTTAAAATATTTTTATTTTTGAAATCCATACAGTGCAGAAAGATCTAAAAGGTAAATAAATTTTAGAAAAAATTTAAAAAGAGTTCAGTAAAGACAAAAGAATTTATCTTTTTTTGGGCCTTTAATGGACATTTTTAATTATTTTATTTTATTTTTTGGAGGGGGGTCGGTGTAGTCGAATAGAACCTAAAAACATAATTTTTTTTGAAAATTTTAATAAAAATCACTAAAAATGAAAGAAAAAAAATCGGTAACAAAAAAATTACTAAAAAAATCAATCCTTGCCACATTCAAATAATTGGAAAAGTACCAAATATACAATGGGGATGTAATAAGTCGTTCGATATATGTATTTGATCTTTACCAACAGGAGTTGGTTCAGTGGATAAAATCTTTAAATCCTCACTCAAGACTTGGGTTTGAGTCTTCATATCCCATTATTGGGGTTAAACATACTCTTTAATGTCCGAAGCATGCGGGGCCTAAGTTTCAGTCCCGAGGTAGGTGCGGTGGATGTTGGGATTAAACATACTTTTTAACATCGCACGCAGGGCTTAAGTTTCGGCCCCGATATAGGTGCGGTGGGATTCCCTGTAGATATATTATAAATGCTAATGTTGGAGTAACTTATCTGCATATTCATTTCTTGAATAAAAAAAATATATATATGTATTTGATCTTTGATGGTAGGTAGCTAAAATTATTCTAGCTTTAAAAACATCTTGATTAATTAAAAGGAGTGAATTGAATTAACAAAAATGTTTGAGATCACTAATATAGTGATAATTCTAATAATATGACAGTGGATTTCACCCATTACCACAATATTACTTTTTTTTCTTTTTTTTTAAGGTTGCCACATGCTCTTGTTAGAACCCTATTATTAAAGGTCCATATCACCTGTCGTTGAATTAGGAATAGCCCACACATTTCAGTGACTAAACAACATTATTCTATTTATTTTTTTAATTGTTTTTGTCGGCAAATTTTTTTTTTATTAATATATAAAAAAAAAAAGTACAAGCAGTACACTCAACAGCATTCAGGAATTGTGCAACTGCACCACCAGCCTGTTCACAACAACCAACACCATGTTGATGATCAACAACATTTCAGACCTTAAAATGACAATAAAAATGATATATTAACTGAGCATTTACAGTTTAGCCATCAGAGTCCAACTCATCCACAAGTCCATGATTAAAAACAGCATTTATATATTATCTTATATGAAAGATCTTTTGCAAAGCTATAGTCGTCTCTCAAGATTTTAACATAGAGGGAACGAAAATATATATTTAACAAAAATTTAAAAATGAAAATATAAACTACATCAATCTTTACCAACATAAAAACTGAAAATTGAGATGAAACATTTATAAATAAATATTTTTTCTTGTATCTATCTTGAAAAAATAAGATTAAAAAAAAATTAAAAAAAAAAAAAAAAAAAAAACCTGTAAGACAATTTATTTATATATTAAAATGAGACATTTTGAGTGATTTTTATCAACATTAATTTCTTTTCTTTTTTTTTCGTAATGAATGTGTTCAAGTAACTACTCTTCCGTTTTCTTTTCTTCTTGCATGCTAAGATTTGTAATATACACTAGTCATGATAAACTATTTTCTTATGTTATATTTTGGTCCAAAATTTTAAATTTTATACTTCAATTCCATATTTGATAGATATAGAGAGGTGGTCATTTGAATTTTTTTTTAGAAATTTATAAAGTAAAAAAAAAAAAAAAAAAAACACTTGAGGGGGGCAATATAATATAATTTGTATATAATTACTAGTTAAGACTATTATATTGAAAGGCGTTTTTGAAATCATAAGAGGAGTAAGACTATATCATTTAAAGATAATTAATAATTAAAACACAGGATTTTTTGAAATTGTAAGAGATACGATTGGCCCCTCTTATCCCATTTTAAGTCCATCCTTGCTCCTAAAATATTCTCTTACACTGTGTTTGGTTGGAAGATTTGAGGAGGGATTTGGAAAGAGAAAGGGAAAGGAAAAAGTTAGGTGAAATGTGAATAAAATATACCTACATTTCACCTAGTTTCACACATTTTTTCATTTTCCCTCTCCAAATCCCTCTCTAAATCCTTTAACCAAACACAACATTAGTTATAGTGTAAAACCGATCGTTACTCATATAAGAAAAATCAATTTAGAGAAAAATAAATTTTTAAAAGAACTAGTGAAGCAATTTGCAATAACTTGGACCTCTGACTTATTTTTATTTTCAATTTTCAATATTTACTCTCCAACTCTAGTTATGTTTCTTTTTCTCTAATTCTTTCTTCTTGTTGCTCTTCTTTGTTTCGTTTCTCTCACTTATCCTGTTTCTTTTGTTTCAACATTTTCATTGTACTTTTTTGTTTGGGTTTTCTATTCAACTTGATCTTCATTTTCAATTTCATCTTCCTTTTTTTTCATATTATTTCAAAACTTCTTCTTTTACTTCAATTCTTCATCTTCTTTTTATTTATCTACTTCGGTTCTTACTAGTCCTTTAAGAATTTGGGATATTTGTAAGAGTTGAACACCCACTTTAAGAAACATGTGATGTAGTTACCTCTACTTTTTGGGTGAATAAGAGTTACTTGTACTTAACTTTGTTGCAGCCTGCAGATGCTAGTGATGGCTCAAGGTCATCCAAAATTGAAGATATTTACAAATTTGCAAATAAATATACTTCTAGAGTAAAAATTTGAAATGCTAATAGTAAAACTATGAGATTGATATCCTTAAGTATCACGAGTTTGGAAAGTTAGTACTAATTTTTGAGTTGTGCCATTTGTTAGTAAAAACATGATGTACAATGGATTTTTAACAAGTTAATTACAAATCCTATTGTATTACGGCTATATTTCTATTATTATGTGGCGAATGCAGAAATCTCACGATGATGGGGCCAAACTCTATACATTTATTTTTTACATTTTAATTGAAATTTCATACATATATTGTATTAAAATATTGACTTTATAAGCATAAAAATTGAACATTATCATTAAGTTTGCAAATAAAATTTTCAATCAATATCTAATAGTCATTAACAAAACAAAAGTATCAAAATTGGATTATAAAGTACTTTTTACTCATGTACAAAATAAAAAAGATTAAAAAATAAAAATATACAAATATGTTTATACATTTATCATAGACATGTAAGGTCATAATTAACACCAATTTGAACTATAATTAAAAACTAGTCTACTGGTAACCAAAAATCATAATAAATCATAACTAATACCACTTCAAGATATAATCAAACATCATAATAAGACGTAGCTAATTTAATTTAATAATTGGTTAGTCTCACCAACACAATAATTTCTAACAAACATCCAATTTAGATCATAATTTACATCTTATATATACATATGTATTGTAGGATAACCTTAATTAAAGATTGTAAATAATTTGAGATGAAAAAAAAAAACTTGCAGGGCCAACTTTTCATAAATTATAAACTAAGGGGTAAATACATAGAATAATGACTTGGACCTCCTTTTTTTCCCACCCCCTTGACCTCCTCTTCACTTGATTGGCTACTTTTTCTCCTCTTCACTTGATTGGCTACTTTTTCTTTCTTTTTTTTTTTTATTCCTTCTCCTCCAATCACCACCTGCCACGTGTCTGTGGGGGGGGGGTGGTGGGGATGGTGATTGGAGGGGGTCTTAATCATCACCAAATACATAACATTCACTAAGGTTTTGAAATTGTTTGTAGGGGCAGTGGCCCCTTGCCATTAGAGCTACAAACAAACCAAGCCGAGTTGAGCTTTATTGAGTTCGAGCTCAGCTCGTTTACTTATTGAGCTCATTTATTGAGCTCGAGCTCGGCTCAATAAGAAACTAGGCTCGAGCTCGGATTGGTTTGGCTTGATAATTTTTTTTAAAAATATTATTTATATTATTTAATTAAAAAAATATTTTTTATATTATTTAATATATAAATAATGTATTTATACAATTATTTATATATATTTATATATTATTTAATATATAAATAATATATTTATTATATAATTTAAATAAAAATAAACGAGTCGAGCTTGACGAGGCTAATTTTCGAGCTCGAACTTGGCTCATTTACTAAACGAGCCGAGCCAAGCTTGTTCATGACCAACTCGGTTCATTTGCAGACCTACTGGCCACCCCTCAGTCTGGGGTTGAGGGTTGTTATTGTGAAAGCCTATAGAGGTATTTATTGAGCGTATTTGAATAATTTAAACCGTTTATATTGTAAGATTTTTCGAATATATCATCTATATAAAAAATTAAATTGATCGGATATCTTTAACCCCATGATTAGGTCCTAACTATTTGTAAAAAATTATTAAAATTATGGTAACTATTTATTTTTTAAAAAACAAATGTGCTATAATAATGACTACAAATGTCCAAATTACTTGATTTTTTTTTTTATGGATGATTTACTCGATGAATATTATAATATGAACGATTCAGATCATCGAAAAAGACTCGGGACACATTCTTAATAGGCCTCATAGCAACCTGTTGTGCCTTATGACATAGCAGAAACCTCAATTTCCTCCGTCAGCTTCTGATTCTTATATATGTTAAATAAACATTCATAATGATATAGTTTTGTTATATTTTTTACAATGTGTTAATAAAAATTAATATTATATTTCACACACCATTATAAAATTTTAAATTATTACAAATTCACTCCCAAAATAAAAATTCTGCATCCCGTATGCATGAGCGAGTTCTTTTCATTTCCATGGACCACATGGTTTATAATGGTTTATAATGTGTGCACACGAGATATTGGAGTTGACAACTCAGGTGCACTTGTTACCTCTATATAGAGGTAGTCTGAGTGGGCCCTACGAATAGGTCGAGAAAATTTTATTGTTTCAGATCTCAAATTTAAGTAAAGCTAGGAATTCTGAAAAAAAATAAAATAAATAAAAAAAATTATGAATCTAGAACTCACACCATATAAGACTCTCACCTATATAATTATTGTGTGGAATTTTTAATAATTTTTTAAAAATCTTTTACATTTTTGCTTAAATTTTACACACAATTCCAAAAAAAAATTTGCCCTTGCACTATAGCTCCAAACTTTTTTCTTTTTCTTTTTTTTGGTTACTTATGATGTCTCATTTTTTTAAGAAAAAGTGAGTAATGGTTGATACTTCACTACAAATTTTTTTAAAATTTTTATTCGGTATTACAATTTAGATTGTTTTGGCATTTTTCTTTTATTATGAACTCAATCACTATAGTAAACTAAGATTTTAGAGACAAAAAATAGTGAGTTGGAATCTGTATCTCATCTACTCCTTTGGTGTCTGTTTGCTTGGAGAGTTTGGTCAAACATGATGCATTGGTAGGTACTGAATTATGTGATTCCAGAAACTGTGGAGGGACTCTTAATATGGTGGAGGGGCTTCAAATGGAAGAATTACCTGAATAAAATCTGGAGGGCTATGCCATTTACAGTCTTGTGGTCACTATGAAAACTTAGGAATGAGGTGGTGTTCACTGGGAAACAAATAAAATTGGAGGATTTTTGTGAGTTGATTAACTAGAATTGCCATTTGGGTTAAAGCTCACTCTAAGGATTACTGGTTTATAGTGTAGGAGATTATTAGTAATGTTCAACAGATTAGGTTTGTTGAGTAGCTCTTCATTGGTGTATGCAATAGGCTTTGGTGTTGATGTGTTTTTTGAATTGTGAATTGTTTTGTGTTTTTTTTGTTGGGTTTTTTGATTTTTCAAGTTGGTGCCTTACCAACGCCTTGGGTGTGAGTTAGCGCATGATTTGGTGAGCTCTTGGTGTCAACATAGTTGGGGTAAATTTCATAGCTCCAACCTAGTAAGGGGCATTGATGCCCTTTGTATAGGTTGGGTTGCTGGATATGGAATCCTCGTATTAGGAGTGTCAGACAGTCAATGGAATCAAATTAATTGCCTAAAATTGATCGAAATTTCGATTTTTGTTATGTTTTTCATTACGTAGGGTAAGACTGTGCAAAATACTACCTAATTTGCTAAAACCACACCGATCTGAATCAATCTATACCGCTCTATCCGCTAACCGCTATTTAAACTTTAAAATTTCTAATCTGTCTTTGAAATCGCTCCGTTCCGCTATAGTGAATACATATATTTTTTAACCCACAATGAAATATCAAAGTAAAAATGAGAATAAGACAGATTTAATAAGTGAAATTTATTACAAATTAATAGTTGCATATATGAAAAATATTATGTAACATTAGTTTGGGTTATATATATGAAAAATATTATACAAATTACTATTATGTATTCTACAAAAGCTTGATAATTGGTTAGAATATTGTTCAATCTGCCAATCCATCTAAAACCGCTCAAATGGCAATTTATCAATCCACCAATTCTCTAATCCGCCATTCAGTTTATAATTTTACTCTCAAACCGTCCGAACCGCACTATGTACACCTCTATTTTTATTTTAAGATTTTTTATACTGATGCAAATGAACCGAACAAATTAATTCTTTGAACATTAGAAGATAATACCTTTTTTGTGATAAAAACTGAGGGAGATACTTATAGAGAGCAATTTTCATTCATTTATTCTCATTGTGAAATTTCACAAGTTTTCATAAAATCCTTTAAAATCTCATGTAAATCGTTCATCTACACAAAACTAATAAAATCGACAAAATCATACCTAGCATACAGTCAGTGTCGATTATTCAACCATCACAACTGAAAGATTCAATTTGTTGCTAAGCTTTCTCTCAACACTGACCAACTGAATTCTTTACAACCCTATCAATTGAGGAGAACCAAACTTCCATAAATTTACTGTGAATCAATTAAAAATATTTTAGCGTGCCACTTTATTGATTGAAAAAGCATCATTCACCTAGCTTCTTAATAATATTTTTTTTTAGCTCGCTTAAATTGTTTTTTCTCATAAATTGTGAACAACAATTGCATAAAGACTTTCAAAGTGAAAATGTGATTATCATCTTGTAAGATGCACCAAACGAGTTATACTTAAATAACATTCATCCTACCATCGATACTTAGTTTAAGTTTGACAAGTTAAAAAAAGTCAAAAAGTTAAAAAGTTATCACTATTCACCAAAATTCAAAAATTACGGCTGCACAACTCTCAATCTCAATTTTCCCCTACACACTAATTTATACAATTTTTTAATACACATTTTTTCACAAAAAGTAAAAAAGTTAACCCAAACATTTATATTTTTTTCCTTAATTTTTTAGTCTAAAAAGACAAAAAGTGCATTTATTTAGGACACCCCAAACAATCCCTTACTAGAATGCTATTTTACACAAATAAAAAATTTATATAAAAATTATTACAAAATGACAACGAAGGTTGATTTTATTTTTAAAACAACAGACTCATAAGAGTAGCTTAAAGTTTGACAATAGGACTGATACATCAATTTAATCAATAGTTCTATATAAAAGAAAATATGTTTCATGCCAATAATACACTACGACTATACCTGGGGAACTGATAACATTTTTTCATAAATGTCCTTTCATTGCAGTCTCCTAATAGGTCAAGTAACTTTGAAAATGACAAAATATGCTAGAGACGTAGTGTGGTGCTATGAGAAATTGATAAAAAAATTAATTTTTTATTTTTTTTTGATTTTTTTGATGATTTTTTTAGTAAAAAAGTTGGTTCCATTTAGATAAAAAAGTTAAAAAGTTAAAAAGTCAAAAAATTAACTTTTTCAGCTTGTTGCCAAATTGAGCCAATGTTACTCTTTGAAAGCTAAAAGGATTAGTTGCTACTCTATCAGTTTGAACTTCTGATCTCTTTCTCATCGCATCCTAAGATGTAGTTACTAGACTAATAAACCAAAAACCCCAATGTCTGAATAACATGAGAGTTAGACCCACAGGAAGGGGGAGAAAAAAAAAATAGTGAGAAATTACAATTAAGTGGTATTTTAAAAAAATAATTACAAATTCTTTAAAAAAAAATAATATTTTAATTGTTAATATTTAAAGTTTACCATTGATCTGAATTTTTTTTATTAGACTTATGTGGAATTATAATTTTCCAAAAAAATAAAACATAAACTTTGTTCAAGCTTTTTCCTATGCATACACAGTTTGCGTGAAGAGACGTGACCATTTGGTGATGTCCCATGCTACAATTCTCACCTGGGGTCGTGTATTTGCTTTTCGCGAAGCGTTGATTGATTCTTTCTCTTTCTTTTCTTTTGGATAAATGACACTGATTTTTCTCCACATTTGGAGTAAAAAAAAATTAGTGAGTTCGATAGTTTTGATATATTTAGATCGATCTCTCTTTTAGTAAAATTAAAATAGTCTGGACTAACGTAGATAGCGAAGTAAAATATATATTTTTGTATAAAAGAGATAACAATATCATTTTTCTTTGTAATTGACTAATGAATTAATAATGAAAATACAACTATATAAACTAAAACCTTGAGAAAATATAACGTAATTATCCTAAACTTGTGAGACGGTTTTTTCAAATTCCAAGAGAGGTTAGTGTGATTTACTTTTTCTTTAAATCACAAGCTTGCTTGTTTTTGGTTTTTCAAAAATATTTTTTAGAAAATTATATTTTTTTGTTTTTTGTAATTTTTTGTTTTTACTGAATTTTTTATATATTTTAAGCATTTTTTTTAATTTTTAGGCATATCTAACATAAATACATATAAAAAGTATAATTTTTGTGAAAAAAATCTTTTAAAAATTCACTAAATATCAAAAATACAAAAAAATATATGAAAATTTAGTATATTTTTCTTGTTTTTATGTATTTATTAATTTTTAAAATATTTTTTCACATTTTTTTATTTCTTAGATACATCTAAATAAGGTACATCTAAAAAAAAATTTAAAATGCTTAAAATTTTAAAACTATTCACTAAAAATTAAAAAAAAACACGAAAAACAAAAAACTTAAATTTCAAAAAATTTAATCCAAAAAACTCAAACCAAACACACACAAGAATTCAAAATTTGCCTCTATTGATTCTTGAGTATATATAATTTTCATGTTCTATATATATTAGGTAATTTGTAGGAGTGTTCGGGATTTGTCCCAATTAATTTTGAAGTACATAAAATTTTTTGTTTCATATATATTAATTAAATAATTATTGAACCAAAACTCTTAAATGATGTAAAAGAAAAATAATTATTAAATAATTTTTTTGTTTCTCATATGCTCACAGGCCTTGAAACCTTTATGTATATTGCTACATGGTGATCATATTATTCAATATTGTTAGGTGAAAAAAAAAAAAAAAAAAACAGTTTTGATTTTTGTAAATTTTTTATCAAGTATTCGGTTAATTTATGCATACTTTGATTAATCCGGAAATTAATGATTAGATAAATCTCTAATCACTCCTTAAAATAACTCAAACTCAAACTCAAAACCTTAGACAACTTGAGTAAAGTTGTCAATGGTACCTCCTTAGTTTCGCATGGCTTTGTAAGAGTTCTTTTTATTTATTTTTTTTATCAACAAAGTGAAAATTTCATTAAAAATATGAAATTACAAGTACAGAAAGATGTAACGCATTGAGAAAGATTCGGCAGATACAAAATACCCCCTACTACTACTACTTGCAAACATACAAACAACCCCTTGGCTTTGTAAGAGTTCTTGCTAAACCTAATTTGTTTGTATATATGGATAACTATGTAGAAAATATTCCTCTAATTTATTTATTTTTAACACATGGAATTTTACCTAACCAATAACAAAATAAAATATTTTCTTGTCAATTTTATCTATTTTAATATTTCGATAAGTGGTAGTCTTAGTTATCTTTTTCTCAATATCTTCAACGGTTTTATTTGAATTTTAAATTTGTAGAAAAATTTGTGAAGGGAGTAAAAAAGAAGAAAAAATATTTTTTCTTTTCTCTTCTCAAATTTAAGTTTTAAACACAACCTAAAATTTTATAAATGAGATTCTGGTGTGTCCAAGTTCAATCCAACTAGACATTGATTTTTGGGAAATTAAAAAGTAAAAACAACTTAAATAATTGCAACATTTATGAAAATACAAGTGAATCCTCACTTGCATCTAATTTTATTTCCATGAAAGCAGATTATTTTGAAAGTAGTTTTACCAATGGATGATTTTATAAAATTAAATTATTTTGAAAGTAGTTTTACCAACTTAAATTATTTCATTGGCCATAAGATCAACACCATCTCTTTTGAGCTAGGAACATAATCAACACATACTTTTGTCCAAAAGAATATTTGTTTTCTAGTCTCAATCAGAGCGATTTAATCATAAAAAAATCTTAAATTATAAAATTTTAAGACATGATCAAAATGGCTATAAATAAATTAAAATGAAAAATAAAGTTTTTTTTTTAATTTTTCGAGAAGAAGACCCCGGCCAACCTTTGTCCCACCTCACCAACTATATCTTCTTGCATTAATTTAGGTTTTGAAAAGATTGCTCCACTTCTTATTTTTATTTTTATATAAATATTAATTAAAAGAGATAATGACACTTGTTTTCTAGAAAACACTTTCATCTATATGTTCGGCCATAATTAATTATCTTAATTTCCTAGGCTATAGACACCAACATTTTTCTTGTGAACTACGACCAAAAAAATAAAAAAATAAAGTAAGAAAAATAGATTCACCACCCTTACAAATTAAGACAATAATTTGCTTTGTTCCCTTTAAAAGGCCAAGTTCCATTTTGATACCTTTCATGATTTTATGTTAATAAATTGGTTTGAACCAATTCACCAACTTAATTGTGAAGCAAACCATTGGGTATTGTAGTTCCTGATAAGTATTGAACAGCGAATCATGGGTCAAATGGAGGGTAGTGAAACTACAACAATCATGAATGTAACTCTGTTATAAATGAATCATGTAAATCTGTGTTATTGTATACGTGATTAATTCGATTCATTTTATCTTTCATGTTTATTATTTTGTGTTTCACTGATCCTGATTAAAAACTGTCAATAGAAACGACTCATGTGAATAAGAAAATTTGTTAATTGGTATAGCAAATGATGCTACAAAAATAGAAAAGGTATACATAATGACATTGTTGCAACAGGACTTGTTATTTTAAATTAAAATGCCCCATTAACTAATTTTTAATTATAAAGTTGTCCACGTCACTTTTATAAAGAATTCTGTATAAAATTTAAGATTTAAATACAAACACAAGATATAAAATTTAAAGTTTTGATTGAAAGAGTTGCACCTCATGCATTCTTTTGGAATTTTGAAAAAAAATGATTTAAAAAGTACAAACAAAATAATCAAAAGATATTATTAGAGTTAGACAGACTTAGGCTTTGTTTGGAGTACTCTTAAAAAATTAAAAAGTCACTATCTTATTTATGTCACATCATCTTATTTAAATCACATCACTTCTCTACCACATCACTTCAAACCCAACCTATACCCAACCCATATTTCACAAAAAGTCAAACCACCCAAACCCGATCTCTTGAGCTTGGACAGACTCCTCTACACTTACCCACCAAACCCGCTCGAATTGGGTGTGACCATAAGCATCAGATCCCTAGTGCTCCTCAAGTCAGCTGGCTCAAGTCAGCTGGCTCTCAGCCTCAAGCCCACCAAAGGCATAGTTGTGACCAGCCAGTAGCCCAAAATTAATGGGCATGAGTCCGACTTCCCAAACACAGTTGGTGAGACCCCAACTATTTGTACTAAACTCTAAGCTTTGCAATATGAGATCCAATGAAACATATATGGCAAAAATAATAATTGAAGTAGCAACTAAAAACAATGTGAAAATATGAGAATTTTTTGCAAATTTTTCCTCTTCCTAATAGAAAATTTTCCCTTAACTGAGAATTCGAGTTCTCCACCCGGAACTAATTTCCATTTTAACAAATGATGTCAAAATCTTCTAATTCACAAATAAGAGTATGGATTCAAACTCTTTGCAAATGTATCACTATTAGCATAATATAAAACTTTCAGCCAGATCGACTCCTTTGTTGAAAGCCGACTCTTCACCACTTCTTGTCTAATTCTTTGCCACACAATGTAGTTGCAACGAAAGCGCAAGGTAAAAGCAGCTCATTGGCAACCAGAACTTGAACAACATTCTCAACACTTTGATCAAACAACAGTCTTTCTCATTCCATCGAAAGCTATCTCTGGATTAATGTGCCTTGACATAAAAATTTGCACTTTTAGATACATGACAATTAATAAAAAGTCACCTCGCTACAACAATGAGTAACCTGACAAAAGTTGCTAACACCTTACCTTTTAAATGAAAAAAGTGAGCAAAGTTGAACACTATCTTTGTTGCATTTCTCTGACTTCATCATGAATAGACTGAAAAAGAACAGTGGAAATATACCTCTCACCAAAGCTTGGAAATACAACCTGTATCATCACAAAAGAGTGACTAGTCAGCAAGTGGAAATCAGCAGAGAAAATATTAAATGATTTATTTGTGTTGATGGAAAGTATAGCAGTATACAATAATCTGATATACATTCCCAACAAATGTATGCGTGAAAAGTTCATATCTAGTGCAAAAGGCTCCCACTTTACAGCAGGGTCTAAGAGAGGTTCAAGCTCATTTATCAGTTAAAAAAGCATAAATTTTCAAGAATCATAGCCAAATAAGTATTGACGTTGCAACCAAGACACCATTTACTATCAGCTCACACTTTTAGAATAACTAGCTATTAAAATGGTTACCAGAGTAGGCAGATCTTCTTCACATTACAACACCATGCTGATAATGCTCAAGCCTGCTCATGAGGAGGTGGGCAAACTACTTGGAAAACGCACATGAACCAAACCAACAACCAGGTTGGTTTGGTTTTTGGGTTAACATCAACCTATCCCAAAAAAGCCAACCTGACCACGTTGGTTCGCTTTTTGGGTTGGCATCTAGCTAACCTGAACCAACTCGAGAACTGATCACACACAGACACACACATATATTACAAAATTATATATGTATTCATATAATCGATTGTGACAATTTATCATAGTACACTTTGTTGCACACAATCATGTGATATTAGTTTTTTCTACAAATTATTATCCTAAAATTTTATTTATAATGAGTAATTAGAAAATAAATAAATTAAGGTGGAACTGTCATACCAATCTAAACCAACCTGAATTAAGTTAGGTTGGGTTGGTTTAATTCCAATTGAGGGTCAGTTTGGTTTTGGGTCCAAAATTCTGGAACCGGCCAAGGGTAGTTGTCGGTTGAATTCTGGGTTTGGCTCTAACACAAATCAACTTAATCCAGGCCCTATGAGGCACTTGCACGAAAATAACTATATAAGAATGCGTGGTAGTACATTGTTAACAATGGGTAGTACACCACTCTTCCATCACTAGAGCTTTTAGGTCTGTTTGATTGGGTGGAATTGTAGCATGAGATTGGGATTACTAAAACATGGGACTCACATTCAACTGCTTGGTTGTAATTTTTATTATCCAGATTAAATACCGATAAACATTCTATCCAACAATATTAGCGATTTTTTTTATCTTACAACTAATAATGCAAAAAGACATATAATTGGGATTATATATTTCCATATCCATTGCAAAAGAAATGTGCAGTCGAGGGGATTATTTATCCCACTAATCCAGCTAGATAATCAATCTTACACTAATCCCATGTTAATCTCCTTACTGTTAATCCTGCTAATCAAACAGGGCCTTAGGATAGTACGCTGTTAACAACAAGAATTTAGTATCCCTACAACCATAATACTTTTTCCAGAAACTCCATTGAACAAATTTAATTTCTATGTAATTATTTTAAATTCCAAGACAATAGTCCTTTTTTAGAGCATGATCAACAACAACCCATGAGAGGCATGAGTATCCAGTTCGTTATTTTCCAGCCTACTTCAATTGATTGCATCTCATGTTATCAAACTCCACAGACAAGATCACTAGAACATAAGAAGCGCGAACACTGTTAAGAATGTGGCATGTTTGTGTCGTGTCCATGTTGGACACTTTCCAACGTGTGTAGGACAATCGTCCAAACGTGTCCTGTTATTTAAAAAAAATAAAAAAAAAAAATTAGACCCGAACATACTTCAAACACTTGGGAGACATGTGTCTATCGTTTAGATACGCGTGAAGTTAATTATAAATTTAAACAAATTAACTTAGAATATAATTATAAAAGAAAAACAATTTAGACTTACAAAAATTAGAGTTCTATTACATTTTTTATTATCTTTAAATGATATAATCATAAATATGATATATAAAAAATATCCCCCAAACACATATGTCATGTCTTGCTTTTTTTTAAAAATTCCATGTCAATATGTCTGTTCTTCTTAGACTAGACCAATATACTCAAGTTGCCAATTGAATAATTTCTAAATCCATGTGATAAAACCAACAAAGTCTGAGAAGCAATTTGAGATGTTAACAATGTTTTTAGTTCTTTGTTAGTACTTTTTTCTTGATTCATTTTTCATTCTTTTTATTTGATCGTACAAGGGTTGTGTTTTCTCTACATGTTTCTCTAATAAAATTTCTTTGTTGTTGTTGATACAAAAATAACTTATCCATCATCATCACTGGCTCCTATAGCTACTTCAACTATGTCATTTTATGGAGACCAAATTAGAGATATTCTAAAGAATCAAGACATAGTTTTTTCTCTTGGTGATCATTAACACTACAACATGAGAGTGTAAGCTTGTTTTGCTATTATCTGGATTGAGGTAGTACTTCAATTCTTACATGCTATACAGATTGAGGAAGTATTTCTTCAACATGCACTACATCTCTTGGGTACTTTTACTGTCACTATTTTCTTTCAGCTGACGAGAAATTATGAGATTGAGAAGACATTAGATGAAGAATAAATTGAAGAGATGAAATTTTAGTTTCTTTAGGAGTTATAGTTCTAATAGGATTGCTTTCTATTGTTTTTGTTTCCTTATTAGACAGTTTTTGTTTTCCTTTTCACTTACATATTGGATTGTCCCTCTAATTTGGTCTGCTCATATATAAGGCTCGAGGGTAATGAAATTTATTGGAGGTTCAGAAGAATCTCTACATTCTCTCTTTCTTCTTCTTTCCATCTTCCTTCTCTGGTTCTACACCACAAGGACAACATCAACTCACCATTGCATGTTGCCTACAAATCATAAAATAAGACAAAGTTGTAAGATAATTTATTTATATATCAAAGTGAGACATTTTGAGTTCTTGCATGCTAAGATTTGTAATATACACTAGTCATGATAAACTATTTTCTTATGTTATATTTTTGTCCAAAATTTTAAATTTTATACTTCAATTCCATATTTGATAGATATAGAGAGGTGGTCATTTGAATTTTTTTTAGAAATTTATAAAGTTAAAAAAAAAAAAAAAAAAAAAACACTTGAGGGGGCAAGATTATATAATTTGTATATAATTATTAGTTAAGACTATTATATTGAAAGGCGTTTTTGAAATCATAAGAGGGGTAAGACTATATAATTTTCAATATTTACTCTCCAACTCTAATTATGTTTCTTTTTCTCTAATTCTTTCTTCTTCTTGTTCTTCTTTGTTTCGTTTCTCCCACTTTCTTGTTTCTTTTGTTTCAACATTTTCATTGTACTTTTTTGTTTGGGTTTTCTATTCAACTTGATCTTCATTTTCAATTTCATCTTCCTTTTTTTTTCATATTATTTCAAAACTTCTTCTTTTACTTCAATTCTTCATCTTCTTTTTATTTATCTACTTCGGTTCTTACTAGTCCTTTAAGAACTTGGGATATTTGTAAGAGTTGAACACCCACTTTAAGAAACATGTGATGTAGTTACCTCTACTTTTTGGGTGAATAAGAGTTACTTGTAGTTAACTTTGTTGCAGCCTGCAGATGCTAGTGATGGCTCAAGGTCATCCAAAATTGAAGATACTTCTAGAGTAAAAATTTGAAATGCTAATTGTAAAACAATGAGATTGATATCCTTAAGTATCACGAGTTTCAAAAGTTAGTACTAATTTTTGAGTTGTGCCATTTGTTAGTAAAACCATGATGTAAGATGAATTTTTAATAAGTTAATTACAAATCCTACTGTATTACAGCTATATTTTTATTATTATCAGTAGCGATAGCGAATGCAGAAATCTCATGACGATGAGGCCAAACTCTATACATTTATTTTTTACATTTTAATTGAAATTTCATACGTATATTGTATTAAAACATTGACTTTATAAGCATAAAAATTGAACATTATCATTAAATTTGCAAATAAAATTTTCAATCAATATCTAATAGTCATTAACAAAACAAAAGTATCAAAATTGGATTATAAAGTACTTTTTACTCATGTACAAAATAAAAAAGATTAAAAAATAAAAATATACAAATATGTTTATACATTTATCATAGACCCGTAAGGTCATAATTAACACCAATTTGAACATTAATTGAAAACTAGTCTATTGGTACCTAAAAATCATAATAAATCGTAACTAATACCACTTCAAGATATAATCAAACATCATAATAAGACGTAGCTAATTTAATTTAATAATTGGTTAGTCTCACCAACACAATAATTTCTAACAAACATCCAATTTAGATCATAATTTACATCTTATATATACATATGTATTGTAGGATAACCATAATTAAAGATTGTAAATAATTTGAGATGAAAAAAAAAACTTGCAGGGCCAACTTTTCATAAATTATAAACTAAGGGGTAAATACATAATATTCACTAAGGTTTTGAAATTGTTTGTAGGGGCAGTTGCCCCCTTGCCACTAGGACTACAAACAAACCGAGCCGAGCTGAGCTTTATTGAGCTCGAGCTCGGCTCGTTTACTTATTGAGCTCGTTTATTAAGCTTGAGCTCGGCTCAATAAGAAATTAGGCTCGAGCTCGGCTCGGTTCCGCTCGATAAATTTTTTTTTTAAATATTATTTATATTATTTAAATAAAAAAATATTTTTTATATTATTTAATATATAAATAATGTATTTATACAATTATTTATATATATTTATATATTATTTAATATATAAATAATATATTTATTATATAATTTAAATAAAGATAAACGAGTTGTGCTTGACGAGCCTAATTTTCGAGCTCGAACTCGGCTCGTTTACTAAACGAGCCAAGCCAAGCTTATTCATAAACAACTCGGTTCATTTATAGCCCTACTTGCCACCCCTCCGTCTGAGGTTGAGGGTTGTTGTTGTGAAAGCCTATAGAGGTATTTACTGAGCGTATTTGAATAATTTAAACCGTTCATATTATAAGATTTGTCGAATATATCATTTAGATAAAAAATCAAATTAATTGAATATTTTTAACCCCATGATTAGGTCCTAATTATTTGTAAAAAATTATTAAAATTATGGTTACCATTTATTTTTTAAAAAACAAATGTGCTATAATAATAACTACAAATGTCCAAATTACTTGATTTTTTTTTTTTTTTTTTATGAATGATTTACTCAATGAACATTATAATATGAACGATTCAGATTATTGAAAAAAGACTTAGGACACACCCTTAATGGGCCTCATAGCAACCTGTTGTGCCTTATGACATAGCAGAAACCCCAATTCCCTCCGTCAGTCTCTAATTCTTATATATGTTAAATACAAATTTATAATGATATAATTTTATTATATTTTTTACAATATGTTAATAAAAATTAATATTATATTTCACACACCATTATAAAATTTTAAATTATTACAAATTCACTCCCAAAATAAAAATTCTGCATCCACTATACGTGAGCGAGTTCTTTTCATTTCCATGGACCACATGGTTTATAATGTGTGCACACGAGATATTGGAGTTGACAACTCAGGTGCACTTGTTACCTCTACGTAGAGGTAGTCTGAGTGGGCCCTACGAATAGGTCGAGAAAATTTTATTGTTTCAGATCTCAAATTTTTACACACAATTCCAAAAAAATTTTGCCCTTGCACTATAGTTCCAAACTTTTTTTTCTTTTTTTTTTGGTTACTTATGATGTCTCATTTTTAAAAGAAAAAGTGAGTAATGGTTGATACTTTACTAGTAATTTTTTTTTAATTTTTATTTGGTATTACAATTTAGATTGTTTTGGCATTTTTCTTTTATTATGAACCCAATCACTAAAGTAAACTAAGATTTTAGAGACAAAAAATAGTGAGTTGGAATCTGTATCTCATCTGCTCCTTTGGTGTTTGTTTGCTTGGAGAGTTTGGTCAAACCTGATGCATTGATAGGTACTGAATTATGTGATCCCATAAATTGTGGAGGGACTCTTAATATGGAGGAGGGGCTTCAAATGGAAGAATTACCTGAATAAAATCTGGAGGGCTATGCCATTTACAGTCTTATGGTCACTATGGAAACTTAGGAATGAGGTGGTGTTCACTGGGAAACAAATAAAATTGGAGGATTTTTGTGAGTTGATCACTAGAATTGCCATTTGGGTTAAAGCTCACTCTAAGTATTACTGGTTTACAGTGTAGCAGATTATTAGTAATGTTCAACAGATTAGGTTTGTTGAGTAGCTCTTCATTGGTGTATGCAGTAGACTTTGGTGTTGATGTGTTTTTTGAATTGTGAATTGTTTTGTGTTTTTTTTATTGGGTTTTTTGATTTTTCGAGTTGGTGCCTTACCAACTCCTTGGGTGTGAGTTAGCGCATGAATTGGTGAGCTCTTGGTGTCAACATAGTTGGGGTAAGTTTCATAGCTCCAACCTAGTAAGGGGCGTTGATGCCTTTTTATAGGTTGGGTTGTTGGATACGGAATCCTCGTATTAAGAGTGTCAGGCAGTCAATGGAATCAAATTAATTGCTTAAAATTCATTGAAATTTTGATTTTTGTTATGTTGTTCATTACGTAGGGTAGGACTGTGCAAAATACCGCCCAATCTGTTAAAACCGCACCGATCTGAATCAATCTGTACTGCTCTATCCACTAATCGCTATTTAAACTTTAAAATTTATAATCTGTCTTTGAAACTGCTCCATTCCGTTATAGTTAATACATATATATTTTTTAATCTACAATGAAATATCAAAGTAAAAATGAGTGTAAGATAGATTTAATAAGTAAAATTTATTACAAATTAATAGTTACATATATGAAAAATATTATGTAAAATTAGTTTGTGTTATATATATGAAAAATATTATATAAATTACTGTTATATATTATGCAAAAGCTTGATAATTGGTTAAAATATTGTTCAAACTGTCAATCGCCCAAAACCGCTCAAACCGAAATTGTCAATCCACCAATTCGCTAATCCGCCATTCAATTTATGATTTTACTCTCAAACCGTCCGAACCGCACCGTGCACACCTCTATTTTTATTTTAAAATTTTTTATGCTAGTACAAACAAACCGAACAAATCAATTCTTTAAACATTAGAAGATAAATAACCAATATAATACTTTTTGGTGATAAAAAGTGAGGGAGATATTTATATAGAGCAATTTTTATACTTTTTCTTCATATTCTCATAGTGAAATTCTACAAGTTCTTATAAAATCCTTTAAAATCTCATGTAAATCATTCATCTACACAAAACTAACAAAATGGACAAAATCATACCTAGCATACAGTCTATGTCGGTTATTTAACCATCACAATTGAAAGATTTAGGTTGCGTTTGGTAGAGCTTTCTAACTATGATTTGAGAGTATGAATTGTATTTTGAGTTTGTAAGTTTTGGAATTATGATTTGAGCGTGAAAATTTTGTTTTGTGAAAGAGTTTTGAATTGAGTGAGAAATTTTTGATGTGACATTTGATATTTGATACAAAAACTTACAACTCATAACTAAACATACAACTCAAAATTCAACTAAAGCACATAAAAAATTTTTAAAAATTCGGAAAATATTTTTTTTGAATATATAAAAATTAAACATATCAATTGCAAAAAAATATATATATATATATTGCGTTGTTCCGATTAACCGGCCGGACGACTGATTAGACTAAATTTCAAAAGAAAAAAAATTGAAAATCGCGCTCTCATATAGAATTTTCTGTAGAGTTGTGAAAAATTAATTTCACATACCTATCCAAACATTATATTCAAATGTAAGAGTAGAAAACTCGTTTAGAAATCGTTCCAAACAGAGCCTTATTGCCAAGCTTTCTCTCAACACTGACCAACTGAATTCTTTACAACCCTATCAGTTGATTCAATTTGAGGAGAACCAAACTTTCATAAATTTACTGTGAATCAATTAAAAATATTTTAGCTTGCCACTTTATTGATTGAAAAAGCATCATTCACCTAGCTTCTTAATAATTTTTTTTTTAGCTCGTTTAAATTGTTTTTTCTCATAAATTGTGAACAACAATTGCATAAAGACTTTCAAAGTGAAAATGTGATAATCATCTTGCAAGATGCACCAAACGAGTTACACTTAAATAACACTCATCCTACCATCGATACTTACTAGAATGCTATTAAAATAATGTTACACAAATAAAAAATTTATATAAAAATCATTACAAAATGACAACGAAGGTTGATTTTATTTTTAAAACAAAAGACTCATAAGAGAAGCTTAAAGTTTGACAATAGGACTGATACATCAATTTAATCAACAGTTCTATATAAAAAAAAAATATGTTTCATGCCAATAATACACTACGACTATACCTTGGGAACTGATAACATTGTTTCATAAATGTCCTTTCATTGCAGTCTCCTAATGGGTCAAGTAACTTTGAAAATGACAAAATATGCTAGACACCTAATGTTACTCTTTGAAAAGTTAAAAGGGTTGGTCGCTACTCTACCAATTTGAACTTTTGATTTTCTTCTTACCACATCTTAAGATGTAATTATTAGATCAATAGGTCAAAACCCTAACATGAGAGTTAGGCCCACAGGAAGGGAAAAATAATAATAATAAATAAATAGAAAAAAATTATAATTAAGTGGTATTTTTAAAAAATAATTACAAGTTTGTTAAAAAAATAAGATTTTGGTTGTTAATATTTAAAGTTTACCATTGATCTGAATTTTTTTTTATTAGACTTATGTTGAATTATAATTTTCCAAAAAAATAAAAAATAAACTTTGTTCAAGCTTTTTCCTATGCATACATAGTTTGCGTGAAGAGACGTGACCATTTGGTGATGTCCCATGCTACAATTCTCACCTGGGGTCGTGTATTTGCTTTTCGCGAAGCGTTGATTCTTTCTCTTTCTTTTCTTTTGGATAAATGACACTGATTTTTCTCCACATTTGGAGTAAAAAAAAAAAAATTAGCAAGTTCGATGGTTTTGATATATTTAGATCGATCTCTCTTTTAGTAAGATTAAAATAGTCTGAACTAACGCAGATAGTGAGATAAAATATATATTTTTGTATAAAAGAGATAACAATGTCATTTTTTTTGTAATTGACTAATGAATTAATAATAAAAATATAACTATATAAATTAAAACCTTGAGAGAATATAACGTAATTATCATAAACTTGTAAGATGTTTTTTCAAATTCTAAGAGAGGTTAGTGTGATTTACCCTTTCTTTAAATCACAATGGTATTCAAAATTTGCCTCTATTGATTCTTGAGTGTATATAATTTTCATGTTCTATATATATTAGGTAATTTCCGGGAGTGTTCGGGATTTGTCCTAATTAATTTCGATGTACGTATAATTTTTTTGTTCCATATATATTAATTAAATAATTATTGAACCAAAACTCTTAAATGATGTAAAAGAAAAATAATTATTAAATAATTTTTTTGTTTCTCATATGCTCACACGCCTTGAAACCTTTATGTATATTGCTACATGGTATTTGTTTGGCATCATTTAAAAAAAATCAAAAATCAAAAAGTCATTAAAAAAGTAAAAATGTTTATACTATTCACAATGTTTGGGCAGGAAAATGGGGCTGAATACTCAGAGGACAAAATGACATTTTTGCCCTTCACTGACATGCACAACTCATTACTGTTTAAGGAAAAAAAAGAGAGTCAAACAATGCACCAGTGCGACTCAGTGCACTGTGAGAGGGAAAGTGACAAGTGCTCAGTGCTCAATGCACTGTCAGAAGGGTAGGAATGTAATTTTAGTATTTCATACAATATTTTAGGTCAAGTTTGGGAAGACTAAATAAGTGTACTTTTTGACTTTTTATAAAATATAAGTTGGATTTGGGTTGAGTTTGAAGTGATGTGTTAGAGAGGTGATGTGACTTAAATAAGATGATGTGACTTAAATAGGATAGTGACTTTTTGACTTTTTGAATTTCTTTGAAGATGCTAAACTTGGCCTTAATACACATTTTTTCGTAAAAAATCAAAAAACTATCCCAAATAATTATCTTTTTTTCTCTATTTTTTTAGCTAAAAAGTCAAAAAGTGTACTTATATAGTTTATTCCAAACAACTTCCGGTGATCATAACTATTGTTAGGCGAGCCCAAAAAATAAAAAAATAGTTGCTTTTTTTTCTAAATTTTTTTTATCAAGTATTCGGTTAATTTATGCATACTTTGATTAATCCTAAAATTAATGATTAGATAAATCTCTAATCACTCCTTAAAATAACTCAAATTCATAACCTTAGACAACTAGACTAAAGTTGTCAATGGTACCTCCTTAGTTTCGCATGGCTTTGTAAGAGTTCTTTTTTTGTTTTTATCAGCAAAATAAAAATTTCATTAAAAATATAAAATTACAGGTACAGTAAGATGCAACACATCAAACATACAACCAATCCCTTGACTTTGTAAGAGTCCTTGCTAAACCTAATTTGTTTGTATATGTGGATAACTACTTAGAAAATAGCACATGTAGTACTTTCTCTAATTTATTTTTATTTTTTTTAAGGCATGGAATTTTACCTAACCAATAATGAAATAAAATATTTTCTTGTCAATTTTATCTATTTTAATATTTCGATAAGTGGCTGTCTTAGTTATCTTTTTGTTGATATCTTTAACAGTTTTATTTGAATTTTAAATTTGTAGAAAATTTTGTGAAGGAAGTAAAAAAGAAGAATTTTTTTCTCTTTTTTTTTCTCTTCTCAAATTTAAGTTTTAAACACAACCTAAAATTTTATAAATGAGATTCTGGTGTGTCCAAGTTCAATCCAACTAGACATTGATTTTTGGGAAATTAAAAGGTAAAAACAACTTAAATAATTGCAACATTGATGAAGATGCAAGTGAATCTTTGTTAAGTGTAAATGAAACTTGTGACATAAGATAGAACTCTCACTTGCATCTAATTGTATTTCCATGAAAGCAGATTACTTTGAAAGTAATTTACCAATGGATGATTTTATAATTGCTTCTACTAAATTTAAAATATTTCATTGGCCATAAGATCAACACCATCTCTTTTGAGCTAGGGACATAATCAACCCATAGTTTTGTCCAAAAGAATATTCAGCTTGTTTGGTTTCGTTTTTCTGAAAATAGTTTTCAGAAAATTTTACTTTCTTGTTTTCCGTATTTTTTTATTTTTATTGAATTTTTTAATATGTTAAGCAAATTTTTTTTAATTTTTAGATACACTCAACATAAATACACATAAAAAGTATAATTTTTGTGAAAAAATCTTTTAAAAATTCAATAAATACCAAAATACAAAAAAAATACGAAAATTTAGTATTTTTTTGTATTTTTATGTATTTGTTAATTTTTTAAAATATTTTTTTACAAATTTTTTACTTTTTAAATACATCTAAGTAAGGTACATCTAAAAAAGTAAAAAAAAATGCTTAAAATTTTAAAAATAGTCACTAAAAACAAAAACACAAAAAACAAAAATAAAAAACTCAGTTTTTAAAAAACTTAATCCAGAAAACTCAAACCAAACACACTGATTTGCTTTCTAGTCTCAATCAGAGCGATTTAATCATAAAAAAATCTTAAATTATAAAATTTTAAGACATGATCAAAATGACTATAAATAAATTAAAATGAAAAATAAAGTTTTTTTTTAAATTTTTTTTTAAATTTTTCGAGAAGAAGACCCCGGCCAACCTTTGTCCCACCTCACCAACTATATCTCCTTGCATTAATTTAGGTTTTGAAAAGATTGCACCACTTCTTATTTTTATTTTTATATTAATAATAATTAAAAGAGATAATGACACTTGTTTTCTAGGAAACACATTCATCTATATGTTCGGCCATAATTTATTATCTTAATTTCCTAGGCTATAGACACCAACATTTTTCTTGTGAACTACGACCAAAAAAATAAAAAATAAATAAAGTAAGAAAAATAGATTCACCACCCTTGCAAATTAAGAACATAATTTGCTTTGTTCCCTTTAAAAGGCCAAGTTCCATTTTGACACCTTTCATGATTTTATGTTAATAAATTGGTTTGAACCAATTCACCAACTTAATTGTGAAGCAAACTATTGGGTATTGTAGTTCCTGATAAGTATTGAACACCGAACCATGGGTCAAATGGAGGGTAGTGAAACTACAACAATCATGAATGTAACTCTATTATAGATGAACCATGTAAATCTGTGTTATTGTATATGATTAATTCGATTCATTTTATCTTTCATGTTTATTATTTTGTGTTTCACTGATCCTGATTAAAAATTGTCAATAAAAACAGCTCATGTGGATAAGAAAATTTGTTAATTGGTACAACAAATGATACTACAAAAATAGAAAAGATATACATAATGACATTGCTGCAATACGACTTGTTATTTTAAATTAAAATGCCCATTAAACTAATTTTTAATTATAAAGTTGTCACTGTCACATCACTTTTATAAAGAATTCTGTATAAAATTTAAGATTCAAGCACAAACACAAAGACAAGATATAAAATTTAAAGTTTTGATTGAAAGAGTTGCACCTCATGCATTCTTTTGGAATTTTGAAAAAAGAAATGATTTAAAAAGTACAAACAAAAAAATCAAAAGATATTATTAGAGTTAGACAAACTCAGGTTTTATTTGGGGTATTCTAAAAAAATCAAAAAGTCACTATCTTAATTAAGTCACATTATCTTATTTAAATCACATCACCTCTCTATCACATCACTTCAAACCCAACCCATACCCAACCCATATTTCACAAAAAGTCAAAAAGTACATTTATTTGGATCATCCCAAACCACCCAAACCCGATCTCTTGAGCTTGGACAGACTCCTCTACACTTATCCACCAAACCCGCTCGAATTGGGTGTGACCATAAGCATCAGATCCCTAGTGCTCCTCAAGTCAGCTGGCTCTCAGCCTCAAGCCCACCAAAGGCATAGTTGTGACAAACCAGTAGCCCAAAATTAATGGGCATGAGTCTGACTTCCCAAACACAGTTGGTGAGGCCCCAACTATTTGGTACTAAACTCTAAGCTTTGCAATATGAGATCCAATGAAACATATATGGCAAAAATAATAATTGAAGTAGCAACTAAAAACAATGTGAAAATATGAGAATTTTTTGCAAATTTTTCCTCTTCCTAGTAGAAAATTTTCCCTTAACTGAGAATTCGAGTTCTCCACCAGGAACTAATTTCCATTTTAACAAATGATGCCAAAATCTTCTAATTCACAAATAAGAGTATGGATTCAAACTCTTTGCAAATGTATCACTATTAGCATAATATAAAACTTTCAGCCAGATCGACTCCTTTGTTGAAAGCCGACTCTTCACCACTTCATGTCTAATTCTTTGCCACACAATGTAGTTGCAATGAAAGCGCAAAGTAAAAGCAGCTCATTGGCAACCAGAACTTGAACAACATTCTCAACACTTTGATCAAACAACAGTCTTTCTCATTCCATCGAAAGCTATCTCTGGATTAATGTGCCTTGACATAAAAATTTGCACTTTTAGATACATGACAATTAATAAAAAGTCACCTCGCTACAACAATGGGTAACCTTACAAAAGTTGCTAACACCTTACCTTTTAAATGAAAAAAGTGAGCAAAGTTGAACACTATCTTTGTTGCATTTCTCTGACTTCATCATGAATAGACTGAAAAAGAACAGTGGAAATATACCTCTCACCAAAGCTTGGAAATACAACCTGTATCATCACAAAAGAGTGACTAGTCAGCAAGTGGAAATCAGCAGAGAAAATATTAAATGATTTCCTTGTGTTGATGGAAAGTATAGTAGTATACAATAATCTGATATACATTCCCAACAATTCCATTTGAAGAATAAATGTATGCGTGAAAAGTTCGTATCTAGTGCATAAGGCTCCCACTTTACAGCAGGGTCTAAGAGAGGTTCAAGCTCATTTATCAGTTAAAAAAGCATAAATTTTCAAGAATCATAGCCAAATAAGTATTGATGTTGCAACCAAGACAACATTTACTATCAGCTCACACTTTTAGAATAACTAGCTATTAAAATGGTTACCAGAGTAGGCAGATCTTCTTCACATTACAACACCATGCTGATAATGCTCAAGCCTGCTCATGAGGAGGTGGGCAAACTACTTGGAAAACGCACATGAACCAAACCAACAACCAGGTTGGTTTGGTTTTTGGGTTAACATCAACCTATCCCAAAAAAGCCAACCTGACCAAGTTGGTTCGCTTTTTGGGTTGGCATCTGGCTAACCTGAACCAACTCGAGAACTGATCACACACAGACACACACATATATTACAAAATTATATATGTATTCATATAATTGATTGTGACAATTTATCATAGTACACTTTGTTGCACACAATCATGTGATATTAGTTTTTTCTACAAACTGTTAGCATATTTTATTATTATCTGAGCTTTTTTGGTTTGTAATTATTCTATGCCCTCAGGGCTCAACTTGTAATTGTCTCATCTTGTAAACCCTAATCTTCATTTATAAATAGGGGATGATATTCTATCAAACCCTAAGCTGGTTACTCAAGCTTCATGGTATCAGAGCAGAACCTCTAGGGTTTCGGCTCACCCTCGTTGGTAGACCTCTACACCAACGACACTCTAGGGTTCGAAGCTTACCTGGGTGGATCATCTGCTGCGTCGATCTTCAGCTCGTCGATCTTTGCTTCGTCTTCATCACTCAGTCGCCTTCCTCTGTCGATCGTCACTCAGCCGTCTCTCAGTCGATCGTCACTCAGCCACCTTCCTCAATCGATCTCCTTCATCTTCGTCACCGTAATCGATCGATTAATCGCTTTCTCCGATCTCCTCGCCTTCCTCGTGATCGCCGATCTCCTTCATCTTCGCTAAATGCGGTATACTCTCATCTTTGGTATACAACATACCTCATCTCTGTTTGGTATATATGTCGTGTATACACATGTATAAATAAATAACCTATATGCCTGTATCCGTACCAATACATATATAAATAAATAAATAATTACTCAAAAAAATAAAAAATAAAAAAAAGGGAAGAAAACTTTATGGTTTCTTAATTTTGTTATGCCTTTATAGTGGTCATTGTGCCTATTCTTTTACCACCACCTTCCGGGTTTATGATTGCCACTAGTTTTGTTGCGGGTTCGGTAGTATTGTATCCATAGCAGATTCCACCAGTATGTCCCCTACTTCTCAAACACCGAGGAGTGTGAGTCTCATTATACCTACTACCATGACTAAGAACCCCAACCCTAGTTTGAAAATCACCACCTCTCTATTTAATGGTCAGAACTACCTAGCATGGTCTCAAAGTTTGACTATATTTTTGAAGAGCCGAAGGAAGATGAGGTATGTTGATGGCAGGACACAGGCACCTAGTACCACTGACTCTGGTTATGACAAATGGGAGATTACCAACTCTTTGATTATGGGTTGGCTTATTCATTCGATGGTTCCTAAAATTGGTGAGGGCTACTTGTCTATGGAGACTGCCCAGGATGTTTAGGATGCTGTGGCTGCCACCTATTCCCGCAAAAAGAATTTCTCACAGACATTTGAGTTGCGCTGCTCTATTGAGAGCTCACTTCAGGGGGAGCAGACTGTTCTTCAGTATTTCATTTTCCTCACCAACGGCTAGAAACGCCTTGACCACTTGGAAGACTATAAGCCCGTTTGCCCTACTGATTCTGTTGAGTACAAGAAGTTCCTCGCACGGGAACGGGTCTTTAAATTTCTGGCAGGCCTAAATGTGGAGTATGATTCAGTTAGGGGTCGAGTTCTCGATATGGGCACTCTTCCTTCACTTCATGAGGCATTTGCCTATGTACAAAATGAGGAGAGTCGTTAGTCTGCTATGATGTCCCCTGTCTCTACTGACCGCTCAGCATTACTGTCTATTCCTCGAGATGGCCTCAACTTAACTCCCATCCCTCCGTCTGCTGCTAAGGAGTCTGTATTCTGTGATTATTGCAAGAAGCCGCGGCATACTCGTGAGACGTGTTGGAAGCTTCATGGGACTCCATCCGGGGGTCGAGGTGATCGGTCTGGTTCTCGAGGAGGTCGGTCAAGCCAGTCTAGAGGACGTGGTTCCTATTTCCGGGCTCATCAGTCTAGTGCCGTTGATACACTTGATTCTAATTCTGCTTCTGTTGGCCAAGCTTCTGACACTGAGCTGGAGGATGCTTTGCGCCAATTGTTGGACCGCCGGTCTTCTACTGCTCTCAGTACAGCTTCCTCGTCCTTTGCCCGCTCAGGTAACTTAGCCTCTTCTCCTTGTATTTTCCAGTGTCATAAGTCTTTGCCTTGGATTATTGATTCTGGTGCCTCCGATCATATGTCTGGCTCCTCTAATCTTTTCTCTGTCTATAAGCCTTCTTCAGGTCAGGACAAAGTTAGGATTGTAGATGATACTGGTTCTTCCATTTCTGGAAAAGGTTTACTCCAAGTCACTCCTACCATACATCTATCTTCTGTTCTCCATGTTCCCAATTTTTCTGTTAATCTGTTATCCTTGAGTCGTCTTACCCAGGATTTGAATTATAGTGTGACGTCTTTCCCTGATCATTGTCTTTTTCAGGACCTTGTCACGAGGAGGACGATTGGCAGTAGTAGTGCAAAAAATGGTCTCTACTTCCTGAATCAACCGGACAAACTTGCTTATTCTTCCACCACGTCTTCTACTACCCCCGCTGATTTATGGCTGTGGCATCAGCGTCTTGGGCATCCTTCCTTTTATTTACTTAAGCATTTATTTCCATTTGGTTTCGCAAATCATCATGTGTCTGACTTTCTTTGTGAGTCTTGTCAACTTGAAAAACAACACAGAGCTTCTTTTGCTCCCAGTTTGAATAAAAGTTTAGTTCCTTTTTCATTAATACATTCTGATGTTTGGGGTCCCTCTCGTGTTATGTCTGTGAAAGGTCATCAATGGTTTGTTACATTTATTGATGATTTTTCTCGTGCTACTTGGGTGTATCTCATGAAAGATAAGAGTGAGGTTTTCTCTGTGTTTTGCAATTTTCATAAGATGATTTGTACTCAGTTTGGGGCCACTGTCAAACTATTTCGTTCTGATAATGGTGGGGAATATATAGATTCTGGGTTAGGACAATATTTCTCTTCTCATGGCATTATCCATCAGACCTCTTGCACCAATACCCCTTAACAAAATGGGATGGCGGAACGCAAGAATCGGCATCTTCTTGACATGGCTCGGTGCATGCGTTTTTCTATGAGTGTGCCTCGGCCCTATTGGGGCGACGCTATTCTCATTGCTGCCCATCTTATTAATCGTCTCTCTATCCAGGTCTTGCAAAAACAAGCTCCTCTTCACGTCCTCCTAGGTTCTCAGTCCTTGTTTTCTATTCCTTCCAAAATTTTTGGTTGTATCTATTTTGTTCATAATCACTCTCCTTCTTGTGGTAAGTTAGACCCTCGCTCCCTCAAGTGTGTTTTCCTTGGTTATTCTCTTACTCAAAAGGGGTATAAATGTTACCACCCTTCTTCTCGTAAGTGATTTGTGTCCATGGATGTTACTTTCTTTGAGTCCCAGTCCTATTTCTTGTCCTCTCCGGTGTCACCGTCCTCATTTCCGGGGGAGCCTTGGTGTGAAGTGAGTCCTGTGCTTCCTATGGTGGACCCAGTTGTTCTTGCACCACCCTCTTCTACTGTGCTTCCTATGGTGGAACCAGTTGTTCTTGCACCACACTCTTCTACTGGAACTATAGAACCCAATGTCACCAAGGATAAGGACGGGCATATTTATGTCCAGGACATAGACAGACAACAAGTTAACTGGATACAAGGGACCACTTCTGCTCCTCCACTGCCATCTCCTGCTTCTGATGAGAGTCTAGGTAACTTTGAATCTCTTGAGTCCATTGATCTTGATGTTCCTATTGCTAAGAGGAAGGGTGTGAGATCTTGTACTCACATCCTATCTCACAGTTTGTATCCTACTCTCATTTGTCATCCTCATATAGAGCGTTTGTGTCCAATATTTCCTCTGTTAGCATTCCTAACCGTTTTCAGGATGCTCTTGCTATCTCTGAGTGGTAGCCATGATTGAGGAAATGAAAGCACTTAGGAAGAATGGCACTTGGGAATTGACTGAGTTACCTACGAGCAAACGACCTGTGGGATGTAAATGGGTATATACTGTGAAACACAAAGCAGATGGGTCTATTGAGCGTTACAAGGCAAGACTTGTGGTAAAAGGGTTTACTCAGACATATGGCATTGATTATCAAAAGACCTTCGCACCCGTGGCTAAGATGAATTCAGTCAGAGTACTTCTCTCTCTAACAGCTAATCTAGATTGGCCGCTTTATCAGTTTGATGTCAAGAATGCCTTTCTCTATGGTGATCTCGAAGAAGAGGTATATATGGACATTCCACCTAGTTTTGAGGATCATCAGACAGAAGGCAAAGTATGCAAACTTCGGAAGTCGTTATATGGTCTTAAACAGTCTCCAAGGGCTTGGTTTAAGAGATTCACTCAGGCTATGTTTAAATATGGCTTCAAACAGAATCAGGCAGATCACACCTTATTTGTGAAACATTCCTCACATGGTAAGACTACAGCACTTATTGTTTATGTAGATGACATAGTTCTTACAGGCAATAATAGTGGGGAAATACCTCTGTTGAAGAAATATTTAGCTAAGGAGTCTGAAATCAAAGACTCGGGAAGCTTGAAGTATTTTCTGGGAATTGAAGTTGCTCGTTCTAAGGATGGGATATTTATCTCACAGAGAAAATATGTGCTTGATCTATTGAAGGAAACTGGGATGCTTCGCTGCAAGGCATGTGCCACTCCACTGGAACCCAATCAGAAATTGGGGGATGATGAAGGAGGAGAAGCTGTTGATAGGGGAAGCTATCAGCGATTAGTTGGTAAGCTCATTTACTTATCTCACTCCCATCCTGATATTACTGTTGCTGTCAGTGTGGTTAGTCAGTTTATGCATACTCCTCATCAGATTCACTTTGAGGCTGTCATGAGAATCTTGAAGTACTTGAAGTCTGCTCCTGATAAGGGTCTTTATTTTTCAAAATATAATCATCTTCGTGTGGAAGCCTATCTGAGATCCGACCGTTGGCTGGATCAAGAATCGATAGGAGATCGACTTGTGGTATTGCACCTTTGTTGGAGGCAACCTAGTTACTTGGAGGAGTAAGAAACAGAATGTGGTTGCCAGGTCAAGTGCAGAAGCTGAGTTTAGAGCTATGGCACAAGGTGTATGTGAACTTTTATGGATCAAGTTATTGTTGAGTGATCTAGGTATTGATCAGACGGACTCCATGCGGTTATACTGTGATAATAAGGCCACCATTAACATCGCTCACAATCCAGTTCAACATGACAAGATAAAACATGTTGAGATTGATTGCCATTTCATTAAGGAGAAACTCACTAGTGGTACCATTTGTACTCCTTTTGTCCAGTCTGGTGAATAACTTGCTGACATTCTCACCAAGGGGGTTGGGAATAAACCATTTCATGACATATTAAGCAAGTTGGGCATGAGAGATATCTTCACACCAGCTTAAGAGGGAGTGTTAGCATATTATATTATTATCTAAGCTTTTTTTATTTGTAATTATTCTATGCCCTCAGGGCTCGACTTGTAATTGTCTCATCTTGTAAACCCTATCTTCAATTATAAATAGGGGATGATATTCTATTTTCCTAAAATTTTATTTATAATGAGTAATTAGAAAATAAATAAATTAAGGTGGAACCGCCGTACCAATCCAAACCAACCTGAATCAAGTTAGGTTGGGTTGGTTTAATTCCAATTGAGGGTCAGTTTGGTTTTGGGTCCAAAATTCTGGAACCGGCCAAGGGTAGTTGTTAGTTGAATTCTGGGTTTGGCTCTAACACAAATCAACTTAATCCAGGCCCTACGGGGCACTTGCATGAAAATAACTATATAAGAATGCATGGTAGTACATTGTTAACAATGGGTAGTACACCACTCTTCCATCACTAGAGCTTTTAGGTCTGTTTGCTTGGGTGGAATTGTAGCATGGGATTGGGATTACTAAAACATGGGACTCACATTCAACTGCTTGGTTGTAATTTTTATTATCCAGATTAGATACCGATAAACATTCTATCCAACAATATTAGCGATTTTTTTTATCTTACAACTAATAATGCAAAAAAACATATAATTGGGATTATATATTTCCATATCCATTGCAAAAGAAATGTGCAGTCAAGGGGATTATTTATCCCACTAATCCAGCTAGATAATCAATCCTACACTATCCCATGAATTGTTAATCTCCTTACTATTAATCCTGCTAATCAAACAGGGCTTTAGGATAGTACGCTGTTAACAACAAGAATTCAGTATCCCCGCAACCATAATACATTTTCCAGAAACTCCATTGAACAAATTTAATTTCTATGTAATTATTTTAAATTCCAAGACAATAGTCCTTTTTTAGAGCATGATCAACAATAACCCATGAGAGGCATGAGTATCCAGTTTGTTATTTTCCAGCCTACTTCAATTGATTGCATCTCATGTTATCAAACTCCTCAGACAAGATCACTAGAACATAAGAAGCACGAACACTGTTAAGAATGTTGCATGTTTGTGTCGTGTCCATGTTGGACACTTTCCAACGTGTGTAGGACAATCGTCCAAACGTGTCCTGTTATTTAAAAAAAATAATAAAAAAAAATTAGACCCGAGCATACTTCAAACACTTGGGAGACGTGTCTATCGCTTAGATACGCGTGAAGCTAATTATAAGTTTAAACAAATTAACTTAGAATATAATTATAAAAGAAAAACAATTTAGACTTACAAAAATTTGAGTTCTATTACATTTTTTATTATCTTTGAATGATATAATCATAAATATGATATATAAAAAATATCCCCCAAACACATATGTCATGCCTTGCTTTTTTTTTAAAATTCCATGTCAATGTGTCTGTTCTTCTTAGACTAGACCAATATACTCAAGTTGCCAATTCAATAATTTCTAAATCCATGTGATAAAACCAACAAAGTCTGAGAAGCAATTTGAGATGCTCTTAACAATGTTTTTAGTTCTTTGTTAGTACTTTTTTCTTGATTCATTTTTCATTCTTTTTATTTGGTCGTACAAGGGTTGTGTTTTCTCTACATGTTTCTCTAATAAAATTTCTTTGTTGTTGATACAAAAATAACTTCTCCATCATCATCACTGGCTCCTATAGCTACTTCATCTATGTCATTTTATGGAGACCAAATTAGAGATATTCTAAAGAAACGAGACATAGTTTTTTCTCCTGGTGATCATTAACACTACAACATGAGAGTGTAAGCTTGTTTTGCTATTATCTGGATTGAGGTAGTAATTCAATTCTTACATGCTATCCAGATTGAGGAAGTATTTCTTCAACATGCACTACATCTCTTGGGTTACTTTTACTGTCACTATTTTCTTTCAGCTGACGAGAAATTATGAGATTGAAAAGACATTAGATGAAGAATAAATTGAAGAGATGAAATTTTAGTTTATTTAGGAGCTATAGTTCTAATAGGATTGCTTTCTATTGTTTTTGTTTCCTTATTAGACAGTTTTTGTTTTCCTTTTCACTTACATATTGGATTGTCCCTTTAATTTGGTCTGCTCATATATAAGGCTCGAGGGGTAATGAAATTTATTGGAGGTTCAGAAGAATCTCTACATTCTCTCTTTCTTCTTCTTTCCATCTTCCTTCTCTGGTTCTACACCACAAGGACAACATCAACTCACCATTGCATGTTGCCTACAAATCATATTAACAATGGTAAGAATTTATCCCTTTCCACTGCAAATATCCAAAGCCACACCCCAAAGAGTTCAATTAAACAATTCAAATGTCCTAATTCCCAGTCCACCCTTCATATAGGGTTGCAAGCTCCCAATCCACCAAATTATACTTTAATTCTTCTCCAATGCCAGTCCAAAGAAAATCCTGTTTTCTTCCATCAGCATTAAGCGATTGGATGTGGAAAGCAAAAGAACAAAGTTTCCAACTCTGTGACATAGTTGCCTACCTCCTGCACTACTACTCGTATTGTTGAAATCAATCACAATAATTAGCTCGATGAAACATAAGTCAAAAATTGCAATTGTAACTCAGAAATTACAAAAGAATCACAATGCTAAGTAACTCAATGTAATAAAAGAAACTTGTGTCCCCATATAAAATAATAATGTTTTTGATGCATTTGCATGGTTTTCATGGATTTTTTTTACTAATATTTTGCAGAACACACAATCATGCATGCACCTACATACATATACAAACAGAGAGAAGAAAAGAAAAAGAAAAAAAACTCACAACAATGAGTTTTCCAGCATTCTCAGGCCTTTTCGCCATGTTTATGGCAGCAACAGCAGCAGCTCCTGATGATATACCAACCTAGAACAAGTTCAATATAAAAAAAATTGAAGCAACCAGCAACCAAGAAACATAGCTTCTGCAAGTATACAGTAATCTTGTGGTAGCCACAAAGGAGATACAAATGGAGATAAGATTAAAAACAAAGAAGCTGTTTGGAAAGTCCCAGAACCAGATTTTTTTTTCAAGATATTATGCATCTGTAGCACTTGGACATTTGCTTGGTAAGGTGCCACAAGTTTTGATTAAGATCTCATCAAGCCCAATTTTGGAATAAAATCAGTCCAGTTTCAGTTTTTTCTTTGTTTTTTGCCATGGGAGGGGAGAGTTGGTTTTATTGTATTCAGGATTTCAAGAGGGAGAGAATCAACAGCTGCGCTTTCCATCTCTTGCTAGTTTTTTTCTTTTTTTCTTTTTTTCTTCGTTTTTTCTTTTTCTGCACACCTCCCAGTAAAAAATCCAATGCCATAATGGTATGCTTAATTGGATGGATGGAAAATGGAAGGGAAGGAAAATGTATCCGTAGGTGGGTTTCCTTGGTTCTATTTAGTAGGAGGGAATAGAAAAGAGAAAGGAAATGCATTTTATGTCGTTTTACAGTTATACCCTCGCTTTATAAACATTAACCAACTTCTAGGGGGCAACATCATAAATTTGCATTTAAAAATAAGGGGGGAGCCTCTTTCCCTCCTCTCTTCTGCCATTTTTAAGGAGATAGAATCTTGTGGGGCCAGTTCCTCCTTTCCCTAATCCCTTTTCTTTTCCTTCATCCCTTATGCCTGAATAAACAGGCTATAAACACACAAACGCACACCAACCACAGCATAGTAATCATAACAGTTGGGATTCATAGCTTAGGCTTTTGGAAAAATTGGTGACTTAAACAGTCCCAAGTCTGAACAAACAAATTGTAGACTTGAACAAGTTCATGGGAAAATTTGTTACGACTTGGACTAGTTTACAGTGTTAGTTTTTGGACTCACAGGTTCAGAAATTATAATTCCCAGAGGAAAGAAGACACCACTACAACTCAATTGCTCTTTCTTTCTCTTTTTCTTTTTTGTATAGTGGGCATGCCACTCATTCTTTTCCTAGTGCAGATTGGAAAAAAAATATAAATCATTTACAGCTTACAGGTATAAGGTGAATCAATTTCTCTGCAAAACCTTTAACAGTAAGCTGTTGATAAAGAAAAGTAAAAATGAACTAAACTTATTTAACAGTTCAACATTGAGAATACCAGTGATAAAGGAAAAGTAAAAGTGAACAAAACTTCTTTAACAGTTCAACATTGAAAGTACTTGCTAATTACCAGTAAACCTTCCTCCAAAGCCAACCTTCTTGCCATTTCAACAGCTTCATCATTGGTAATCTACATTTTCCGATTAAATAATTGTTCATATTAAATTGTCCAGATAATTATACTAACAAACGTAAGTACTGAGAAACACAAAAATCAAAAGCATAGGATTTATTATATGCTTGCAGATCAAGTGGCACAAAAGTGATGTTGGTCAAGGCACTGTAAATACAGACTCCACCCAGGAAAGCGCAAGAGGCCTGCTCCTTCAAATTAAGGGTGGGAATTTTCGACATGATACGATAACAAGACTCAAACCGTACACAAAATTCGTGAGTTAGGAGTCATATGACACAACCCGATAACAAAAATATTAAATGGGTCAAGTTAGGGCAAACTTGCATAACACGAAGTTGATACGGACAACCCATTTAATGAAAAATTAGCTACACATTTTAATGTTATTTCCACTAAGAGGTGCCATGACATTTTTGAATCCCTTTTGTAATTCCATCCAGCTGATTAAAAAAGTTTGTAAAATAGGATTTTAAGGCTAATATAGTAGGAATGGAATGCTTGTTGGAGCTCACATTTAAATGTTATCTTGGAGCTCATATATAAGATTGAATGGCTTTACATTAAGACTACATTTAGTACATTGGAATAAAATAACTTGGAATGGAATGCTTGTTAAAATGGAACGGAACCTATGAAGCACAGATGCGGATACGAATACCAATACAGGCACAATATGGGTACGTTGATATGCCAAAATCTAAAAAAAGTAAGGTACGAGTATGGCTGGAGTACGTCAATATATATATTTTTAAATTTAGAGCTAAACATTCAACAGTAAGAAGAAGAGGGCAAAGTTACTCAATAACAAAGTGGGTGATTCTGCATTACCTAATTTTTTTTTTAAGATGATTAAAGAGGAATAAGGCTGTAGACTTGCATCAAATTCCAGCTGCTATGGGGGAAAATAAAAAGAAAAAAATGTATAAAAAAATAAAAAGAGAGACCAGAAAAAGAAGAAGAGAATCAAAGAAAAGGAGATCGGCTACAAGAGGAGGTAAGAAAACTCACTGGAACATTGAGCTTCGTTGTCACTGTCGCATTCGAAGGAGAGTTGAATCGCCAATGCTATTCTTCGAATGAAAGTCGAGAATGACCATCGACGAAGAAGAGAAATGAGAGTTATGTTTGTAGACCTGATTTGTTTATTTTTTTATTATTACAAAACACCCTAAATTTATTTATTTTTCAAAATGTGCAAAAAGTAATTGCTCCGGTGCCTTTAAAAATTCTGGAAATTTTGCTTTTGCACCGGCGTCTGTGTTACATGGACTTGGCAGTTAGAGGCGAAGTACCTGTGTCAACAACACGATGCGACATGCGTGCGGGTATAGGATCTATGTCGAATTTGCCTCCTCTCTCTTGGACACGGCTAATCAAAATGGAAAAAGAAGATTGAGATACTTACATGGATGTGTTGGGTTCAAGATCTAGATTTGTTGAATCATAGCTTCATTGGCAAGTGAATGTCGGCTACAATAACCACATCATCTAGAGTTAGAATGGAGAGAGAGAGAGAGAGAGTCATAATCGCCAAGTGGTAAAGAGAAGAAAGAGAAGAGAGTTAGCTTCAATCGTGCTATGTGTATTTCAGAGAGAGGAAAAAGGAGAAAAAGGGAGAGAGAAGAGAGAGTTTGACTGGTTGGTAATGATATACAGCTGGAGAGCATTTTTGCTAGGTTTGGCTAATGGGCTAGACCCAAATAAATAAAATAAACGTTTGGGCCTATTTAGTATTTTGTATCTAGCCTATTTCGTCTAGGCCTATTTAGTCTTTTAGTTTTAGTGTTTTATTCTGGCTTATTTAGTTTTTTGGGCCTAAATAAAATAAGTTTGGGCCTATTTAGTCTTTTAGCGTTTTGTATCTGGCCAACATCTTTATTAATAACATGGGTTGTTATATGACTTATTCATATGTTTGTCTAATCATATTTATAAAAAAAAATTGTTGGGACAACTTTTTTTAACTCATCTTCATATAATGAATATATTTAAAAAAATTAACTATTTAACGTATCCCAATATCCATATCCAAATTTGGATCCATACCCACATATCCTCAATTTTTAGTTTTGAAATGTCCAACCCTGGATATGCACCCGCACCCGAGTCTGTGTACATAGCCCGACGTACTCACCCCATACCCATGGAGTACCCACCGCATACCCATGGTGTACCCAACTTCCCTAGACCGCATACAACGTCCCCAGTACATATACGACGTACCTAGTACAAGTGTAGTCGTACCAGTATCCAATACTTGTATGACAACATTTTTGGAGTATCCGTGCTTCATAGAATGGAACAGAGAATGGAAAGGAATACTCATTCCCATTCCTATTCTCTTGTTTGGTTGCCAAGATGGAATTATGTAGCAATGCAATGGTCATTCCCATTCTAACTTTTGGATAGGCTAATTAACAGTGTCAGAATTGAATGAAAAATAAATGTACATAACCAAACCAAGCCTTGTGTGCTAGATGAATTCTTTTCCACCATTAACCTCTACCTAGGACTATATGCTCAATTAAATTAAATAAATTCATACATTTTTTCACTACCGTATTCCATGTCAAATTAGGTCTTCCCCTTCCCGCCCCCCTCCCCCCCTCCTCTCCCCCTAGCATCTCCATTTATGTGATCTGATCACTCTTTATCACCGTTATATCTAGGTCTTTGTTGTACATGGTCAAACCATCTTAAATTTTTCTCTCTCTCAACTTATCTTCAATAGGTGCTACTCCTACCATTTCACAAATATATTCATTTCTAATACTATCTTTTCTAGTCTTACCAAGTATTCTCATCTCAACTACACTCATTTGATGGACATGTTTCTTCGTTGCCCAACACTTTGTCCCATGAAGCACTGTCGGCATTATAGTTGATCTATAAAATTTTCCTTTCAATTCTGTTGGCATTCATTAATCACATAATATGCCAAATGCACACCTCTACTTGAGCCAACCTACTTTAATTCTGTGAATCACATCATCTCCAACCTCACAATTCTTATTAACAAATGAACCTAAGTAACGAAATGTTCACTACGGAAAAAGTTAAACATTTAAGTTTAGATTCTGGCCAAATAAGACAATAAATATGAATACAACTGGAGATAGGGAGAGGGGGAAAATCACCTTCAAAACCTCGTCAAGTAAATTAACGTCCAAAATACTAGGAATATAACCTGCACAATGTATTATTTTTGTGAGGAATCCAAAAAAAAAAAACAAAAGCGACAGTGCAGAAAGAAGCAATGCCATGAAAATATTTCTATATACAATTTTTCCACCTGGGTTTTCTCCAGATATTACATTCCTCTCCGCAGGTTCCACTCCAACGACCTGAGTGCAGAAAATATAACAAGACTAAATATCAATAATATCAATATGACATAATCCACACAGATAGGATATAAGGAAAGGGGACTGACACCCAATCAGAGAATTATAGGCATGTAGATTCTAACATTCATGCATTATGTCAGAAGTGATGTGTCAAAATAGTAAGAGTCCAAATAACCAACTATAACATTACACAAACTTTCACGAAGAAGAAACATAGGTTTAACGAGCAAGTGCAAAAAATTTGATGATGGGTAAAGCGCTAAAATTTCAGGGACCATGTAGACTAGTTACATAAGAACGGTAGAGAATTTGATGGAAATAATCATTTAGTGAAAGTTATTTCTAGTTGGCAACTAAGAGTTTCATGTCATGGATGATAACTAAGGAAGGAATTAACACAAAATTAGAAACCAAAGAAGAAACAATCAAGTCAAAAGAGTTTAAAATTAGTAGAAATAAAACTGAATATATGAAATGTAACGTTAGTAACAATAGAAGGAGAATTAGAAATTGAGATTAGGAGATAACAAATAGTGAACATTTCGTAGTTCAATTATTAATAAAGATTGAGATGTTGGAGATTAGAAAAGTGGGTGGCTCAGGTGAAGGAGTGGTTCTGGCATATTATATGATTTAACATTTACCAACACAGTTGAAATTAAAATTCTATAAAACTACAAGACCAGCAATGCTTTGTGAGACAGCATTTTGGGCTACTAAGGAACAACATGTTCATAAAATGAATACAATTGAGATGAGGATGCTTAGATGGATATATTGTAAAACTAGAAAATACGTACTTAAAAATTAATTTATTAGAGAAATGATAGGAGTAGCACCAATTGAAGATAAATTGAGTGAAAGCATCCTAAGATGGTTTGGTCATGTACCACGAAAGCCTGCAGATGGAACGGTTAGGAAAAGTGATATGATCACCGTAAATGAAAATGTTAGGGGGAAGAAGAGACCTAAATCGATATGATATGCGATAGTAGAAAATTATCTGAATTTTTACTTTATTTAACTGAGCATATAGCCCTTGACAGAATAAAATGGCGAAAAAGAATTTATGTAGCAGACTCTACTTGATTGGGACAAAAGGCTTAGACTGATTGGATGGGTTTGGTTTGGCTTGATGTCCATACTTCAATTTCAAAAAGTGTAGATTTATTTCAAAAAAATTCATTGTATCCCAAATCATGCGTCGTTCCCGTAAAACCTAATGGTGATTGCAGTTAAAAATAGAAACTATCAAATCACACCATCACTATGATAGGTAAACGCCTCCTTTTTCTCAACTTGTCAGAATTATTTGTAATAAGATATTGGCTACAATTGAGAAGATCTAATCAATAAAATTCACAATTTAGGCGTAAGTTGAAATTCATTCTATAATTAAATATGTAATATAGTGAAGCTCCTCATAGAAAGAATGGTTGTTTGTTACCTTGATACCTTTGTTCATCATTTTCAAATAACGCCCAGTGCCTGTAACAGTTCCACCAGTTCCAATTCCGGCAACAAAGATGTCAACGCTACCCATGGTATCCTCCCAAATTTCTGGGCCTGTGGTTTCAAAGTGGACCTGTAGTTCAATGAACTAAACTTCTATTTAAAAATATTATATATATAATTCATTTGAAACCGAGAGCAGCTAGTGAAGTTCTGAAAGATGTGAAGCAGAAATGACCTTTGCATTAGAAATATTGTCAAACTGTTTAAACATGTATGCATTTGGCATGCTCAAAACAATTTCTTCAGCTTTATCAACAGCCCCTTTTATTCCTTTCATTGGGTCTGTCAAAACAATCTCTGCTCCAAATGCACGAAGAAGAACCCGTCTTTCAAGATTGATGGATGCAGGCATGGTGACAATGACTTTGTATCCCTTGGTTGCTGCAACAAAAGCAATACCAAGTCCTGTATTCCCACTAGTCGGTTCAACTAGTATGCTCTGCACATGACACAGAAACATATGCATAATTTTTATGATGCAGAGTGCCTTTCATCAGGCTTTAAATGCTAAACCCAAGTAACTAGAAAATGGTTTTGTATGATGAGCATGTAAGTATCTAACTTGATTTGTGCGAAGCATTCCTCTAATATTAGAGCAATAGAAGATCAATACTAACCTTCCCAGGAGAAATTGCACCACTTTCTTCTGCATCAGATATCATACTATAACCAATTCTGAAAAGTCAATCACCTGAAAAATGTTAACATCAAGTGCATCCTAATGTATCTCCAGTCCGGAAGCATGAAACATCAAGAATTGAAATTATGTTTTATGCAGGTATGCTATGCTTATCCATTACTTGCCAAATGATGAGTCATGTCCATAAAGTCAAATTAATAAGATGAACCTGATAGTATGATGGTTTATTTATTACCAATCAACTAAAGGATATAAAATTTTCACAAAAGGTGAAAGACTCCTAGAAGATCATAAACTCAGCAAAAATGTGAAAGGTTACCTATCCTTGACACTTCGGCAAGGCTCCATAGATTCAAGTTTTGCAGCAATATTTGCCACACAGCCCTTTGTAACTTTGTTGAGATATATCATCGGTGTCTGCCCAATCAACTATATCAATTTGTCACAACTGCTCGCATCAGTCAATGTTTTGAAACATAAGCAACTTTAAAAAGAAAAAAGTAAACCATCATTTTACGCACATTAAAATACAAAAAGATTCTCCAAAAACACGTAAAATCTGAAATTCAATGGGAGCATAAATGCTTCTGAAGATGATTCTAGCTTCCTCCAAATACTTGTTGCACAGAAGATCCAAACCCGCTGCACTGAGTTTAGCTCCAAAGAATGAACTCCTTTAAGAAGACTAATTATCCTAGTCCACTGCCCAGAATAAAAACAGATAACTAAAGAAATATACAGCTAACCATGCTGTAGCTAGACACATTTAACCACAGCAAATAATAATGGTTTCTATAAAACTAAATCAAGATCAGTTTGCTCCTTCACTAAATTCTCATAGAATAAAATCATGCCCAACCATTAATTAAAATTACCAATGATTAATAAAATATTTTTGTCACAAATTTAAGATTGATTTATGCTGAGCACAGACCATCAGTTCATATGATAAAGCTGAAAATAAGGAAACAAAATCACAGCCAAGAACACAAAAAATGTATGGTGTTAAGCAAGTTCCTTCATCAATGGAAAAGGGGGAGATAAAAACCCTACTAACATGAAATAGGGTTTCATGAAACCATGCTCAACCATCATGGTGAAACCCTCATACTCCTAATAACATCATAATCACACTATCAAAAAATATTGACACAGGCTATGTATGATTGCACAGAAAATATACACTAATAACAAAATTTTGGCCAGAGAACAGTAACCAACTTCCAAATATACAAACGAAATAAGAATACGGGTAAAAAATATACATAAGCTTACAAAATGAAACGTCTCACACTATAGTTTGGTAGAATGCAACTAATTTTCTTGTCTCAGTTGTCCATTTGAATAACTGTGGATAACTCCACCTTGTTCTAAGTTTCTATTAGATTTCATAATACTGAATACTGTTATAACTATATGGAAATCTTAATGATCTTAACCCAAAACAGGAAGTGGAGAAAAGATCATATCGCAATCTCTCTTCTTCTTTTTTTCTTTTCACTTTGTTTGGCTTGTAACTTCATTATATCTCCTTCAAAACTACTTAACTTCAATGAAAGAAAAAAAATTAAACCACACTATTTGTCACTTCTTCATAACTGATTAACACTTCTATTATGTCAAAACAAAAATTATGAAACTGTGGAGAACAAAAAAAAGGGTGACCTAATGCACGAAGCTCTGCTAAAGAGAGGTCTGTGGAGGGAAAGATGCACACAACCTTACCCCCCCCCCCCCCTTCTTTTTTCTGGAGTGGTTGTTTCCATGACTCAAACTCACACACACCATTCAAATTGTTGAGAATGCATGACGAATTTATAACACCTTCACACTGAAATGATAGCAAAGAGTCTCTAATCAGATAGTTGTTTTTTGTAGCATTTAGCTTTAAATTAATATTCCTCCATATTTGGCCCATAAAGCAACACAATTTCATAAAACATCCATTGTGGTTGCCTATTCAAAACTTATGACACCATTACATTACAAAAAATTATCAAAATTGTTCATCAAAGACAGTAATAACGATAATAACAGAAATAAATATTATTGTTTGCAACAATAACAATAATAATAACACATATTACTCAAAAGATAAATATATGTACATATATATATATATAGAGAGAGAGAGAGAGCAATAAATAGTCAACTTTAAAGTGGTAGCAGCCCCGTGAAGAGCCAAGGGATTGCACTAATGAAAAGAGCCCCATTTACTAACTTTGAAAACCTAACTGTGGCCAAATAGTGACTATGAAACAAGAATTGCTGCTAGTTATATATGTTTTGAAGCCCAATTTCAGCTTGTTGATTACTATTTCAAGCTTTGCTCTAGTTACAAAAATGTCCTATTGGTTATTGACTCTAAAATGTCATAGGTATCAGACATCATTCTCACTTCTTCATTAGTAGACTTGAATACACAAAAACTTGTTTTGATAATACATATACACTATAATATATGCATAAATATGCAGAGAGAGGGAGTGCTGGGGGAGAACAATTGAATGCCAAATTTAATATTGCAGATTCCTAGGGCATCTCCAACCCTTCCCCAAATCTTGACTCAAATTTGAGTAAAAAGCCACCAAAATCCCCTCTACTCCTTTACTCAAACCTATAGCAAATTGAGTTTCACTCAAATTTGACTCAAGAGACACCCATTTCCTGTACTCAAATTTCTATCCAATCAAAACTTGACAAATAGGAGCTTTTATCCAAATTTTCCTTTATTCCAACTCCTAGAATCCACTCAGAACTTGACTCTTGGCAATTTTCTTCAAATTTGAGTTTATGCTTTTGGATAATACTTCATCCCCCAAAAAGAATCCCCAAATGATGTGAACATGCCACATCACCAATAAGAAATTCTTTCAGTTTTCATATATTATAAAGTGACCCCTTTAGTTTTTATAAATTATAAAGTAACCCTAGTTTGTTTTAAATAAACTAGGGTTACTTTATAATTTACAAAAACTAAAGGGGTCACTTTATAATATATGAAAACTAAAAAAAAAAATTATTGGGGATGTGCTTTGCCTTGGTGATGTGGCTAGTCCACATCATTGGGGATTTCTTTGGGGGGATGCAGTATTATCCTTGAATTATTGTTTCTGTGAAAAATTCTTTTGATTAAGAATAACAAGAACATAATAACTTTCATATTCCATGGTTACTGATTGACCATTTATCAATTTTAATGCAATGGGATTTTCAGATAAATCCTATTTGTCTAGAAGTAAAACTCCATGTTTTGCCAAACTATATGAAGCACCAGTTGTTAGGAAATTGAGGAGCCCCAAGCACACAGCAACACGGACCTAATTCGTCAGGAAGAAACTTCAAAGTCCACATACCTAACACTAAGGCCCAATATACATTGTTTGGAACTCATGCCCACTTAAAAGCTTAAACCTATAAGTGGAGAGCCCATCTAATGTATATTAAGAACCATCTTTTTTACTCTTTATCCAATGTGGGACTCTACCTTCACACATGCTCCAACAATCTCCCCTTCATGTGTGAACCAAACATCAGGCCTCTCCTTGCTCCCCCTCAAGTCTTGAGCTATTACCCATAAGTTCATCATAGATCATACGCACTCCCCCCTTAATCCTAATCTATAACTCTCTAACATCGAGTCCAACCCAGACCACCTACACATACACTATCATGAGCCACCATACTCCATTGAGAAAGCTATCTTGTTGCGGTCCAACCTTACCACGTGTACCAAGAATTTTCTTCGCTCCATCAAGAGTCATCATGGATTTTTCTAGCTCCATTGAGAGTCTCTATGCAAGCCCAAACCCAACAACATCGATGCTCCAAGAGAACCCATCCATAGATCGCTATCCATTGGCTTTGATACCAGTTGTTAAGAAATTGAGAAGCCCCAAGCGCATAGCAACACGGGCCCAATTCATCAAGGAGAAACTTCACAGTCCACATATCTAATACTAGAGCCCAATATACATTGTTTAGAACTGATGCCCACTTAAAAGCTTAAGCTTATAAGTGGAGAACCCATCTAATGTATATTAAGACCCATTTTTTTTACTCTTTATCTGATGTAGGACTCTAACTTCACACATGCTCCAACACCAGTGTCAACTAATGCATCAATAGTGTAAGAATGATAGCTCAAAAAGTCGAATAAAATTCAACATAGGAATTTGTAGGGCTAACTTTTATAATTTTTCCTAAAGTCTCTAGTGGTTTTTTACTCCTATCTTTAGTTAATTTTTGAATTTTTTTTTTCATATTTATTATTATTTATAATTGGCTGTCCGAGCCAACTTGTACGCACCTCGACTAATCTAAGGCCCTAAAGTTAAGGACCGGGTAAACTTTCAGTGACACCTTGGGTTATTCGAACTCAAGACCTTGGATCTTATCCTTAAATCTTTATTGCTCTTTTTTGGAATTCCTTACCTAATAATCATCTTTCTAGCAATTGTTTATTTATAGTAATAGATAGATCATCTATAGAAACCATTTTTAAGTTTTAGTGTTCTTCTATCAATGTTTTGGATGAAGATTTATGTGTAACAGGGATACTTATTATTTTGTATCCTATTATTTCTTCATCTGAACTTTCTTGTATACTAGATTCGTCTATTATAGCCTTATCTTTATTTTTTGTTATTTCTAGGCTACTTGTAGAAGTAGACCTAATAGGAAGAGCACTTGCTGATGTTTGCCTAGGTTTTCTAGATAAACAACTCATCTTTTTTCTCTAATTATTAAATTTTTGAGATTTTTGGGATTTGAAGTTTCTCCAATAATCAATTTTTTAGGCCATGATAATTTCTTTACATTAACCTTCCTAGATAGAAATTTCCAAGTATGAGCACTCAGTTTTTCAAATAACTCTATACATAAACTTATTATTATCAATGTTTTTGCTTTTAGTGTCAAGGTCTCTCGTATCTTGAGTTTGTATTTTCAATCCTAATACCCAATTAAGATTAGGATCATCCAATGCCAAGAAATAATTTGGTTTAATAGTGAACCAAATTAGTCCATTATACAAATTACTTTGAATTCCTCCTATTAAGGCTTTTTCAAAGATAAACAATTTATTATCCATAACAGAAGTTAATACTGAAATATCTTTTTCGCCTAAAAATAGAGGACATTTACTATCTTGTATGAATCCTAAATGAATCTAGTTATATTTTTTACTACGACATTGATTGCTTTTATTCATATCAAACAATGATACACGTATAGATGTTTCTTCTGTATTACCAACTAAAATTTTTCCTTCAAAGATTTCTACATTCATTTGACATTTGAAGATTGAATTTTGATAGATTTCCTTAATTGGAATTTTAGGCATTTTCCAATCATTCAAGGAAAATTATTGTTCTTCAATTTCAAATGATTCACATTCTCCTCTATAAGGAAAATGGATCATTTCATTTTTACCATGTGAATCTATTTTCATCATGAAAATAGTTCATGTTAAAGCTTCTTCTAAACTTTGTTCATATACTCTTTGTCCACTATCTTTTAATTTTCTGAAAATCTAAGAGTAGTGATAAGCAAAGTAATATTCACTGAGAATGAAAGATTACACTTTCTGTCTAATCAGATAAAGGTTTGAAAGGTATTCGCAATAGATGAAGCAAGGTGAGCATGGAAAAGAAGAACCTTAAGGTTAGTATGTGATAATTTTATAAATAGTTAGTATTGATAAAATGTCTTAGATTGAAATTTTGTAAATAAAGAATAAAATAAATATTTAGCATCACCCTATGCTTTTTACACCCAAGTTCAGTAAAAGTACTGAGTGTTGGATATGGCCTTAGTAACACCAACTTTGTTACAAAGACAAGAATTAAACCACCATACAGTTTTCTCTTTAACTTAACCACCTAAAAATAACAAATAAATAATTCCTGCAAAAAACCCATTTCAATTTTTGAAGCTGAAAATCAGAAACTAAAACATTCAAAAAGGGGGATTGAACAAGAACATATTCAAATGGCATAACAACAACAACTACCCAATGAAGAAAACAAGTAATTTTTCAGTGGGAAGAAAAGAAGAGAAGGTTGCGGCGGACAGTAAGAGAGAGAGGAACCTGGGTGACGTCGTCGGCGATGTTGACGGCGTCAAGGTCTTCTCTGGTGGCGAAGGAAGGCGAAGCAGTGGTGGCAGAGGCTTTGGAGGTAGAAGCAATTGAATTGGTGGCTGCAATGGTACTATACGAGGAGCAGCGTTGTTGGCGTTGTGGCAAAAATTGAAAGGAGGGAGAGAGATGAATGGGTTGGAAAGAGCTGAATCGAACAAAGAGTTGCAGAGGACGAGGAGGAGACAGCACTGCCATTAGAACCCTGTTTTGAGAGAGTATGGGTTTTGGATTAGGGGGAATTGCATATTTTAGGGGGGGAAAAAAAATAAATAAATAAGACTTAGTGGATATTTTTTTTCTTTTTTTTTTTTTTTGTCAATGAGAGATTCAACTTTATTAAATAATTTGGTGAAAAATTCTTTTATTTGTTTCGAAAAATATTTTATTTTTCAGTTAAAAAATGACATTTTATTTTTAATTTTACTCTTTAATTTATCTGTTTCTTTTTTGACTATTTGTTTAAATTTTTTGTCTATCTGTTCAAATTTATATCTATTTGTTCAAATTCTTTGACTACCTATTCAAATTTTTGTCTATCCAGAATTTATTTGTTCAATTTTTATATGCCTAATTTTTTTTCTTATATGTTCATTTTTTACCAACAATGATCTGTTGAAAACAACTATGATCTAATCTGTTGAAACAAATCTGGAAGAGAGTGAGATTGACGAGTTCTTGAAGTAAATCTGAGAGTTAGACCTCATACGCGCAAATCTAAAAAAATTAAAAGAAACATATTTAGAGTTTGGATGAAAAATAAAATAGATAGACAAAAAAATTGAAGAAGAGTCAACCACCGCCATTAGCGCAATTAGCGAAGCACAGACTTGATGTCCTGACTCTTTTTTGATTTCGATCATATCTAAAATCAAATTTGAAGGAACAAGCAATGGTCTCACTCAGATTCGCGAGATTTCGCAGAGATTTCGCATTGTTGAAACCTCGACGATGACAAACTTGATATTTATCACCGTCATCGATGATAGAGAGAAAAGAGAAAGATCTGTGAGTCATTCAACATCATAGAAAGGTTAGAGGACACCGGTACCGACACTAGTAGTGTCGAGCAAGCGAACGCCTCAAACAACCACCTTGCGAGAATTGCGTAAGTCGAGGTTTTGGCTACAGGTATCCTTCACACCGCCGAAGAGCTCTACGGAGAGGTTGAACCAACACATAAGCGTCAACGTCTAGGCCGGAAACATAGGGAATATGAAAATTGTCAGAGGAAAAAGGGGCTTTTGTACAAATCTGAGATAGTTGATAATAGCTTTGTACAGATCTGAGATTAATGAGACAGAGGAAAAAGATGGATTTGGAGGGAATGAGATTTGAACAGATAATATATTAAATATGTAGAAAGAGATTTGGAGGCATACATGTTAATGAATAATGGGTAGTTTTGTCTTTTGGTAGAAACATATCCTTACCAATCATAATTATTGACAACCCAATAAGGTTTTTAAGAAAAACTTTAAGAAAACCCCTCTTTATGCACTAAAACATACTTTAATCAAACCTTAATTTTCCCAAGTGTTAATTTATCCAAATAACACATAACAAGGCTAACATCCAAATCATTAAAGAAATCTCTATCTCAAAGCAAGAGGAAGAGAAGTGCAACACCCAAAACGGAGACGAAAATTTAAACTTTTCAGATTAAAATATAGCCCTCAGCATGCTCTACCTTAAAGCCTGAAGTACTAGGGGGTAGGAAATGGGTGGAACTAGATTAAAACCATGGTTTTATAGTTCAAATGAGCAAAAATAGCAATTTGAGGTCTAAGGAAGAAAATAGGAATCAAAAAGTAAATATTTCCAACTTTTAGGTGGTATTTATAGACAGATGCATCACGAGCGCAGATAACACATTGCAGGCACGAGAGACACAATCGTGGTCGCGGCCACGACGTTTGCAGGTACGACTATGCATGTCACAGGCCATGCACATTTCTTCCCAACCAAAAGACCTAAAGGTCATATTTGGTCTTAGCTTGGTTGCGGCCCATCACAGGCTGGCCTAATACATTGCGAGCGCGATAATAACTTCACAGCTGCAATCCAACAAACTCAGCACACTACTGCCAACAAAAAGAGATCATAACTAAGGCTCCCTGTGACAAACAAACTCAAGGAAAAGTCAACACAATCCAAAATAGCTACAACTCACTACCAAGAGTATAAAAGGATCGGGTCTTAATCTAAGCTGTTATTGATATCTACCTCCATTTACTAAATTAACTCGTTATAAATAATATCATCAAAGAGTTAATTTTAAAAGGATTTTTTTTTTTTTTTTTTTGTGGTAATTTACAGAATAGCATGAAATGATTGAATTACATGTAGAGATAAGATTAAAATTAGGTTAACAATTAAAAATATAAATTAAGAGTTGGGCTTAGTTCAATTGGACACAAATTAGATAGTATAACATTTGGATCTAGTTCCATCCAAGGTCATTGTCTCTATTCAAATCGACACTATAAACCAATGTGTTTTTACTTTGAAGTCATGAAAAAATAAATAATTTAAATATTTTATAATTACAAAATAAGACATAAATCTATACACAAATACAAATATAAATCTGCAAACATTATCTAGGCCCATAGGGAGATGTTTTTGACATAAATCCTTTTATAAAATACGGACTATTACATAAATAACAGCTCTCATTTGGCCATACTATTTTTGAATTGAACTTCTTGAATCAAGTGAATCTTTCGATTTACAATTAGTGAATTCAATGTACTTACACCTTACTTAAATGGTAATTTCGTAATCTACCTAAAAATTTGTAAATTTTGTGTTTTCGATCAATTGTGTATAAATAAAAGTTTTGTTGAGAAAAAAGTTTAAAAAAAAAAAAAAACTATTTTAAGTTCTATATTTTATTTACATCTATTTAAGATAATTGCATATAATTTAAATGTGACAATTAAACCATTTGTGCCATATTTATGCTAAATAAAAATGGATTTTTTTACAATTATCTAATTCATTTTTTCATTTTCTTAGCCCAACCAAAGATCAAAGTTTCTTTCACTTCATTTTATTTTTCTATGATTTTTTTGTCTCTTTCATTTTGCTTTCCTTAGCAAATTCAAAAAAGAAAAAGAAAAAAAAAAAGACTCTATGACTAACTGAAAGGAATGAAAAAAAATTTGAAAACAAATGATATACTAATCTTGTAAAAAAAATAAAAAAATTATTTTTTGTATAAGCAATTTTAGAAGGATTTAAAAAATTAAGCATTAATTTATTTTTCTATAAGTATTTTGAACATTTCCTAATTAATAATGACATATACTTTCATTTGAAAATTTACTTTGCTTTAATTTCTATAAATTAAATGTTTGAGTGGTATTATCATATTGATCAAAGTTAATATATGGGTAATGCACCAATAAATCCTAAATTGTGAACTTATGAATTGTTTGGTCCTAAAGGTTTTCTTATAGACTAAAAAGTCCCATTATAGAGAAATTGACCACTGAGGGCATATACATTGCTCGCGAGTTACAACGTTAGTGGGCAACTCTAGTATTTCACACTATGTGAAATGACAAAATTGGGGCATCCTTTCCCTATGGTGTTTCGTTCTTATTTCCTTTTTGGGCAATGGTGAAGCTACAGAGATGGAAAGGTTTTGGGTATCAATGTGACGATGTGGAACATTGGGGTGATTTTGAAAGGAAATGCAAATTTCAAAGTGGAAAGGCCAGAAAAATTAGAGCACTGAAACCCTAATTTATGAGAACCCTAATGTCAATGTTCCCTAATGTGCCATCGTTTCTAACATTGTGAACACCATTAGTGAAGCGCGAAGGGAACATTCACATTTATATCATATTGTATATACGTGAAGGTTGATCGTCGAGTGAACATCGTTGTCAGAAGCCACAGTGTGAAGGTGTTAAGTTTGGAGATGTTGTAGCATGACAATGAGAAATAAGGGTATGTACCGTGTTATCTTCATGTTTTGATTTGCAATGTTATTAGTTTGCTGGTCACAAATTTCATGGGGTGATGTATTGTGTTCATATTGAACTGTATGTCGAATCCAAGTCAGGTTTTGTGGATTGAGTATTACGTTGAGTAGATTGTTTTGTTGTCACTATGTATGCGTAAGAAATAGGTTTTTGTTCAAGTGTGATGTTGGTGGTGTAGTTATATTGATGTTGAAATTGATTGAAAATTAGCCCAGTAGATGTGCTTATGTACTATTAGGACATTTGTGCAAACATAATTGGTTTGGATATGGAAAATGATTCACATATTTGATGTCTTGTTTCGAAATCTGTTTAAATTTTCATTAGGAGATTATATTAGAACTTTGAAACTGTTCATGGGTATGTATACGAGGCATTCATTGTTGTATGCTGATGTTATTGAACATGGTAAACCAATTAATATGTTGAGGATAAGTGTTAGTGAACGTCCTGGGTAGCGTGCGTGGGACTAAATCATTGATGTTGTCTATGTTTCATTAGTTGCGTGTACATGCCCTGTTTTGTCTTGGAATGCGAAAATAGTTGCTTGGGTCTTCTAACCTTGTATGAGTCCAATACGTAATTGGGTAACATATTAATTGGTAACATGTCTACGAGAATCGCCTTTTTTGAATTGGTTGTTTGCGTTGTACAGTGTATGTTGGGAAGTGGAACGTGCATTTGTTTCCCTTGTTTTTGATTAGTGGTATTGCATTACAGTGTTGTGGGGTTTGAAAACTATATGTTACAGGTAATGTACGAGTAATTGTGCAGTTGTTGTGGCAATCTTGGTTTGGGTTGGATGTGAATGTTAGTAAGGAGCAATGTGATTTCGATTTTGTTGACGTTATTCTTGGTTGTGAATGTCTTACATTGCATAATACATGTAACGCACATATGACATGTACTTAAATTGTGTACTTAACTTTTTTTGGTCATTTATGCAGGTGTGATGCTGAAGCAATCACCACGGAAGAAGTCCAGTGGCTTACCACGTGACCTGGGGGATTTCGATTTCACGTTAGCAACGTTGCCAGTCAGAAAGTAGAGTAAACTACCATTTAAGGAGAAGAAGCCAAATGTTAATGTGGTGATTAAACCGATAGTCAACCCTGTGTGATTGATGTACCTGTAACGCCCTCAAAATTTAAACCCATTAAACATAAAACACAGCATGCATTATTAAAAGAAAACCATTATACCATTTCAATCATCAGAGTCTTAAGAAATAAAAACATCATAATATTTGCCTTAAAGGCTTACATCTTGCCAAGTCTATGCTTGGACACAAAACATGAGTTCTAACTCAAAACAAATAAAGCCCTAGGCTTGAATTACATATAACTCAAATAAAGTAAAGCAAGTCCTCGAGAGTCCAAATCCTCACAAGCTAAGTCCTTGGAGGTAGTGAACCACCTGAACCTGAAAATGAGGTTCCTATATAGGGTGAGCCACAGCCCAGTAGAGAAATACTAAACCAAGCATAAGAATTAACTAAAGCAGTAGCATCTGATACATGGTTAACACCAAATAATCAATTTACAATTTTATGACACGAATGTCTACATTGCCTATGACACTTTGTCTATGGCATAACTCACCTTCCAACTATGGCTCAGAACCTGGCCAAACAACTCAACAAGGATAACAAATCAGGTTAAACCTTTCTTATAACAAAGTAAACACACGTACTGATGTTATAAGAATTTCAATCAAATATACTTCCATACTTCCAAACAAATAGATAAGCATATGCTATATCTCTATAGGCCAATATAAGCGCAAAGAACCACAGGTTCATCCTATCTTCCCATAATCATTAACGGTTTAGAGGTACATCCCATCTTCCCTAAACCGTGAGTACATCCCTATCTCCTCCCATACACAAGTAATGCATATAAACATAAAGTCACATACATAATAAATCAATACATAAATTTAATGTATTATTCCAACCTTTATACTCAACAACTTAACCAAATGATTAGTTTCAATTTTGCCTAATCCACATGCAGTGTCTACAACAATCATGGCTATCCTCCACCGATAGCCCAAAACAATTATTTTTAAACAAGAAATAAATATAACAACAAATGTAATTTCAACATTCTCAAAGGTAAGTATTTAAACTAACCAAATACATCATTAAACCACTAAATTCCCCAATCTCATGAATTAAACCCAATATCACAATCTTCCCTTAAATTAATTATATAAATTAATCTATGACAAACCCTAGGGTTTCTCCCAAATTAACCAAACTATCCCCATACCAAAACCCCAATACTTAGGATTAAAACATATAAATGGAGTAGGAAATCCCTACCTCGAAGATATAACTCGAAAAGAAGAAGATGAAGATGATGCCCAAAACCTCAAAGTGCTCCAAATCCAAGATTGTTCCGATTAAATGAAAGCCCTCACTCTCCTCTATCTTATTTGTAAAGGAACTAGGGTAGAAACACACCTAACTAGATCAAACCTAGGGAAAAGGTGTATAGGGAAGAAGAAAAGTCGGACTCTAGGGTTTGGGACCAAAAAGAGACTGAAAAACTGATCCAAAAGTCGGATCTCACCATTTTATACCGTCGCCCGCTCGGCGTAAACCGCTTCGGCGGCGGATGCACACTCGGCACTTTCGCATCTGAGCTCCCGCTCGGCGTCCAACTCCCGCTCGGCGGCACACACTGAACTCATTTCTGACAAGAGAAATCTTGGATGGGCGTTTTTCCGCTCGGCGCCAAACCCCCTTTCGGCGGACAAGCAACAACAAGTCCCGCTCGGCGTCAAACTCGCTTCGGCGGACAAGCCAAAATCTGGGCAACTAGTTTTGGTTCCTAAGCTCAACCAACCTGTTCCAAACCCGCCCAACACATCCTATAACTCCAAAAAAAAAAAAAAACAATATAGGACGACAACAACCATTACACAAGGATAGAATCTACGGAACCTAAGTCCGGATACAAACATCGAATGGGAAAAGACCGGGGTCGCTATAGTACCGCTCCAACATTAATGGGGTCATAAACCGGTAGATGATATTAATTTATGTTTTGACGAATTAGTATGTTCATGGGCTGAATGTGAACAACATCAAGTGGTTTGAATCTTGTTGTTTGAAGGCAGTGTAGGGGTGGTGTCGGTGATAAAAGTAATCATACTTTGTTTTTTTTGTTTTTTTGGTGTGCATTGTGGTTGACCTGGATGTTATGTTATTTGTGTATGAGTTATTACAATCATGACCTAGTTGGTACTGAATGAAAAATGGTTTGAATCTCGTTGTTTGAAGTCAATGAGACGGGTGATATTGTTGCTAAAAGTAGCATACTTCGTCTTGTGTTACTTCATTCCTGATCTGAAAATGTGATATAGAATCATTCCATTGTAATGTTTTATGGTGTTGTTGGGTTTGCATTATGGTTAGAAGTGGATATTAATCTAAAGTTGTATGCCTTATTAAGATCTTAAAATGGTGTTTAACGTCATGCTTCAAACCAAATCCAAGTATTTGTTGAGCAACACGTTGTGTGGCAGAGGTGGTTTTTGTAACTTCGTTGGTTGTTGGGTAACACTATTCCTCGAATCTGACATTGGTGAATCGCACATTGAGCTTCAACATTTTCAGCTTATGTGCACTTAATGACATTATACATTTGATGTTTTAGCTAAAATGTGCACCTGTTTGTTATACCACTAATATGGTTGTAGTAGTGACTTGGCTTTAAGGTGGTTGGTATGAAATCATTTGCCATATTAACACAACAAAATCAAGTTGGTACTTGTCTCATTTGTGAATCTTTTCCCATAACAAGAAACAAATGCCATTCATCATTTAAATGTAAAATGTAATGTTTATGGTGATATAGCGATCCAGGTTTTGGACCCAACCTTCATCGTATTTCGGACTTGGGTTTGCAACATAATATTGTATCTGTGTTCCGTTTTCCTCATTTAACTCTTGAATTTGAGTTTTTAATTGTGTTAGGCGTATTTTGGGACTTGTTGGTTGTTAGTTGGTTAAAATAGTTTCTTCCTAAATTTTGGCTTCCTCGCTCGAGCGAGGCTTCCTGCCCTCGAGCGAGCTTTGTGAAACCTACTTATTCGCTTGAGCGAGATTTCCTTCGCTCGAGCGAGTTTTGAGGATCTTCTGGTTTCTTTCTCAGACGTAGTTTCCGCTTGAGCGAGCCTTTTGGTGCTCGAGCGAGGCTTGTGTATTCGTTCTTTCGCTCGAGCGAGAACTCTTGCGCTCGAGCATGCGTCTGCTTCTGTGGCAGACCTGAAGCTTTGAATTGTGCGCTCGAGCGAAACTTCTTGCGCTCAAGCAAGACCACTTGTTGTTTTTGGTCACTCGAGCGACAAATCCTTCGCTCGAGCGAGGATCGTGATCTCAGCTTTTTAAAGATAGCGATTTTAGATCATTTGGACACAACACTTTTCTACTCTTCATTCCTTCTCTTTCCTTTTTCGAAACCCTAATCTTCTATCATCAAATACCTCTCTTACACTTGTGATCCACCCAAAATCATTTGCTAGGGGCGGAGAGCACTTGAAGAGGGCCATTCTCAATCGATTGGATTGTGGGTTTGTGCGAGATTCGTGAAAGAGCTTGGGCATTTGGCTTTATAGTTGAGGTAGGGATACTTTTACCCTAGTATGTCTTCATTTTTGAAGAGATTTATGGTATTTAAGGTGATTTGTGAACTAATTGTAGGTTTGGTGATATTGAACCCACATTCCTATATTTCTTTTATTTCTTTTCTTTTGTTTATCAATGGTTAGTGAGGAAGCACGGGTGCGGGTATGAGTACTGGTGCGGTATGATCATACGCCCGACACGGCAAAATCCCAAAAAGTAGGATACTGAATGCGACTACGATGCACGATATTTTTTTATTTTTTTTAATTATGGTTAGAAGATCCAACCTACAAATTGAAATTAAATATCAAAACTAAAAAGAGAACAATAAAACTAAAAGACAAATATTAATATATTTCAATTCAACATAACCAACACCAATTCAGTCCATAATCCAAGCAAAGGAAAAACAACCAACACCAAAAGAAAAACAAGGCCAATTCAGTCCATAACACAAGCAAGAAAAAAAAAACAAAAGAAAGCCCTATATATCTAAACTTGACACTTCAAAGTTCACTTCCATCAACTTCATCATTGAATAAAATAGCTTCCATCTCTGGCTCATCAAGTGAAAGATTTGCAATTTCAAGTAAACCAAAACCCTCCAATGAATCAAATGCATTTCCCCCAACGTCCCATAACTTGGTCTCTCCTTCTGTGTATAGTTGACTCCTCCTTGATAAGAGACGAATATTGGAGTGCACAAAAACCAAATCCTCGCACTGTTGTGGTGTCATTTTATTGCTCCTCATAGAGTGAATGAAAGAGTAGGTACTCCAATTCCTTTCACAACATGATGAGGAACATGGTTGGCTAAGTAATTTCACTGCCAATGATTGGAGCATAGGTGCAGAAGAGCCATGTGCCAACCACCAAACCACTGGTTCCATTACTCCTCTATCATATATTGAGTCAGAGTCACTAAAACTTTCTAAACAGCCTGAAAACTTCGCATACTCTGTATTAACAACCCTTCTCTCATCTGAATCAGGAAAGTATCTCTTAAAACACTTGATTCTCATCTCATAAATTTCAACATCTTTGTGAGGAGGAACACGAATGGGATTTTCATGAAGCCACATCCCACTATAATACCTAGATTTCATAATTAGAAAAAAAATAATAAGTAAATTATGCAATGAAAAAAATTAAAGTATAAACTATGAGTCTAATGTGAATTATACCTTGGATTCAAGGAATGAGCAAGGCAATGAAGAGGTGTGCTACTTTTTGTCCACCTTTCCACTAATATTTGATGCACTATAGAGTAAAAGGACGACTCTTCATTTTCTGACTTCCCTTCACGCCTATAGATGGATGCCTTCACGCGTTCAATCATTGAATCCCACATCTCATAAACCAAATGTAGACATGGCTTATCTGTGTCACAAAATCTAAGCATCTCATAAATAGGCAATGTGAATGAGAGTATATATTCAATCTTATCCCACCAAACATCATTGAACAACTTTTCCTTTACAACAGCTGCTTTCCCAACATCATCTTCCTTGTAAGAAGCCCATTTGTCACTTATCACCATTGTTTGGAGACCATGATATATAAGTTTAAACCTTTTTAGCATAACAATTGCAAAAGCGTGTATCTGCAACAGAAAGTAGCTTCAAAGGTACAAACTCATTAAAAATAGCTAATCTCACAGAGTGATTCATGATGAAATTTTTCACAAACATTACATCATCAATCACAGTAGTGATCCAATGGCATTCATCATAAGCATATGCAGCAACCCCAATTTCCTTCGCAGCACAAATGTTCTTAAGAGCAAGATTAAGAGTGTGAACTACACAAGGTGTCCAAAAGATCTTCGGATAATTACCTTGAATAATTGATCCAACTGCACTACAAACAGGAGCATTATCAGTAATTACCTGAATTACATTATTATGACCCACTTCATCAATCACTTCACTAATTAATTTGGCAATATGATACTTGTCCTTGGTCTCACCCTCACAATTAACAGCTTTTATAAACATAGCTCCACCATTACATGGTGCCATAAAATTAATGAGAGGCCTCCTTTGTGCATCAGTCCATCCATCAGATACTATATTCAACCCCTTCTCATCCCATGACTTTTTAGTTGGTTCCAATAACCTTTCAATATTTGCCCTTTCTTTTTGAAGTAATGTAGTCCTTAACAAATTATATCCAGGAGGGACATACCCAACAATTTGATTCTCAGCAGCATATTGAAAAGCATCCACAAAGTATGGATTCCTAGCCAAATAGAAAGGCAAACCGGCTGAATAGAACATACGAGCAATTAAAGAATGTAAATGCTCTCTAGCATTTTGATTGAATGCCCTATCTAAAGGACTACTTCCAATTGCCTTTCTTTTTCTTGGTGCATAACCTTCCATTCTAAATGTTCCAACATCTTCTACACTGCCGTGGCTAGCACTAATTTGAGAAGATGGAGGTGGTAAAGGAACATTTTTTGGCTTTGCCAATTTTTTTCGGTTCTCAGCTTCTTGATCTACCTTTCGAATTTCAGAAATAAGATCACTCTTGTTCTTCACAATTGCACACACTCTAATTCCATGGCCAGTAAGTAGCAACAAATGGGCTCTAACTCTAGAATATGACCCTTGGTACTCAATGTTATAAAAATTACACTTAAATTTTGTATTACCACTTCCTCCTTCTCCCCTTTTAACTAATTTTGTAACATAGCCCCAAAGAGGAGCATTTTCATCTCCAGATTGATCAATGGAAGGAGCAGAAGCACTTGCAGCAGATGAACCTAAACTGCTTGATGAACTCATTTTCCTATAAGTATAAAAAATAATATTTTTGATTATTAAAAATAATATTTATGATTATTAACATTCTGTTGAGGAATAATATTTATGAACTAATTTTTTTTTTGTTCTAAATATGATTGAATAACTTGGTTCTATACCTCTCTATTTATTTATTTTTTTTGTTTCTACATCAACATTAGATTATATATTATACCTCTCTAAAGAAGAAAGAAGAAACAAGAAAAAAAAAACAAAAAAAATAAAGATGAAGAGATTCTGAATTCTGACCAATTGCTTGGTTGCTAGGTATGGCTGATATGCAGGGGACGAAAATAGATGATAGATGCTTGCTGATCTCAGCCAAAAAAAAAATGAGATGAAGAAGAAGAAACGAAGAAGATGAGAGAAGACAAGGGTGATGAAACAGCGAAGAAGAAGTCGTACCCGATGTTGTGGGTCGAAGTCGAAGATGAGGGTGATCTGATCTCTGGGTCGAAGTCGCCTCTTTGATGAGATTAGGGCAAAACAAACTTCATTCGTATATACATTTTTTCTTTTTCTTTTTTAAAATTTTCTTAATATTGCTCCGATACCCCTCAATTTTTCAGAAAATTTGATTTCTGCCCCCGATGTACCCAAAACGCACCAAAGGCGTACCCGAGCCATACCCATGCCAGTGGCGACTCGAGGCGTGCGACTACTTTTTTTCCGCATGCGCATGACGATGCAATCAGATAAGTGCAGACGCTGTCGACACTATTTTTGAAATGCAGTGCTTCATAGATGGTTAAAGATCTCTTATTTCTTCTTTTCAAAAATGATTAGAAATGTGATTGAGAAATTAGATTGGGGACCAAGAATAAGAAACCCCAAGTTTGGTAAAACCCTAAGTTTCTAATTTAATAAGAATTACTTAGTATAATGAAATTTCCTCTTGAATCATAGACATGGATAAATAATGGAGAAATACAATGTGGGCCTTGATGTGGTCAGAGAGATGGTGACTTGAATGCTATGATTCTTTGAATTTTATGTGTTGCTTATCTATGATTATGTTTGATGTTCATATGTGGGATTCAGATGTGATTTAAATTGTTGATATACATGAGTCCTTGTGTGTGTGTGTGTCGGTGAAGTGTAAAGATGGTGTTGTGTTGGTACCCGCGCGGAGAGTTTAAAAGGGTGTCCAATTGCCCTATCTAGGCTTATTGCTGGACGAATGTGGGGAAAATGTTTTTGGGTGTCCACACAGTCCCGCCGTATAGTAGTTGGCGAAAGTGGAAAAACAGATGATTTTCTTAGGGTGCCCACCTCCCGCTGTATAGTAGCCGGCGAATGTGGGGGTTGTCTTTACAAAGTAAAGGTTGTTCTTGGTTGGGCTTGTGTAGAGAGGAGTGTAGTCTATTTCTCATATTATGGATATTTGATTGTAGTACTTGATTGATGTGAGTTGTGACTATCATTCTATCTTAAAATACTTCATAATGAAATGTTGACTGTGTCCTTGTGAAAACAATCTTAATAGAACCTTTTTCCTCATGAAAACCATTATCTCGTTCAGAGGATTAGATACATGGATAAATGTATTCCTACTGGGCATCTAGCTTAACCCTTATCTAATTTTTTAGGAATTGATGAAGGGCAGCCTCATTGAAGGATTGGCTCAAGCACTAGCTTTATCAACTTTTTGGGAACTAACTGAAGTCAAGAACTCTAATCGTTATGTGTTATTTTGGGGCTCTTGTAATGGAATTACTTCTTATGTTTGTAATGATTGTATGCCTAGGGGGCCTTGTTTTTGTAAGTTATCTAGTTCACTGAACAAAGAGAGAATACTTTGAACATCTTGGGAATTTAACGTATGTAATGTGAATGCTCAACTCTTTGTTCAATGAGAAAGATGATCTAGTGGGTGTTCATGAACATGGTCTTGGTGTATATTATTGTGTTTTTTGCCAGTGTGTTACAGGTGATATCGAAACGCTTGAAGGATTCGACGGAGAAAAATGTGTTTGTCACATTGCCAAAAAGCGAATGAATAAACCACCTGTCATATCTCATTTGTGAAACTGATAGAAATTTGTTTTGAACAGTTGGTGCAACGTTAAAAGATAATGATAGAGCCTAGGAAAATACGTTTGTGACGATGTGATAAATGTAAAATAAGCCTACATAGCACAACATATTTATTTGTGAAAACTAAAACATTACGGTGCGTGTTTTCAAAAGAATCGATAAAAATATTTAGGGAAGCAAAATTATGTGACGTTGCAATAAATAAAAAACCGACCCAAACTCCAAACAAAAAATAATCATAGTAGCACATCTAAATCGGTTTCTTACATGTTTTCCTGTTGTGGTTACCAATTTTTCTGTACCGACCACAACGAATACATTGCACCACTTCACCCTTTGATGAAATTCTTTTCTATTTGAGCTTGCCAGACGGATGCTTCACCTTTGGCAACGCAATCATGTAATCATCGGTTGTAAATGTCGATTACTCCACAGTTGGAATCAGATATATTTGGTACGAGAGGTAGTATATATGTTGTTTGACGTCCCCAAGTATAAGAAATTTAAGGTGGACAATGATGACGATATCCAAAACATGTTGTGCCTTGCGAAGTTATTCGGCCTAAATCATTTTGATGTTCTTATTCAAACCCGGGATGTTTCGGTGGGTGGTAATTGCAGGGGGGGTGGATTGTACTGAAGGTAAAAATTCGACTATTGGTAATCGGACGTTCATGTGGAAAGATCAGAAGGATTTGTCACCAACATATTGCCCTAACAAATCAAAGACGTATTTGTCCGCTCAATGGGCCTATCAATCAGCTGTGTGAATGTCAACGCATGATGCAACTGAATAACAACATTAGTTTGACCGTGCACAATAACAACATAACATCATCCATACCTGTCACACAAATCATATCCGAACCCATTACACCGCCAACATATACGAAAATAAAATGAATAAAAATGATATTTGACATTTAACAATTGTGCGTTGCGGATGTTATGATTGCCTAGCATTACGTCACATGAACACAAATAAAACATACAAATAAAACACAAACACACACACGCTTCAAACCATAAAAAATCACCTTACACACTATCAATTACGTGACAATAACATCAACAACTATGGAAATGAAATGAATAAAATGACATTTGACATTTAACAGCAATTGTGCATTTGTGGATGTTATGAGTGCCCAGAATCAAATCATATGAACACACACAAAACATATCAAACAAGGGATAAAAATCACACAAAAACTTCAAACCATAAAAAACACCATACACAATAATAATGACATGCCAATAACATCATCAAACCACCACATGACACAACCCACAATGTCATGCGCAAACACATATACAAATGTAAAACCCTAACACCATGACTTACCTGTTACAATCCTGACTGGTTCATAAAACAATGCAAAATCACGGTCAAAGAAAAAATCGCGCAGACGGTAAAACAATGAAGCACAACACAAACAACACCCATCGCTCCCCTCCCAAAATCAAACCAATAAAACAAATAAAGCCCTTGCATACATTAGCATTACCATTTCCCCAAACAATACACTGAATCCCCCATTTAGGAAAAATGAATCCCACAAAGGGTATTAATGTAAACTAAAATGGACCCAAAATCCACTCAATAAACCTTACCCCCCCTCCCCAAAAAAAGGACTGAATGGTGCATAAGAAAACTCTTAAGACTAAATGGTTCAACTTTTCACAATTTAGGATTTATGTGTAATTTTCCATTCATGATATGTGTATTTTCATAATTCATAAATTCAATTATTTGAGAAATTTATATGAGACTTTAAGCCTCAAAGACCCTTTACTATTTTTGTTTATATTCTATAATAACTTGCATACGATCCAGGATTAGATTTTAAATAATTACTTATGGTTGTATCAAATACTAGTATATCACTCGTGTTATACACGAGATTGGATTTAAAAAAATTATTTATGATTATGTCAAATATATTTTTAAATTGTTATTATAAAATATACATAATTTTAAAAGAAAATGTTGACATTTTATAATTGAAGTAATAAAAATAAAAATTTATTACATTTGTTTGAAATTCACTAAATAAATAAAATATATTATAACTAGAATATAAATTATTGGGTCTTCTATCAGCATTCCTACATTGTCAATATGATAGTTAGTATTATAATTGATAAACAACACATATATTATGTATTTATAAAGTGTTATGCTTACATTTTTTTTTTTGACTTTCTAAAAGGTATAGACATTCTTCAGACTAATCTATATTTAAAATATAGGTCACGCACAGTACATAATTTAGTTGACGTAGCATTGTTAGTACAGGTATGATAAATGCATATAAACGATCTTGGCATGACACAATATAATCTTTAATCATTCTAACTCTATAATCATATAAAATTGTAAAATTATAACGTTGTACTTGAAAATATATAATTTTATACATTTGATTTCATATTCTTCAAATATGATGGTTGATATCGTAAGATATGCTCTGTCCATTTACCTTTAATTTTAAATAATTATTTATGGTGGTATCAAATATTATTGACACAAAATATATGTAATTATGAAAGAAAATGTTGACAATTGAAATCTCTCTCTCTGCGTGTATATGCATGAGTCCGAATCCTCTCCAGTCATTCCTCCTATTAAGGGCCAGGATTTGGCTACGTCACTTTGGCTGGAGGAGACGACTCAGATTAAGTTTGGTTTAAGGACAAAAAAAAAAAAAAATTCATTCAACATAGCAACAGAGCTTCATTCCCATTCACTTTTTCCCTCCCTCTTCAGCTCTGGTGAACGGCGACGCCATCTCGTGACACCGACGGTAGCGAATCCAAGTCAACAGCGAACATCAGTGGTCTCTCCCTCTCTCCCTCTGTGTTACTCCAAAGATTTGAGCCGCAATTTGAGTTGCGAACCATAGTTAAGGTAATATGTTTTTTCCTGTTGTTTCTCCCAAATAATTTGTTGATCGACTCCATCTTGTCCCTTTCCCGTCGTTCACCAGAGCTTACCAACTTGTTCTCTTTGTTCTTTGTTTTATTGGTCGACTCCATCATTTTAGGTTAAAATGTTTAGTGAATCTATGAATGACAAAAAATCTAAGATGAAGGAAATTTTTTTGTTGTTTTGCACTTATAGAGTCTATGAATGACAAAAAAAATCTATACATGTTTATATTACTCATGAAACAGGCTATACATGTTCATTTTGTTGTTTTGTAGACTATGAATGACAAAATATTCCTTTTGATGTTCTTTGGGGGGTACAAAAAAAATTTGAGATAATTTGTATGGAACTTTCTATGTTTCGCATGGCATTTAGAACAAAATTATTTCTATATTTTTTTGAGCATTGTTGTTCAGAAAATAGTCTTAGTTTTCTAGTATACCAAGAATTCTATATCAAACTATTCTACCTGTCAAGTTAGTCTTTAATTTTGGATTCTATCATGCATTCATATTACATAATCAATTTTGGAATCTATCATGATTTCTATGTGCAATAGTAGTTGACTTGTGAGTTGTATAGTTTTGCTGAGCTTCTTTGCATTGCATTGACAACTTTCTCATGGTTTGCTACAAAATTAATTGATCACTTTGCTTCTCTAAATAGGTTTTCTGAAAGGTAAATGATTTGTAGTAGTGAAAGTGAAATTAATTCATCACATGCTTGAGTGTGTTTGCTGCATAGTTGATTTTGTTTGAAGGTTTATTCCTTAATTACTGGGATTAAAATGGTTGTTTAAATATGCATATTTTGAGTGTATTGCTTTGTCTGCCTTTTATCCTATTTTACTTGTGTCTTTGTTGTAAGAGATTAGCTCATGAGGCAAATATGACTCTTTTTTATTAGTGTCTAAACTAAAGATAAGCCAAATTGTAAACAAATGTTCCTGAGAGATGTCTCGATGTGCTTTGCTATTTGATATTTTTTTTGTAGGTCAATCTCAATGTCAAGCACAAATGCAAGTATGGGCAGTATTCATGAAGTTAAATTCGACAATCGCAATTGTTGATGTGGCAGCAAAGCTATGATTAAGATTTCTCAGTCAACAAACAACCCTAATTGCTTATATTTTGTATGTCCAATTCACCGAATGGTTGTAAGTTCTTTGAGTGGTGGATACCTCCACATAAGCAGCATAATTTGAAGGTGGTTGAGAACGATATTCTTGAAGAATGCATGGATGTCTTGTCCACTCTTAGAGAAGTAATTATCTTGAATAGGGAGCTCAAAGACATGACTATGAAGAGTAGGAAACAATATAAAGACTTGGTAATGGTGATTGAAAGAGTTGGTGATAAATTGAATTACGCCTTTGCTTTTCGTTTTCTGTTGTTGGTGGTAGTTATCATTCTAGTGTATTTGAAATAGTGTATGTAATGTAGGGTAGAATGAGTATGACTTGTATTGTAGGTTGAATGCGTATGTGATGTATGGTGAACCACGATCATTTTGTTGAAGTGGTAATGAATGTAATTGCTTTTTTTGTTTAATGAAGTGGTAATGATTTATTTATTTAAGGGTTGAATGTAATGGCTTGTGACCTTGCCTCAAATAACAACAATTACACTGCACACAGAATAATTGCAAATTCATCACCCATTTTCTTTGTTATTACTCATATGGAAGAAATTTGACTCTGCCTCAAATAATCATAATTGCCTCTTAATAGGCATGCACTACACATAAAAAATGAAGTACATATTTAATTATATAAGAATCCAAGTGCATTCATCTCCAAATGCTACTCAAATGCTACTCAAATTTTACAACAATCGAAATGCACTCATGTTCACATGTTCACTCCAAAAGCCCCAAGTTTTACTACAAAAGGACTGTAACATGAACTAAAAACAAAACACTCAGCAGATTGTCAACACAAATAGCAGCAAAACAGCACAAATAACAGCATCAGAGGCATCTCTTATGCTTGAAATTTGAAGTGCCTTCCACCTCTTTGTGGCCATCCAAACCCTAGAAAAAAAAAAAAAAAAAAAAATCAATTCAGCACCAAAATAGTATTAATTTGAGCACTAAAAAATCACCAAGATACAACAGCAACACAACACAAATTTAGCACCAAAACAGTATTTCTGCAATATTTTCCAGCACAAAATAATAGTAGCAACACAGCACAGTACTAACAAATGACCAAAACAGCACAAAATAACAGTATTTCAGCACCAAAACAACAAGAAAATAGTATCATTTTCAGCAGCAACAAGCATCATTAATTTCAGCACCAAATTCAACAAAAACAATACCAAATCAACCGCAAAAGTACCTTAGTACACATTAGCAAATTATTTGTTAGTCGAAAATTTGTATTTGAGGCTTCAGAATCTTCAAACCCAATGTCATACCCAGCTTGAAGTAGTGTTATAAATGTTGGTTGAGCATAATATGCCAAATTGTTTGCCTACAATGCATTCATATTATATTAGGGTTCATACCAAAATGCAAATGAAAAACTAATTAACAAAGGATCGAGGAAGAAGAGGGGGAGCAAGAGGAGGATGAAGAGGAGTAACATTTTCATGAATACTTACATCTCCTCCAACAGATAATGGAGAAGGTCTCACTATTGAAGTAGCAACAGGTATTGAAAAACTCACACATTTAGCACAGGATTTCTTTTTAAAGCTTGCTTGCAATGCTAGCTCACATGGACCTTTTATCCTCCTTTTGCCCTTACCAATTTTCCTTTCAAACTTTGAACAACTGCAAGCCAAAGAGCCATTCATCTCCATCTTTACTTTCCTTGTATTTTTCCCAATAGCATCAACAATTGTGTATAGGCTACAACCATTAGCATATTCAATTGCTTGTATGTCTGATTCAATAGAAAGAAAATACTCATCTTGAAACTCCTCAAAAATATTTTTAGTGTACACATTACCCATTTGACTTAACATTATGAATGGCGCTCTCACCCTTGGCAACCTTTGGCATAAAGCATATTCAGCTTTTAACTCCTTGTACCGCTTCTCTAAAAGTACCCTTTCAAAATGCATAAAGAATTCATTTAAATTAAAATCAGAACAAATGTAATTCTTAAAAAACGCATTAAAAGATTCACTAAGTTGTGTTGTACTCATTCCCGCAATCTATGTTGATCTAACATATGGCAAGCCCCATTTTTCTTTCAACCCAAAAGTCAACTTCAACCAGTGATTATCATGAACATCATATGTATCAAGCATTTCCCCTCACTTCATTTTCCATTTATTTTCATCCTTAATATCAAACATGAATCTATTTAATACACCTTTCACCCCCTTATCTTGAAAGAGACAATTACTATGCCTTAATGTATTTTGCATCAAATGCCAAGTGCACAAATGGTGACTCGTGTCAGGCATGACAATGGGTATAGCCTTAGCCATTGCAGCATCTTAATCGGTAAACAAAGTTTTTGGTGCCTTTTTTGACATAGCCTCTAAAAAAGTTTAAAATAACCATACAAATGTTTCGACAGTCTTATCATACAACAAAGCAGCACCAAAAACAACTGTTTCTCTATGATGATCAAATCCCACAAAAGATGCAAATGGCCTATGCTCTTTATTTAACTTGTAGGTAGTATCAAATGTAATTACATTGCCAAATTAGGCATAATACATGATCATTATGGATGACAATTTGAAATCGGCCCGACAGGGACCCGATCCCCCGACCTCGACTTGAACGGTTTTTTCTCGAAAAATACCCCCTGACGAGACGAGGATGATATTAAAAAATCAATCCCCGATCAATTTCGGGCTAGGGATGTTGATAAGTGTCCCGACCCCGTTTGTCCCCGAAGTGGTACATATATATATACTTTTTGATCAGTTTCTCTCTCTCTCTCTCATTCATTTCATATCTTCTCTCTCTCTCTCTCTCACTCTCTTCCTTACCATCTCTCATCTCTCTTTCTCTTTCTCACTCACTCAAAGAGAGAGAGAGAGAGCACCAAATCAGAGTTGCCGCAATGCCACGATGCCTGAGCACCGAATTGATCTCTCTGTGCCGTGATGCCAGAGTCGGTCTGAGCAAATCTCTCTCTCTCTTTGTCTATTTACATCTGAGTAGATCTCTCTCTGTCTACTCAGATCTCTCTCGTACTAGATCGATCTGTCACGACCCAAACCCACCCCTAAAGGTTTAGCATCAGAATCGCGATGAATCCGAGATTATCAAGGCTGCTTGATATCTGAATAAAGAAATCTGAGAGGCATGAGCGGAAGCCAATCTGATAATAAAACAATGTCCAATGAGCTGTGACAGTCTGTATGCCAAAAAGACTTTTCATACATATACGCGGTCTGAGATGAAACAGTATGTACATATATACAATTATCTAAACAGGGACTTAATCCCTATTAAACAGTGCAGTAACAGTTTATACAGATACAATACGGTTACAGAGACAGACGGGGGAGATTAAAACACCCCTAAGCCAAAGCTTGGCAGGCTCGGAACCTTGCAGTGAGGCACAGTGGTTGGCTTGACAAAACTGGAGTTTACCCCGACGCTTCTAGCATTGATCCGGTGCCTGTACACCTACATATATATATGAGCAGTGAGCTAAAGCCCAGTGAATAACATAATGCGTAAAGAGGTTTAGAATGAATGTCCTTACAGTAATAAAAACAGTTCATTAAATCAATATATCAGTTATTCAGTACAATAAATAGTCATATGTGGTACATTCATTAGCATAACGATGTGATGGGTCTTAAAAGACCGAGCGAAATGATGGCCATCAATCGATGCTTGATGAGTGGTTCTAACGAGGAACCGACAGAGATCTCTGTGATAGCGATCGATGCGAATGAGTTGCTAAGGATGCCACAATACAATTCAGAACATAGGACATACATTCATTCAGTTAACAGTAACAGTTTAGAAAACAGTACAGTTCAGTATTCAAAGATAATCATTTTGAACATATCTTTACATAATTGTTACTCACAGAGTTCTGGGCTACAATAGGCTAGAGCGTCTCCTCGAAATGCCAACCCTAAACAGTATAGAACGAACACACACTAAGCTACACAGTTGGGAAGGATAATAATAATTTAATCCCTAATTTGCCTCGGTGTGTTCTACATCTATATCCTCATTAAGATGTCTTAAACTAGGCCTAAGAATGCCTAGGATGGGATGAGGATGCAAAGATGTATTCAGAAAACATTTTCAGGATTTTCAGAAAAAGCGTCGAGATTTTAGAATGCAGTTCCCGGCGTCACTTCCGGCCTTCGGCGGACATGCAAACAGTCAAAAGTGCTGGATGCCCAAAAATCACGCTCGATTGGGCGTTCGATAGTCGCTCGAGCGCAAGATACAAGGACCCGTTCGAGCGCCAACTACCCCGCTCGAGCGGACTATATCTGATGCAAAGTCTTTGGGAGCCGCAATTTCCTCGGCGCCACTTTCCGCTGGCGAGAGTCCAAAATCTGGAATTTCCATATTTGAACTTCTAAGCTCAAATCAAGATTAAATGCACTAAATTCGATCCTCTTGGGCCAATTTTCTGGAAAACATAAGTAAACTCATAGTACAACATGTTATAAAGGTCAATTTGAGGAATCAAGGCCCAAGGGTGTTTCAATTAAACTCATTTTCAAACCCAATTTCATGAATATGATCCAAACATGACATGCATGTATTCAAACCAATTTAAAGCTTTAATGCTTGCTCAAAACTCTTCAATATACACATGCATGTAACAATTAAGCTTTATATCGACACTATTGAACCAATTCATGCCTTAACTCTACAATTTGACATGAATCATGCAAGAACAATCTTAAATACAACAATGAGAGGTTCAATTACCTTACCTAGGTCTTGTAATTCAAGTGTAGAAGCTTAAATATGAAATCTATACTTCAATCCTCTCAATTTCCAAGCAAGACCAAGCAAAATGAGATGAAAACACTCTTACTTCCTATTCTCTCTCTCTCTAGTCGGCAAAACAATGAACTTGGCTGAGCAAAATGTTTTGTTTCAAGTGTAATGAAATTCAAAAGGTTGAGATAGTGGGCCACTAGGATGGCAATATGGTAAATAAGGCAACTTGTTTAACTTAGCTTATTTTATTCTAATTTAATCATACAAAATCATATTAAGGCCAAGTTTGGCATAATCTAAATAATACAAAAAGTCAAAAAGTCACTATCTTATTTAAGTCACATTATCTTATTTAAATCACATCACCTCTCTAACACATCACATCAAACCCAACCCAAACCCAACCCATATAAGCCAATAAGTTAAAAAGTGCATTTTTTTAGAACATCCCAAACCAATCTTAAATCAGTTTTCAAGTAAATACACCATAAAATCACATAAATCCCAACGATCATAAATCACTAATCAATTCCGGGTTCGACCGCCGATAAAGCCTTCAATTTACAGTTTAAACATATAAACATGAACGGATAATCACACAGTCAAACAGATAGAATACAATTCAAACAGGTATATATTCAATCGATTCAGTTCAGATTTCAGTTAGTCAGTTCAGTAACTCAATCAGTTCAATTATCAATGATAATCAGTCCCAGTTTAGCAGTAATCAACAGTTTATCGGTAAACAGTGGTGAAGGTCATTACAGATGCCTCTGTTGTTGATGTTGGTCGACGACGATGATGTTGAGGATGTTGAATTCGTTGTTGCTCTGTTGGGGTTTTTTTTTTTTTTTTTTTGTTCGGGGAATTTTCGGGTTCGGGAAAACCTGATCCCCGTTAGGGGGCGAGAACGGGGATGGTGATAGGTTTCCTGTCGGAGATCGGGGCCGGGGATAGCAAGTACGATCCCCAGCCCCGTCTTTCCCTGTTGCCATTTCTAATGATCATTTGTGTATCGGCCCAAAACATATTTGTTATTTGCTCCTCATTGACTAATTGGAATGCATAAAAGAAGATGGATTCTCCAAAGATTTTTGTTGAAAGTATTACAACACATTACCTACTTTCCTATACGCTAAACTATTTTGCCTTTTGGTTCTCAAGTAATTTTTTTGATTTAATTTCATAAACCCAAAAGACTACCTCCCACTAGTTTCCCTACCCATGAGTTCAAAAGACTGCCCTAAACAAAGACCAGACTCTAATGCTAAGTCTAACTCAATTGCTTGGGTAGCTGATATCTTTCTTTGTAATGGCAACATATGGGCACAATCAAGAGATACAAATTTATGGTTGTGTTTTTCTTTAAAATCAATCAAAACAAATTCCCCAATACTGGCATCCAATTTAACAAAAAGTCAGGCCTCACAAGCAGTCCTAGTTTCAACTCTAGGGGTTTTTGTCAATGGGTCTCACTTGTCAACCTTCCGAAATCTTTCATTGTTGCAAACAAAATTTTTAGAAATAAATTTGTTTTGTAAACTTGTTCTTCTTACAATATTCCCTTTTTATGCTAAATCCCATTCTTCTTCTATATGCATTATAAAAATCATACGCACCTTCTTCCGACTCAAAGGTCATTCATTCTTTTGGCTTCCAACCACAATCATTGTCAGGTTCTATATCCATATGAAAACGCAACTGAAAAGTAAAGGCAATCAAATGGGAGAAGTATCAATACATAATAATAAAGTAAAATCAGTTGGATTTTAGAGGTTTTGTTAGCTCAATCACTGTATTCCAATCTAATTCAAGACTCGTTTTTTTTTTTTTTTTTTGGGAAGGGGGGGAATTTTTTGACCTGAATGTGAAGTCAATTTGCGTACACTAGCATAATTTTCTTCTACCAACTTTTTAATTGCTTTCTACGAACCATCATAATTGCTTTGAAGTGATTTATTTATTTATTTGGAATCAATTAATAAGAACCAACAAATAACAACCGTGCTAGTTTCAGAAAATGATCTTGCAAAACCACATTATAGATTAGACTATATATATATATATATATGAAATGGGAGCAACTCTTACCAAATTCAGAAATCTTACGCCAAACCATCAAACGTAGGCATACAAATTGAAAAAATCAAGTCCAATGTCATCATTATAATCAATCAGTATGCAATACAATATAGGGGAAAATGGCGTTTATTTTTTATTTTTTTGAGCCTATTAAACAATGAAAATAGCAGTTTATCAATCATCATTTCACTGGAGAAACAATTGGAGAAACACACATCATTGTTCAAGTTTTGAAAATGGCATATTATTTGGGGAACAATCGATGAAAAAAACGTATTACCTTAAGTTTGATAAAATGTAGATTAGTGCTTTGGTTCATTGGGTCGCCGAAGCTCTGGTTCGTTGCTGAAATTGCGGCTTAAATCTTTGGAGTAAGATAGAGAGAGAGAAGGACAGATAAACGGATGAAATCGCGGCTAAAATCTTCGGATTAAGACCGAGGGAGAGAGGGACAAATCATCGATGTTCGTCGCCGACTTCGATTCACCGCCAATCGTCGTTCACCAGAACTTCGAAGAGGGAGGGAAAAAATGAATGGGAGCGAAGCTGAATACAGGAGAAGCTCTGTTGCTGTGTTGAATAAAAAAAAATTAATTTTTTTAACCAAACTTGATCTGAGCTGTCCTCTCCAACTAAAATGACGTGGCCAAATCCTCGCTCTTGACACGAGGATTGGCTGCAGAGGTGGGTTGGAGAGGATCGGAACTCGTATATGCATATCTCTCTCTTCCTGTCGATTCTTCTCCTAGGGTTTACAATCTTGAATCTCCTCCAAGGGTTTGGATCAACTCTGAAGCTGTAAATTCTCTCTCTCTCTCTGATCATGAAATTGATATTTAATTGTAAATTTTTGTTGTGAGAGATTTGAATTTGAATCCATTCTAAGAGTGATATAGTAGGGAAATTCAAAGAGAAAACCACGGAAGTTGAATCCATAAATGGATTGATTAGGAACAAGCGTGTCTGTAAGCTGTAGTTTCATACTGGGATAAGAATCATAAATTTCTGATGAATGTAAAGAATTAACAAATGGATTGATTAGGAATAAGTGATTTTTATTCTAGCTTTTAATTTTCTGCTTAACAGCATGTTGTTGCCTGATTTTCCTCCTTAATCAGTATTCTAGTCACAAGATTGTGATATCTCAAGCTTTGAGTCTCATTTATGTTGTCAATTAAATGCACATATTGTCTTGTTCTCAGTTTAATATTGACGAACTAATTTGTTTACTGCAAACTGAGTCTCTTCAGTCTGATTCAGTATTATGCTCTTGTGTGTTTTCATGAAATTTTTGAACAGATTATTCAGCACTAGTTTCAGAATGCATCATTAATTAGAAATCACTTACTGGTGTTTTCTACTTTTTCTCTCATAATTCTTTGTCTTGTTTGTATGGTAAGGCAGGCTGTTTGTATTACAAATTTGTTAAGCTTTACATATCTTACTTCTAATTCTACTGGGTATGATCCTTATTAAGTTGCTGTTGTGGCTGTGCAGAGGCTGGTTCGCTTAACTAATGAACACCCACAACAATACCCATTAGATTATTCGTTTCCATCACGTGAGGAGGTTTGCAGTCAATTTTGTTCCTTTTTCTTTCTTTCTTTCTTTTTATTTTTTTGCTTGTTAGTGATGATTGGACCTTGTATCTTCTAGTTCTAGGCATTGTCCAATATTAGCAATTTATTGTTGTAAATACTCTTTTCTATGTCTAGCTAAAGGGAAATTCAAAATTACTCAACTATGCCTTGTACCAATTATGCAAGCTGCATTACTCAAATTCTGTTTGTATTTAAAGTTGCAGCCCTTCCCTGGAATCTTGCTAGTTATTCATCTTAAATAGGGGTCTATTTAGTTAGGCTAGTATGAATTTAAGTTTTATTGCATTAAAGGATCTTGGCACAATAGGAATGTTCTTCATTTCAGTTTGTTAATCAATCAAAAAATAAAAAATAAAAAATAAAAAATAAAATAAAATAAAATTTTCATTACTTTTCTTCTACAAATTTCTATTTTAATTCTCATAATGAAATTTTCAAGTACTGGGAAGAAATATGACTTGATCCCTATAAACTGAGATAGGTATGACATGGTGAAATGTTATATGCTCCATAAATTTTTGTTTCTTGTGTAACTTTGTAGTAGTTTGAATTGAATATCTAATATATATATATACACAACCTGAAATTGATATTTTGCCCATGAGTTTTACTAATGCATTTTCATATTTTTTGTCCTGATATTTTTTGTTTTTTAATTGGCTTATCAGGCCTTAAATAAATCATTAGATCTTAAGATCACAAATAAAGCAGTGATGACGATTTGTAGCAGTAGTGCCCTTGAAAGTCACAAAGGGACCTTCTAAGGTGATCATTAAATCCTCTTTCACTTTCTAAGTTAATTTTCCTTTTCTTAATTCATTGTCTATTAAAACAAACATATCCATGTTTCAGCAAATATCTGAGACTCATCTGAGAGTATGTGAATTGCCAAATTTATAGATAATCAAATGTTATTGATTATTTCTTAGGTCCTTGCATGCATTACAAAAGTGTTTTAGTAAGATGCCTTACTGACAATGCATGTGAACCAAATTTTTTTCATACCTCATAACTAGCTCTTATATTATTGATGAATTGAACAGTCTAATGGGGGAGTTTAAAAAACTCCATTAGAAGTATGCAAAGAGTGAGCTTTTCTGCTTGGTTGTCCCTTTCCTTTTTCGTTTTGTTTTGTTTTTATTTTTTTTCTTGTAGTATTGTGCATACAATGCCCTCTATTCTAATACACGGTCACCATTTGAAAAACTTGGCAAAAATTCTTAGCCTATTACATTACTCCCCTTCACATTTTTTATTTTCCTCCTCATCTCCTCCTCATCCTCACTGCAATTTTCATTCCCAAACTCTTAACATTGGTGTTATTTGCAGATTTTCAGGTCACCTGGTAAACGGCTTGTGCCTGCTGTTTCTGCACGAATCCAAGGTATTTAAAAAAAAAAAAACACTGGCTCTCTTAAACTGTTTTTCAAGAACAGTATTATGGTTGCTTCATGAAGCCAATTTATGACATCTATCAAAGCATTCAAATTTATACACTTTTTTTTTGATCAGCAAAGAAAATTTCATTAGCAAGGTTAAGAAGAACTTAACTTAACAACAGAGGATTAAAAGTAAAACACACCCCATACATACAACACACCCACTGAGATCCGAACACTGCTATGCGCCTTACAACCTGATACACCCAAGGTCACTCACCCAGCCGATACTCCACTCAAACAAATCTTCTACTCCACCCTTCATAAACTCCAATGTTAACAACCCAAGCACCAAAACAGGTTATAATCACCCACCGAAACCCCCATGAAACAAATCACTGCATAAGCTCCACTGTTAACAACCCAAACACCCAAAAAAGGTTCCTCCAGATGCAGCCCAATACACTGCTATTACAGCTAAGTACATCCATCTTTTAAAAACCTCTCTTTGTCCTTAAGCTCCAGCTCAAGAATCTTCCCAATCACACTCTCTTCTTGCCCACAGAAATTAATACCCAGAACTTTCCCTAAATTTACAGTGGCCTGCGCTTCCTTGAGTATAAGGCTATGCGTGCTTGATTCACCCTCGGACAGCTCAGAATCTGCAAGGGCCACTGCTGCTGGCCTGAAAATAACGGACTTGGAGGGAAGCCTACCGATAGCTGCAGATTGTGACCACGAAACACAATTAATGAAATTTATTTTCTTTTACTCTCTATAAAGCTTTGTTATTAGAATCGTATGATTTGCGATTCGAATCGTACGATTCGATTCTATTTGGTGGGTAATCGATATGAATAGGTTGCGTGAATCGCAAATAGCCGTGAATCAGAGGTGAATCGGTGAACCAAAGAGGTGAATCGTGAATCGATTGGATTCGCTAAAATCGATATTTGGCTTTCTTTAGGATTACTATATGCCATCTTTTGACTTTTTCTCTCCCTATTTACTCTCAAATACTCAAACCTTAGCCGAAAAAAATGAACTCTCTCTCTACAATATTCTTGACTTATATATTCAATTTTATCTAAATACTTGCATTTACAAAATGAATATTTTCAAGGCATCAAAAAAGATTTTTGAAAAAAATTGAAAATTTTGGTTTTTTAACCTTGTAAAAAGTTAAAAACATTGTTGTTGAGTTATTGTTACTTTGAAATTGAAAATTTGTCTTTGTTTACTTTTTTTTATTAAGAATGGTTGATAAGAAATAGTTTCTAAAAGGGAAAAGGTGAAGTGGTAAATATGGGAACCCGTGTTAACTTCTTACCCAAGTCACATGATCATCATTTCAAACAATATTTTCATTGATTTAAGTCTAAATATTTTATATTTATTAGATATTTATTATCTAATTGTGTACATATGTTTTTCTATGTAATTTTAAAAAGGTGACCGAATCTCCACAATTCGATTCGATTTGCGATGCGGTACAATACCATTTCGATTCAAAATTCAAATCCCGATTTGACAACTATGCTATAAAGGTGTATTTCTACCATCTCAGAAGAGTTCAATGTTAAAATTTTTTATCCACTGTTCTCAGGATAAGTTCAAAACAATCAGATCATGAGTGGTTTCTGTTGTTTCTGTTCAATTGATATATATATTGCTTCTATACATATATATTTGGATTCTTTAGAAAGTGTCTTGGATGTCACATAATCACATAACATCCTGTAGTCCTTCTACCATGAATTTTCATTCATTTTCTGGCTGAATTATTTTATGTCTAATGTCCTTAATCTAAGTTCATTGATAGCTTGCGGTGACTTTAATCTAAGTTACATACTGCCCTGAACTTTTCTTCAATTAGGGATCACTTGTTTTTTGATGTTCTTGAATCTTTCAGCTTCTATTAGTTTATTCAGTGGTGAACTTATATATTACCCTGAACTTTTCTTCAATTAGGGATAAAAAAGGTCCTCTCTCTCTCTCTATTTGTTTTTTAAAATGAAAGTTAATTGGTAGAATAAGGATTCATACTTTTGTTGCAGCCACAGGTTCTAGGAATTTTTTTTTTTTTTGGGACTTATGACTCTGATGGAATTAAAACTTATTGTTTTGAGGAAAGAACATCATGTCCTTATGTGTCAGAGTTTATCACAATTTCTTTTAACAATGTGGGATATGGGTTGGCAAAAATTAGATCTCTTGCACATTTTGAATAGATTGCTTCCCGTCTCTGTCCATCTTCTTCAGGTTTGGGTTTTCTTATCTGGTGGATTATTAGGCTAAATCTCTTACATTGATATAGATCCTGAAAGTTCACGCTATTTGATTTGTTTTCTCCTCTTATGACAACTGATCCATTGCACTGTAATTTGTACATTTTGTACAGTATTGCTATTCACATGACAACAACATATTAATTTCAAAAGCATTCATATGCCTGTTCCTGAATTCTTAACTGTCAACAACACAACAAATTTATGAAGTGCCAAAGTTTAGTTTCTGGTGTTTGAAATTTGAACATTATGTTTCATACAAGTGTTTTTTATTTATTTATAAAAAATATAATAATTATGTTTGGACTCTGTTTCATTTCAAAATATACATGGAAAATAGGTGATTGCATGCTTCAATATTAACTGTTTTCTGTTTACTTAGAGCAGCTACTGATCATTGGCTTATTTGTGACAGGATAATGTGTTTATGATGTCAAATAAGAAATCAAAATATCCAGTTCTTCAACTAGAAGTAAGGTTAACATTTTTTTTGGTTTCCACTTGAAATGTTTAGTCTCTGGTGAAATGTTTGTTGACGAAGCTGGTCATACAAGCACTTTAGATTTGTTGCTTCATGTTCAATTATATCTATTTCTGGTGACATATGCTTTAGTTTCGTTGTGTTGCATTTTGTAGGCTGATTTCAGACTTGGTGGTGGTTATAGTTTCTGCTGCTATTGGTGGAATTATCTTTTCTTGTCTTGGACAACCAATTTGTATCTGTAACTGGTTGCTGCGTTCTTTTGCAGTTTTGGTTCTAATAGTTTGATTTTTTTTTTACATTCAGCCACATGCAGTGAGCTGTATGTGTACAAATTTTAGAGCTTAATGTTTAGTTTATGGCTACCTATGCTAGGTAATTGATGGCTGTCTCCTTGCTGGTTCACTTGTTGGTCCAGGAGGTTTGAAATTCATCAGTGAAATGGAACAGGTCTGTTGTCATGAATAGTTCAGGCTCATTGCTTTCTTAGGTAATTGTGTTTTACTTTCTTCTGTCCTAGTTCTTGCTAGTAAACTGTTTGTGTATGGGCATAAAAAAGTGTGTTCCAACAGAACTAATGTGAGTAGTATGTTTGTTGCCATTAAATTGTGGTGTTTTCCTTCTCTAGTTTCCTGGATTATGAAGGCCTGGAAGGTTATAAATCCCCAAGGGGGGACTGAAGATGCTGAAGAGAAAGGGATTGATGATGATTCTTCCCACGGATTTTGGAGGAGTCACTTTAAGTTTATTTGATTTTTGAGATTTTTTAGGTTTTCTTTGGAATATATTAGTATATCTGTATCTATATTTTGCCTTACACTTCAAATTGTATGTTGGGTTGTGATAAATTCGTCTTAGTTTGGTAACAAAATTATAGGTCCATGCCTTGAGCTCATTGTACTTATCTTTATTTTGGTAATAAAATTTCTTACCCAAAAAAATGGTTTGGGTAGGATATCAAATGGTTGAATAATGTGTTGAGAAAAAATCTCAATTTTTTAAGAAAGTGAGTTTTTTTTTTTTGAAAAATAGATCACAGTTTTTGTAAAAAATTGCGATTATAACTTAATAAATGGTCATGGTTTTTTACAAAACTGAGATCTTATTGCTACTATCATTTGCGTTTTTAACATTTGACCTCAGATTTTTAAATTTTTTTTATCACGGTTAAAAATTGTGATGGAAAACTTGCACGTACGGTCATACATTCATCTATAACAATTTTTGTGTTAGAAAAAATTAAGATTGAAAGTTTAAGGTCACACATTCATCTTTCACAGTTTTTGTGTTAGAAAAATTAAGATTGAAAGTTTATGGTCACAGACTCACAGTTAAAACTGTAACCTTTAATCAATTTTGTAGTAGTGATGGGAAACATATCTGAGACACCCCCACCAAATAAAAAATAAAATAATAATAACAATAATAGTCCATATATAATGGTTTAGCAGCTTGAAAATTTCTAGGATCATATTTAGGATGATTATATTAGTTCTAATATTGTATTGGAGTTGAGTTGACACATGAATTTTTTGTAACGCTGTAAAAATTATCACATATTTTATAATTAAGTCCATTCAATATTTTTTCAACCAGTATAATGAATACCATTAAAGAACAAAATTTTTTATCCAAGATAATCTCTTATTATTGTACTATTTCAAGTGAAATATACATCATTATTCATTAACATACAATCATGAATAATAACAGTTCATAGAGCAAGAGAATATAAAAATAAAGTGCCCTAATGGCATATACATTTTCAAGGATAGTCCTTAATTACACAAAAATGGACATTCAGTCCCAAACCACAAAACAGCTTTGGAGCTTCAATAAGTAAGATTTAGTGAGCCTTCATGCTCCAGTCAAAACAATGAATACCATTAAAGAACAAAATTTTTTATCCAAGATAATTTCTTACTATTGTACTATTTCAAGTGAAATATACATTATTGTTCATTAATATACAATCATGAATAATAACAGTTCATAGGGTAAGAGAATACAAAAATAAAGTGCCCTAATGGCGTATACATTTTCAAGGATAGTCCTTGATTACACAAATTTTTTTTCAACTAGTACAATGAATACCATTAAAGAACAAATTTTTTTATCCAAGATAATCTCTTATTATTGTACTATTTCAAGTGAAATATACATCATTGTTCATTAACATACAATCATGAATAATAGCAGTTCATAGGGTAAGAGAATACAAAAATAAAGTGCCCTAATGGCGTATACATTTTCAAGGATAGTCCTTGATTACACAAAAATGGACATTCAGTTCCAAACCACAAAATAGCTTTGGAGCTTCAATAAGTAACATTTAGTGAGCCTTCATGCTCCAGTCAAAACAAATCCATCGCCAAGTCACTTTGGCGGAATCACAGTATCATTTCCTGAAATGTTGTAAGTGGGGTGAGCTAATGCCTAGTAGGAATACATTTAACAGAGTATATAAATAATCGAGATGTATATGATCATGCCATGCACTTGTTACAAAATTTATATTTTCTCTTTGAAAACCAAAAATGCTCAATGTATGATTTCCATTCAAAACCCCAATTACAACCGTGAGGTGGTAAATACGCTATGATGTCTCAAGTAAGAGTCACAAAACCATACTTACATCTATAGACTTATATACTGAAAATATTCTCACATTTGTCGGCTATTAATACGATAGGGAATGGGCACTCAAAATCATCTGTTTTTTCACTTTTATGGACTGTAATACTGCTGGACCAGTGGACACCCAAAAATATTTTTTTACATTCGTTCGGCAACAAGTCAGGGCAATTGGGCACCTTAACCCTCCCGCGCGGGTACCAATACAACACACAACTATTTCCAAAATCCGACTCAACTACTCAGACTCATATGATGTTTATCCCCTTTCAACATTTTTCCAATATTCACAAGATTGTAACATCACAAGAGAAAATCATAATGCACATGATGCATGAGTTTCCAAATTTAATTTGCCTAAGGTTCATTCAATTTATAAGCAAGATTTAACAATAGCAAGAAACAAAAGGATGTTCTCCAATTTCTCATTTCCACAACTCAACATTCATCTATCTTTACACACATTTCCAAGATGAATCAAACTTATATGTTTCAACACATTTGTAACAATCATTCACCTAATTTCAAGGTTTTAAAAGTCAATTGAGCCAAATCCCATTATTAAATCAAATTTAGAAACTAGGGTTTTTGAGAAAATTGGGGCTTTTTCCACTCTTACACTTAAAAGAGTCAATATTAATCATCAACAATAATAATCAACAAGAAACATTTATAATCTTTTCCAAAAACATTAGGTATAAGCCCTTTTATGTTTGTTAAACCCATTTTATACAACAAAATCATCTCATACATTTCTATAACTAAGAAAACACCACATATATACCTCAAATCATAGATATACCAAGTTAAAAGTACCCGTACCTCAAGAATGGAGGCAAAAAGATGAAAACCCAAAGAGAGTTTCAAGAAAAACATGATTCAATTGCTAGAAACATTGATCTTCACTCCATCTTTGCTTTTTGCAAGGGATCTAGGTTTGATTCTTAGTGAAATGAGAGATTTGTTAGAGAGAGAAAGCTAGGGTTTCGGAGTCTAGGAGCGAAAAAAGAAAGAGGAAAAGAGAAAGTGAAAGAAATGATCCATAAAGTAATTTTTAAGTTGTTGATATCACACAGACTGTTTGAGTGGTGAACTCAATCTCTCAGCATTTCTGTCTACAAAACAAGATACTAGATGCACCCTCCTCACCGCTAGAGCAGTAAATCGACCGCTTGAGCGGTCATCCTAGACACAGCTAGTCACATAGCTCAACTTCGAAGACACTGCCAACACGTCAACCTTATTTCTATATGTAATCATTTAAGTAAATGCTTTCATTTAGCCTTTTACATTTGTATTTCATTTACTTAAGTTTACAACGTAAATATGGAAATACCCCTTATTTAGATTCAAAGAAAAATATAAAAAATCAAAATTCAAGTAAATCAAAAAGTGATTCCCCCAATTTTAGTACAAAAATAATTTTCCGATTGAAATTTCTAAGTTTGACGTTGAAGTAAAGGGGTTAATACTTTGTAGAAAAATCCTATAAAATCAAATTAGACTTTTTACTATATAAGGAATAATTACCGCCAAAAATTATTTTCAAAATCGTAAATTTTAAAAAACTTAATTTTCACACTTAGTAAATTTTCAAAGTCAAATTTTTGACATAAAACGTTTTTCTACTACAATATCTTTATACGAAAAGGAATAATGGTCGGGTCTCGAACCGAGCCGTTACAATCTGTCCCACTTAGAAAATTTCATCCCTGAAATTCAGACAACTTAATAACCAAGGGTCAACAATGCTAAAAGAAATAACCATAGGACTAATGTTCGCTGATCAATCATAAACAATTTATGGTCAATAACGGGTTTCAAAGGAAGAAGTTTCCAACACAAGAGTCTCGCATGATCAATAAGAAATAATTTCACAAATAACAATCACAACCTTGACACTCCCACGAACAAAACCAATGTGACATAACAATTTAAGAATGGAACGACCCTGAACAGAATTATAGTCGCTACTCAAGAATTTAATTCGAAATAAAAGGATAACCTGCACATTTTGGTCTCAATACCAGTGTTCCAATGACACTCCAAATGATACGAGTAACAACGCTTCATGATGAGTCTTTCCTCAGACTCTTTAATAAGGATCACAAAGGTTCCCTCAATCAAAATGGGGGCTCCATTATGTATGGGTCCCCAGTTAGCAAAATTAGGCAAGAATGAACATGAATGCTTCTAACGATCATAAGAACTCATTGTGTCTAGGAGATTAGAAGTCAAGCAAAAGTTCACACTAGTACGCCCTACATTATGTACACTTCCAATCACATTCAAATGCAAGAAAGAACTCTATGATCGCTCAACAACCAAAACCTCAAAAGATAAACTCCCACTTCATACCAAGGACTCCTTAACCAACTCTCGTAAGAAAAGAAAGGGGTTCTATAAGATATTCGGTCCCTAATATGACCTCTTGGTGAGACAAGTTTTAATGAATCACTTTACCATAGTCTAGGCACTTACAATATGGCTAGCATCTAATGCCCACACATTACACAGTTGAGTTTTCGAAATATTTATAAGTCAATACTATTTCTCTTTTACTCATCGATACATTCCCAACACTAAATTCCAATTCCAGGCAAAAATCAAATCACAATGCGTAGGAAACTTTGTTTCCGACTCTTTTCTCAAAACACTTCAGTTAGTGAAACTCTCAACCGTCACCCAACAATCCCATCACTACCACGGCGATGCCACAACCCAATCATAATTATACATGCAACAACCATTCAAAATAATAACGATAAGGTTAAATAAAACAAATGAATAAGTTTTACTCATAAACTTGGGAAGTCGCATTTCCCCACAACTACCATTATAATACATCCACTACTCCTTACAAATTTCAAGCTCGCAAAACAATTTTCACAATTACCCCATCTTGGGGATCACACGCGACTAACTAGAAACAACTATCAAGCAATTTGCATGACTTGTCACTTCCTTGAGTGAGACACACACACACCAAACAAGCAATTCCCATTCACACACCCCATTTCTAGAATTTAGACAAGTTTTGAGGTGACTCCCTGTCAACCTCTCCTAACGCTATAACAATAATTAACACACCACACTAATATTATGATATCCCATGAGATCAAATCTGAATTCAATACCTTCTATAACACAAACTCACTCAATGAAAAATATTTATATGGTTCCCCGAGGACAGATAACAGAATATTCTACCTCTCACCCTCGAAGTATACCAAACTAGTCATAATGAGACACATATAAAGGTTAACACAAAAATGACCCTAAAATTTCTGAATTGTTAATAAATAAATTAATCTCAAATTACCATAAATCTCTCCAAACGAAATTCAATATACATCCCTCACCAAAATAATACCACGCCTCTATTACAAAATTCTAACATGAATCATATATTCAGTACTTCAATCCAATGATTACTTGAATACTCATAGTCGTAGTTCCTTTGAAATCTCCTAAAAAGTCTCTAGTGAGCTCACTCCTATTCAAACTCTAATGATACAACCACAAGCCATAATGTCACTCATTCATTTTAAGAAATTTTCTCTATCATTCAAGATCATTCCAAAACATTTTTTTTTAATGATTAACAAAGTAACATAAGTACTTCATACCAATTTATTCCCTGACGAGGGGTTCACCAAATAACTTCTCCTAAATTAATATCACCACAAGATACGATGGAATAAAATTAAATAAGAAATCATCTTATATTAAATAAAATTAGATACTCCTTAAAGTTACAATATCTAAGAGAGAGAGAGAGAAAGGTACTATTATATGATGTGTATATTCAATATTGTGTTGAATAATTTGTGTAACAATGTATACAAGATTCTTTTATATAGGAGGAGAGAAACCTAAGTACGGTAGTCTTAAATATGGTAATGAATATATTATGGTGTGTATGATAGATAGAATATATAGGTACTATATTTAATAACCCCCTTCAAACTCAAGTGGAGACAGAAACTAAAATATGAAATAAAGCTAAAAAAAATAAAATAAAAGGCAAATAGATTGCAAAGTTTGAACGGGAGCTCAAGGGCGCTTGAGATAGATCAGATGCTAGAGCTAATGCTAGAAGACAGTTTATGGTCATGTTAGACCGTTGTAAGAACTGGTCAGAACTAATGGTGAGACAATTTAAGGTCATGCTGGACCGTTATAGGAACTGACCAAAATCAATCTTGGGATAGTTTAAGGGGTCATACTGGACCGTGGTAAGAAAGCAGTGGATGTTGAACTAGTATATGTGCAACACACGTAACTTATGACGTGATGCTGAACGGTGATGGCAACAAATGACATTGTGTACTAGGGAGTGGCTTGGGTTGTACGCTAGAGGGGGCAGCTTGGGTTGTGCGCCAAGGAGGCGACTTGGGTGGTGAGCCAGAGGGGGTGGCTTGGGTAGTTCGCATGGTATATCACCATGCTTACCATAATATAGGTATAATACCTCCTCTCAAACTCAAACATGTTTGAAGATAGAAAAATATTTAAGGTTGAAGTAGAGAGGAAAGACAGAGTGGAGTAGAAGCACAAAAAAAAAAAAAAAAAAAAAAAAAAGGATTACGAGTAAATATATATATATATATATAATAGAGATATTTAGGGTAGGAATAAACCAATGGACAAAGTAATAGATCACCACGAAGCGATACTGAAAAGAAAATATGATAGTAGAATGAGTTGAGGTTTGGACAGCGGCCAAGGCAAGGCTGTTGCTCGTTGGTGAAGCGAAATTACTAGGTACTTAACCTACCTCTGATACCAAGTTACAATATCTGAGATAGATAGATAGAGAGAGAGATAAAGAGAGAAAGAGAGAGAAAGAGAAAGGTAATATTATATGATGTGTATATTCAATACTGTATTGAATAATTTATGTAACAATGTATACAAGACTCCTTTATATAGGAGGAGAGAAACTTAAGTATGGTAGTCTTAAATATGATAATAAATATAATATGGTATATATGATAGATATAATATATAGTTACTATATTTAATAGGAATAACCACTAATCATTTAAACTCAAATACACCCAACTTAAACTCAATGACAATATTACACTAACATACCAAACAACTGAATTCTCACCATACTCATAGGGAACCAAAGGACCAGTATAAGGGACTCACAAATTTCACATCAAGGATACAAGACAACTTATGGTTGAAGGATAAGTGATACAAAATTAATCTCCATTTTAGTTTCCTGAACCACTCCATCACAACACACACCAAACCTAACCCAAAATAATCATATATATCTCCAGTTTTCACAATTGCTAACAAATAGCTAAGGGTGACTTAAAAAAAACTTAACATTAATTACTCTTTGTGGATCAGGCATATTTTTTTATGAAAATATTCAAATCACAGTCGCATTCACTACCCCAAAACATCTAGTCACAATCTCTATTGAATTATAACATTCTCATAAGTTCATCCAAAAACATTTTCTCTAAGAACACTAATTTGTTAACACAATTCCTTATCATCTTTGTAAACATCCATCTATTACACTCAAACACATCAAAAAACAACTCCGAAACAATTAACACTGTTAGTCCCAAAGGTATTCAAAACTAGCCTACATATCCTTACCTGTAATACTCATAACACAAATTCATAGGTCACTATTTCTATCACTTAGAAATTTAATCAGACAGTGCAACTTGAATCAAATTCAATCTCATTCCAACCTATTCCAAAATTCTTTATCTAATCTGTTCACTTACGATTTGTTACAAGAATTTGAACTAAACCTCTCTAGAAAACACATCTCTTATTACCCTCTGCAATTTCTATCATGCTAAGACCACGTCGATTTCTAAATACATACCAAGATAATTGGCCTAAGATCCAACACAATCCTCATAAACAGTTAATCAAATAATTAGAGTAATCCAACCACAATTAACTTAGTCCATCCCAACGGAATTTAGAACTAGTTTTACATATTCTGACATCATCACTCTAAGACGTTTTACTTTAAGTCACCCCATTTATCATTAAAGCCTCAACAACTATACTATGACATCTAGTTTAATCTTTAACCCACTCTACCTCCAAAATCCTTCTTTTAGCTCACTTCCACAATTTGATATAAGATTTTAGAAATAGTTACTCCTCAAAATAACAAACCATTTATTATGCATCATAGTCTCCACCATTTGACGATCACACGTACAAACACAATTCTACAAAATCATTTAGGTAATAATTTAGTGCCAATTCTAAATCTGTCCGGCTCTATTAGTCTGTCCTACCCTTTTTTCCTAGAGACATCCTCAAGGTAGAGACAAAATTAGCTCACAGCTTAATACTCCATATGAGTTCCCACTCAAGTTAAACATAAACCTATACATATATCTACGTCACATAATCCAAACCACGTAAGCACATAGTCACATAGAGTACATACAAATCACTCTCCTAAGATATCAACTAGTCCCACGATGCTCAAGGACCTCAAAGTGGAAAAAACATTAATCAGGTGCTTTTCCAAAAAGATTTCGATGAATGCAATAGGCTCAAGCTGTATCCTAGAAGCTTAACCCCATACCCACATAGTTACAAAAACACATAAGGCATACAAGGCAAACTAACGTTCCTTCCTAGCATGATAAACCCATTATGGCGCAAGCCATATCCCACGAGCTGAAGGTATTCAAACCTGATTAGCTCTAATACTAATTTGTAACGCCCAAAAAATTATTACCTATTTTATAATTAAATCTATTCAATATTTTTCAACCATTACAATGAATACTATTAAAGAACAAAGTCTTTTACCCAAGATAATCTTTTATCATTGTACTATTTCAAGTGAAATATACATCATTGTTCATTAACATATAATCATGAATAATAATAGTTTAGAGGGTAAGAGAGTACAAAAATAAAGTGCCCTAATGGCGTACACATTTTCAAGGGTAGTCCTTGATTATACAAAAATGGACATTCAGTCCCAAACCACAAAACAGCTTCAAAGTTTTAACAAGTAACATCTAGTGAGCCTTCATGCTCCAGTCAAAACACATCCATCGCCAAGTCACTTTAGCGGAATCACACCATCATTTCTTGAAAATGTTGTTACTGGGTGAGCTAATACCCAGTAGGAATACATTTAACAAACTATATAAATAATCGAGCTGTATATGATCATGCCATGCACTTATTACAAAATCTATATTTTCTCTTTTAAAATAAAAAATGCTCAATGTATGATTTCTATTCAAAGTCTCATTTATAACTGTGGGGTGGTAAATATGCTATGACATCCTAAGTAATAGCCATAAAACCATACTTATATCTATAGACTTATATACTGAAAATATTCCACATTTTTCGGCTATTAATATGGCAGGGAATGGACATTCAAAATCGTCTATTTTTTTCACTTTTACTGACTATAATATAGCAGGACTGTAGATTTTGGAGAAAAGAAAGAGTTAGGGAATGAGTTAAACTTCATTCCCCTTTATATTGATAATTATGAGAAATTACAAGCATAATCTGAGCAACCAAAAAGGAATAAATAAGAATACAATTCATTATTTCCTATTCTAATATTTCATATTCTACCAATTTCCTATTCTAACGTCTCCTCAAGTTGATGTGAAGATATCTCTCATACCCAGCTTGTTGAGAATGCTATGAAAGGATTTGCTCCCTAGTCCCTTGGCGAGAAAATTAGCTAGTTGGTCTCCAATCTTCATAAATGGAATACATATGGTGCCACTAGTGAGTTTTTCCTTGATGAAGTGCCTATCAATCTCCACATGCTTAGTTCTATCATGCTGAACTAAATTATGAGCTATGTTAATTGCATCCTTGTTGTTACAGTATAGTTGTATGGAGTCAGTCTGATGAATTCCCAAGTCTCTCAACAATAGTTTAATTCATAGTTACTCATATACCCACTGAGCCATAGCCTTGAATTTTTCCTCAGCACTAGATCGAGCAACCATATTCTATTTCTTACTTTGCCAGGTGACTAGGTTGCCACCAACAAATGTGCAGTATTCAGAAGTTGATCGTCTGTCAGTGACTGATCCTGCCCAATCTGCATCAATAAATGCTTCCACACTGAAATGGCCATGTTTTGAAAAGTAGAGACCTTTTCCAGGAGAAGACTTCAGGTATCTTAGGATTCTCATAACTTCCTCGAAGTGGGAAGTTCTAAGAGCATGCATAAACTGGCTCACTATGCTCACGGCAATGGCAATGTCTGGACGTGAGTGGGATAAGTATATAAGCTTGCCCACTAGTCTCTGGTATCTCCCCCTATTTACTGGCTCTCCCTCTTGATCCTCACTAAGTTTCTGGCTTGGTTCTAGAGGTGTATTACATGGTCTACCTCCAAGCAGTCCAATTTCCTTTAGTAAATCAAGCACATACTTTCTCTGACATATAAAGATGCCATCCTTGCTCCTAGCTACTTCAATACCCAAGAACTACTTCAAACGACCCAAGTCTTTGATTTCAAACTCCTTGGCTAAGTATTCCTTCAATTGAGGGATCTTTTCAACGTCATTCCTTGTTAGAACAATATCATCAACATAAACAATGAGAGCTGTGGTCTTATTATATGGAGAGTGTTTCACAAACAAGGTGTGATCAGCTTGACTCTGCTTGAACCCATATTTCAGTATAGCTTGAGCAAACCTTTCAAACCAAGCCCTATGAGACTGCTTTAGTCCATAAAGTGACTTTCGGAGCCTACATACTTTACTTTTGGACTTAGCATCCGCAAAACCAGGGGGAATATCCATGTAGACCTCTTCTGCTAGGTCTTCATGAAGGAAGGCATTCTTCACATCAAACTGATGAAGTGGCCAATCCAAATTTGCAGTAAGAGAGTAAGATTCTCACGGAGTTCATCTTAGCAACTGGTGCAAATGTCTCCTGGTAATGTACCCCATAAGTCTGAGTGAAGCCTTTAGCAACCAATCTCGCTTTGTACCATTCTATGGAACCATTTGCCTTGTGTTTTACTATGTACACCCACTTATACCCAACTGTATTTTTTCCTCTAGGTAACTCCACTAACTTTCAAGTGCCATTCTTGTTGAGAGCTCTCATTTCTTCCATCATGGCATGTTTCTATTCAGGAATAGAGAGAGCATCTTGAAAAGTGTTAGGTAGACTCATAGAAGACACTTTAGACAGAAATGCTTTATATGAGGAAGACAAATTAAAATAAGAGACATGATTGGTAATAGGATGTTGAGTACATGACCTAACTCCCTTCCTATTAGCAATGAGAACATCAAGATCTGAAACATCAGGAATATGAGTACTAGAATTGGATTTACCTGGACCTTTAGGAGATAACGTTAACTCTGGACACTCATTCGGAGAAGAAGTTGGCAGTAGTGGAGGGAGAGTAAGCTCTTGCATCCAGGTGACTTACTGTCTGTCCTTATCCCTAATATAAACTTTGCCTGCTTCCTCAACAACTGCTGGCTCATTATCTTCTACCTGTTCAACCACTGGCGGAAGAGAAACATATGGAACATGAATCTTTTCAAACCAAGGCTCTCTCTAAAGAGAGGACCGGGATACTAGGGAAGACAGAAAGTAAGGTTGAGACTCAAAGAATATGATATCCATGGAGACAAACCATTTGCGAGTGGGAAGGTGATAACATTTATAACCCTTTTGGGTGACAGAATAACCCAAAAAAACATACTTAAGTGACCTAGGATCCAATTTACCACGAGTAGGAGAATGATTATGGACAAAGCAAACACAGCTAAAGGTCTTAGGAGAAATAAAGAACTCAGAAGAGGTAGACCCAAACAAAACTTGAAGATGTGTTTATTTTTGAAAGACTTGAGTAGGAAGACGATTAATCAATGAAGCGGCAGTGAGAATCATTTCCCCCTAATAGGATCGAGGAACCTGCATCTCAAAGGATAGACAACGAGCGACATCAAGGAGATGGCGACTTTTGCGTTCGACAACACCATTTTGTTGAAGGGTATTAGTGCATGAAGTCTGGTAAATAATGTTATGTGTGGCGAAGTAAGTGACAAGACCAGAGTCAACATATTTCCCCCCCCCATTATCAGAACGTAGGAGTTTGACAACCGCCCCAAACTGAGTATAAACCATTTTATGGAAGGTTTAAAACACAGAAAAAACCTCACTTTTATCTTTCATCAAATAGACCCAAGTAGCCCTAGAACAATCATCTATGAAGATAACAAACCATTTATGATCGGTTAAAGACACAAAACATGATGGACCCCATATATCAGAATGAATCAAAGAAAAGGCAACTAAACATTTATTCATAGAAGGAGCAAACGAGGCTCTGTGTTGTTTTCCAAGTTGACAAGACTCACATTGAAATTCTGATACATTATTTTTCTCAAAAACAAAGGGAAATAAATGCTTAAGTAATAAAAAAAAGGATGTCCTAAGCGAAGGTGCCATGGCCAAATGTCTTCCTTGGTGGATGGTAACTGAATAGATGAATGATCCAGCTTGTCTATCTGATCCAGAATGTAGAGCCCATGTTTCTCTTTACCACTGCCAATTCTCTTCCTCGTGATAAGGTCCTAAAAAAGACAATCATCAGGAAAAAAAAGTCACACTACAATTTAAGTCACGGGTAATACGACTCAAAGATAAAAGATTAACACTGAAATTGGGAACATGAAGGATAGAAGACAAATGAAGGGAATAGATGGCATGAATTAAACCTTTCCCTGACATAAATGAAATGGTACTATCTGCAATACGCATTTTTTTCTGACCTAAAGAGGGGTTATACTCTGAAAATAAATTAGAGGAGCCAGACATATGATCGGAAGCATCGAAATCAATAATCTATGGTACAATCATATGAGATAGCAATGCATATAGGGAGGAAACCAAGTAACCTGAATTGGAAAAGAAAGAAGAGCGTGCACCTGTAGCAGAAGTGGAGGCTCGACGGTTTAACAAGTGGTGAAAAACAATCTCAAAATCCAAGGCAGATAACCCCGAAACATCAGCCGCAGAAGAGACAATTGGAGATGAAGATGGTGGTTCAACAATGTTTGAAAGATGGGCTCATGCATTGGCCCCACAGCCTCTAGTACCAGATTGACCCCCTCGAGTACCAGGACGATCGCCTCGGTCACCAGAGGCAGTTCTATGCAGCTTCCAACAAGTCTCTCGTGTGTATTGAGGTCGACGACAGTAGTTACAATAAAGGTTATCCTTCTCAGAAGAAGGATGAGAACTACGAGTCACACGGTCGCCATAGCGAGAGGGTATAGAAACCAAGGCCGAGCGATCAGTAGTAGCAGAAGGAAACATCGTAGAACGACAACTCTCCTCATTCTGCACAAAAGCAAAGATTTCCTGGAGAGAAGAAAGCACATCTATGCCAAGTACTCTACTCTGAACCGGATCATACTCCACATTTAAGCCTTCTAAGAACTTGAAGACCCGCTCTTGGGCCACAAACTTCCGGTAACCAGCAGAATCAGTGGGAGAGACAGGCTTGTAATCCTGAAGGTAATCAAGCTGCTTCCACCCATTGCTAAGGAAGGTAAAATACTGGAGGATAGTCTGCTCATCTTGTAGCGCCCTTTCAATGGAGCGACGTAAGTCAAAAGCCTGTGAGAAGTTTCCTTTTCTAAAGTAAGTAGTGGCTACAGCCTTCAAAATATCTTGGGTAGTGTCCATAGACAAGTAGCCCTCTCCAATCTCCGGAACCATAGAATGGATCAACCAGTCCATAATCAGAGAATTGGTGATCTCTTACTGGTCATTGTAGACGTCCCCGAACGCATCCCGGGGAAAAGGGGAGCGCGAGTCCCCCCCTCCGTTCTGGTTCGATATTGGGTCACTACAGTTCGAAGGACTCAAATGTCACGGTTCTTAATCTTGAACCAAAGAGTCCAAATCCGGCAAATCGTTTTGAGAAAAAACAGATTTTTGAAAGAAGTGCCAAACATGGACTTTGCTTTGCGGATAATGAGTCGCCACCTAAATATTTTTAAATGGGAAATTTAGGAAACGACTCGGTGCCAAATGCCACGTGTCGTCATCACCAAAGTTGCCTCGGCTCGGGAACTTGGGTACGATTGGGGAAGGTCATCGCCGTGAGCACCCGCTTCGCCCGGTCAAAGACCGGCCTCTACTAACCATGATATCTGTTTTTGAAAACATCGTGAGTTCTTATTTCGGTTATTAGCCTAGGTTACTATGTGATGTGCACAGCATACAAGTATAGACTGAATCGCCTGAATTGGAACAAAACACTTCATGTTTGTTTGTTTGAAAATGATTTGATGGTGCTACCCGCAAGTAGGCTAAGACGTGGATTTGCCACCCTCGGGTGGGTTTAGAAAACATGATTTTGCCACTATCTAGTGGGCTTAAAACAAACAGTCGATGAATTGTCCCAATTCAAGTAACTCAACCTCCACCCACAGGCATTCAAGGCAGTTATATCACATAAGCATGTAGCCTCATGGTAAGCATGCTATTCATGGCAACACTCACACGCATGCAAGGATGCTAAAGCATAAAACTTACCTAGTACTCCAAGCCAAAACAGAAGCTTGTTAGAAATCATGCATGATCCTAAATATACTGTAATGCCTAATGCAACACATGCAAAGATGCAAACTATAGCAGGCTCGGCTGTCCTAAACATGGCATGTGAAATGCTACAATTATCACGTACTCAATTCGGAATTGAAATACAAATGCAGTTTGTATGATCTTGTAGAAGTCGGTGTGTGCAAAAGCAGATGAATGATGCAAACATCTTGCCATCTTGTATGCTAATTGAAATATGCCCTATATCTAACCATAAAGCGGGTAAATAAAAGGAGAAAGAAATGGGAGTTGGAAGACATACATCACACTCCCATACTTATTACAATTATGTCTCGTCAGAGGGTCCGAATAAATATCTGATCGAAATGAAAGAATAATCTGATCGAATAAATATTACGACTTTCTAATTAATTAACAAATTAATTACAAAAAGTAAAAGCGGCATGCAAGCCGGGGCGCCTTACTCTTGACAGTGGCGTATCTTTGAAATTTGCCTTGGTGCGAAAATCCTTTGGGATGCCCCAATTAGCCTCTGTTTGCAATATTTCTCGAAATCGTGCGGACTCAAGACTTCGATTCTTGATTTTCTTTGCGACAAAGAAGCGAGGAAAGGGGCATAGCAATGTATTTCACAAATATATGCATGCCTCGATCCTCGTGCCACCGATCACACATATCGATGCATGATGGCCGAGGAATCGGATCGCACAACTCAATATAGGATGAATGCACATGAATGCTACAACAAAACCTAACTCCATCATGGATTATCCGAAGTGTCGGTGACTTGGGAATTGAGACCCGTTCCGTCACTCGGAGTACAAAACATGCCTCGTTTCCCGTGCCCGGGCTAACTCCTATCCCGAACACGATGCAATATGCATGATGTGCATGAATGCAACTAAAATACAATCCTAGCATGCACAATGCTATGAAAATGAGATGCCTCGAAATGCGTGCACGCGGGCACGCAAATCGAGGTGATGACATAAAAGCATGAAATGATATGAAATATGATTTACAATGAGACCTAAATGAGATGTCTCGAAATGCGTGCGCAGACGCATAAGCGAAGAATGGCATCTGGAATGCAACAGACTAAAATGAGATCGAGATGCAATATGGACTTATACCAACATGAGTCTCGGCCACACTCACATAGGAGGCCAATGGATGAAAGCGAAGTGCCTCGAAATCGTGCTGCACGCACGACGAGGTAATGACATGCTGAATGTAATGATGCTAAAATGGGGTACCTCGAAATGCGTGCGCATGGGCACGCAAACCGAGGTAATGACATAAAGATACGAAACGACCAGAAATATGATATACCATGAGACTAAAATGAGATGTCTCGGAATGCGTACCAGACGCATAAGCGAGAAAATGGCATCTGAGAATGTAATGGGACTAAAATGAGATATGCGACGCAATATGGGCTTACACCAACATGAGAGGGCCTCAGCCATACTCACACAGGAGGCCATCGGATGAAACTAAGGTGCCTCGAAATGCGTGCGCGCGGGCACGCGAACCGAGGCAATAGCATACGGAATGCGATGAGACTAAAATGGCATACAAAATGCAAAATGGACTTACACTAACATGAGTGAGCCTCAGCCACACTCACATAAGAAGCCGAGGGATGAAAATGAAGTGCCTCAAAGTGCGCGCACACGGACACGCAAACAGAGGCAATGTCATACGAATTGGAATGACATTCATAATGCAAATTGGACTTACACTAAGATGAGAGGGCCTCTGGCACACTCACATAAGAGTGAGATGAGAATGAAGTGCCTCGAAATGCGTGCCATGAACGCATAACCGAGGCATGGCCCTAAGGCACAAAAATGGCATGCAAATGAGACGTGGCAAATGGCATACGGAAAATGTAAATTTCAGCAGCCAAAAAGATGCAAAAACAGCCCCCGAATTATGACAAAATTACACCCGATGCCCGAAATGCTACGTTAAGCACCCGAAATGGCCTACAGCCCTATTAAACATGCACAATATGGACATGAAGTGTAAAGACAGATGCTAGGAAGCCTCTAGACTAGCATTTTTTCAGTACAAAGAATGGCCAAACAACAATCACAAGTATGGCAAAAACAGCATGCAAAAATGGGAAAAAGAGGGGAATAATGAAACAAGTGATATGTACAATGCTCAAACTAAAAAAAAAGTTCTACAACATTAAAGTGGGACCAAAAATATGCATATTTACAAGAGATGACATCCTCCAATTCAGTATGTAGATATGCTCAAAATAGCATGCAAAATATGAGCCAATAAAGGCTATAACATGAGGTATCAAAAGGATGCACCAAACAGCCTAAGACCCTTAACAAAAAATGAAGAATGAGTTATTTTAAGACTCTTTCCAAGCCTGATGAAGGCTCAAAAACAGAAGCATGATGAGCTAGCAAGGCATGCAAAAATAAGGGGGTATAAGAGGGTATAACACGAAGTACCAAAATTATTCACCAAATAGCATAAGACCCTTAACAAAACATGACAAGAGGGAAAAAATAAGGCTCTTTTCAGGCCTGATGAAGGCTGAAATCAGAAGCCAAATAAGCTTAAAAAAGGCATGCAAAATGGGGCCAAAGAGAGGTACAAAGAGAGGCCATGCATGGAGGCCCCAAACAAGATTGATCCCTTCTACAATGTTGTAGAGGGACCTAAAATAATCTCAATATCAGTTAATGGCATGCTCAAAATCAGACTTAAAATAGGCTAAAGAAACCATGCAATTTTACGGTAAATTGGAAGAATTACAAAACAAGTGCATGATAGAACCACCAAACATGGTTGAGCCCTTCTTCAATGTTGTAGAGGGGCTCAAAATAAGCCTACTCACAGTTTATATCAGGCTCGAAAATGGCTCACTCATAATCCAAACAAAGCATGCAAAATATTGGCACAAAGAGTGATATTGAAAGAGGTGCATGATAGAGATGCCAAACAAGGTTGAGCCCTTCTACAATGTTGTAGAGGGGCTCAAAATAAGCCTAAAATCAGTAGGGGTCGGAGCCCAAAACAGTGAGCAAATAGGGTAGAAAATCGAAGCAAAAATAAGCTAGAAAAAGGGAATTTGAGACTTACCCTTGAAGACAAGTCTTTTGATGCTTCTTGGCTTGAATTTGCTGGTCCTTAACCTTTGAAAAAGCTTCCCTTGCTGCTGGAATGGAGGTGGTGATGGTGAGGCTTGGTGTTGATGAACAAATGAGCTAGAGACTTGAAGGTTTTTCAAGGTTTTGGGGATGAAAATGGAGGCAAAGGGAGATAGGCTCTTGAGGAAAAATTTTGTAACCCCAACAAAGAAGGAGGTCAGCCCCTTAAATGGGCAAGAAAATGGATGTAAAAGGGAGGGAAATGCACCCAAGCTTTCCCTCCCAAAATATCCCCCGGAGGGCAAAGATATTTGGAAAAAGCAATTTGGACAATTTGTAAAGTGGTCAAGCGAGCGAGGCGGTGCTTTTCTTGAAGATGGCCGGCCAGCTACCCCACTGGTCGGCCAGCCACTCTCCATGGCCGGCCGGCCATGGCCAAAAATGAAGTGAACAATTAATGGCTGGCCACCATATTTTGGTGTCCTCTTAGGTGTGTAGAACAAGACCCCATGGTTGGAATTTGGCAACTCTGAAACAGGAGGCACAACATTCAACTTGAAAGAGAGGCACAAAAATGAAAATAACAATTATTGGCCGACCACCACTTTTTAGGGTCCTCCCATGTCCCCTCATCACAAATATGTAGTCTCGGCTCGAAGAAAATATCCCTAGGGTGTTCAACATTAGCCCGGAAGTGAGCAAAAGCAGACGGAGAGGCGAAACTGGTTTCGAGACAATTGCTGGCCTCACCCTCCGGTGATCTTCTGGTGCTAAAAGCAGTACTGCCAAAATTGAACAAAAACTAATGCAAAATGAATGCTCGGGGCCCAAATCGCATGTTAGGTCCGAAAATGGGCTGTAAGCACCGAAAGTGGTGTTCGGCCACGAAGTGGATATCTGAGACCCCAGTGTCCCTTGGTATGATAAAACAGAGGTACTCGTCGAAAATGAACAAAAACCGATGCAAAATGAATGCTCGGGGCCCAAATCACGTAGTTCGGGGTCCCGAAAATGGGCTGTAAGCACTGAAAGTGGCGTTCGGCCACGAAGTGGGTATCTGAGACCCCAGTGTCCCTCGGTATGATAAAACAGAGCTACTCGTCGAAAATGAACAAAAATCGATGCAAAATGAATGCTCGGGACCCAAATCACGCAGTTCGGGGTCCCGAAAATGGGCTGTAAGCACCGAAAGTGGCGTTCGGCCACGAAGTGGGTATCTGGGACCCCAGTGTCCCTCGGTATAGAGTAAATGAGATGCATGCCAAAAATCGGAGAAATCAGAGATGGTTGGGCGGTCCCGGCGAGAACGGCTTTGACGGCTCAAAATCGGGAACAAGCCGAAATGGGCAAATTGGCCTACGGCCACGAAATGTAGCCCACGGCCACCGAGAGATAGCCTACAGGACCACTCCCTTCCCTCAGGAAAGAAAACGGAGAAAACCGAGTCTGGTTCGCAAACCGAGGCAAGACACAGAAGAGAGTTTGGAAGTCCGGAGGCAGGGCGCACGGCCGCGACTCGAGACTTGAGCGAAAGCTGATGCAACATCACCAAGCGCTCAATCGGTGACGTCTGAGTCTTAAGGTCGGTCAAAAATGGGGTGTCTACAGTCATAATGAGGGTCGATGATACTGGGTGCTTGAACCCGCCCATCAACTTATCTCATCTTTCCTTTACTCTTCAAAAAAATAGTCAGACTCTGCGACCACGTGAGGTAATTCTGACTATTGAATAGAGAGGTGGTGATTCTAAGGCCAGTGTGAAAGGTATTAGTCATAGTAGAAGGGATGACAGAACTCTTGCCCTGAGAGGGCTGAGAGGTAGTAGATTCACTAGTCAAATTTGCCATGGGGACGTTACTAATTATTCCTCAACCATAATGTCAATCACAAACCCGAAAAATGAGAGTAGAGGAACAAGCATAATAATAACTAGAAATTCATAAAGATTTAAAAAAAAAAAAAATTTATTTATGGAACTAACGAACCATTACAAGAGAGAGAGAGAGAGAGAGAGAGAGAGGAACATTGTGAACTTTGTGACTATAATCGAGAGAGAGTCGACACTGTGAGAGAGTCGACAGTAGCCAAGGAAGCTAGAGGGCAAGCCAGGAGGGCTGTCAACAGGCCCTAGGGTGCCAGAGAAGCTGCCGACAGACCCCCTCGTGGACTGACGATGGCTTGGGTCAGGTCCTAGAGTGCCGACAGACCCCTAGGGGAACTGATGATGGCCTGGATGGACTGTGAGAGGACAAACGATGGCTTGGGGAGAGGCTACTGTGGCCGGCGGGGCTCTTGGAGAAGATAGAGCTGCCGGCAGACATGAAGAAGCTATGGGCTAGGGTTTAGGCTTTGATACCATGTAGATTTTAGAGAAGAGAAAGAGCTAGGGAATGAGTTAGACATCATTTCCTTTTATATTGATAATTTTGAGAAATTACATGCATAATTCTGAGCAACCAAAAATGAATAAATAAGAATACAATTCAGTATTTCCTATTCTAACAAGGACCAGTGGACACCAAAAATATTTTCCAACATTTGTTCGGCGATAAACTTAATATAGGGCAATTGGGCATCTTAACTCCTTCGTGCGGGTACCAACACAATACACAACCATTTCCCAAAATCCGACTCAACTACCCGGACTCATACGCTATTTATTCCTTTTTAACATTTTCCAAACATCCACAAGATTGTAAGATCACAAGAGAAAATCATAATGCACATGATGAATGAATTTCCAAATCCAATTTGCCTAAGGTTCATTCAATTTATAAGCAAGATTTAATGATAGCAAGAAACAAAAGGATTTTTTCCAATTTTTCATTTCCATGACTCCAACATTCATCTATCTCAACACACGTTTCCAAGATGAATCAAACTTTTATATTTCAACACATTTGTAACGACCATTCACCCAATTTCAAGGTTTTAAAAGTCAATTAAGCCAAACCCCATTATTAAATCAAATTTAGAAATTAGGATTTTTGAGAAAATTGGGGCTTTTCCCTCTTTTACACTTAAAGAGTCACTATTCATCATCAATAATAATAATCAACAAGAAATATTTATAATCTTTCCCAAAAATTTTAGGTATAATCCCTTTATGTTTGTCAAACCTATTTTATATAAAAAAAATTATTTCATACATTTCTATAACTAAGAAAACACCACATATATACCATGTTAAAAGTACCCACACCTCAAGAATGGAGGCAAAAAGATGAAAACCCAAAGAGAGTTTCAAGAAAAACACAATTCAATCAATAGAAACATTGATCTTCACTTCATCTTTGCTTTTTGCAAGGGATCCAAGTTTGATTCTTAGTGAAATGAGAGATTTTTCAGAGAGAGCAAGCTAGGGTTTTCGAGTTTAGGAGAGGGGAAAGAAAGCGGAAAAGAAAAAGTGAAAGAAATGATCCAAAAAAGTAACTTTTAAGTTGCTGATATTGCGCAGACTGCTTGAGCGGTCTTCCCACTGTTTGAGCAGTGAACTCAATCTCTCAGCATTTTTGTCTACAAAACAAGATACTGTATGAGTGATAAGCTGACCACTCGAGCGGTCACCCTGGACACAACTAGTCACACAGCTCAGCTCCTAAGGCACTCCCAGCACATTAACTTTATTTCCATATGTAACCATTTTGAGTAAATGCTTTCATTTAGCCTATTACATTTATATTTCATTTACTTAAGTTTACAATATAAATAAAGAAATACCCCCCATTTAGATTCAAAGAAAAATACAAAAAAAATCAAAATTCAAGTAAATCAAAAAATGATTCCCTTAGTTTTAGTATAAAAATAATTTTCTGACTGAAATTTCTAAGTTTGACGTTAAAGTAAAGGGGTGAATACTTTGTAAAAAAATCCCATAAAATCAAGTTAGACTATTTAATATATAAGGAACAATTACTGCTAAAAATTATTTTCAAAATCATAAATTTTAAAAAATTCAATTTTTACACTTAGTAAAATTTCCAAGTTAAATTTTCGACAAAAAAACTTTTTTCTACTACGACATCTTTTTACGGAAAAAAAAAGGATCAGGTTACACTTTTCATGTAGTTCAAGCTCAGTTTGACCCTAGCCTAGCTGAAGCTCTGGCATTATGAATTTGAATACTTGACCTATAGAGAATCCGGATCCTCGGTGCCCCTTTCCTGCGGCACAACCCTGTAGCCCCCAAAACGACGTCGTTTTGGGATTTTTTTTTTCTTCTTTTCTTCTTCTTTCTTACTGATAACTCTTTCTCTCTCTCTCACTGATAAATTCAAGCCAACATTTCAGCAAAAAACCTAAAAGACATCAGGTTCTTCGGCAAGATGAAGGTCTACGCCGTCATCTCCATCACCGGTGGCCCTTCAACGGGCCATAAGTTGGAGGTTAGGACCTCAGTGGACTACGAAAGGGACAAATCCCAAATAGAAGAACACTCGCATGGTGGAGAGAAGAACCTGATGCCCCTTTTGATGTGTGAGTGGGTGGTGCTCTTTTCTCAACTGTAGATCTCTCTCTCTCTCTCTCTCTCTCTCTTTCTCTTTATCGTTTCTTGGTTTCTACTCTCTGCTATATCTGATATTTTCTTTCTTTCTTGGCCTCATTTTTCTCTCCCATTTTCTCACAAAAGAAAATCTTTACAGGAGGGTGAAGATTTGTACTACTGGGTTCGACTGATTTTTTATTTTTGGGTTTTTTTCTCTTGATCCAACCTTTTTCTTGATTTTTTTTTGTCTCTTTCTTTCCTTCAGATTTTCTTTCTTTTGTGGGTTTTGTTTGCAGTTTGATTCGATAACAGAGGGGAGGGGAGGGGAGGAGAGAGAGAGGATGGAGAAGAAGAGGTTGCAGAAGAGCTTGATTAAATAAATTTGAAGTCATCCAAGTAAATTTGAAGTCATCCAAGTATGTTGAATCACAATCAGACACTCTTTGAGAGCCTGATTGAACAAGGAAAGAACAAAATCGGCACATAATTAAAGCCATAAGCGAAGGCTTTAATTAAATATAGATATATGGTCGAATAGAAGCTCGAAATCGGCTAACTAAAAGAGGGTTAAACAAAACCCACTCTTTGGGATATGATCACACTGCAAACCAAAACATTTTCAAAACATTTCAGATTTGAACCAATTTTTGTTCAGATCTGAGCATCTCAATTGGTTCAGAAAATTGAAATCAAAACTACAAAATGTTTTGAACAGAGCACAGCATCTGAACCAATTTGGGTCGATGATTGTAATGAGAAGAGAGAGAGAGAGAGAGAGAGAGAGAGAGAGTTATCAGTAAGAAAGAAGAAGAAAAGAAAAGAAAAGAAAAAAAAAAGGCCCCCAAAACAACGTCGTTTTGAGGGCTACAGGGTTGTGCCGCAGGAAAGAGGCACCGAGGATCCGGATTCGACCTATAGAGTGAACATCAAAAAGAGTATGGGTATTGAACCATGATACCTAATATGCGCTCCACCATGAAAATACTCCATCTACTCTTCTGCTCTTCATAAGATGGGTAGATAGCTATGCTTTTGGACGGCTAGGGTTTTTTGGGTTAGAAAGCATAGGTATATAATGTGAATATTATGCATTTTGAAATCTATAAATCAAGGGATAATAACGTTTTGAATAATTAATTAAATAGATTGACCAATAGACTTTTTCTAATATATTTTATAAATTAAAAAATTAATAATTTTAGGATAGAATTCTGAAATTCTTTCTTATTAAAAATTTCATTTTTCTTAATATATATGTAAATAAATTGCAAGTCCAAAACTCTCCCCCATTACTCTAATTTAATGGATCATTGTTATTGATTAATTTGTATAGGCTCAAGAGCCTATAAATAGACCCACTCATTATCAATTCACATCATTCTGCCTATAAATTAATAGACTCACTCACTACCAGCTAGGGGTATTGGCCCATTGGCCCACCTAGCGCATCTCTATATTTTTTAGGATTTGGCAAGATTGTTTTAAAGTGGAACTATGTCAACATTTTAAACTTGGCATATTAATGAGTTGAAGTTGAGATTTATATTTTCAATCCATCTTGGCCAGCTGTAATTAGATTAATTAATTATAATATATTAAAAAATATATATTTTGTTTTGTTGAGATCTAGAATATATATTTATTGATTTTATTAAAATTTATATTTGTGGTGATATATGATTGAATTTATTTAATAAATCCTTTAATTTATATACACAATTCTTCAATTTATAATGATGTTAACATATTTATTTAAGAAATATAATATGTGATTGAATTTAATTATAGAATATTTTTTTTTTAAAAAAAATTTAACATATAGCTCGATGGGTGGACTTGAAATTTATAATTTTTTTGGGTCAGGTTTGGGTAAACATAGAGGCCCGATGTTAGGACCAAGTTGGATTTGAACAGATACAAAACCTCTTATTATGTAGTGTTAGCTTAACCCGAACCTAACCCGACTCAACGTATGACCACCCCTACTACCAGCTCAAATCATTCCACATTGACCATTCTGTACTTGAGAGAGATTACAGATCAGAAAAGAGTATTCTTTCCGGTAGAGTTTTTGGGTTAACCCTTTTAAATTTTCAGTACAGTCGGTATTTAGATAAAAAATTTCATCAAACCAATAATGTTTGTTTTATTATTTTGAATACCGAGATAGACTGTTTCTTCCATCAAACCGCATCAGACCAAACTAATTGAAACAGTTCGGTTCGGTGTAGTTTAATTGGTCTATGACCTTTCAAAATTGAACCACTTTTAAATATAATTACTCATCTATATAAAAATATTAAATTAGTTATTTGTCCACCATTTCAAACATATACAATCCATTCATAATAAATACTTTTCAATTCCTAAATTAACAAAAATAAAAACAAAAAAAAGTTAAAAAAATACAAGTTTCAAGAATAATGAGTTAAGATTATATAAAATAAGAGTTTACAAATTTAGGTTATAAAGATGATAAGATTAATAATTTATTATACTTATTAATCTATATAATAAAGCAGGACGGTTTTTGAATCTTCAATATATTTTTGTCCTACTAGGATATTTAGATGTCTTAGATCTGTTCAAATTATAAAACAAAGGCTGAGATATATTTTTCAAAAAATGTCCTACATATACATTTTCTATTTTCCCACTTTCCTTTCTTACTTTTTCCTTTTCTCACCCATTCTTCCATAATCTCGTGATCCCACATTTCTCTCTCTTTTCTTTTTATTTTTTTTATTTTCTCCCATTTTTATTTTTCTCTTTATTTGTTTATTTTTTCCTTTTTGTTCACTTATTTTTATTCATCTTATATGGAAAAGTCTATGATCCCAGAATTAGGAGTCAGATTTTACTGTGTATAATGGAGATTAAATTAATGAATTTTATATTTCACAAATTAAATGAATTTGAACAATTAATTGTTATTTTAAATATATTAAATACCTAATAGACTTCATAATTTTAAACCTCATATGAATCTTCAACATCTATATAATAAAGCATGACGGTTTTTAAATCTTCAATATAATTTTGTCTTACTAGGACATTTAGATAACTCAGATCTGTTCAAATTATAAAACAACGGCTGAGATATATTTTTCAAAAATGTCCTACATGTACATTTTCTACTTTCTCATTTCTTTCTCTTACTTTTTCCTTTTTTCATCCATCCTTCCATAATTCCGTGATCCCACATTCTTCTCTCTTTTCTTTTTATTTTTTTATTTTCTCCCATTTTTTTTTCTCTTTATTTGTTTATTTTTTTTATTTTCTCATTTTTATTTACTTATTTTTATTCATATTATATGGAAAAATTTACAACCCCAGAATTAGGAGCCAGATTTTACTGTGTGTGGCGGAGATTAAATTAATGAATTTTATAATCCACAAATTAAATGAATTTGAACAATTAATTATTATTTTTAAATATATTGAATACTTGATAGACCTCGTAACTTTAGACCTCTTATGAATCTTCAACATTTATATAATAAAGCATGACGGTTTTTGAATCTTCAATATATTTTTGTCCTATTAGGACATTTAGATGGCTCAGATCTGTTCAACTTATAAAACAATGGCTGAGATATATTTTTCAAAAAATATCCTATGTGTACATTTTATACTTTCCTCCTTCTCTCTCTTTTTCCTTTTCTCACCCATCATTCCATGATCCCATGATCCCACTTTCCTCTCTCTTTTCTTTTTGTTTTTATATTTTCTCCCATTTTTATTTTTATCTCTATTTGTTTACTTATTTTTTTTTATCTATCTATCTAGCTATATGTTATATAAGCAAAAACGAGTTTTCGTGAGAAATTTTGTGAGAACTCTAAAATTTTATAATAAATTTAAGATTTTATCCAATTAAAAAATAAATTTAAATAGTGTTTGGATTACAATTATATTATAATCTTAACATTATTTATACCATGCCTTCAGGCATGGGCATACACTAATATTATTATATTATTAGATTATATATATATATATAATATAATATAAATACAACATATGTTGAAGTGGTTGGTTTCGATTTGGTTCAGTGCACAAGGTGCTTGAACTGATAGCAAACCAAAAACAAAAAAAATCAAATTTAAAAGTCACACATACCGATTCTTGTTAAAAAACAGACCAAATATATATAGTCAGTTTAGTCTAATTCAATTAGTTTGGTCGATTTTTTCGATTTTTAAAATTTTTCTTATATCCCTAATCTTTTACTGCAATAGGCTTGATTTTCTTAAAGAAGATGAGATATTTGTATCTTAGCTTGATTTAATTATATCTCATTTTCTTTGTATTTTTTAAAATAAATTATTAAATTTTATTTAATTTTTGCCAATATATCATAATTAATTTCTTGTATGACTTCTCATCAATACATTAGATATATCTAGTGGCGGAGCCACGTTGGGTCGAGGGGGTCACGTGCTCCCCTGACTTTTCTTTTTTTTTTTTTTTTTTTTTTTTTGGGTTTGGTCTTATTTACACAGTGTGCCCCTGCTGCATAGCCCTCTCCATTCCAAAACACACTAACACCTCACCAGGGCCCACGTTTTTTGTTTTTTATTTTTTTTACTTTTTGTTTTTTTTTTTATATATATATATATTTTTTGTGTGGGTGAATTCCAATCCTAATCAAACACTGACGCACAATTTATTTATTTTTAGTGAGTGCACATAATTTTAATTACGGCAAGGCTAAAACTCTAAAATCTTAAAAGTATATAAAATTCTTTATTATTTTATTTATTCACAGTACTTGTTAAGTATTTTTATATTTTCTTTATCTTCTTTATCTCCCTTTGTTACTTTGTAATTTACTGACTCGCGATTCAGCAGATTAGGATCACACAACATAGATTTGGGACCACACTACAACTTTGGTATCTTCTCTTCATTGTTTACAGGTAACTTTATTTATTTATTTTTTTAAATAAAAATTATGAGTACTAATTTATAGTTATTTGTTAAGTTTTAATTTGTAATTTTTTTTTATTTGTTATTATTTAGGTTAAAATAAGAGATTTTGATATGCTAAAATTATACATCTTAATTGGTGGTGATTTATATTAAAATTATGGATTTTGATTTGTTGTTGTTTGTGCTAAAATTAGGAATTTGATTTTTGCTAAAACTAAAAATATTAATTTGCCGTGATTAATATTTAAATTAGGGATTTTGATTTGTTATAATTTGTACTAAAATTAGAAATTTTGATTTGTTGTGATTTGTGCTAAATTTAAATTTTTTTGATTTGTATTAAAATTGGAGATTTTGACTTGTGGGAGTTCGTGATTTTGATTATGAATTTTTATTTTTTTCAAACAATCATGGAGAAATATTTCAAAAGAAAATCAAAGTTGAAATCATTTTTTCTTCAAGAAGAAGATGATAATTATTCTTCCGCAAAACAAAATCGCAAAGAAATCAATTTAGTAGACTTTTTTGCAGATCCATGTGCCCTCCCTATATTAAATTCCTGACTCCGCCACTAGATATATCCATAAATAATCAAATCTATTGAACAAATATAATGTTAATAACTCTTAAAATTTATCAAATACAATAAAATAAAATATGACCATTGTATTATTATTCTTTACATTCATGTTACAGTTGACATGCAACCCCGCCCCGTATCATATCGCAGGGGTGAGCATGGTCCGGATTGGACTGGATTGGAGTAAAATCAAGACTAATCTGTTATCTACGGATCCTGAAAAATTAGAACCAATCCAATCCGTTTAAATCATAGAACCAATCCATTTAAACACGGTTTGGATCGGTTTAGGACCACGGATTTACATAATTAAATAACAAAAATATATATAACACTTTAATTTCATAAAAATATAAATATAGCACCATATTAGTTTCACAATAGTAACATGTCTTTTCATAATAGCGACAAACTGTTCTAGAATTTAAACAATCATAAGAAAACTAGTTCCACCATAAGTATTTAGACCATTACAAATTAACATTAAAAACTAGCAAACAAAAGTAATAAAAGAAGCTACAATGCAAGTTTAGGTTTGGATTTAAGTTTTATATGAAATAAGAGAATATACTATGCAGGAGGGTGTATAATAAAAATATAGACTATTTGTATACGGTTCGGATCGGTTCCAATCTGGAACCATGAGGTTTAATCCGGAACCAATCCGTGAATTACGGATTTTAAATTTTTTAATCTGGAACCGAACTACGGATTCAAAAAATCAATCAAAACCTATGGAATTGAACTGGACTGGATCGGATTACGGATTTCACGAATTCTTTGCTCAACCCTATTATATCGGACTGATGGCGGGAGCGGGGTGGGAGCGGAGCATGAAGCAGGTTAATTTTTAACTTAAAAAATGAAAAGATTCATAAAAATTATAAGTAATGTAATATATTTATGAACAGTAATTTATAATTAATGAAAATTAAAAGATGTGAAATGAAAAATAAATGAGTAAAAATGAATAATAAGGATAATATTTTAAATTTTATTTTTATCCTACTGAAAAAAATTAAATGATATATTATATAATAAATATATTTAGTAAATATAAATAGGACTGAGTGAGGAGTAAAATTTTGTTTCCATCCAAATTTTTACCTACATTTCATATAGTTTTACACAAATTTTTTTCTCTTTAAATTTTTTTTTAAAATTTTCAACCAAATACAGTTAAAATAGAACGGAAAATACGTCGCGACGAACACTGTTTGAAAGTTATACGTACCGAATATGAGGACATTAAATTGCACCGGCTTTTGATGGGCTATTTATTACAAGCTTTGAATGTTTCTCAAGACTCCCTTCTTTTGGTTGCCCTAGTTTAACATGCATTCATGGTTCAATAAATTGAAAAATGATATTGAAGTTCATTTTTTAAATTAATTTTTTAGATTTAATGATGTATAAGTAATATGATTAATCAATAATTAAATAATATATGAGAAAGAGTGTTGTCTTTAATATTCTAATTGATTATCACATTACTGGACTTAAAAATTAAGAACTATTTTGAAAAGATGGTTATAATCAGCTTTTTGGTTAAAAACTGCTTATAAACAACTTTTTTGTGAGAGAGGAAGTGAGTTATAATTTGGGAAGTGAATTATAACTCACTTCCCAAAAGAGGCCTAAGTCTAATTTTTTTTAATCTTGAATAAGATGTTCAAATAAATTTTATTTTTATTTTATTTTTTTAATGTTTTTGGGAGGAAGCAGAAGGGGTGGTGTTTAAAGATGATTATATCATTTGAAAGCAGAAAATTAATGAATCATCTAAGGGGACGAACAAGTGGTCCAAAGTTCAAAATTTCGAATTTTAACAACAATTCAGTCAGGCAATTAGATACATAAAGAAATTAATACATTGATCAAAATATTTTTTTATCTTCATTTTTAAATAGGATTTGGTTATGGCGTGCAACTTACACCTTACACCTTATACCTTACACTTACACTTTACACTTATACCTTTTGTGAAAAATTAAACCTTATACTTATACCTTTTTTGAGGTTGCACACCATATGCAACCCACTTACACCTTACACCACTACTAAAAAAAACACTTTTTGCGACCGTTACAAGCCGTCGCAAATAATAAAAATACAGTCGTAAAAAACTTTTTGTGACGGCTTATGCGACCGTAGATGGGGGCGCAAAATGAGGGGTGTAAATACTTTTTATGCGGCAAAACAACGATGCAAAATTATTTGCGACCACCAAACTACTTTTTAAACAGCTATTTTGCGTCATAAAAAAAAAAAAAAACACACTTTTAGCGACCATTGTTTTACTGTCGCAAATAATTATTTCTTTTAAAAAAAATCATATATGGGTTTGCTATAACAAAAAAATCAATTACAAGCACCAAACAATTTTTTGTTAATGAAAAATAACAAAATTAACAAATTAATTAAATTTATAATAGATATTATCCATTAATCATCCTTAAATACACTGTACTAAAAAATTCAAGTCTCAAAAAAAAAAAAAAAAAAAAAAGCAACATAATCTTTGGCTCCCAACATCACCTGCTTGATCATACCAACTATTCCCTCAACAAAATCTGCAAACACATATCAAACTTAACTAGGTGCCTTCATACTATAAAATGCTATGTAGTTAAACACAATATAAATTCAGAGAGATAGAGCCATTCTTCAAAGAGTGAAATCCTAACTTTTCATGGAGAGAATTATTATTGTGATTCAAACCCACCCACAAAGCTAGGGGCAGATAGAACTTCTCAAGTCATGTCACGACCACTAAGAGGGTTCAAGCCTTGCCACTCAAGCCCTCCCTCCTTAAACCTATCCGAGTACAAGTACTTGAACTGTGCAAATTCCCTACTAGTGGTACTAGTAATCCCACTATTGCTTAGTTATAACAACTCATGTTTTAACCCACTATGACTCTACTGCATCAAATATATATTAAAAAAACTTAACTTCCTAGAAATAGACTTTTCTTGATTATTGCTAAATAAGAACCACTTACATCTTGATATAATAGCTCTGTTCCACTCAACTTTTAGAAACCCAATCCATCTTCCTTGACCATATTAAGTTTACAAGCTGCAAGATGGAGAAAAAATGGAGAGAAACAAATTAGCATCCATCATTAAACATACGATTAAAGTTGGAATGTTTCATAATTCTAATGTCTCCGAGACCCAATATGCTAGCAATGATTTAACTGCAATCATAAAGCTATAAACTTTCAAAGTTCTGATTTTATTTTTAATTGAAAAGTTGTAACATGAAGGTTTGAACTCATTCAGCTAAGCGAATGACACAACCACAATATGGAAACTACTCAAGGAACTACTTCTCTACCAGAATTCTGTAAATGATGAGACTAAGCATTTTGTATAATTCCAAAATTTATGGTAAGTAAAACTAGGTGACAGGAATATCTTTAAATGGGACAGTAAAAAAATGATAGATAATATCAAAATCACATGAACATCACAGATAATAAGACAAATAAAATATAAAAACCACAGATCATGTTCTGCAAGATGATCATTTGTCGTGGTTTGTTTATGTTGGAAAATTGTGAGGAAAATTAAAGATTTCCAAATCCATGGCCGTAGTGGGCCTATTCACAGTATTTTGGATTCTGGTTGTGTTTCTTCTCATTCTTCTTTTTTCTTGATGTTTATTTATTTTGCCCTAGTGTTTTGGAAATGCAATTGAGTGCTGGCGTTTTCTAAGCTATTACATAGCAACAGTACGTATCTTATTGAATTTGATTATGTTAATGAGTTTCTCTTTTTGATTGATTCTTTTGCCAGAGTCCTTTGTTAATGAGCTTCTCTCTGATTGGTTCTTTCATGGAAAATGCATACCGTTGCCATTTCTTGTACTACCAATGAATATGCAGAGAGAGAAAGAGAGAAATGCATACTGTTGCTATTTCTTGCACTCCAAATGAACATGCAGTGTGTGTGTGTGTGAGAGAGAGAGAGAGAGAGAGAGAGAGAGAGAGAGAGAGAGGGGCTCTTCCATGGAAAATGCATACTGCGTTTGTTTTCTTTTTTAACAAAGAGAAGCTACAGAACAGCTCATCAGCAGCAAGCAAGACATGATTCACCAGGCTCTCTTAAAATATCAGTAGAACCAATATATATAATAATTTGCAAGAGAAGCATAATACTGACTGACAAGCCAATAATTTTCTTCACTTGAGTTGGATGTTGACACCAAATTTCTGCTACCTAGCTTTTCCTAATTTTATTTCCTTAAAAAAAATCCCTAATTTCTAACATTCTTGCTTCAATCAAAAGGGGTATTGCTAAACATTATCAAATAAAAAACTAGTCAAGAAGTAGAAAAATTCCTGCATAGTGAACCATTGCTGGATGCTTGGACCAACTCATGATTGGAAATTTGTAAGCATAGAAGAATTTCATGGAGTTCTTAACATTGTGCAATTACTTTGATATTAGCTATTACAGAAAAAGGTTCAAGAAAACCAAGAAACATCAAAAGAAAATTAATGGATTATGAAATTACAGTAGCTGTAAACCAATATTTATGCATTTTTTCAACAACGCAACAGATACGCTAGCATTATGTTGAAGCGGTACTATACATGTATGCCACTCAACTGCGCAGAGAGAGCCACAAAATCGACTGACTAAAGTGCATAAGCTACAAAGAAAGAACTAATCTTGCAGATAACTGACGTCTAGCCCACATATTAAAAATGAAAACTCATGAACTAAAAAAAGCCAGCTTATTAGCTTATTAGATTATTTAGGTCACAACATCTCTATTTTTTTATCATGCCTTTCTGTAATAAGCAAAAAAATCAACTTATAAGCTATGCCAAAAACAACCTCAGTTGTCAACAAACTAAAACCTCCATTATCTCAAATTTCTAATATTTGAATAACCTAGAATCACTTGCACAAGTGTGCCCAATAAGCATTACAATTTACAAGACTAGTACAACCAAATAAAGAAAAATCCATCCAAGTATGCTCTAAAGTGACACATGTTATCTATCATTCCAAAGGTTCTAACATTTGCATTGCAATGCAATGCTATAGCATAAGCCTGCTCACTTGTTTACATTTGCACACAAGTTGAAGATTGGCAGATTTATGGGCAACAAAGCAAAGACTGTCAATAACAAATATTTTCTTCACAAAAAAATATGACGAAATAAAACTTAAGCTCTTTAGGAAAAAGAAGAAGGGGGGACAAATGAATGCATAGAGAACAAATATCTATATGAAGATGAGCCGGCAACATTTTTTTTTTAAACAGAAATTTTATTTAAAAAAGTCATGCAAGACAAAGGGGATACACACATAAATTTCATGGGATATACAGCAGCCAATTCGTACATATACATATATAGCAGGTCCATCTTCGAGGCCACTGAACAAAGGACACACTTGTATTGAGAATTTCAACAAAGTAACTGCAGACTTTTGGTTACTACGTCAGAAATTCAGAACTATACATATATACAGTATTCTAAAATTAACCAGAAGAAGAAGAAGAACTAACAGAACCATAGCAAATATTTGTTTCTAGATGTTGAACAAAATATTTTTCTTGGTAGAATACCATCAACGTTTTAGACTTAATAGCCAATAAGAAAGTGAGACCTTACTGACTTGCAGAGCCAATCACCCCATTCTTCCAATTTTGTCCAAGATGTCCAATTTTGTCCAATTGCATTGATGAACATGGCACCAATTCATTTGTAACTAACGCAAAAAGATAAGGACTTGGCATTGATTTTTTTTATGTAAACCTATTACTATTAGAAATTCACATGTTTCTCCTCTGTTTAAACAATAGTTACAACTCAAATACACATATATATATTTATAAAATTACATCAACATATCTAACTAATGCTCCTTTATTTTCCAAAACTATCCACATTATATCTATCTAACAGCTCATGATGCTATATAGGAAACCTATCATATACTTTATCTAAACCAATAATCACCATATAAAGGTCCTACAAATTCAAAAACTTTTGTATCTCATGAGAATTTGTCAACAACTTTATTGCATATTTTTTCTTTTTCGGCATTTTCTCACAAACAAAATAAAGGCAAAAACTATAAATATCATCTGAAACATGTACAACATAAAACTCTAATCTTAATTTTCATTCTAAGGGACTAAAAACAGAGCTAAAGAATAAAACTCAATTTCTTCAATTTTAGTTTTTGACAATATCTGAGTAGATGAACAGAGGCAAAATGGAGAAATATCAGACAAATAAAAACATACTGAATTTTCAGGCTTAAGAAGCAACAAAAAAAATCGAAATGAAAAAATAAAATTGAATTTCATTAATCGAATAATAGAAATCATAAAATTTGAATATTGCAAGGGTCATCCGTTGATCCAAACCCTAGGAGCAGATTCAAATTGTAAAATGACAAGAGACAAAGGAAAATAGAAACAGAGATAACTTCCGAGAGAGAGTACCTTGAACTCGATCGAAACCCTAGGTGCAGATTCAAATCAGAAAACAAGAAGAAGAGAAAGAAACTTGAGAGAGAGAGAGAGAGAGAGAGAGAGAGAGAGAGAGAGCGTACCTTCAATGATTGAATTCAAAAGAATCAGGAAAAGCTGATTGTGTTTTTAGAATATAAGAAACAGAGATCGCACAAGATTGAGAAGAACATCAATGAGAGAGAGAAGAGATTGAGGGACACAGAAAGAGTGAGATCGAAAGAAGAGAGAGTGATTCATACCAATGTGTGAGACTCAGAGAGAGCTCGCGCGAGAAAGAGAACGATCATTGTGAAGGGCTAGGGCAAATATAAGGAAAAGGGAAAAATAAATAGAAGAAAATAAGGAATATGTTAGTTATTTGCGACTGATAATCGGGGGGTCGCAAGTTATATGGTAGCAAAAAGCTATTTTTCTAGTAGTGCACCTTACACTTACACCTTATATTTATACTTACACTTTTTGTGTAAGTGGCACATGGTGTGCACTTGCACACTTAAGAAAACTCCTTTTAAATATTCATTTTTTTTTAATCGTTTTTGATATATCACCTTCCATAATTGATATCTCAGCCTTTATTCCTATTATTTTAGTATTTTTATATAAATTTTAATTTTTTTATTCATCAAGTATTTTACAATATATTTTTACTTTAATTTTCTAATACCATATGATATTTTTTATATCATCATCAATTTATTTTCACCCAATATTTTGAACTGTCCTTTTCATTTGCAAAAATATCACTCTTGTATCGTTCTATATAAATTTTATGTATAAAAACCATATTTATAAATTAGTTTCTCCAATATTTAAATTCTACGGTCAAACTGCCCACAATTTTACTCTTTTTGAGAAAAATACTCCAGTCTTTATTATTATTAGGGTGGTTTACACAAAGACCCCTTAAACTATTGAAAAGTATCACTTTGACCATCAAAACTATAAAAGTGTATAAATTGACTTCCTAAACTGTTGAGAAATATCACTTTATCCCATAAACTATAAAAATATACAAATGGACCCTCTAAACTATTAGTATGTATTACTTTAACCCCTTTTTGATAAGCGGTCAAATTGATACATTTTTATAGTTTAAGAGGTTTATTTGTACGTTTTTTTAATTTATGGAGTAAAACGATACTTCTCAATTCTGATAGAATTTAAATAATAGAAGAATTTTTTTTATAAATATATTCATACTATTGTTTCAACAATTTAATCCAACTAGAATTTATATTTTAAAAATGTTGAATGATAATATATTACTGCCAACGATATCAAACACATCTTTTTTTTTTTTTTTTTTTTTTTTTTTTTTTTTAAATATGACCAAGCAATCATTAAAACAAAATACAATATCTATAGTTCGTTGAAGTTTTAAACTCAAGAAGAAAAAATCAAGACTCTAGACCATTCAAGTGTGCTGCCCACCATAGTTCGTCTGCCTTTGCTACTTTGCTGAGTTTATTTTTTGTTTTGTTTTTGTTTTGTGTGATTATCGATATCAAGAGACATGAAGCAGAATAAAAAAAAGAAAAAAGAAAAAGCCTAATTGATGGTGTAAAACCTGAGTTTTATATAATTGGATGAGGTTACTAATTTTTTAATGGAGCCAAATATTGATTACTTTAATTTGTACCCTATAATTTTTTTTTTTTCAAAGGATCCCAACTGGTTGATGGTGTCCTGTGACACCATCACGCAATGTATAGCGCCGCCCCTGGTGTGGTCCCACAGTAAGAAGTTTGAATATTCACCATTGATCTACAATTGTGAATAATTTTCTGAACACTTTTATGGTTTTTAGACTTTCTGATACCATATCAATTTGGTGCACATAAAGGGAGAAAGATGTAAAACATCTCCAGTCTACTTACTGATTTTTTTCTTCTTCTTCTTCTTATATTTTGATTTTTTTAAATTATATGTATAAATATCCATACTTGCTTTGCTTTCCTAAATATCTGTTGTGCATGAATATGAACTTGAAGAATGCATGTGTCCGGCATGGAACCTAAACAAATCTAATGAATTCTATATTTCAAATTGTTGGAAACCATAGGTTGGAAATGGTACATGTGGTATACATAGTGTGATTTAACCTTAAAAGCCACATGGTATACGTGATTCATCCACACATGACCTTACCACGAGGGATACATGGTTTTGGACATATCGTTCACATAATGTGGCTTAACCATGAGGTATACATGATATTGCTATACATGCCTATAAGATCTAACCAAGGCTCATGCCCAACCTTGTGAATACACACCAAAAACACAATAAGATCTTCTCTCTCTATTCATCTATCTTGAGATTACCATTTGCAAGCCTAGGAATTTCGAATGTGGATAAATAACAAAAAACTCTAGTAGCTTCTCAATTGATGAAGATTTTTCAGATAAGACTCGTAATTCAAACATTCGATCCAAACCATTTTCGCATCAAATAATATGATTACTTGTATTTTTCCTTCACAAATAATTCCATTATATGCACAATGGTTGTACATATTTATTTATATTATAAAGTGAACAGGTCAGTTGGATACATATGGCTTTTAAAACATTGTAACACTTTCCTTTCTTTTTTATTTATTTATTTTTATTTACAATTATCTAACAAAAATCATTTTTTAAACTGTTAATTTGAAAAGCTTTTATTTAGGCCTCATTTGGCAAGTGACTTTTTTAGCTAAAAAATTAAAAAGTTACTAAAAAATTCAAAAAGCCAACAACCCATACCAAAAAGTCAAAGATTTCATTTTTTTTTTACTTTTTGTATATCTTTTTATAAAAAGTCAAAAAATCATCTCAAATATATTAGTTTTTTTACATTACATTTTAACAAAAAAAAACTTGGGAGGCCTTAACTGGAAGTTTGGTATAAATTCAAAAATTGAGCATTTATTTAAATGCAAAAGTTCATATAATAAAAGTCGTATCCAATTTTTCCATAGCGTGTTTGTTTGATGAAGAATATGGAGTTGACGAGAGTTGGTGAGAGGTTGCTTTTGTGTCAGTCTTTTGTGTGATATTTTTTTTGTTTTCTTTTGCTTTTTTCGCTTTTTCACTCTTTGACTAATCATCAATGCATCCAACATAGTTAAAATATTGAAAAATCAAACGTACCCAAGCCTAACAATGGGTATCAAAACATTGCCTAACATTGGCCTTGTTTTGTACAGTTTAATTTTAGTTTATTTTAATTTTTAGTTTAATTTAAGTTATTTTGATGTGTTTAGTTTAACTTAACAATACAGCTTATAGCCTTTTGTAAGTCAGAAATCAACTTATTCTTTGAGTAGGGCAGGAGAAGCTTAATTTATAAGTCAGAAATCAGCTTATATTCATAGTTATAAGCTATAATCTGTTAAGGTATAAGCTATAAGCACTTTCCCACAGTTCTACCAAACAGGACCATTGTCATGACACATAATCGTACATAGAAACAAATCAAATGCAATATTAACCATACATTGGATAACAAAAATTCCATATTTTGAGCGATTACCTATGCATTCTAAATTTTTTGGGATGTGAAATTTATAGTTGTTTGTTTTTTGAATAAATTATGATAAATTCCTGATGATCTATTTACATTTTGTTCATTTAATTTTCAAAATTTAATAGTTCAAAGTATTGTCTTGTTATAGTTAATCTCTTCTGTTAGGGATTTATACAAAAACAGATCATATGTAAATCACATGACATGCTTATTGAATTTTTTAAGGCAATAATGTCATTATCTAGTGATCTCATTTGCATTTTACTAATAAGATAAGGGATACAAAGTCTAAATGAGATCACTAGATAAATGTATTATTATTTTAATAAAATCAATAACGTGTATTATTGTTTTAAAAAATCAATAAGTGTGCCACATGTTGATTCCATTTAAATCCCGAAATAGAATCCTAACGGGAATGATTAATTATAACAAGATAATAGTTCAAGGTGATTAGTTGTTGCATTTTGAAATTCAAAGGGGTAAAATGCAAATGAGTTATAGTTTAAAGGGATTTATTGTAATTTATCCTCTTTTTTTATTATTTATTTGTTTTTTTTTTTGGGGGGGGGGGGGGGGCGGGGGAATTATAGCCCTAGAGTCCCTCTAATTTGAGCAAAATTTCACTTTGGTTCTTATAGTTTTAATTTGAACAATTTAGTCCATACACATTCAATTATATTGCAACATGGACCCTCCATCATGTATTGTTAATATTTTAAACGAAAAAATTATGTACAAAATTAAGAAGAGTAAAGTGGAATTTAAAACAAATTATAGGGACTTATTACACCGGTGGCCCTATAGTTTCTTTTGAATTTTACTTTGATTCCTTTAGTTTTAGATATGGTCTTGTTCTGTTCCAAATTCTAATGGTAAATTACAGAAAATAAAATTGTAAGTGTAGGAAGTAAATTATTTAAATTGAAACTGCGAGACTAAAATGACATTTCTCTTAAATTAAAAATACTATTGGTGTAATTTTACCTTCTTTTTTGTCATTTTTTTTTTGTTGATAATTTTGTCAAGCTAGACCATGTGGATATTATACCAAAAATAAAAGAAAGGATGTTCTTAATAATTCATGCACAAAGAATCAAAATTCTAATATAATCCTGGTTGAGTTTAATGATTCAAAACAAAGGATCAAAAACATATGAAACATAAGAAAGGCCACCTAAAGATATCAAGTCAAAGGAAGAACCTGCACAAAAGCATATATTTTCTACCTGTCATTTTTATTTTTATTTTATTTTATTTCTGCAAACAATGATTGCTAATGTGACGAACATTCAAAACCAGCAAGAAGAACAAGGATGAAAACTTTTTGCCAATATCATACATTTATATTACTTAATTTAAATGCTATATAAGTGTGCACAATATATTAGTGTATATATTTATTTATATTTTAAAAAGAAAAGAAATTGATAAAGCAAATAAAACCAGGGAAGTTAATAACAAATTATATACTATATCATTTAGATAGAAATGGTAACTATGATATCATCTAAGTTACAGAATATATTATATGCCTTTTTTTATCTTACATATCTAACCTTCTATACGGATCGATACTCAGGAAAGGAAGAAGAGAGAAAGAGATAAACATTCACTTAAATTATTGAATTTTATTTCAGTCCTACTATGCACACAGAATGAAATACATAATATACATGACTTGATAAGATATAAAATTTTCATCCTCATAATATCATTTGCAATTTTATTATGGTGTGTTTGGTTGGGAGATTTGGGGAGGGATTTGAAAAAAGAAAGGGAAAAAGTGTGTGAAACTATGTGAAATATATACATATTTTATTCACATTTCACCTACCTTTTCCATTTCTCTTTCCAAATCCTTTCCTAAATCCCCCAACCAAACACAACAAATGATATTATGAAAATTTATAGGTCTCTAGATAGTAAACTCTAGCACAATTTGCTCAAAATATAACAAGGCGAAACACACATATATCATTCCCATCCTTTTTATTTTGCAGGAAAATCCATAGAAGTTTAACTGAACAACTTTTTAATTTTCTCATATAATGCTATGGAGTTGGAGATACTATGACAACAAGAGTTTTCCAAAAACAGTAAGTCTAAGAAAGACAACACATCCCTGTTTAAAAAAAAAAAAAAAAAAAAAAAACACAAATTATTGCAGAAAATTATATTAGAATCATTAAAATCATCATCATCATCATCGAATGAAAATTATTTCGGAGAAGCAGATACAGAAGAGCAATCACAGTAATCGTTCTCTGCCGACTCCATCCTATGGAAATTCCTATGACAACTACAAGCCGCGCACTTGAAACCCGCGCTGGTCCCTTCCTCCCCAGCAGGCATGAACTCCCTACAACCATCCACCGCGTAACCACCGATATTCGCTGCATGGTTCTTCCTACACTCCATGTACCTCACCGTCTTCTCATTCAACAAATCACCACCAACACCGCCATTCGAGGCCTTTTTGGGCTCTTTTTTTTGCTTCATTTGCTCGATTTCGTTCTCACGTTTGGGTTTTTTTTGGCTTTTGTAGTTGTTGATCTTCTTCAACTAAGCTAGAGGTTGGAGTGATTTTGGGTCTTTTGTTGAATTGGCAAGAGGTGTGAGTTGCAGAAGTGGTTGTCATGGAGGGATAGGGAATAGATATTAGCACCTCCTAAGGGTAGCTCTATATATAAAGTCCTTGGGATGAAAAGGTAGGTTTGTTGCTGGTTGCAAGTTAATACTAATGCTATGTCCTTTTTTGTGGAAGTGCCATTTGGCCTCTATCTATTTATTCCAAAAATGGTCTTGATAATTAATCCAAAGCGGTTCTTTGTTATGATTTTGATTTTGTCAAAATCAACCAAGTATTTGTTGGTTGTGAGCTTACAAGGCAAATAGTAATGTTAAAATTTTATAAATTTTCCTTACTAATATGAGTTATTTCTATCATATTATTTAGGATTAGTTACACTTCACTTCTATATTTATCCAAATTTTACTTTAGTCTTTATAATTTTAAATTGAATAATTTAATCCCTACATTTTAAGTCTAGTTTTAATTAGGTTCTTTTGTCTAAATTTTTGTTATTTTTTTTAATGTTTTATTTTAGAAAATTAAAAAGTATTCCAAAATTGATAATTATAACCTTAAATTTAAACATAATAACTAAGTTGAAAATGAACCTAAAGTGTCTCTACAAAAAATTAAAGTTTTAGAGACCAAAATTTAGGAACAAAATTATTTTTTAGAGACCAAATAATTTGTTACGAAAAGTGTCATTATTATATTTTTAGCAACAAAAATCAAGCAGCGATGAATTATTATCCTTTTGGGACTAATTTTTTGATCTAAAAAATAAATCATTTTGAGATCAAATTGTTTTATCCTTAAAAGTCTATTTATTAGTGTCATTTTCAAAATTTTGTCGCTAAAAGTTTTATTTTTGACTTTTCGGGGACGACGTTTTACCGACTATTCTTATTACGATAGAAATTGGTCCCTAAATGTCTTTTGAAACAAAATTTTTACTTTTAGAGACCAAAACATTTAATCTCTAAAACTCTTATATGTTGTATATATAATGACATTATTCAAATTAAAACTGTAAGAATTAAAGTGAAATTAGATCAAACTACATGGATGAAAGTATAATCAACTCTATTAGTTCCATGCATCATGTTTGAAGTTTCAAAATTTTATTTTGCATGCCACATTTGTTTAGTATAAAAAAAAGCTTTATAAAACTTGTTAGTTTGATGGTTGGATTATGTGGTAAAGTGGTAATGCTGTTGCAAGGCAAAGTGATGTTGATAATGACTAAAATGACCATGGTCAACTCAAAGTCTTAAGTACATATAAATGATACGCACTATTTCAAGTGATGTGCACTATAGCCTTATTTTGAACTTTTTTTTTTTTGGTACCATACAATAAGTTATTAAAGGATTAGTAAGTTAGATTATAATGACATAATTGTAATTTTTTCATCGACTTAATTAATAATATTTAAACTTTTTTTTTTTATCAGCAAAAATAATCTTTATTGATGAAAGCGTACAAAAGGATACAAAACATCAATAAAGAGGAGCTTGGAGCTACCTAAAGCTCCAAGCTCCAGTTGGTGAGGAACCAACAACAAAACAAGAAAACAAATAACACTCTAAACACAGCATACCAACTTACTACAACCTACTACAACAAACAAAACACAGCAGACCAACTTGCTACAACCTGACTGCAAAGTTAAGTAGCCAAACAAAATACAACATACCAACTTACTACAACCTTACTGCAAAGTTACGCATCCAAAGATTAAACAAGATCTGCTTAAGGAAGATAAAGCATAGCATTCTGCAAATCACCCCACCTGGGGAGAGCCACCAACTTGAATAAAGACTCCAAGAACCAAAACTGAGTAGACCAAGCTAAACCAGCAGTAGAAATTGGAGCAGCACTGCAGAAATCACTTCAGCACTACATAACAGCAGGACAAGTGCAGAGCTACACACCAAAACCATTAAGACCAGATAGGAGCATTTGAGGCAACTCCAACAGCATAACAGCACATAAACCAGTATACAGCCCAATCAATCACCTAACACATTGACCTTCATCCCATTGAAGCATCCATCATGGACTTCTAACACAACAACAACTAGACCAACACACAGCTCAGCAGACCATATCAGATGCAGACCAGCAGAAGAGCAACCTAGCAACAAACTTCCACCAAAAACCCTATCAGTTGTAATCCACCAAGCACACCCCGCAGAAACCATTGCAAATACACTCAAAATTCAAACCAATAATCAATAAAAATGGATATCTGCAATTTCTAATCAAAATATCAACTGGACTCCATACACATCGCAGTAGAAAAAACAATCGGCAAAACAAAGGACCTAAAGCAGAAACAGACCATACTAGACCAGACCGTACCAGACCATTCACACATTGAAGCAGCTGAATCAGACACCCTACAGCAGAGGACCTGAAGCAGAATTGCATAGGGCCTGCACAGACAACCTGATCTAATTGAAATTGCAAACAATATCATTAACTGAATACTCAACCTCCAAACTCTATTTTATCGACAGAGCAATCTGTACCTTTACTTTATCACAAAAATCATCAAAAATGGGTTGTGCCCCTTTGAAGATACATTCATTTCGCAATCTCCAAACAGACCATAACATAACAGCTGGAACTACCTCCCATAATCTAGAGACCCAATGCTTACTCTTACCAGCAGACAACCACTGTAACAAGTCTTGAATTGATCTAGGGATTGCCCAAACCTGATCACTCCATCTTACCATTTGAGACCAATATTTCCACACCAGTGGACAAAACATAAGCACATGATTCAAGGATTCCACCCCAGCTTGGCAAAACACACACATATTATTTGCTGAAACAGGTAGCACCCCAATCCTCTGAAGGAAGGTTGCAGTCTTTATTCTGCCTCTCTAAGCCAACCAGCAAAAGAACTGCACTTTTGGCGGAGCTAAACCGACCCATACCCCTTCAGGCACAACCTGACCAGTCCCTTATTTAGCATCCCACTAGCTTCTCACAGAAGAAACAGAAAAAAGGTCTGAACTATTTGCTAACCAAAAGCAAGAGTCAACACAATCAAACCTCAGCAATGTAGATGTATCCAACAACTCCATCAATCTTTGCAGCTCCTCAGCTTTCCATACAAATAATTGTCTTCTAAATTTAAGCTGCCACAGTCCCATATTACTCTTCTTAGCACTGATTTGCTGAAGGGTCTTCTCTTTCTCAGTGGATAAATTATAAAGCCTAGGGAATTGAACCTTTAGGTCACTATTGTTAAGCCATTTATCCTGCCAAAACAAGATTCTCCTTCTATTTCCAACCTTAATTCTAAAATGCTCACCATAGAAATCCCCTAATTGCTGATTTTCTGAGAGCAATTTCATAATGTCCAACCAGACTATGGACATCCCACCTGAAAAGTTCAGAACTGGAAGCCAACCTCCTCCATTCCTACCATACCTTGAACAAACCACAGTTTTCTACAAAGCTGAATCTTTATTACCATACCTCCACCACCACTTCAATAACAAGCATTCATTCACCTATCCTAAGTCTCTCACACCCAAACCTCCTTGACTTTTACTTCTTGTGATCTCCTTCCATTTGACCAAGTGTACTTTCCTTTTATTAACATTCCCCCTCTACAGAAAAGATGACTGCAACTTGACTAAGGCTTTAACAACACCCTTAGGTATTCTAAAGAGAGAAAGAAAATAGATTGGCAAATTAGCAAGGACTAACTTGATCAAAGTTAATCTCCCAGCATAGGATAGAAGCTTCCTCTTCCAAGAGGACAGCTTTTTCTTCACCTTTTGTACAACTGGGTCCCAAGTACTCTATTTCCTAGGATTAGCCCCTAAAGAGAGACCAAGGAAAGAAAAGGGTAGTTTCTTAGTTAAGCAATTCAAAACCTTAGCAAACTCCTTAGATTGATCTTCTTGGAAGCCCACACCACACACTACACTTTTATGATAATTAATTCTTAACCTAGACATCACTTCAAAACATCTCAACACCCTTTTAATGTTCGAACTATCCTCAATATCCCCTTCACAGAATATAATAGTATCATCAGCAAATTGGAGATGTGAGACACTCACATCATTGGAACCAACAGTAGCACCCCTAAATAAACCCTGTACTTTAGCCCTAGCTAGTAGCAGATTAAGCCTTTCTGCAGCAATAATGAACAAGAATAGAGAAATGGGATCCCCTTACCTTAACCCCTTTTGTGGCTGGAACTCCTCTGTAGGTGCACCATTGACAATAATTGACACCATAGTTGTAGAGATACAAGCTTTCATTCACCTAATCCATTTGTCACCAAATCTAAAATTTCTCATCATTGCCAACAGGAATTCCCAATTTATTGAATCATAGGCTTTCTCAAAATCCAATTTTAAGATAATGCCTTTCTTTTTAGACTTTTTCCACCAATCTACAACTTCATTTGCTATTAACACCCCATCTTAGATATATCTACCACTGACAAAAGCTGATTGCACTTCATCTATCACAGTGGGAAGGGCCTTCTTTAATATTCTAGATAGCACTTTGGCCAAAATCTTGTACACTGAGGTAACCAAGCTAATGGGTCTGTAGTCCCCCCAAGCCTATGGGATTGCCTTCTTGGGTATGAGCACCATGAAAGAATTGTTAACACCCCTTGCCAGCTTCCGATTTGTGTGAAACTCATACACCATCTGCAATATATCACCTTTCATTATTCCCCAATATTTTTTAATGTAAGCTAAGTTAAAACCATCTGGGCCAGGAGCCTTGTTCCCATCACAATCCTGAATAGTTGCCCAGATCTCTTCTTCAGTAAACATTGCGTCTAAACCCACTGCTACCTCCGGAGAAATTGTAGCAAAAGGTCCAAAAATTTGTGGCCTAGAAGTCTAACTTTCAGCAAAATGGTTTCTGAAATGGCTAAGCACTACTTGTTTCACCTGAGTTGGATCCTCATGTCTCACTCCCTCTATTGACACAGAATCTATCAAGTTCACTCTCTGCCTACTACTTGCCATAAGATGGAAAAATCTAGTATTTCTGTTACTACACCTGGCCCACAGCAATCTAGACTTTTGATGCCATATTCTTTCCTTATTCCTACTAAGCTTCCATACCTAATTTCTAACCTCTCTCCTTCTTATTGTTTCTAGCACATCCAGAGATCTAGTTTCTGCCTTCAAATCCCATTCATATAGTTCTTGTTCTGCTGACCTCAACATAGTATTAATATTGCCAAACACCTCCCTATTCCACACCCTTAAGTGACTCCTTAAAGAGGATAGTTTCCTCATTAATCTGTACCTTGCCCATCCTGAAACCTGTGTGACCTCCCAAATGTGCTTGATTTCAGTCAAGAATGTAGGATATGATGTCCAAGCATTAATGAATTTGAATGGCTTAGGAACCCAATTCCTATCATCTTCCTTCAACAAAATTGGAGAATGGTCTGAAATTGTTCTGGGTAATCCCCATTGATTAAATGAAAATTTTTCCAGCCATAGGGAGTCTAACAAAAAACGATCTATCCTACTTCACCTATCCCCTTCTAATGCATTACACCAAGTGAATTTTCTACCTAACATAGGCAAATCAGACAACTCCAACTGTTCTACAAACTCATTGAACTCCTTCATCCTCTTCTCTCTTCTTGAACACCCTTTCCTCTCACTCAATAATCCGATTTCATTAAAATCACTACCCACACACCATGGATTTGGAAAATGGGATTGTAAGCACATAAGAGAATCCCATAACTTCTTCCTCTTCAACACCTCATTTGGAGCATATATATTAACAATCACACAATCAAAATGTTGAGCCAAGGTACCTGAGAGTAGAATGAAGTGCTTACTACTGCAGCAGTTTTTTAGCTCAAACACTCGTGGCCTCCAAATACACAGCAACCCTCCTGCACCTCTTTTTGAATCCACCATCATATAACCCATCTCTTCAAAAGGCCACATGGATCTCACAAAATGCTTCTCTATTGAATTCTTTTTTGTTTCTTGTAAAAGTAAGACATCCACTCTTCTATCCTTCACCAAATTCTTTATTTTGCCCCTCTTTTGTGGCCTTCTCAGCCCTCTAACATTCCAAGATAAAATCTACATAATAAACTTATATTTTCCCCTTAGTCCTCTACTTAACAATCTGTTAAAGTCTGACTGCCCCTTCCTCACCTGCAATTCTTTATAAATCATTTTCTTCAAGTTCCACTATCTTGTTGACTAGCTCATCCTCTTTACCTTGACATTGCAAACCCAGCAATTTTCCAATCTTCACTGTTGCTTGTGCTTCCTCCATTAAATTTTCCTCCTTTGTGTTGCATGACTCTGGGACGAAGACAAAGAAGTAGCAGCTGCAGCTGCTACTTTTGAAGCTCTGAATAATGCCCCTCTTTGAAAACCAAGCCTTCCAACCATGCTTCTTTGTTTGCTATGATCGCCTACAGAGCAGGAGCCTTTCTTTATCCCTATGCCCTTCTGCCGTGATATATTACCTTTAGTACCAACTACTGCCTTGTTCTCTGAGTTTTTCCCAGCCCTTTTAGCCATACTGGAATGTGATATATGGGAGAAATGGGCCTCAGATGATCTAAGTTGGGTTTGGGCCACACAATCACTCAAATCTGAGCCTAACTCCACTTGTAATCTGTTAGGCTCAGGCTCAACCTACAGGCCTTCAAGTATTACTTCGAAATTTATATTTGGTGTAACCCCCTCCGGCCTATTCATTGCACTTACAAGTCCAGTATTGTCAACAGCCCCATCCAATTTTTGAATTTTGGTCATCATTATTTGGTGTGAATTGACTTCCTGATTCATATCCTCTTCTTTAGACCCAGCGCCTACCTTACCATTTCCCATGCTCACTATAGCCTCAGCTGGTGCATACTTCCCATCATAACCGCAACGTATCACATCTGATCTACTAGCCACTGTTTCCTGAACCCTGCTGACCTCATCATCTTCACCAACCATCTCCTTCTCTTTTGCTACAGTACCTCTGTAATCACACCTCGTCGTCCCACCATTACCAGACACCTATTCCACCTTTACAATCTTACAACCTTTAGATTTCAACTGCAGCATCTCCTTCACTGGAAGTAGGAAACAAACACTTTGGTAGTTCTTCACATATCCTTACTGGTATATATTTACCTTTGAGTTCCAAAAAGACTACCAAATTAATCAACTCCATACATCTTGTGATTACTCGTACTCTTCCATGGCAAAAATTTTGTGGGCTAGTAATATCCTCTTGGAATTGAACAACAGTCCCCCAATGGCTTCCAATGCTTCTAAAAGTCGTCACACTTCAAAGATTAATTGGTATGCCAAAGCAATTTAACCAGACACATCTCTCTTGCTCCTCAAAATGGCTCTTCCCCTACTCATCAATTGAATCACACCACTTCTTACCCTACTTGCCTATTTGTTCCTTCTCTCCCTTCTTTCATCTGTTGAACAGAATTAAAAGTTAGCACTACTATTCTTCTTCCATTGTCCCTAACAATAACATCCCTCATTCCCTTATTATGTAGTTCTGCTTTGAAAACTTCCACAGCTAAGAAGCTACTCAACTTTACCACTAAACTTTCATAAAGCCATCCGTTTCCTTCTTCATAAGCTCTTATCACCACCTTCTCACTGTCATGTACTCCTCCTCTCACTAATGCTTCTGCACATGACTGCTTAACCCCATTATCCTACCAGTACTGCCTTTGAGGTCGCTGATGCATCACTCTGCCATCATCCCCTTTGTTTAGCATCCCCTTCTTTCGATGACCAAGAGCATGAGGTTTTTGAAACTCTGCTCTTTTAACTTTCAGCGCCTTGTTATCACACCACAAACCATCAGCTTTCTCAATCGCCATCTCTACCGCCACCTCACAATCGTATCGCACAAAACCAAATCTGGAACCTAAAACTCTTCTCCTCTTCCCTGGTATGAACGCATCCTTGACCACGCCAAACTTTCTAAAAAGACTGAATAATCCTTTAGCATCCATGGACTCAGGGATGTTGTTCACAAAAATGATAATCACCTCTGTCTTCTTGCAATAACCATCCTGATTTTCTACTACCCTCCTCCTGATCACAGGAATCCAACCACCATTCATCTTGTTTGTGTAATGAACACTGTTAACCATTGTCTAGATCTCCTTGTTATTTCTCTATATTTCTTAATATTTAAACTTCTTACTATCTTAAGATACAACTACATGAATTACTGAACCAAATGCCCTGTGCTTACCTTGATTTTGACATGAGATCATTTATATATTTTAGCCTAAATTTGTGAAATTTAACTTAAATTTATCAAATAAATTTTATATATTTTCAACTCTTATGTAGATGCACACTACAAACATCATGTCACACTCGACCACCGGAGTGGTGGTAACGTGAATAACGCACTTACTTTTTTACATGGAAGAGCATGGTTCAATACTTGGGGTTGCATTCTTTTGAGTTGACACTGTATTCATGTTGCTAGACTTTGCCTCCTACTGTGAGGTGTGGGTGAGGTCCATTATTAACTTGGTAGTGGGTCACTTCTTATGAGTTGGGTAAAAGCTGGCTAACCAACTACTTTAGGGTTAGGGCATGCAGATGCTATGATATCTCGATGGAGCGTCCTTTATTATCGTTCAAAAAAGAAAAAAAAAAAAATACCATGTCACTCACTAATATTTTATTAGTAATATTACAAATTCAGACTTAAGTACTTAGAAATTATTCATTATTATTATATTGTGGTTTAGATTTATTTTAATGATGTTGTCGTTTACGCACAAAAATATTCTATTTAAAACCAAACAATAGCTACTACTCTATAGAATAGCAGTTAATATCAGGTGTCGATCCTCAGGGACTAATCAAGTTATGTTGTTTCAGAAATAATTATTAAAGTAATTATGAAAGGTTGATGACAGGGTTTTCAAACTAATTAAAACTTAAAATAAATAAAATAAAATAAGAAATTTCCTAAGTTTTCGAATCCACAACTAACTTTATAACCAAAGAATTTTTGTATTAGTTTTCAGAAAATCATTAATTTGGATAATATGATGTAACTTGATCAGAAATACATTGTCAAGAGAATTTGTATATTAAAACCGGAAAGCACGACTCATCTTCACGCAGCATGGATCGTCACCACTAAACTACAGTTGATGTACGACTCGTTTTACTAGGTATGACTCGTCTAACAATTTTAATACACAACAGTGAAAACAATTGTATAACATGATTTGAATAAAATATTTATTGCACAAAAAGATTTAAAAATTATACTATTTACCCAAATCAAATCAAAATAAAAATATTAAATACAATAAAACCTCAATTACTTGATCAGGGTTTCATCTCTACTTTAAGAAAAAAAATATTAATTCCACATAATTATAAATAATATATGAAAGAGAACTCTCTAAATTATCTCTCTCTACTTTAGTCCTTGCTGGAGCTCTTGAGCTCTGCTCTCTTCTCCTCTTGTTGCTGGAACTTTCCTTTTATGGATGAATATGAGAGTTTGCAAGAGCAAATAATAAAATAAATGTTGTACAAATTGTGTGATAACATAAATCAAATAAATTCATATATTTAACAATCTGAATTTCATGTTGGAAATTCTACATAGATAGAACAGAAATTCATAAAAATAAAATTGAAGAAGAAAGCAAATCGAAACCTATACTAGATAGTGTCCTTAAAACAGATTTCCCGCCTCACCGATTGGGTGCTAGAGGTTGTTTGACGTCCGTCTCCCAAGATACGACGGTTGGACCGACTATGCAATGCACTGACTGAATAGCTTCGACAAACATAACTTTGCAGCAGTCTCTCACAGGAAGAATATAAAATAAACTGGAAAACCTAGGAAAACAAGAATAACAACAATTTCTGGTATAGAAAGTAAAAGGAGAGGGCCTCCTTTTATACACATGGAGAGAGAGAGGAAGAGGCTCCCTTGTAACATATACATAAATTAATTCTGCATTAAACTTGAATTAATTCTAGAAAACTGATGCGTTTAATTCCATCATCAATAGAGGAGACTAGGTCTTGTATACAAATTATTGCAGCCCACACATCTGACTTGGCCCAAAAAGATTAAGATGGGTGGGCCAAGCCCAACTTCTACACTCAATCCATTCCAGCAAGCCCAAGCCTAAGCCCTAAGACCCAAGATTCAAGATCCATGATCCACGACCCATGGATCATGGATTACGGACCGGACTCAGCCCGGTCCGATTTGGGAGGATGGGCGGTGCGCGTGTGCGTTTTTGCATAACCAAATTGGACCATCGTCTTGGCCCAAGTCCATCATTGAAGCATCCATAACTCATTTCCTTTGGAAAATTTGGATACCCTAAAGGGCTTACACCTTTATGCAAAAAATGGGTTTTAATTACCCATCAATGTTCTCTACAATCAATGTAAGGTACAAGGTTTTACACTTTTCCCAACACCTCTTTTATGAGGCCAACTTAATGAGTCAATTTCTCATTCAAGCCTTAATGGATTTTGGTCATTCTTTTTTGTGGTGTAAAGATTATACTACAAAGAATCTAAACCCACTTTACTTATCTCAATTGAGGATTGACACCCACTTTAATTTTGCTTTAAAGTCACCAAAAACCTATTATTTTTTCAACAATCCCCCACATGAATAATAACTGACCGAATAATAATAAACAGACAATACTTAACAACAAAGACTCGGAGAGAGTGCAACGGAATAACCCCGGCATCGGAAAAGGTAGTTTTTCGTTTTGAACCCCTCCTAGTGAAGTCTATCGGATTTACTGGCTGTCCAGTGAACACGAAGTCTTGAATTGTTTTACCGTTTATGTAAACCAAGACAACAGACCTCACATAGGAATTACTCCAACCATCGTTCTATTCTCATTGTTTTGTCCGATTTGGCCCTGGAACACTAGCCTGGTTTAGTGAATGGTTTAAAGAATTAGGCCATGTTAATTCTTATAGAAGCAGCCCCACTTTACACTCATATAGGTGACTCTACTTGACTATCCTGTTATACTCAGCTCAACAGCTTAACACGCTAGAGTCATTAAAAGCTCAACTTAACTTCTACACTTACAGGTATCACTAATAAAACGAATGGCTGGAGGTTTAACCTCCTCAGTGACATACCACTGTTACACGCAATTAGGTTTTCCCATTGAACCTAAATCTTGGGATCTCTAGTCAACTAGGTTGGGTTTCCATTTCAGTAACACCGTACATTACAGGCCTTAACCCCATTCCTTCTGACGACTTCTCTACTAACACTCGATTTAACCCTTTGGTTAGTGGATCTGTAATGTTATCTTGAGACTTTACATAGTCTAAAGTGACAACTCCGTTCGAGAGTCGTTGTCGTATGGAATTATGTCTACGACGAATATGTCTAGACTTTCCATTATACATATTACTCTGTGCCCTGTCCAATCGCCGATTGGCTGTCACAATGAATACAGATGGCTGGCACAGGTTTCGACCAATGTGGAATATCCTCAATGAACTGGCGAAGCCATTTAGCTTCTTCAGTTGCTTTATCCAAAGCAATAAACTCAGATTCCATTGTTGATCTCGATATACACGTTTGCTTGGAAGATTTCCAAGACATGGTTACCCCTTCGAGGGTAAACAAATAACCATTAGTGGATTTGGAGTCTTTTATATCAAATATCCAGTTAGTGTCACTATATCCTTCTAGTACCGCTGCGTATTTGGTATGATGCAACCCATAACCTCGGGTGTAGCATAGATAACCTAACACTCTCATAATGCCCCTCCAATGAGTAGCATTCAAATTACTTGTGTATCTACTAAGCCTGCTAACTGAGTAGGCTATATTCGGACTTGTATAGCTCATCAGATACATCAAACTTCTAATGACTTGAGAATATTCTAACTGAGAAATACTCTCATTATTATTCTTGGTCAAATGTAGACTCATATTTACCGGTGTCCTAGACACACTTGTATTTGATTTGTCAAATTTCTCAAGTATCTTCTCAACATAGTGAGATTGAGAAAGTACAATACCATCAGATGTTCTGGTAATCTTAACACCCAAAATTATATTTGCAAGGCCTATATCTTTCATGTCAAACTTAAAGTTTAATAAGCTCTTGGTAGTTTGAATCATTTCATCATTACTACCAACAATGAGTATGTCATCTACATATAGACACAAAATGACATAACCTCTGTCAGTGTCTTTGACATACACGCATTTGTCACACCCATTGATTTTGAACCCATTTGACAACATAGCGTTGTCAAACTTCTCATGCCATTGCTTGGGAGGTTGCTTCAAGCCATACAATGATTTGACAAGCTTACAAACTTTTTTATTTTGTCTTGGAGCTAAGAACCCCTTGGGTTGCTCCATGTAAATTTTTTTATCTAAATCTCCATTTAAGAAAGCTGTTTTTACATCCATCTGATGTATCTCCAGATTATGCAAAGTTGATATCGCAATCACCATGCGAATGGATGTAATCCTTGTCCCAAGTGAATATGTATCAAAGTAATCCAGGCTTTCGCACTACCTGTATCCTTTGATAACAAGTTTAGCTTTATACTTATCAATTGACTTATCAGTTTTTATCTTTCTTTTAAAGATCCACTTACTCCCCAAGGTGCCTGGGGGTAGATTAACTAACTCCTGCGTGTAGTTCTGCAAGATAGAGTCAATCTTACTTTTGATTGCTTCTTTCCACAAAGGACTTTCAGGTGAAGTCATAGCTTCATGGAAAGTTTAAGATTCTTCCTCTAACATATAGGTCAAGAAGTCCGGACCAAAAGACTTTACAGTCCTAGCCCTCTTACTTCTTCTTGGCTCATCCACATCTTTAGCTTGATCATTAACTTGATCATCTAAGTGATCATCTGTTTGATTAGCTATGTGATCATTGTCACCTTCAACCTCTTCCATGGAACTCTGAATCCCTTCTTAGAGACGACACGAAAATACATTTTCAAAGAAAGATGCATTTCTTGATTCCATGATAGTATTCTTGTGTATATCTATTTGTTTTAACCTAATTCATCCCTTGAAAAATTTAATTCTTAAAATTGTTTATCATGGATTAGGAGTCAACATACTCTTAAAAGTTTTGTCAAAAGGTTAACTGGGTTTTAAGTGGGACCGATGTGACCCCTCCAGTCTTCCTGGAAACATTCTTAACCATGCTTGATTCTAGGTTAAATAGTAAGACTAGTTTTGAATTAAATTTCCAGCTGTGGAATTTTCTAAGGGTTAAGTTTAATTTTTGGAAACACAAAAAATGATATTCTGTTGTATTTTTCCGAAATGACAACTGTCACCAATGATGCTGCTACTGCTAATGTTGGTGGGGTTCTAAACCCCGAGACAACTAACTTGCCAACCCCAACTGTGATCTCTGTGGTCAACTCTGGTGTTACTCCAGCTGTTCCGGGAGAACCGCTCAGTCACCATGAGCTAGAGAAATTTGCTGGGGTAAACTTCAAGAGATGACAACAAAAGATGTTGTTCTACTTGACCACGTTGAACCTTGCAAAGGTTTTGAGCGAGGATCCTCCAGTCGTGGCAGAGAATGAGTCAGACAAGCAGAAAGTCATGGCACTTGATACATGGAAGCAGACAGACTATCTTTGCTGGAACTATGTGTTCAACAGCTTGGCAGACTCACTCTACAATGTGTTTCGTGCCAAGAGCTCAGCAAAGGAGTTATGGGATTCTCTAGACAAGAAATACAGGACTGAGGATGTTGAGACAAAAAAATTTGTCATTGGCCGGTTCCTGGACTTTAAAAGGGTAGATTCAAAAACTGTGATAAGCCAAGTCTAGGAATTCTAAGTGATCTTGCATGAAATTCATGTTGAGGGGATGCCTTTGAACGAGTTATTCCAAGTTATTGTGATCATTGAGAAACTTCCCACTGGTTGGAAGGACTTCATGAACTACTTGAAGCACAAGCGCAAGGAAATGTCAGTTGAAGAGCTGGTTGTCTGACTGCGGATTGAGGAGGATAATAGAAAGAAAAGAGAGAGTACCTCCTCTATGAAGGCCAATGTCATTGAGTACGGAAAATCTTCTAGGGTGAGGAAAAAGCCTCTTGTGAACAAGGGCTCAAAGCTGAGGCCAAAGGGTGGTGTTGCAAAGAAACCGGCATACAAGCCGCATGAACCTGGTTATCGGTTCTTAGGGAAGTGCTACAACTGTGGTAGCGAGGGGCATCATACTAGTGACTGCCGCAATCAGAAGAAGCCATTCAAGACCAAACCTCATGTTCACATAGAAAATATCCAAGAGCACTCCCATGATGAGAATGACATGCACTTGTTTACCGTTGTCTCTTAGGTGAATATAGTGGGTTCAAACCCAAAAAAATGGTGGATTGATATTGGGCTATAGGCCACATATGCTCTGAGAAGAAACCATTTACAACTTTCAAGCCAATTACAAATGGTGAGAAGTTGTTTATGGGGAATTCTACTACCTCAACTGTTGAGGGGAAAGGAAAGGTGGTCCTAAAGTTGACCTCAAGAAAGGAGCTGACCTTGAACGAAGTCTTATATGTTCCGGACATTCGTAAGAATCTTGTCTCGGGGTCTTTTCTCAGCAAACATGGTTTTTGCATGATTTTTGAGTCCAACAAGGTCGTTCTAACCAAGAGTAGAGTGTATGTGGGTAAGGGTTATATATTGGGGGGTATATTTAAACTCAATGTAATGACTGTTATCCCAAAGATGAATAAAGATGCATCTTCTTCTACTTACATGCTTAAGTTTTTCAATTTGTGGAATAGTAGACTAGGACATGTGAACTCTGAATCTTTATGTAGATTAATCAGGTTAGATCACATATCATCTTTTAAGATTAATCCAAAACACAAGTGTGAAACTTGTGTTGAAGTGAAGTTGACAAGATCTTCGTTTCATTCTAGTGAAAGAAGTTCAGAGCCATTTGACTTAGTGCATAGTGATGTGTATGACTTAAAGATTATACAATCAAGTGGTGGCAATAAGTACTTCATCACTTTTGTTGATGATTGCATTAAGTATTGTTACGTGTATTTGCTCAAAAACAAAGATAAGGCTATTGACAAGTTTGTTTTTTATAAGAATGAAGTTGAGAATCAATTAGGCTGCAAGATTAAGGCTTTAAGAAGTGATCGTGGTGGTGAGTATGAATCACCGTTTATTAAAATTTGTGCTTAATCCAGGATTATCCACCAAACCATAGCGCCTTATTCTCTTCAGTCAAATGGGATTGCTGAGCGGAAGAATAGGACGCTAAAGGAGATGATAAATACAATATTGATAAGTTCTAGATTGCCATAGAACATGTAAGGGAAATCAATTCTCTCCGCGAATTACATTCTGAATAAAGTACCTCGGAAGAAGGTGGATAAAACCCCGTATGAGTTATGGAAATGCATCAAGCCTTCTTATAAATTCTTACGAATGTAGGGATGTCTTGCAAAAGTGGCAGTGCCTACACCCAAGTAGGTTTGGATAGGACCAAAGTCAGTGGATTGTGTATTAATTGGATATGCACATAATAGCAGTGCATATCGATTTCTTATGTATAGGTTTGTTAGTTTCAAACTTACAAGCAATTAAAATAAAATTGCTAATAATTACAAGCAATATAAAAATTGCTACAACAATACAAGCATATAAAATCCTTTAATATGCTAAGCAAACAACCTTGCTTTAAAAAATTGGCAAGTAACCACTGCTAAAGCTCAAGCAAAAAATGCGTAAATTATGTAGTTCATAAATTTCGTTTGTATAACCCAAATCTATTCATTTGGTTTTGGTGGCGCTTTTTTTTTTTTTTTTTTTTTTTTTTTTTTTTTTTTTCGCATAGGTATTTTTGTAAAAAATGTTAGCAGAAAATCATAACAAAATACAAATAAATAATCTAAGCAAAAAGTAAATATAATAAATTAATTGAAACCATCTAATAAATTAAATAATAATAAAATTAACTAATCAATTAACACACTAGATGAGTTACCAAAACAAAAAATAATTTGTAACTTCACAATTAAATTAAAACTTTAAAATAATATTTGTAACTCCAAAATTAAATTTTAACTTTAAAATAAATAAATTAAAACAAAATTTAATAGTCGTGAGTTGTGAATGAAATTAATTCACAATAAACATGCAAGTCATATTATACAACTAGAAGCATCGAAATCATGATAACGATCTAGAAATAAAACCATGAGAAAATTAATTTATTCACTTAAACAGTATATCATTCCTAATCACAAATAAACATGTAGTTCATATACTTAGACAAAGAAAAGAAACTGGAAGCAAGCAACATGAAAGGATGATTTAATACATTGAAGTGTAATAGTAGACTATTTTTTTTTTTTTTTCCTTTTTGACTAGTCATGCCATATATACATATAAAATTATACTAACACAAATAAGTCTGCAAATTTTACTTGACATCTAGAATAACAGTATTCTAATTTAACTAGGCAATTAGAACATCACATTGCATATAAGTTACAAATATCAAATTGAATAGCTTATGCACCAAAGCTAGGACCTTTGAACATGTAAATTATATTATTTAATAGCATTCTATATCTAATAGCATTCTCTGTCAGTGGTGTATTTTGTTTAGGATTAGGATTTAGCATTCTATATATTTGAGTGATGTGTTCTTAATTCAACGTAATCTAATATACAGTTTTGTTTAGAAATCTTACATGGTATCAGAGCCAGGTTTGAAAGCCTAGCTGCTTCGCTTGTCGCCATCGTGGTTCGTTGGTCAAAGGGTCATCGATCTTGACCCCTCCTTGGTTCTTTCGGTTCATGATCAGCCCTAAGTGGTGACATTCTGGTTTGTCTGGGTCATCATCATCAGCCCTCTCTGGTTCGACTGGTTTGTCACCATCGGAGTCGCGACTTTTCTCTCTCCAGACTCCCGAAGGTTTGAAACCCTAGCCCTTTCTGGTTCGTCTCGCGAAGGCCTCTCTCTTTCTCGCGATCTCTGTCTGATTCGATTATCAGCCTCAGTCTCTCTCTGTGTGTCTTCAACTTGGCTATTTTTTATTTAAAACCCTATTTCAGGATTATTGCACTAAAACCCCATATTTGTCTGTTTATTACAAATTTTGTTTTATTACAATGTCGGATACTAAAATCCAAGCCATCAAATGTAAACTCACTGGTGGCAATTATGCCTATTGGGCCAGTGTCATGAAGAATTTTCTTCTTGGTCAAAAAAAATGGGATTATGTTTCTGGTTCTGTTCCTTGTCCATCGGACCTGAAGGTGGAAGGGTATCTGTCTTCCTGTGACACTTGGGATTGTGATAATGTCCAAGTTCTAATCTGGTTTCATAATTCTGTGGATGACCGTATTAGAATGATGTTTTCCAAGTACAGTACTGCCAAGGAAGTGTGGGATTATTTACTTGGTGTTTATCAACAGTCCAACTTTGCCAAGCGGTATGAGTTGGAAACAGCTATTCAGAGTGCTCGTTAGTGGGATCAGACCATTCAGGACTTTTATATTGAGATGACAGGTCTCTTGGATCAGTTGGCTCTTATGGAACCACCTAGTCTCAAGATACTAGACGCTTATATTGAGTTTCGGGAGCAGGGTCGTTTAGTCCAGTTATTAATAGCTCTCTCCCCTCAGTATGAGACTATTCGAGGTGGCATCCTCCACCGATCTCCTCTTCCCTTTGTGGATGCTATTGTTCGCGAACTCCTCTCCGAGGAATCCCATCTTAAGACGGCCAGTCAGACTTTGCCCCCTTCTGTGTTCTTGGCTCCTACCAAGCCGCCCTTGTTATTGACCCTTCATCCTCATCAGTTTCAGGCCACTGCAAAACCCAAGAGAGAACCATTAGGGCTAGATGAGTGTGTTTTCTGCCATCAGAGGGGTCATTGGAAGAACAATTGTCCCAAAAAGAGACGTCAGCCTGCTCCATTTTCTTAGACACGCCGCGTCCTACTTGGTACTTTTTCGACCTCCCATCTGCAGACATCGTGATCTACTCTGGCTCCCGATCCTGCCTTGGCTTCCCTGAGTGCTCAGGTAGCACAACTTCAGCATATCCTATCCACCTCTCAGTCATCTCCATCTCCCTCCGTTCTTACCTCTCTTTATTCAGGTTTGCTTGGGTCCTCTTCAGGTATCCCTTCTTCTGTTCGGATTTTTGATTATGGTGCCTTTCATCATATGACTCCTCACATTTCCTTACTTTAAAATTGTATTCCCCTACCCGTTCCTATTACTATTAATATTGCTAATGGATCTGGTATGTCTGTTCTATCTGTTGGGTCTGTCTTACCTTCTGCCATGTCTGCTGTTACTATTCATTCTGTTTTTTATGTTCCTCAGTTATCTGTCAGTTTATTATCTATCAGTCAACTTGATGCGTCTGGTTTTGATGTTATCTTTTCCTCTTCTGTCTGTTGTGTGCAGGATCGGGTGTCTAAGAAGCAAATTGGGACCGGCTGTAGAATTGGAGACCTTTATGTGGTCAAAAGCTTGCATCTCCCCTTATTCACCTCTCCAGCTGCACTTTCCTCATTTCAGTTAGATTCTTAGTCGAGTCAGTTTTACTTATGGCATTCTCGCCTCGGTCATTTGTCTATTGACCGCTTACGGTCTTTAGCTCAGTTAGGGTTGTTGGGTAAAGTTTTTCCTAGTCAAATTGATGAATGTCGGGGGTGTAAACTTGCTAAAATGTCAGTCTTACCATTTAATAAAAGTACTTCTATTTTTGTTTCTCCTTTTTCTCTTGTACATACTGATATCTGGGGACCCTCTCCTGTTCTTACTAAAGGGGGCTCTGCATATTATGTGTCTTTTATTAATGACTGCATCTATTACACTTGGGTTTATCTTATGACTCATAAATCTGACTTCTACTAGATATATCGTACCTTCCAGTCTATGGTCATTACATAGTTTGGGTCTACTATTAAATTGTTGCGGTCTAACTTGGGTGGGGAATACTTTAAAACTGAATTCGGTGAATGCTTGGCCAAATTGGGTACTATTCACCAAACTTCTTGTACTGATACACCTGCTCAAAATGGTCGAGCTAAGCGTAAACACCGTCATCTCCTTGAGACAGCTAGGTCTCTCATTCTCTCTGCCTCCATCCTAGCTCCGTTTTGGGGTGAGGCAGTTCTTACTGCTGCTTTTTTTCTCAACCGTATGCCTATCCCTCTTCTTTCTGGTCGGTCTCCTTATGTGGCTCTGTTTTCTCAACTTTCTAATTACTCTCTCCTTCGTGTGTTTGGATCTGCTTGTTTTCTCCTTTTACCCCGTAAAGATAGGACTAAACTTAGTGCCCGGTCTGTCCTATGTGTATTTTTGGGTTATAGTCTCACTCAGAAAGGTTATCGCTGTTATGACCCTGTTTCTCGTCGCCTTTATGTCTCCCGCCATGTTGCCTTTCTCGAATGTCTATCTTACTTTCAGCTTCCTCCTCTCACTGTCCCTATATCCAAAGAGGATTTGGTTCTTATTGATCCATTTCCTTCTGAGGTCCCGTTTGATGAGTATATCTCCATTGTTACTCCTGAGCTTATTTCATCTTCTCCTCCTGCTTCACATCTGGCTACTTCTCCTCCTTCAGCCTCTTCTTCTTCTCCGTTGTTAGTTTATTCTCGTCGCAAGGCTTTTCTTCCACCAGTTGTCTCTACCCCTACTGCTGATCCTCCTACTTCTGACGACTCTGATCTTGCTGCACACCGATATCCTCCTCGAGTGCGTCATCCTCCAAACAGGTTGGGTTGGTCTAATACTTGTTTTTCTGCTTCCTATTGTACCTTTTTGTCTGCTATTTACTCTTTTGTAGAGCCTCAGTCTTACAAGAAAATCTGTCAGGATCCTCATTGGGTTCAAGCTATGGAGGATGAGTTGTTTGCTCTACAGAAAACTAGTACATGGGAGTTGGTTCCTTTGCCTGCTGGTAAGAATCTGGTTGGTTGCAAATGGGTCTACAAAGTCAAGACTCATTCTAATGGTTCTCTTGAGCGCTACAAAGCTCGTCTGGTTGCCAAAGGTTTCTTCCAGGAATATGGTATTGATTATGAGGAGATGTTTGCCCCTGTTGCCAAGATGACTACTGTCCGTACTTTGATCTTTGTCACTGCTATTCGTTCTTGGCCTCTTTATCAGATGGATGTTAAGAATGCTTTTCGTAATGGCCATCTCACTGAGGAGGTTTACATGCGTCCTCCCCCTGGTGTTCACCATTTCTCTGGCCAAGTTTGTCATCTTCGGCGTGCTCTGTATGGTCTGAAGCAGTCTCCTCATGCTTTGTATGATCGCTTTCAGACTGTTGTTACCAAGCTTGGATTTCATTCTTCTGCTTCCGACTCTACTTTATTTCTGAGACATACCTCAACTGGTTTCGTTACTCTCTTACTATATGTGGATGATATGATCATCACTGGCTCTAACTCTGTTGCTATCTCTGAGGTCAAACAGCATCTTTTTCACACCTTCGAAATGAAGGATCTGGGACTATTGCGGTATTTTCTTGGTATTGAAGTGGCTTCTTCTCCCAAGCGTTACTTTCTATCCCAAGCTAAGTATGCCAATGAGGTTATCCATCGTGCTAGACTTACTGACACTAAGCTTTCTGATACCCTCATTGAGCTTAATGTGAAGCTTAACATTACTGATGGTGTTCCTCTAGACGATCCTACGTTATATCATGAACTTGTGGGTTGTTTAGTTTATCTGACAGTTACTCGCCTTGATCTTGCCTATGCTGTCCATGTGGTCAGTCAGTTTGTTTCTGCTCCTCGCTCTACACATTGGGCTGCTTTGCTTCAAATTCTTCGCTATCTTCGCAGTACTATCTTACAGGGCTTGCTATTCTCTTCTACTTCTTTGTTAGATTTGGTGGCCTATGCTGATGCTGATTGGACTGGTGATGTTAATGATCGTAAATCTACTTTCTGGTTTCTGTATGTTTCTTGGCGATTCCCTGATTTCTTGGAAAAGCAAGAAACAAACTGTTGTTGCTCGTTCTACTGCCGAAGCTGAGTATCGTGCTATGACTCATGCTACTGCTGAAATTGTCTAGCTTCGTGGTCTCTTATCTGACTTGGGTGTCCCTCAGTCTTCCCCGACCTCTCTCTATTGTGACAACCGAAGTGCTATTCAAATTGCTCATAACACTTTCTTTCATGAACGGATAAAGCATATTGAAATTGATTGTCATTTCATCCGTCAGCATCTACAGTCTGGCGTTATCTCGCTTCCTTTTGTTTCTTCAACTCTGCAACTTGTTGATTTCTTCACCAAGACTCACACCATTGCTCGGTTTCGGTTTTTTCTTGACAAACTCTCAGTGTTTTCTGCTCAAACACCTTGAGTTTGAGCGGAGATGTGAGAATAGTAGTGTATAGTAGTGTTCGTTTTCCTTTTCCTTTTAGGATTAGGAATTAGTGTTAGTGTTCTATATCTAATAGCATTCTCTGTCAGTGGTGTATTTTGTTTAGCATTAGGATTTAGCATTCTATATATTTGAGTGATGTATTCTTTGTTCAACGTAATCTAATATACAGTTTTGTTTAGAAATATTACAATAATATACTGGAACAAATGAATACAAATACACTAGTAATCAAAAACAACCTACAGAACTTTGCATACATGAATCCATTTCCATAAAACATTAAATCTAATGATCAAAGCATAATCAAGAAACAATGAGCTATGCATAATACAAAGAGGCACTGGTTTTTATTCACATGTTGATCCAAAGGCAATTACACTTGTCCAATTATATATGAAATTATTAGTTCAAATTTCATGAGAATATATATTCTGTTTTAAGTTTGTTGTACAAATTGTGTGATAACATAAATCAAATAAATTCATATATTTAACAATCTGAATTTCATGCTGGAAATTATACATAGATAGAACAGAAATTCATAAAAATAAAATTGCAAAAGAAAGTAAACCGAAACCTGCACTAGACAGTGTCTTTAAAACAGATTCGTTACCTCACTGGTTGGGTGCTGGAGGTTGTTTGACATCTGTCTTCCAAGATACGACAGTTGAACTAGCTATGCAATGCACCGGCTGAATAGCTTCAACGAACAGAACTTTGCAACACTTTCTCACAGGAAGAATATAAAATAAACTAGAAAACTTATGAAGACAAGAATAATAGCAATTTCTAGTGTAGAAAGCTGAAGGAGAGGGTCTCCTTTTATACACATGGAGGGAAAGAGGAAAAGGCTCTCCGTAACAAATGTAGGAATTAATTCTGCAACATTAATAGGTTCAATTCCATCATCAGTAGAAGAGACTAGGTTTTGTGTACAAATTCCTGCAACCCACACATCTAACTTGGCCCAAAAAGATTAAGATGGGGGGGCCAAGCCCAAACCCCACACTCAATCCATCCCAAGCCCAAGCCCCACGGACTTGGATCGGCTCGGGTCAGCGGCGTGTGTGTGGTAATTTTTGCTTAACCAAATTAGACCATAGTCTTGGCCCAAGTCCATCCTTGAAGTATCCATAACTCATTTCCTTCGGAAAATTTGGATGCCTCAAAGGGCTTACACCCTTATGTAAAAAATAGGTTTTAAATACTCATCAATGTTCTCTTCTACAATCAATGTGGGATACAAGGTTTTACCTTTTCCAACATATTTTTCATGAGTTCAACTTAATGAGTCAATTTCTCATTCAAGCCTTAATGATTTTTGGTCATTCTTTTTGTGGTGTAAATATTTTATTATAAAAAATCTAAACCTACTTTCCTCTACCTCAATTAAGGATTGACACACACTTTAATTTTGCATTAAAGTCACCAAAAACTCATTATTTTTCCAACAATAAGTAGATAATATAATATAATATCATAATATATATATATATATCTATCTATATATATATATATATATAAGAATTGCTTTGTTAAAGATGACTTGTTTTTTCATTCTCATTTTGCCTTCAATTTTCTTTTTATTTTACCATATGAACAATTGTTCCCATGTGATAACTAGGACAGAGGCACGTCCTCTTAGACTATCACAATCATTATTTTGTCTAAAAAAGTTAAATTCACTAATATCATAATTTTTGTGGTATTTACTTAAGGGTTGGGCTTACGGGTTGGGTTTGTAGAACCTATTATAAATCATGTTTTAATGATTCAAATCATTCATTTTGTAGGATATTTTATATATATCATTTCTTAAAAAAATTAAGTCGGTTTAATAATCCTAATATTTTTAATTTTTTTATATTTTTCTTCAAAAATTAGATGGTTTACTTTTAAAATGATCATTTATTTTTTTTTTGAAGATACACACGATAAAAGAAAAATACTATGATTATCAAATTAATTTAATTTTTTTTTCATAAATAATATACACAGAGGGGCCTTACAAAATAGATAGTTCAAATCATCGAAATATGACTCATGGTAGGCCCTACAAGTTGAGATTTTTATTTATTTATTTATTTATTTATTTCTTGAGATTTGAATATGAAAGAAGTTAAACCTTTTACTTAATTCTTTATTTTCTCTATTTAACCATTTATATGAATATTAAAATTATATAAATTTTATACCGTGTTAAATAAACGTTGGACTAAAAAAATAATTTATTTTAATCTTGACTTAAGAGCATCTCTAGATTTGAATATGAAAAAGTCTTTTATTTTCTCTATTTAACCATTTATATGAATATTAAAATTATATAAATTTTATACCATGTTAAATAAACGCTGGACTAAAAAAATAATTTATTTTAATCTTGACTTAAGAGCATCTCTACTTAAATTATCAATTTAGAAGTGGCACTTTTAAGACTAAAATGTGATATTATTGTGGTCCAATCAAACGTATAAAATTGAGTTGTTAATTAGTATGTCTCAATATTATATTTGGAATAGCAAAAAAAAGATGTCAAATTTTTTAATTTACATTATTTGAATAGTAAGGACTTATAAAATATTTAAAAAAAAAAAATTTAATTGTACAAATAACATGAATATTTTAATCTCTATTTTACTTTTTGACATATGAATGTTTATAAATTTGTTTAAATTGTAAGAGACTCCAATATAGCAAAATGATGTTAGAATATCTCTAATGATGTCCCAAATCTTGACCCAAAGTTAATTTTAATTATGACATGGGTAGGCCCATAAAGGCTACAGCCCACTATGAACAACTCAAGCCCACCACTTAGGGCCCAATACATAACCTAACTGATAAGGCCCAGCACCATCCGGAAGTCAACATGGCATGAAGGACCAATGATATCCAGGCACATGGCAGGTAAAGTGCAAGCCACATCAGTAGACAAAGATCTGCAAAGTTATTGCCATTGCACATCGCCATTAATGCAGTCCCTCACTGCATTTATTACGACAACACCTCTCCGTCGGGACAACATGCCCTCACTTTGAACAAGGTAAGTTACAATATAGACTTTTGGCCAAGGTGACAGGTCGGAAGGGACAACGAAATGATTACCAAAGGATATAAGCAAACGTTGAAGACAAGAAGAAGGTTAAGCTTTTTATATCTAATTCATCTTTACACTCTACTTCTCTCTCTAACTTGCTCGTCGAAGGGTTCGCTGGGGGACTCCCCGTTTCCCGTTGAACTCGTATGCAGGTTCTCTGGTGGGTTTGATCATTCAGATACCGGTTCGAGAAGTGTGGATTAGTCCTACCCGCTCTGCTTGGAATCTGTTTCATCTTCACTGTACCAACAGTTGGCGCCATCTATGGGAACGCCTTGCTTCGCGGGCCAGTTGTGCTCATTGTCGCTGGAGACCCAGTCCCAATAACCTTTTCTTACTACTCATCAAAGTGTATGGTCACGACTAGATCCATGGCTTCTCACTATAATGCTCCCGACCGCCAAGCCGACCCCTCCAATCCAAATAACCTACCGCAGTATTTCATCGAGCTTACCAACAGCATTAATCGCATGGTCGAGCAAAACCAAGCCCTGATAAATGCTCTACTCCAAAGGAACCTTCCTATACCCCCTCCACCACCTCCCGATATTCCGCCCAACCAAGAACGAGCCCCGAGCCATACTATTCCGCAGCCCTATCCACCTAACTTGGAAGGCTTGCAACCTCTTTCTCCTAATATGAATCCACCACCCCGGCCCCCGCATCCATCGTTCTTGGCACCAGCCCCTGAAGGGGAGGCCAGTAGCGTCCAACCCCCGCTGCCTTCCGGTGGTGATAACATCCCTCTCTGAGATGCAAAACTCCGAGCCATGAAGCTTTAACTCCAAGGGGTCATGCAGAACATCCAACATAAACCCTCTACCACAGCAAACTCACCATTTGTCACCTCCATCCGGGACAAACCTCTACCTCCCAAGTTCAAAATGCCCACCATTGACTCTTTTGACTGTACAACGGACCCAGTCGACCATCTGGAGATCTACAGAACCCTCATGATCCTCCATGCATTCCCTGACGAGATCATGTGTCGAGCTTTCCCCGTGACATTAAAGGGATCAACTTGGTTGTGGTTTAGCCAGTTACCAGCAGACTCCGTCTCCATTTTCCAACATCTCAGTGACTCCTTCCTTACCCATTTTATTGGAGCCCAGTGCCAACGGAGTCCAGCAACCCAACTCCTCAACATCCACTAGACCGAGGGGGAGTCCCTGCACAGTTTCGTTACCCGCTTCAACACCGAAGCCTTGCAGGTGGCGAAAAACGATGATAAGGTCATCCTTATGGCTTTCATGGCCGGACTACGGTCGTCTGATTTCCTTTTCTCCCTCTCTAAAAACCCCCCCACCTCCATGGCAGCCCTACTTTCTAAAGCCCAAAAATACATGAACACAGAAGATTCCCTAGCTGCTCGCCAAGACCCTACAACAAAAAAACCTGACCTCCCGAGAAAAGCGAAATGACCCAGAAGCCAGAAATACCTAGTACAATAACCAAACACCGTATTATATGGTGACCGACCGATTAAGCACCGATCGGTGAGTGGTACACACCCCTCAACTCCTCCATGGAGCAAGTCCTCAACCAGATCTAGTGGGATTACCCCCTCAAATGGCCCCAACCATCACGAACCCCTTCCGGTTGGAAAGACCAGTCCAAATATTGCCGTTTCCACCAAGACCACGGCCATAACACCAATGAGTGTGTCAACCTCAAAGATCAGGTCGAGACCTTCATATGTCAGGGACGTCTTAGCCGGTTCACAGACACCCGCCCTCAGCAGAGGCAGAGGAATGAGCCCCCCAGAAACAACCGTCGCCGCTCCCCCCCGGCAGCCAGCCCAACCTAACCCAGGCCATGATCGCCTCTACAGCAGCCCCGACCGCAAGGTAATCCCCCCCACCTGTTGGAGAAATCAGAGTTATTTCGAGTGGCCTTGCTTGTGGGGGACCATCCCGCTCGGCTCAGAAAGTAGAGCTCAGAAAGATAAGGCAGGGCTCAGACAAAGCAGTTGCCACGGTGGACCGACCCTCCAAACAGCCCAGGCAGGGGAACGAGCCTATCACCTTCACGGACGCCGACTGCGCAGGCATCCGTTACCCTCATAATGACCCTCTCGTCATTTCTGCCCTTCTCTCAAACTACAAGGTCAGACGAGTTCTCATCGACAACGGCAGTTCTTCAGACATCATTTTCCTCAATTACTTTCGCCAGCTCAAGATTGGGGAGGAAAGTCTGTCTCCTCTCTAGACCTCTTTGGTCGGTTTTACTGGTGATCGAGTGACCTCCATCGGCTCCATCGATCTTTCTATCACACTCGGCGAGTACCCGTAGCAGACCACAAAGTTGCTCACTTTCCTTGTTGTCGACTGCCTCATCATCTACAACATCATCCTTGGCCGCACCGCCCTGAACGCTTTTCAAGTTATCACATCAACTTAGCACCTTGCTATTAAATTCCCTACCGATCTGGGGGTTAGAACAGTGAGGGGAGAGCAGACAATTGCCAAGGAGTGTTATGTCGCCTCACTCAAAAAGTCAAGCTGAAGGAGGCAATGATCATTGAAGGGCTTGACGTCCGAGATGAGAACGAGCTAGTCAGGGGAGAGCCTCTGGAGGAGCTTGTTGAGGTTCCCATCGACCCCGCCAACCTGACCAAAATTGCCAAAATTGGCAGCCAACTATCCCCCCAAGCAAAGGCCGACCTTACTGCCCTCCTGATCTAGCACAATGATGTATTTGCCTGGACCCACTCGGATATGTCGGGTATTGACCCCTCATTCATAACGCACCGCCTCAGCATTGAACCCTATTTCCGACCTTATCGCCAGAAGCAGTGCATCTTTCATCCGGAGCACAACACTCTCATTGCCATAGAGGTCGACAAGCTCCTTAAGGCACAATTCATCAAAAACGTGGACTACCCTAGATGGTTGTCAAACGTTGTCTTGGTTCATAAGAACAATGGTAAATGGCGACTTTGTGTCGACTACTCCGACCTCAACCGAGCTTGCCCCAAAGACAGCTATCCTCTCTCCTACATAGATCTGTTGGTTGACGCCACGACCGGTCATCAAATGCTCAGCTTCATGGATGCCTTCTCTAGGTACAACCAAATTCTGATGCACCCATCTGATCGTGAACACACCTCTTTCATTACAGACCGAGGTACCTACCATTACCGTGTGATGCCATTTGGGCTGAAAAATGCTGGGGCCACCTACCAACGATTGGTCAATGCTGTTTTCCATAATCAAATAGGTTGGAATATGGAAGTATATGTTAACGACATGCTAGTCAAAAGCAAACTCTCCACTGATCACCTGACCGACATGCGAGAGACCTTCGCCACCTTGCAAAAGTACCAAATGAAGCTCAATCCAGAAAAGTGCGCCTTCGGCGTAGGATCTGGGAAGTTTTTGAGTTTCATGGTCAGTCAGCGGGGCATTAAAGCCAACCCTGAAAAGATCAAGGTGTTGATTGAAATGCAGTCACCCAGAACGGTTAAGGAGTTTCAAAGACTCACTGGCCGAGTCGCCGCCCTCAACCGCTTCATTTCCCAAGCAACGGATAAGTGCCTCCATTTTTTTAAAGTTCTCCGGCAAACTTTTGAATGGACGACCGAATCCGAAGAGGCTTTTCAACAGTTGAAGCAGTGTATGGCCAACCCCCGCTCCTTTCACAGGCACTCTCGGGCGAACCCCTTTTTCTCTATCTAGCTGTGTCAAGCACCGCAGTCAGTGCAGCTCTTATCAAGGAAGACGGCTTTATCCAACGGCTGGTCTACTACATCAGTAGGGCTCTCAGGGGAGCAGAGCAGAATTAACCACTGTTGGAAAAATTGTCCTTGGCCTTGGTCACCGCCTCCAAACGACTCCGTCCTTACTTCCAAGCCCGTTCCATAGTGGTCCTCACTAACCAACCCTTGAAGAAGGTAATGTAGCAACCAGAACTCTCTGGCAGACTCATGTAGTGGTCAATGGAACTCAGCCAGTTTGACATCTCCTACCGGCCTCGAACGGCGATTAAGGGGCAAGCTGTTGCCGATTTTATCCTGGAGTTCACTAAACTTACCCCAACCATGGCCCCTCCACCCCCACCAACCCCTACCGACCCAGAAGACCCTCACTCTTGGACTCTCAACGTCGACGGGTCATCCCGTAGGGAAGGCAGCGGGGCTGGTCTCATCCTCACCGCCCCTGAGGGTGGTTATTTCAAATGTGCTCTCCGTTTCTTGTTCGAGGCCAGCAACAATGAAGCCGAGTATGAGGCATTGATAGCAGGTCTCCGCTTAGCCAGGGATATTGGTGTTAGCCACATCCGGGTGTTCAGTGACTCCAAGCTTATTGTCGGACAAATTACGGGGGAATTCAATGCCAAGGAGGACACAATGCAGGCTTACAAGGATATAGCCCTCCTCCTTGTTCGCCTCTTCAATACCTTCCACATCAAACACATCTCTCGGGCGGAAAACTCCAAGGCCGATGAGATGGCTCAATTAGCCTCTGCAGATTAGTCAGATCTCAACCACGGCGTTCGCCTTGAATACTTGACTCACCCTGCCATCTCCCCCGACCAACAAGCGGTCCACTTCCTCCAAAATGAACCTATTCCCTGGGCGTCCGACATCTTTCTATTTTTGACAACGGTAGAACTACCAGAGGACAAACAGCAGGCCGCCAGAGTCAAGGCCCGGTCGTCCAATTACATTCTTGTCAATGGTCTTTTGTACAAGAGGGGCTTTTCACGCCCATACCTCAGATGCCTCAATCCTGCTCAGGCGACTTATGTGATGAGAGAAATCCATGAAGGCGTATGTGGCAATCATTCAGGTGGCAGGTCCCTAGCCCACAAAATACTTCGGATTGGTTATTTCTGGCCCACTTTCAATCAAGATGCGACAGACTTCGTGCTCAAATGTGATAAGTGCCAACGCTTTGCCAACATCCCCCATGCTCCTCCTATAGAATTGATCACACTCTGCAGTCCCTACCCGTTCGCCAAATGGGGAATCGACCTGGTCGGCCCATTGTCCACTGGCCGGGGCCAAACCAAATTCGCCATTGTCTCCATCGATTACCTCACTAAGTGGGTGGAAGCAGAACCCCTTGCTACAATTATCGAGCATAACACAACCCAATTCATATGGCAGTCGATCGTCCGCAGATTTGGCATTCCTCAAGCCATTGTCTCTGACAACGGTAAACAATTTGACAATGCCAAGTTCAGGAAATTTTGCGCAGAGCTCCAAATCCAGCCATGCTACTCCTCTCTAGGCCATCCCCAAGCCAATGGCCAAGTTGAGGTCACCAACTGCTCTCTTCTAAAAATCATCAAAACTAAACTGGAAGCTGCTAAGGGACTCTGGGCTGAGGAATTACCGAATGTGCTTTGGGCCCACCGCACTACTGCCCGAACTCCCATTCGGGGAGACCCCATTTCGTTTAACAAACGGTGCTGAGGCAGTCATCCCAGTGGAAATCGGTCTGCCCACCCCAAGGGTTCTACATTCGGATCCATAACTAACTGATGAGCTGCGTCGGATAGACCTAGATCTGATCGAAGAACTCCGAGAAACCACTGCTGTTAGACGGGCCTCCTATCAACAGAAAATGAGAGCACACTATAACCGCAAAGTCAGACCGAGGGACTTCGCCGTGGGGGACCTTGTTTTGCGAGAAGTAACTCTTGCCACTAAAAATCCGACTGAGGACAAACTGGCAGCCAAGTGGGAGGGACCTTGCATCGTGAAAGCCAGACCTCGTTCAGGCACTTACCGGCTTCAGGACATGGAAGGCCGAGATCTCCCCCACCCATGGAACGCCGAGCACTTGAAGCGCTATTTTCAATAAAAGTCCAATTCTTGTATCAATCTTTTGCTGTATTTCCTTTTTGGCTATTTGCACACTTTATTGTTCTCATCATTCTCTCATGTGATGTAAATTCCTGACCAAATGGGTTACACTTTAATGACGACAAGCTTATATTCCAAATATGTGTGTGATTTTTCAAATAATGCTCTGATTGCAGACTCAGCCAGATTGAGCATAAAAGCCTTGGCTGGATCGAGCATACACAGCCTCAGCCAGACTGAGCATAAAAGCCTCTGTCAGATCGCGCCGCCACCAGACCGAAAGATGACAAGGCTCACCAGATCGAAGCATAAAAGCCTCGGCCGCATCGAGCATACAAACGCCACCAGATCGAGTATGACAAGCCTTAGCCAGATTGAGCATGACAAGCCTCAGCCAGACTGAGCATAAAAGCCTCAGCTAGACCGAGCATACAAAGCCTTAGCCAGACTGAGCATAAAAGCCTCGGCCGGACTGAGTGTACACAGCCTCAGCCAGACTGAGCATAAAAGCCTCGGTCAGACAGAGCCTGCTCAACCTCAGCCAGACCGAGTATGACAAGCCTCAGCCAAACTGAGCATGACAAGCCTCAGCCAGACTGAGCATAAAAACCTCGGCCAGACCGAGCATACAAAGCCTCAGCAAGGCTGAGCATAAGAGCCTCGGTCAGACCGAGCCTACTTAGCCTCAGCCAGACTGAGCATGACAAGCTTCAGCCAGGCCGAGCATGACACAGCCTCAGCTAGCCTGAGCATGACAAGCTTCAGCCAGGCCGAGCATAACACAGCCTCAGCTAGCCTGAGTTATTTCAAGCCACTGAATTACTTGCTAAGTCAGTTAATCATAGCTTGACCCCAAATGAGCACGCATACAGAACTTGGTCAAGACCATTCATGCAGAATTCATGCTTGTGGCATTAGTAGACACACTTGGTCAACATTCCAGGTCTATGCTATTACACCACTCTTCACTTAGTCAAATTCCAAAACTCTTGCAACATGATTTAAAACTCCATATTTGGGAATGATTTGAAACTCCACATCTTTGACATTCTTACATGTTTCCTTTACAAGTCAAATTATTTTCTTACTATTTTCTTTTACTCTTTCCTTACCAATCAAGCCTAACTTGAATCACAGCAGTGTGGCAAACACAAACTTATCATTTTATTACATTTTCAACTTCACTCTGCATGGAGTTTTTCTTACAAGTTCAACTTCACTTAGCATTGCGTTCTTCTTAACTTTACTTTGCATTCAGTTTTTTGTTCATTTCACCCTTGGCTTTGCATTAGTTTCAAGTCAACATTTTCATTCATCCCAGATACACAAGCAAAAACAATGGAATGAAAACACAACTCAAATTTTATTTATTCACAAACTTGTACATACGCTTTTTACAGCAATCCCAAAAAAAAAAAAAAAAAAAACAACAAAAAACAACAAAAAACTTGTACAACTCACACCAATCACTCTTCCTTACTTGAAACGAGGTCTTCTTCTTCAACGCCCTCATCTAGGGGGGTCTGGGCCACGTCATCTTCATCAATCCGTACACCACTTAGGTCCAAGTCTGGGAACAGTTCTTCTGCCTTCTGCTTGAACATCTTCCAGCCATTGTCCCAGAACTCAGCCATTTTGTGTTTGTAGAAGTCCGACCGCTGGAAGCTCTCAATAACTTCTACTTCAGTCCTGCCCCCAGCGGTCGTTCCCGACGGGCCCGCTCCCCCAGACACTTCCCTTGCCAAGTTGCTGGCGACTGCGGCATCGACCGCCATCTGAAATTCAGCAGACCCCTTGAATTGCTCCATTGCTGCGACATACAGATTGGGGTATACTGCTCTTTCAGAGGAAGCCTTGGTTTTTTCCTCCTCTAACTCTTTCTCCAATCTCGCCTTTTCCTCCATGGCCTTGGCGCGCTTATCTTCCTGCTCCTTCTGCAGCCCAGCAATCTCCAAGTCTGCTTCCTCATTTTCTTTGATCTGTTGGGCACGCAGCTCTTCATTGCTGGTCATAGCCTCTTCAAACCACTCGGTGGCGACCATGCAGGCATTTTGAGCATCCCCCAGCTTCTTCTGCTCGCTAGCCAGCTGGAACTTGAGCGACACTACCTTGCGGCATTCGTCTTCCAGCTCCAACTTGACCGCGAGTAGCTCAGCATGGGCTCGCGCGGCAACATTGCGCTACACGATCGCTAGTACCTCCATCTTCTTGGCCTTTTCAGCCTCTTCCAACCCCCTTGCACAAATGCTCCGTGCGGTCTTCCTTCACCCCGCAATTTCACTCAACAAACTTGCAAGTTGGACCTTCGCCTCCTCCAACTTGGTCTTCCCAGCCGCCACCTTTCTCAGCAGAGCTCCTGCTAAGGTGGTCACCTCCATCTGGACGGAGCACAACCCCTTCAGCAGTTCAGCCTCATTGAGCCTAGCCACCGAACGTACCGCTGCATCGTCCACAATCCCCACAAGGCGATCTGCAGCCGCCCTGGCTGGGCCTTCTTCCCCCTCCAGCCGCCTAGCCACTGCACGAGCATGGTAGATAGTAGTCGTCAGCTTGGCCCCTTCTCTTTGGGGCGCAGGGCCCCCCTTTGGCTGTTGCTCCATCACTTCTTTAGGACCAGCTGACCCACTCTCCACTGGCACTTTAGGCATGGCACTCAGGTGCTCTCCTTCCTCCTGGCCTCCTTGACCTTTGTCCCCTTCCATGTCTGGGACAACCACACTTTTTGGGGTCGCCTCCACTCCATTCTCCCTTGTTGCGGTCGACTTCTCCACCATAGGGGTAACCTTCTCCCCAATCTCACCCTCTTCAACCTAGGCTCACTTGAGGCCCCCTCAGGGCGAACCCTCATTTTCTTCTTCTTCTTCAAAGCCTCCACCTCCCTGTTTGCCTTTTCCTTCACCGGATCCATGGGGGGCGGTCGTGGTTCAAAACTGCCCAAGTCTTTTTTCCCTAGTGGCTTGGGGCGCGGTCGGATTCTCTCCCTCACGACCGGCTTTGGTGGTGGGCCTAACTGCACCTCCTTGAATTTTTGGGCTCTGGCAAAAATGGTCCGATCTTCTGCCTCCTGCGTTTTTCTCCTTGCCTTTAGTTCTTCCGGTGCCAGATCTCCACTAGTCGGCTGAGGGCCCAATCTTGCGGCAAACAAAGCAGACGGCTGGACGAGATCGTCCCATTTGATGCCCTCCTTCTCCCTCCAGGCCTTTACCTTTTTCACCATTTTCTCTGTTGCGGCCCCCAGCTTTGGCTCCACAGACTTGGTAGGCACTTTCCACACCGTGTGCACCCCCATTCCCCCGTTCGCAGACACGTAGAACCACTGTGGCCTCCATCCCTTAATTGATGACGGCAACCTCGCCACCAGACCCCTCCCTGCCGCCACCTGCAAAGCGACCCAAGTTTCTTGCTGGCCTGAGGCCTTGTAGCACGCAAAAAACTTGTCTACCATCATAGCCACCCCCTCGTTCGCTTTCAGCCACGCACTTGCACAGGCCAAAACAATCTTCTATGCATTGGGCATTAGTTGACCTGGCGCCACTTCCAGTCTGTTTAAGACATCCACTACTACCTGCAGAAGCGGCAACCTCAACCCACCCTTCAACGCCTCCTCGTAGTGGGCAAACTCCCCCGGCTGGGCGTCGGACGGCCTCTCCATTGGTGTTGGTAGCATCAATTCTATTTCTGCGGGAACTTGGTATTTTTTGTGCATACCCTTCAACTCCCTCGCAGTAACAATCGACCTGTCGGCCTTCGTATGCCAGTGATCTGGCTCAGCCTGGTTGATTGGCTTCGGAGCCGCCATCAATGTCAACGAACGCGGCGGTCCCGCCTTCTCTCTCCTTTGCCTCTCCATCTGTCTTCGCCAACTCCCTAACTCACGCATCGCCTCTAGTGGATCAACCCTGGCAGTTCTAACTTCTTCTTGGGCCATTTTTGTCGTGTGTCTGTGAATGACTTCAGATGTGGGCGCAAGAAAGGTCAAAAAATGTCGCAAGGGTGTATCACTTGCAACGAAGGAGTCTACACTCGGAATGTTTTGATTTTTCGAAAAAAGATAGGTAAAACGTATAATCCCAAAAGCCCAAGGCTTGCCTGTATTCCAGGAGTCACAATTAATTGCCACCAGTTTGAAAATTTTTCAACCATCCGACAAAACTGTCTTTTCAACACCCATTATGACCTATCGTTTCACCTCTGGCCCAACGCCTAACCTCTCCCACCACGAGATGATGCCACGTGTACGACCACGATTCACTGCACCCTTCCTTACCCTATCTTTTCCACTTCAAGTCACCACGTGACCCGCCGCCTCTCGAGCCCCGCCCTTGCCACCTCACTCTTCGCGGTCGGCCCTTCTTATGGTCGGTCCCTCCACTCGGCTACCTCTCGCGGTTGGCCCTCCTCATGGTCGATCACTCCACTCGGCTACCCTTCATGGTCAGCCCTCCTTGCGGTCAGTCACCCCATTCGGCTACCCTTCACAGTCGGCCCTCCTCATGGTCGGTCCCTCCACTCGGCTACCCTTCGCGGTTGGCCTTCCTCGTGGTCGGTCCCTCCACTTGGCGACTCCCCGCGGTCGGTCCTCCTCCTGATCGGCCCCTACGCTCGATCACTCCTACCAGTTGGCCCCCCTCCTGCAGATCTCTAACCACCCTCATTTTCTTCATTATTCCATTCGTTGGGCTAAAGCTGTACTCGAGAATGGGGGACTACTGACATGGGTAGGCCCATAAAGGCTACAGCCCACCATGAACAACTCAAGCCCACCACTTAGGGCCCAATACATAACCTAACTGATAAGGCCCAGCACCATCTGGAAGTCAACATGGCATGAAGGACTAATGATATTCAGACACATGGCAGGTAAAGGGCAAGCCACATCAGCAGACAAAGATCTGCAAAGTTATTGCCACTGCACATCGCCATTAATGCAGTCCCTCACTGCATTTATTACGACAACACCTTTCCATCGGGACAACATGCCCTTACCTTGAACAAGGTAAGCTACAGTATAGACTTTTGGCCAAGGTGACAGGTCGGAAGAGGCAATGAAATGATTACCAAAGGATATAAGCAAACGTTGAAGACAAGAAGAAGGTTAAGCTTTCTATCTCTAATTCATCTCTATACTCTACTTTTCTCTCTAACTTGCTCGTTGGAGGGTTCGCTGGGGGACTCCCCGTTTCCCGTTGAACTCGTGTGCAGGTTCTCTGGTGGGTTTGATCATTCAGATACCGGTTCGAGAAGTGTGGATCAGTCCGACCCGCTTTGCTTGGAATCTGTTTCATCTTCACTGTATCAACAAATTATACACTTATAAAATGTAAAATAAAATAAAATCAAAATAAAAACTCCAATTTTCTGTCAAATATTCAAACTAAAATTTGTCATTTCAATAGTGACAATCATGATTAATAAATTTTTTTTAGATCTAACGTGTCAAAATAACACATTACTATTGGTGTGATTTGTTTTTTGTTTTTTATTTTTATTTTTTGAGCATTACCCCCACTACCATTATCACTATCACTAATATAACTATTAATATATTAGCCTTAAGGTTGCAATGTTGACATGTTTTGTCTATTTGTACGTTATGCATGAAAGCGAATATAATAAAAGATGTACAATATTTTTAAGTTTCATTATCATGTGCTCTTAGGTATATGTTAATAAGACCCTTTAAGTAAATTTTAGAAGGTGTATTTGTAATATATCCTTGATTTTTTTAAATAATAATTTTGATTTTTTACTTTAAGGTAGTGTTTTTTTTAATGAAAAAAAATATAATGGAATGGTTTTCTTGTAGAGGTTAAAAAATAAGCGTTTGGCTTTCCTCCTGTTTACAGGAGGGTGCTGTTGGACCCATAGGGGCCCACCACGGGTCCCATTTTGATAATCTGAACCATTCAATGTGTAGAACTCATCGAGTACTATAAGCTTGCAAAACATCACGTTGATCAGATATCGATAGCTACGTGATCAAATCATTTTTGTATAAAAACAAATGGACAGTGAAAAGTAAATAGTTGACCGAAATCTGATTCGATGAAATAGCTATCAATATCCAATTGAAGTGATTTTTTACAGACATATATTACTCGATGAGTTCTACACATTGAACGGTTTAGATTATCGAAACGGAATCCATGGTGGGCCTCCACGGGTCCAACAACACCTTCTAGTCCGATCACGAACTGGACGGAAGCCAATTTCAAAAAATAATAATTCCATTCAATTTTATTTGATTCAATGACATTTCACCTTCATATGGATTTTGAAAATTACAAATATTTTCTTGTCAGAATTTTTTATTTAACATAATTAATAAAAAAAATTCCTAAGGACATTTCACCTTCATATGGATTTTGAAAATTACAAATATTTTCTTGTCATAATTTTTTATTTAACATAATTAACACAAAAATAAAAAAAATTCCTAAGGACGTTCCTATACAACAATAAAATTACTTGAATTTTTATTTTAAAATATATTTATGATATTATTAAAAATTGTTAATTAACTTAATGATTTATTAACAAAATAAATCATCTGTTATGCAATTAAAAACTTAAAAAGGTGAGATGCAGTTTCTATAACTACAAAAAATAATTTATTTTAAACAAATTTTATAAAACATATTTTTAATTTACTTAATATGTAAATATTATTACGTGTAAATAGCCCGTAGCTTGCACGGGAATACTTAAGTAGTATATATCTAAATTGACAATTTGGTCTGTAACAAAAAAATTGACAATTTGACAGGGGTGGTACTCCCCATTAATCTTTTTGTTTTCTCACTGTTGTTTGTTTGTTTGTTTGTTTATTTTTTTAATATTTTTTGTCTTTTAGTATTATTATTATAATATATGTAATTATATAATATAATATATGTAATTATATAATATAATATATATACTTTGCTGTCGGTGGTGCAATCCGCACCTTTTTCTTATTTATATTATACTTTATTATTTATATACTATTATTAATATAATATAAATTATATTAAGATATGAAACATACAACAATTTATATATAAACTTAAAATATATAGAAACACAGAGAATCATGTAAAATTATCAAATAATATAAATTAATAGATTAATAAAATATATTTTAGTAAGCCAAATTTATAACATTTAGTTCTAATCACACCCCAACTTATATTTTGCTAGTCCACAAGCAAAACAAACTAAAAATAAAATAAAACAAAATAAAATCTAGTTATGCCATTTTCGTAGAGAACACAGTTTTATTTAGCATATGCAACTAGCCTTTGAACCCCAAAGTTACTCCTAATAGACTAGCTATAGTCTCATGAGAGTTTACAATGAATATAACCCCAAAGTTCAAAAAGAAATTTCATAAACATTTTTTTAAAGAAAAGAAAATTAGTAAAATAATTATTAGCAATTAGTAAAATAATTTCATAAACTTTAATATATTAGCAAAATAATTATCAGAGTTTAAAACACTAGCAATTAGTAAAAGTAATCTATCTATCTTAAATCTTAGTGTGTAAATTATAGTCAACAAAAATATTATTTAATCTCAAAATGAAAGAAGACTTTAGTTTTATCAGAAGCATATTTCAACTCAAATCTCACAAATACTACACTCAACAAATGAATCACTAGATATGGTGCAAATTTATGTACTCTCAACATATGCAAGTAAAGTTAATATAAAAGAAAATCTATAACGTCCCCAAATAATTAACGTAAGAAAAACTCAAATTTACTCCATCAACATGATCTTATTCCCAACTTAAAAACTTCCATTGCTTATATGTATACGAGATATAATGCCTTATCATTAATATCATCATCAAATCTATAAAATTTGAATTCATTATACTCTAGAGTTTAACAAAAGTATTCTGTATGCAATTATACACTTAACGATTCTTAGAATATGGACCTATAGCATGTGGCACTATGAGTCAAATACAATTTAATGCCCTCATGGGCTATAAGTTCCAAGGCTTACGCCTAGTTACACAAAATGGTTATCAAAACGCATACATGTAAAGCTCTCGGCTTGTCAAAATAATAACAAAAGAAAAGAGTCGCGTGCCTTCAAAATACACTCGTCATATTTAACTCGGCGGAATCACCATATTCGTTTTTACACAAATCTACTAGGGTGAGTACAAAGTCCAATAGGAAGATATTAACAAAGTATATACATTTTATATAGTCTCCTGAGATGAATTCATATGCCATGTCATGCTCAAAATATATTTCTTTATCTTTTGAAAATCTTATGCACAATGCTATTTTGAAAATACAACAAGTCAATAATTTCAATATAATTCAAGGGGTGGTAAATACAACTCAGGTAGTACCTACTCCGTGGGTGTTTTTGGTGTCTGCAAGTAGGCATATCAAGCACTACCAATCGCCCCTTTACTGATTTCTAACCGGAAGGCATGTAGTATCTACTCCGCGCGTATTTTTGGTCTTTCACCATGGACACTCAGGCCAACTTAAACAATACCAAACTACACCCCTATCCGGACTTGCCAACGTATTTACCCCAAAACAACTCAAAATGATCTAGTTTCACAAAACAGTTCCTTTCTCAAAACAAAATTTCCAAATGCTAATTCGAAATCAATAATAATGAGATGCAACATGTAACAATGCATTATAATTGTTCCATTCTCAATTCTACCATACAATCTTCCATTGTGATCAAATTTTCACAGCTCTTTCCAATGTAATTTTCACAATATGTCTTCCGAGAGATAAATAACAATATTATATTACATGCATTCTCCACATGTTAATCGTTATCTTCAAATTTCGTCTATTCAAGACAAACAAATAATATGCTATTCATCAAGCTATAAAGTTAATCATTTCTCATTTTTGCATGAATCCCTCATTAAATACAAACATTGCAATCCCTCCATCATTTATTCACCATAATACTTTATCACGCATGAATTTTATAACATCTCAACATTTTTTTTCCCCAAATCTCTAAATTTCTAGGGTTTCCACAAAACTAAACTTTTTTCGATTTTTGAAAGGATTTTTCCAAAACAACACTCACACTTAACAACATAGCTCATTCTCTCAATAGTTTGAAAAAGTATAGAGAAAATCCATTTCAAGAGTTCATAAACCCAAAATGATAGTTCAAAATATAAGGAAATGGTTTCAAACAAGCATAGACTTGCATATATATATATATATATAACTCTAAGAATATCCCTACCTCAATCTTGGAAGAGGAAGTAAAATTTAATGTCAATGAAATCTTGATTTGATCGGTGAACACGTAGCCCTCGTCGCCTTCTTCGATTTGGTGTAAGAACCCCTATCAAAATCTTGATAGTTTTTGCTAAATCTTAGAGAGAAGTTTGAGTTTGGAAGGGTTTGTAGAGAGATAGAGAAGAAAAGAAGAATAGAGAAATGAAAAAAAAAAAAATGAGTACAACACGTTTTTGGCATTAGATTTGAGGAAAATGGCTCAAAATTCGAGACAGACACTTGCAAAACCACACGAACGGTTTCAAATTCCACACAAACGGAAATCTAAATCCGCATGAACGGATTTACACATCCCTTACGAGTGGTTTGAGCCAGAGACGAACTTAGGATTTTTACCAAATCCACATGAATGGTTTTCTACCTATAAATTCCCAAATTCCGTGAGTGATTCCGCACGAGCGGTTTTACTAAATCCGCATGAGCTGTTTTGCCAGCCAAAGCCAAAATTTGATTCCATACCTTGATACAAGTTCTTACGCCCAAAACTCAAAATTTTAACCTGGAAATGTTAAGAGAGGTTAAGGGTATAATTGAAATCTTAACGACTTAATACGATAATCAAAATGCCAAAAGTAAAACAAATCATCTAACTACATAATACCGGTTGAGTCCAGGACCCAGGACATCACAACGTCCCCACTTAGGAAATTTCGTCCCCTAAGTTGAGTTACACCTCTCACCAACAACACCCAAAAGAACAATGACAACTCAACAATAAAAGGACTCCAAACAATAATAACCACACTAATGACAATAACGAATCAACAACAATAACAATTCAATAATAGCATAAAGATCTCAATCTCGACAATATTCCACTGCCATCACCATAGTTTCCATAGGCCATAGCCACAATACCAATAACAATTAATACGATAATCATAAGCATGAAGTTCAACAACAATTGTGACAATCCTTCAACAATTCTCATGCTTGAAAGAAACAACAATCATAATAATAAGTGGTTAGCAATTATAACTCTCCATTCTCAAACACTAGATAATATTACAATCTAGAACAAACTAAGCATTCTCAAACAAATTCGGATACTTGGAGTGGACTTCCGCCTCCTGTTCCCAAGTTGCTTCCTCAACTCCACGGTGTCTCCATAACACCTTCACTAACGGTGTAGTCTTACCCCTCAACACTTGTTCTAGGACATCTAAAATTTGAACCAATTGTTCTTTATATAAGGCATCCTCATCTACCTCTAAGTTGACCCAATCAAGTACATGTGAAGGGTCGGGTTCGTTCTTTCTAATATATAGAACACATCATGAACCCCAGAAAGTTATGGCGATAAGGCCAAACGGTATGCCACTTTCCCAATTTGCTCTAAAATCTCAAAAGGTCCAATAAACCTTGAAGACAATTTCCCACTCTTCTCAAATCTTGTCAAACCCCATCTCGGTGAGATCATAAGAAATACATGGTCACCGACCTTAAAGGATAGAGGTCTTCTTCTTTTATCGGCATAACTCTTTTGTTAGCTTTGAGCCATAGCTAACCTCTTTCGAATGAGAGCAACTTTGTCAGTCGTTTCTTGAATTTACTCTAGGCCCAATATTGGTGCATCACCCATCTCGGCCCAACAAACTGGTGATCTGCAAGGTCGGCCATACAAGGACTTAAACGGAGTCATCCCGATACTTGCCTAATAATTATTGTTATAGGCAAACTCAATCAACGGTAGGTGCCTCTCCTAAGACCCCTTGAAATTAAGGACACAAGCTCTAAGCACATCTTACAAAATCTGAATAATGCACTCAGATTGTCTATCGATCTAAGGATAATAAACGATGCTAAGGGTCAACTTATTTTCCAACGCCTCTTGAAGGCTTTGCCGCAATCGGGTGGTGAAACGAGGATCTCTATCCGAAAAATGGTCACTGAGACCCTATGAAGTTGAACTATGCTTCTAATGTACAACTCTGCCAAATAATCAATTGAGTCGCCAATGTGCATAGGAATGAAGTGCGTAGACTTAGTCAACCTATTAACAATCACCTAAAGGGCATCATTATCACGTTATGTTCTCGGAAGCCTTACTACAAAATTTATGGTAACATGCTCCCATTTCCACTTAGCTATAGGTAAGGGTTGTAGCAAACTTACTAGTTTTTGGTGCTCAGCCTTCACCTGCTGGCAAGTAAGGCATCTTGAAATAAATAAAGCAATATCTCATTTCATACCTTTCCATCAAAACTGATGACTAAGATCATGATACATTTTAGTACCTCCAGGATGTATCACAAAGCATGAGTGATGAAATTCTCGAAGTACCTCATCTCTACAAGATTCTAGAACAAACAAACGGTCCAAATACCTCACACTTAAATTCGAGTGGCTATTCAAACCTTTCTCTTCTTCCCATTGGAGATTTTCTCATGGATGGTCTCTACTTCACGGTCACCTTGTTGTGCTTTTATGACTCTGCTAATCAAGGTGGGTTGTGCAATTAAGGTAAATAAGGTAACACCTTCACTAGACTCACCCAGATGCAAATTAAACGCGCCGATATCACCTAACATATCCCATTTGAATGGCCACACTTGCCATACTACTCACAGATTTTCTACTCAAGGCATCGGCCACAACATTGGCCTTCCTCGGATGATAATATAACTCAAAATCATAATCCTCCATAAATTCCATTAATCTCTGTTGGTGTAAATTCAAATATTTTGGGGAAAACAAGTATTTTAGACTCTTATGATCGGAGAAAACATCAAACTTCTCGCCGTACAAATAATGCCTCCAAATCTTTAAGGCAAAAATTACCACTGCTAGCTCTAAGTCATGGGTGGGGTAGTTCTTCCCGTGAGTTTTCAATTGTCATGAGCCATAAGCCACAACCTCCCTTTTTGCATCAACGCACAACCAAGCTTATCCTAGGAAGCATCACAATAGATGGTATAACCCAAGCCCTTTTTCTGGAATTATCAAAATCGGTGCAGCAGTCAACCTAGTCTTAAGTTCTTGGAATAACTTCTCACAAGTCTCGTTCCACATAAATTTGACACCCTTTCTTGTCATCCTAGTCAATGGTGTGGCTAGTCTAGAGAAGTCCCTTATGAAACGGTGATAATACTCGGCTAACCCTAGGAAACTCTAGATTTCAAAATTCTTAGGTTATTTCCAATTTTGCACGACATCTGTCTTAGAAGAATCTACAGTTACTCTTTCTCCCGACACAACATGTCCCTAAAAATTTATTTCTGTTAACCAAAACTCACATTTCTCAAATTTAGCATACAATTAATGCACCCTAAGCAAGTTGAGCACTATCTGTAAGTGCTCCTCGTGTTTCTCCTTAGAGGTTGAATAAATCAAGATGTCATCCACAAAGACAACCATGAAACGGTCTAAAAATTCTCGGAAGACTCAATTCATCAAGTCCATAACGAAAGCCAGTGCATTGGTTAAATCGAAAGGCATTATTAGGAATTCATAGCGGTTATAACGTGTGCAAAATGCCTTTTTCTGGATGTTCCCCTCCCTAACTCTCAACTGATGGTACCCCGATCTCAAGTCTATCTTCAAAAAACAATGAGAACTTTTAAGTTGCTCAAATAAGTCATCTATTCTAGGTAGAGGATACTTGTTCTTAATGGTAACTCAATTTAATTTGTGGTAATCAATACACAATTGCAATGAACCATCTTTCTTCCTCGCAAAAAGAGCCAACGCACTCCAAGGTGATGTACTAGGGTGAATGAAGCCCTTGTTTAAAAGTTCTTGGAGTTGGATCTTCAACTTGTGTAACTCAGCAGGTGCAAATCTATATGGTGTCATAGAAATTGGTGCTATATCGGGCACTAAGTCAATGGAGAATTTAATCTCTCGGTGGGGTGGCAACCTGATAAGATCTTTAGGAAAAATATTCGGGTATTCACAAACTACCCTCGGTAAATCATTCCAAACCATGTTACCCTCACTGGCTAAGAAAATGGCAAAAAAGAAACTAAGTCCTCATCGACCCTTGCGGTCATACAATAATGGAATCGAACTATCACCTCGATCACATATAAAATAAAAACAATCCCCAGTAGGTGTACATACAGAAACTTGGTGGCGCTGACAATCTATAGTAGCCTGGAAGTGTGTCAATCAATCCATACCTAAAATAATGTCAAAAGTGTGCATGTCTAAGATGATGAAGTCAAAAGAGAAGTCGATGATATGCGACCTCAATCTCGCAAGAGCGGCACACTCGCCCCAATGCCACTCTACCCCCAACCGATGACTCAATCCAAATCGAGACAAACTAGTGAAGGTCGCTTCAAACTCAATCACTGACAGGTTCAGTTACTTGAGGTTTTGAAATTCTTACCTCAGTCTCTCCTTAGTAGTGGGAGATAGCTATTTGTCTTGGAAAGCGATGACAAAAGCTTCCCATGTCGAACCCACTCTACCTTTGGTGTACTTCCACTATTGGCCTGCATTCCCTTTTAGGTAGTAACTCGCTAGAGTCACCCTTAGTTCACTATCATCGATGTGAATTATCTCAAATGTCTTCACCATTTGCTCGAGCCACTGCCTTCTTGGGCTTCGGGCCACTGTGAAACTCATCCGGCTTTGTCCACAAGATCTCTCGACTTAGAAAGCCAGCCCTTGTCTCTACGACATTCTTTTGAGTTTGGTTCTCTACCCTCAAGATGTTCATTGACTCTCTCAAAGCCCCAGCCATTTCTTGGGCTAGAGCCCCTAACAGCTTGACCCACTTGCTCCGGGACTCCCACTTGTCCTATTTTCTTGGTCATATTAGCTTGGCCTGCTTGCTCAGCCATATTAGCTTGGCTGAACCCCTCTTCTTGCACTGAAACCTTGTGAACTGATACTTCATGAACACCTCAGTGAGGCCTACCACACCTCCAGCCTCTATCATTACGAGCCTGGCCTTTTCCTGACATCCTATTTAAGGACAAGAATAAATAGTTTAGCACACAAACACATATGCGCTCGCAACTATATCTCACACGTCCCATTACAATAATTTTATAAGTTTCAATTTCATGTAAACAATTAGTTTCACTCCACGTAGCACTTAATCATGTAAACACATACGGATTAGTCTTTTACGATGAAATTTGTCCCATGAAATACCTAGAATTCATATTAGAATGAGCATTGATTAAGTGCCCTTCTAATAGGACTTCAAGGAATATAATAGGTGCAAACAAAATCCTAAAAGTTCAATACCATACCCATGTAGTCATATAAGTATGTTATCACATAACACCTAAAACATGGAACATCTCCTAATTTAATGAAATGAACCCATTGTAGAAAAAAACCAATTCTCGCAAGCCACAAGTAGTCAAACCTGGTAGCTTTGATACCAAGTTATAATGCCCCCAAATAATTAACGTAAGAAAAACTCTAATTTACTCCATCAACATGATCTTGTTCCCAACTTAATAACTTCCATTGCATAGATGTATACGAGATATAATGCCTCATCATTAACATCATCATCAAATCTACAAAATTTGAATTCATTATACTCTAGAGATTAACAAAAGTATTCCACATGTAATTATACATTCAACATTTCCTATAATATGAACCTATAGCATGTAGCACTATAAGTCAAATACAATTTAATGCCCTAATGGGCTACAAGTTCTAAGGCTTACGATTGGTTACACAAAATGGTTATCGAAATGCATACATGTAAAACTTTCAGCTTATCAAAATAACAACAAAACAGAAGAGCCATGTGCTTTCAAAATACACTGCACGCATTTAACTCGATGGAATCACCCCATCCTTTCTTGCACAAATCTACTAGGGTGAGCACAAAGTCCAGTAGGAAGATCTTAACAAAGTATATACATTTTATACAGTCTCCTGAGATGAATTCATAAGCCATATCATGCTCAAAATATATTTCTTTGAAAACATAAAAATTCAATAATTTTAATATAATTTAAGGGGTGGTAAATATGACTCAGGTAATCCGTAGATTGGTGTCTGCAAGTAGGCATATCAAGCACTACCAATCGCCACTTCACCGGTTTCTAACCGGAAAGCACGTAGTAGCTACTCCACTCGTGTTTTCGATCTTTTATCATGGACACTCAAGCCAACTTAAGCAATACCAAACTACACCCCCTATTCGGACTTACCAACGTATTTACCTTAAAACAACTCAAAACGATCTTGTTTCACATAATAATTCATTTCTCAAAGCAATATTTTCAAATGCTAATTCGAAATGCAACATGTAACAATGCATTATAATTGTTTCATTCTCAATTCCACCACACAATCTTCCATTATGATCAAATTTTCATAGCTCTTTCCAATGTAATTTTCACAATATGTCTTTTGAGAGATAAATAACAATATTATATTACATGCATTCTCCACATGTTAATCGTTATTTTTAAACTTCGTCTATTCAAGACAAACAAATAATATGCTATTCATCAAGCTTTAAAGTTAATGATTTCTCATTTTTGCATGAATCCCTCATTAGATACAAATATTGCAATCCCTCCATCATTTATTCACCATAGTACTTTATCAAGCATGAATTTCATAACATTCCAGCATTTTTTTCCAAATCCCCAAATTTCTAGGGTTTCCACAAAACTAGATTTTTTTTTCCATTTTTGAAAAGAATTTTTTCAAAACAACACTCACACTTAACAACATAGCTCATTCTCTCAAAAGTTTGAAGAAGTATAGAGAAAATCCATTTCTAGAGCTCATGAACCCGAAATGATAATTCAAAATATAAGGAAATGGCTTCAAACAAGCATAGACTTGCAAATATATATATATATATAACTCCAAAATATCCCTACCTCAAGCTTAGAAGAGGAAGAAGAGAAAAGCCCTAAAATTCAACGTCGATGAAATCTTGATTAGATCGGTGAAAACGTAGCTCTTGTCACCCTCTTCGATTTGGTGTAAGAACCCCTATCAAAATCTTGATATTTTTGCTAAATCTTAGAGAGAAGTTTGCGTTTGGATGGGTTTGTAGAGAGATGCAGGAGAAAAGATAAATAGAGAAATGAAAAAAATGGGTATAACACGTTTTTGGCATCAAATTTGAGGAAAATGGCTCAAAATTCGAGGCAGACATTCGCAAAACCACACGAACGGTTTCAAATTCCACACGAGTGGATTTATACATCCCTCACTAGCGGTTTGAGCCGGAGATGAACTTAGGATTTCTACCAAAGAACACAGTCTCTCAAAAGAATCCTAAATGCTGAAAAAGTTACACTAACACCTCTATTCATCATATCTATATCCAGATTTTACCAACTCTAAGATCAAATAGGTTGGGTTGGTAAAAGGTTAGGGATAGGTAAGAAAATGGATAAAAATCATCAACTCGTTTCTGTGTGTAAGAGAATAGTCAAAATTATTATTTCATGTTTTTTACGTCCTCTCTCTTCAATAATATGTACCATTGTACTCTTTTTCATACTCTTACTTTTCTTTTTTTCTTTATTTCTTTGTTTTTTTTTCTACTTTTTTTTTTTTTTGGTAATTGTTTTTGTGTTTTTTTTCTTCTTCTCTATTCTCTTCATTATTAATTGCTCCACTCTTTTGCTCTTGAAGACAGTGGCTAGTTATCACTGAGGATTTATTGAATGAAAGGTTTGGCATGTAGGCCCAAATTGGTTTCTAAGGATTTTTGAGTGTGAAGAAAGAAATGTTAAAACTCAAATAATACAAAATTGCCTAAATCATTTCCTAGAGTTTGGTACAAACTTTTAACTTTCATGATTTTTAAAGAGTGTAAATGCAAGATAATTTCTCAACATTCAACCAAAACAAAGAATAATAAGATTGAACAACAAAATAGTGCGCTTCTAAATGAATAGTTAAGAGTAAATTTAATAACCCTCCAACAAAAGAATGACTCTAAACTCACAAGGGTTAAAAGGTCCACATTAGTCATCAAGATGTTCAAATCTATGTCCAAAAATCAATCAAATAATATTTGTGTGGCTATGTGCATGTGCAAATCAATTTGAGATGAGACATAAAATTATTTTTAATCAAAAGATAGCGAAATAAACTAAAACATAATTAAATTTCTAAGGCAACAAAATTAGCAATTAGTTGCATAAACAATTCAAAAATTTTTTGCTTTTGTTTTCTTAAACATAACACACACACACAACACAAAACACTATTTTTATTTTTATTTTTATTTTTACTTATTTATTTATTTTACAACACAGCGACACACAAACATAGGTAATAATCTTTTTTATTATTTTTAAAATAAAAAACAACTACAAAATAAAAACAATCACATCAACAGACAAAGAAAAACATTTTTTTATTATTATTTTAACTTTTTCAATTAAAAGAAAAGAAAATCAAAACCCTTCCCCTCAACTTAATTGACATTGTCCTCAATGGTATATATCATAGAAATTGTAAAAGGAATAAAATTAAAACATGATAAAATATACATCACCAAAATGCAAGAGAAAGATGCCCCTAACTTTAAAGGAACTATTCCTGCAAAAAAAGGTTAGAAAGTAAACACAAATATACATATATTTTTTTTTTCTTCAGATCCAAGGCTTCATATTGATCTTCCTTTAAGTAACCCGTCTCAGACCAAATTTCTTTGGTCCTACTCAGTGGTTCCCTTCAAAGGTATACTCGTCTATTTTGCCATAACACACCACATTGAAAACACACAAAATAAAATGAAACAAAACAAAATAATAAATAAATAAACAAATGAAACTAAAATGCTCAAGCTTCCTCTCGAGAATAGCTAAATTTATTGTCTTTAGAAATCAACACAAAATTAGTTTTGCCTTTTCTTCCAATTGATGAGATATGGGTCCCTGTAACAAAAATAATGTAACCCATCCTACAGTGCAGGACTAGGTTGTTGTAAATAACTTATTAGAAAATGATTAATGGAGTATAGAAATATGTGTGTGAAAAGTATAGTGCATAAGGAAATCACATGGGTGGGATCAATAAGATCAAAACCAAAAATAAAATCTGATCCAAGTTGATTTACTTTATCACAACATTTGTCAACAGTTATATTCTTTTCAATTTCTTTCACATGAGAGGCTTAAACTATGGAGGAAGAGAGTTGTTGCCATATCTATGGGTGCAACGGTAGGCTCAAGTGACAAAAATACTAACTCCAAATCAGTTATTGGATCACTGGATGGATGTGTTATGGTTTCACTAGGTTTGATTGCAACTCTTTTTCAAAAGTCTCATAGCGTATACTCTTATGAAAATATTGAACAAGTTGGTCAAAAAAAATCCACACCTCAACTAGAAACATCTCAAAATATTCACTTGATCATATTGTGTCTGCAAATTGACTTGTTTGAGAGTTCAACCCATTGTAAAAGAAAGCAATGAGTTTAAAGAGAGATCCTCCTATATTTCAACACAACCCATCCATATACACTCTTCCATAACCCTTCTCAAACATTTATTTGAAAAATCCCTCTTTTATATTTCACAACTAAACCTTAGGTTTAACCCAAAATCCCCGAATCACTAATCCTTTCTAGGAAGCAAATAACCAAGCTAAAGATCATACTAAAGGTTGAAAAATCCCAACCTTAAGAGTAGAAGAGGAAGAGAGCAGGGGTCAAACTTTGATAGAGCCGAAAATGAGATCCTCTCAGGTTAGAATGAAGCTTTCAACGAGCTCTACCTTTTTCTCCAAGGAGTAATGGTGGAGAAATCAATTAATGATGGAGTATTTGAGGTTTTAAGCAAGAATTAGAGAGAGAAGAGAAAGAAATTATGGTTTGGAATGTTTTAGAAAGAGATGAATGAAAAAGTGATTGAAAAATCCCTTTCCCTGAACTGATATACATGTAGATTGCTTGAGTAACCAAACCACCGCTCGAGTGTCAGACATAATAAGTGAGATCGCTTGAGCAACAAAAACTCTGCTCGAGCGTACAATGACACCCTCCCAGAAGTTTTGCAGACTGCAGAGACTGCTCGAGCTAACAACACCCTACTTCCAGAAGTTTTGTAGACCTGCAAAAATAATGGAAGATCTCAAAGACTGCTCGAACGACCAAAGCACTACTTGAGCGAACAAAAGAAAACTGGACAGAAACTCCATTAAAAAACTAACTCCCAACCTGTTTCAAACACAACCAATTACTTAACTCAACTACCAACAAGATAACAAATGGCATAAACAACAATTAAAAGTACGGAATCCTGGATCTAAGATAACAAAACAACAATTAAAAGTACGAAATCCCGGATCTAAGATCATAAAATGGGTTGAGTCTAAACCAGAACCGTTATAATCTTCCCCCTTAAAAAATTTCATCCCTAAAATTTAAATCAAAGCAATAACCATCGGATCTTAATTCTATTGACCTTCCACAATAGTGATAATGATAAAACCGAGTCCTCCAATACAAAACATTACAATTCAAATTCTCAAAACATTTACAATGTTTACATATTACAGCATGAATAAAATTTTCAATACAAGTCTCAAATATCCACAAATAGGTTTGGGTACATCTCATAGACTTCCGCCTCACGCTCTCAAGTCACTTTCTCGACTCCATGGTGTTATTACAACACCTTAACCATTGGGATAGTCTTGCCCCTCAAGACTTGATCCTGAGTATCTAACCCTCGAATTGGTCTCTCTTCGTACGAGACATCATCATCTACCTCTAACTCGGTCCAATCTAGCACATGTGAAGGATCAGGCTCATATTTTCGGAGCATACAAATATGAAACACATCATGAACCACGAATAGTTAGGGTGCAAGGCCAAACAATAAGCTACCTCCCAAATTCGTTCTAGAATCTCAAAAGCCCAATAAATCTAGGAAACAGCTTGTCGCTCTTCCTGAATCTTATCAAACCCCATCTCGGTGATATATTCAAAAACACATGATCCTCCACCTTAAAAGACAAAGGCCTCCTTCTGCGGTCAGTATAACTATTCTGGTGACTCTAAGCCGAAACCAACCTCTTACGAATAAGTGCAATCTTCTCCACCGTTTCTTGGACTAATTTTGAACCTAACATAGATGTATCACCCACATCAGCCTAACACACAAGGGAGCTGCCATACAAAGCCTCCAAAGGTGCCATATCAAAGCTTACATGGAAACTATTATTGTAGGCAAATTTCACCAAAGGCAAGTTTCTTTCCCACAACCCATTAAAATCAAGGACGCAAGTCCGAAGCATGTCCTCGAAAATCTGAATAGTGCGTTCGGACTATCGGTTAATTTGAGGATGATAGGCAGTACTAAAGGTCAATTTAGTGCCCAAGGCACCCTGTAGTCTCTACCATAATCGAGCCGTAAAACGTTGATCCTTATCTGAACAATAGTTACTAGGGCCTTGTGAAGTCGCACTATATCTCTAATATATAGGTCGACAAGGTAGTCTACAGAATCACTGTGCATATAGATATAAAGTGTGCAGATTTGGTTAACAGATCAACTGTTATCCATATGACATCATTACCCTATTGAGTCCTCAGAAGACCCACAACAAGGTCCATTTTGACATGCTCTCACTTCCACTTGGCTATAGGCAAAGGTTGCAACAAATTTGCTAGTCGTTGATGCTTGGCTTTCATTTACTAACAAGTAAGGCACCTCAAAACAAACAAGGCTACATCTCTCTTCATCACCCTCTACCAAAATTGGCGACTAAGATCGTGATACACCTTTGTGCCTCCCAAATGTACCGCAAGACGTGAATGATAGAACTCTTGGAATACTTCCTCTCTAAGAGACTCTGGCACAAAAAGTCGATCTAGATACCTCACACTCGAGTCGAAATAAACATTCAAGTCTTTCTCTACCTCCCACTAGATATCTTTCCTTGGATAAATTCCACTTCGCAATCACCCCATTGTGCTTCTATAACTTGGCTTAGTAGAGTAGGTTGTGTAACTACAGTGAACAAAACAGTCAACTCGACAAACTCACCAAGATGCAAGTCAACTTGCCCGTTACACCCAATATCTCCCATTCTTGAATGGTGATACTAGCTACACTGCTTACGGATTTCCTACTCGAAGCGTCGGCCACTATGTTAGCCTTCCCTAAATGATAGTGTAACTTAAAATCATAATCCTTCATAAACTACATTCACTTCCTTTGTCTCAAATTCAAATCCTTCTATGAAAATCAGTATTTTAGACTCTCGTAATCGGAAAACACTTCAAATCTCTTCCCATATAAGTAATGCCTCCAGAGTAGACAAAAATCACCGTTGCTAACTCTAGGTTGTGAGTGGGATAAATTATCTTATGTGTTTTCAATTACCGTGAACCGTACACTACCACATTCTTCTCTTGCATCAATACATAACCCAAACCTTCCTGAGACGCATCAAAATAAATCGAATAACTCAACCCTCTCTCCGGAATAATCAAAACTGGAGCAGTGGTGAGTCTAACCTTAAGCTCTTGAAATGACTTTTCATAAGTCTCACTTCATACAAATTTATTTTCCTTCCTTGTCAATCTAGTCAATGGTAAGGCCAATCTAAAGAAATCTTTCACAAAACGTCAGTAGTACTTGGCTAAGCATAAGAAACTCCGAATGTCAAAGGCATTCTTAGGTTGTTCCCAATCTTATACTACCTCTATCTTGGATAATCTATAGTTACCCCTTCCCCGGACACTACAAGGCCTAGAAACTTAACGTTACTGAGCCAAAACTCACACTTTCCAAACTTAGTATATAACTGGTGTGTTCTAAGCAACTCAAGCACAACCCGTAAGTATTCCTCGTGTTCCTCTTCAGTTGACAAAGATAACTATGAATTGGTCAAAAAACTCATGAAAGATTCGATTCATCAAATCCATAAACAAAGCTAGTGTATTAGTTAGCCCAAAAGGCATTACTAAGAACTCGTAATGACCATGCTGCGTAAGTAATGCCACTTTTTGAATATCATCCTTCTTCACCCTCTACTGGTGATACCCCGATCTTAAATTAATCTTTGAAAAATTAGGAGACCCCTTTAACTGGTCAAACAAATCATCTATTCATGGCAATGGGTACTTGTTCTTAACAATTACCTGGTTTAACTTCCGGTAATCGATACACAGTCACAATGTGCCATCTTTCTTCTTAACAAAGAGAGTCAATGCTCCCCAAGGCGAAGAATTAGGGCAAATGAAGCCCTTATCTAGCAAATCCTTAAGTTGGACCTTCAACTCACATAACTCAGCAGATGTGAACCTATATGGTGCCATGGAAATCTGTGTTGTGTCTGGCGCTAAGTCAATTGAGAACTCAATCTCTCTATGTGGTGGCAACTCTATGAGATCCTCCAGAAAAACATTTAGATACTTTTGAACTACCCTTGGCAATTCACTCTAAATCATACTACCCTCATCGGCTACTGTGATAGTAAAAAGGAAACTCAACTCTCCTTGATCCTTAAGGTCATACAACAGAGGAATTGGGCTATCACCTCAGTCACACATAAAATAGAAGCACTCTCCTGATGGTGTACACACTGATACCCTCCTATAATGGCAATCTAACGAAGCCCAATAATGAGTCAACTAATCTATACCCAGGATTATGTCGAAAGTATACATATCAAGAACAATAAAAATGAAAGATAGTCGGTGATCTGTGACCTCAATCTCACGGGAGCGGCATACTTGACCTAATGCTACCCTACCTCCAATAGGTGTCTCAATCCACAGAAGAGACTCCAACAGTTCAAACTCCAAACCCAAAATGGATGCAAAAGAAGACGATATGAATGAATGAGATACACCAGTATCAATCAACACATTGGCAATAGAGTTAAACAACAAAAAGTTACCTTTCACTAAGGAAGGTGCTAGCAGCTGATCCGGCGTGGTAACAATATACACATGCCCCAAAGACCTTTGATCTATCTGCTCACCCCTCAAAACGTAGGCCTAAAACACGGATTGAGTCGATGTGATCCCTTGATTGGCCCTTGAGCTTTATGCTGACTGTGCTGGCTGATGGCTCTGTGTCTGTCTTGAACCAGATGCACTAGATATGCCACTAGACTGAGGGCAAAAGCTTCTCAAGTGCCCTGACTACCCACACTGATAACACGTAGGCGATTGACCCGTCCTTTGACTTTGGCTCTAAGAACGAGCTGAAGACAGTGCAAACTGTTGCCTTCCTTATCTCTATGGGCAAACTAAAGACTTATGGCCTAATTGACCACATTTAAAGCATGTGAACCCACCCTGATTACCTCTCATTGACCCCAAATTTGGTACAGGAATGGTGGATCTAAACTGTGTAGCATGGGGCCCCTCATTCACTCTTTCTTTATTTGTTGTCCCTAACTCCTCCTTTATTTGGATCACAGTCTCTAAGTGGGCCGCCGACTCCATAAGATAGTTGTAATCCCTAATCATTGACCTGATGACCTTGAAAATGAGCTCGGTCCTCAACCGCTTCTCAAACTCGATGCAACAGTGTTCTTCCGTCGCCACAAGTTCTAGTGCAAGCCTCGATAAACTAGTAAAAGCCGCCTTAAACTCAGCTACCGGTGTATTCAACTATTTGAACTTCATAAACTACTCTATCAACTTCTCTCTTGCTGTAGGTGGTAAAAACTTGTCTTGAAAGGTAGTGACAAAAGTCTCCCAAGTCAGCCCAATACGCCCTCGTGCATACTTCCACCATTGATCTGCATCTCTTTTCAGCTGGAAAGACTCTAAGGTCATTCTCAATCTATCGTTCTCAATGCCAAGCATCTCAAACATCTTAACCATCTGTTCAAGCCATTCGTCAGCCTTTAGTGGCTCTTTTGGATCCCTTAAAAACTCATCCGAATTCAATAGGAAGAACTCCCTCTTAAAAAATTATGGCCCTATTTCTGTGACATGGGTCTAGGCTTGATACTTAACCATGAGAATGTCTATGGATTCCTGCAACGTTCCTGTTATTTGACGTGCTAAGGTGCCCATGGCTTGCTGATTCTCTGGCTTAGCCACGTTGGCTTGACCAACTCCCTCCTCTATCGCCTAGGCCTGCCACACCTACCCTCATTACGTCCTCATCCGGGTATTCTAATAAAGGTACACAATAGTTTAGTACACGTACAAATGTACTGAAATTAACTCACTCACATTCTAATACAATGGACAACAATTAATTCATTCCACATAAGCACCGAGTCACGTAATCACAAATGAATTCTCTTTCCAGATAATTAATTGTTTCGTGACATCGCCAGAGTTCTAATTAGAATAAGCAGTGTCAAGTGCTCTTCTAATAGGACTTCTAGAAACTCATAGATCTAATAAATATCTTAGAAATCAAATCTCATACACATCTAGTCACATAAATATGTTATCACATAACATACTAGGCCTACTTCTAACATTATCTAGCGAGACAAACCCATTGTGGTAAAAACCACGTCCCATGATCCTAAAGTATTTAAACTCGGTAACTCTGATACCACGTTGTAACGCCCCGAAATAATAACGACAACTCATCTCATGATATTCAATAAAGAACATAGACATGCGAAATATTAGCATTTCATTCATATACCTTTGACGCACAAAAGATGGCATATGCGAATATACATTCATAAATCCTAGATCATGAATCTATAGCATATGCCATATAGGAGTGAATTGAAATAAAAGATAATACAGATAAGTTTATACCCTAATGGCTACATCTTTCCAAGACATTACTTGGTTATAACAAATGGATCAAGTTCAAAACAATTAAAAAGCCCGAGGCTTGTATAAAAGATAATTACAAAAAAAAAAAAAAAAACAAAAACAAAAACAAAAACAAAAACAAAATAAAAAAAAAAAAAAATAAGCCTTTAGCTCCATGGTCCTCCCAAGCTAAGTCCTTGGTGGAGACATATCATCAGCACTTGAAAGTTGTTTTTCACATAAGGTGAGCTAAAGCCCAGTAGAGATACTTTAACACTGAGTATGAAACTTAACGAAGTCACAAAGTGAATGCATATGCATGTAGTTTGCCAAACGTTATACATTTCTATCTCAAAACAGTGCAATGCCATCATTATTATATTTCAATTCATGAAAATACTCCTTTACATTAGAAAACAGGGCAGTGGATACAAAACACTGGAAATCTCTGGGTACGTGTCTGCTAGTAGGCTATATAAGCACTGTCAAAGCCATTTTATTTGTACTAACCAGAAGGATCAACACGTAATGATGCGGATTTCTGGACTTTTATCAAGGACACATAAGCCAACAATATAAACCACAATTACACCTCCTAACCAGATTCACTAAGGCATACGCCCATTTTTTTCTCAAAATAATACATTTTCAATGATTAAATATGAGAGAATGCTCAATGCAAGATGTATGAATAATTAGTTTCAATTGACCTAATTCTTACGCAATTTCTACAACAATCAAAGCTATCCTCCATTGGTAGCCCAAAACAGATATTTGTACTCAACAGATAACTTTCCAATAATAGATATAATCTCACAAATTTCAAAATGGGAGCGGTTTTACATATCCAACTCCACTCTCATCATCAACAGATACATTTTTCCATATCTTTTAAAAAACCCAACATCTTTTATTTTCTTTTCCTAAATCAAACATCAATAATTTTCAAACAAAACTTCTTTTATTTCCAAGAATCATATTTAAAGAAAGATCCTCCCACATTTCAACACAACACATCGGTATACACACTACCACAACCCTTCTAAAGCATTTATTTGAAAAACTCCTCTTTTATATTTCAATGGATGATGGAGTATTTGAGATTTTAAGCAAGAATTAGAGAGAGAATGGGAAGAAATTAGGATTTGGAATGTTTGAGAGAGAGAGAGAGAGAGAGAGAGAGAGAGAGAGAGAGAGAGAGAGGAATGAAAAAGTGATTGAAAAATCATTTTTTCCCGAACTAATATACGCACAGACCGCTTGTAGACGTCCCCGAACATCCCGGGTTTGTTCATTGGGCTCATTACAGTTCGGACTCAATGTCACGGTTCTTAATCTGATCTCGCAAAGTGCAATACGAGATTGATAAATCACCAAAGAGTCCAAATCCGGCAAATTGTTTTGAAAAACTGATTTTAGAAAGAAGTGCCAAACATAGACTGCTTTGCTAGATACAGAGTCGCCACCTAAATATTTTATTTTGGGGGAATTTAGGAAACCCTGACTCGTGCCTAAGGCCACGTGTCCGTCATCACCAAAGTTGCCTCGGTTCGCGAACTTGGGTACGATTGGGGAAAGTCATTTCATGAGCACCCCCGCTCACCCAATCAAAGATCGACCTCTACTAACCATGATATCGAGTTTTGAAAACATTATGTACTCTTATTCCGGTTATTAGCCTAGAATTACTATATGATGCGCACAACATACAAGTATAGACTGGATCGTTTGAGTTGGAACAAAACATTTCATGTTTGTTTTTTGAAAGATGGTTTGATGGTGCTACTCGCAAGTAGGCTAAGACATGGATTTGCCACCCTCAAGTGGGCTTAAGAAAATGATTTTGCCACTCTCAAGTGGGCTTAAAACTCTCAATTGGTGAATTGTTCCAATTCAAATAACCCAACCTCCACCAACAGACGTTCAGGCAGTTATATCACATAAGCAAATAGCCTCATGGTAAGCATGCTATCATGGCAGTCACTCACACACATGCAAGGATGCTAAAGCATAAAGACTTACCGAGTACTCCAAGCCAAAGAAAGAAGCTAATTAGGAATCATGCACAAATTCTAACTATGCTGAAATGCCTAATGCAACACATGCAAGAATGCAACTAACAATAGGCTCGGCTATTCTAAGATGGCATATGAGATGCAACAATCGATACATGTATTCAACTCGAAATTGAAATACAATGCAGTTAGTATAGTGCGCCGAGCCCGGTGCATGCAATACAGATAGATGAATGCAAACATGCGAACATATACATGCTAATTGAAACATGCCCTAAAACTAACCATCATAAGCTGGTAAATAAAAAAGAGAAAGACGTGGGGTTGGAAGACATATATCACACACACGCACACTTATTACAACATTTGTGTCCTCTCTCGGAGGGTCCGAATAAATACTACACAACCGAATGAATAACGAATTATAGCTAATTATTACACGACCCTAATTAATTAACAAATTAACTAAAATAAATAAGCTAGCATGCAAAACATATGGGATGGACTGCCATAGCTCAATCTTGAATGATAAGGAATGTATGCTCGAGTCGCCTTGCCGGAAAATCCGTCACGATGCCCCGATTTGCCTCTGTTTGCAACTGGTCCCAGAACACTGTACAAAACTCCAGAAGGCTGAAACTCCACCACACTGTAGGGATACTACCGACCAGTTTTTGCTGGTGGTTTCCGGTTTGCTGCAACAGAGAGCAAGAAAGGGGCATGACAAAGTATTTTCAACATGTGTGTGCACGACCACTCTCTCCGTCATCACATAAGCTCTAGGAAGTGCAGTCTTCGATCCTCGTGCCACCAATTACGCATCTCGATGCATGATGGTCGAGGAGTCGGATTGCACGACTTGATGTAAAATGAATACACATATATACATAACAAGGCCTAAACTCCATCATGGGTAATTCGGAGTGGCGGCGACTGAGAATCGAGGCACGTTTCATCACTTGGAGTACGAAACGTCCCAAATTTCCCGTGTTTGGACTAAACCCTACTCCAAACACAATGCAATACACATGGCATACATGAATGCAACTCTAAGATGCAACTTAAACATAATGCCATTAAATGATGCAAACATGCAAATGATGATATGCAAACATGCTACTAGCATACACAATGCTATGAAATAATCAATGGCATACTCAATGCACATGAAAACTATATGGCATACGCAATGCACACATGGAGACTAACAATGAAATGATCAAGGCATACACAATGCAATGGTCAATCATGCAACAACGTGGACTAAATGGCATATACAATGCAAGATGGACTTAAACTAAAATGAATGGGCCTCAGCCACACTCAAATCAGTGGCCAAATATGATAGAATTAGGCAACAAAAACACATGCAAACATGTACGAATGCAAGGGACCAAACCTAAGACACCAAATGCAATTCTACCGAAGCATGGCAAGGGATGAAATATGGCATACAATCACACATTCTCCAACTCTGAAATGACATGAATGATGGACCCGAATCATGCAAACACCTCACACAATGCATACTAGATGGCCCGGATACCGAAACTAGTGAAGTGCATTACACTAGAGGTATGCAAAGCAATGCACAAATGACCAAACCAGTCCCAAATAGTCCTTATGCAGGCCCAAAACAGCAGGAAAATGGACTAAAATGATGACTTGAAAGGCATGGAAATGAAGCTCATGCAATGGCCCATAAATGAGGTATTTAAGCATGACTCTCAAACGCATCTAAAGAGTGATAAACATGAGAATATGGAAATCTTATATGCTTTGAAATATCATGTTTAAAGATGCCAAAAAAAAAGTCAAGGGCCCAAACAACGCATGCTAGTGGACCCGATATGCAAAGCTAGTGAGCTTAATTGAACTATGACCATATACAACCATGCATGCATGACCCAAAACACTTCAAACAGAGCTAAGGAAGCCCAAAATATGAATAAAATTAGTTTGGATCATGGCCAAAATATGCTAGGAAAGGGGGCCAAAACATCATGCAATACAAGCTAGTGAACCATGATTTACACTACAACCATATGAAGCACATGAGAGGCCACCAAAATAGTCAAAAATAGAATCATGGTATGTCAAATGAAGCCGAAAAACCCACTGAAACCTGACCAACACATGCAAGAATGAAATGCTACTTTGATAGGCTATAAGAGGGTTGTTCTACATATACAAGATGGACACCTAAAATGGAAAAATGGGCTCTGGACAAAGTCTATGCAGGTCCTAAAACCCACTAAAAATGTCCTGAAACATGACTTGGAAGCATGCAAATAAGAGCTCCTTTGTAAGACCAAAAATGTTAGAAAACAAAACAAGGGGAGAGAGGGTCACCCCTCTCTGATTTTGGCACTTGAAAACACATGCTAGCCACTAAAAATCCATTAGATTTCAGTGGCTAAGAGACCAAACAAAGGTCAATGCAAAGGCCCCAAGGCATAGCTCAAAACAAGATGGAATGAAGCATGCAAGCGGGTAGATGACCCCCAACAGAAAAATAGTCTTAAACAAACATGTTTAGGACCTCAAAATAAGACCTTTTTTAGTTTACACCAAAGCCCAAATATGCTTGCAAATAGAGCTAAGATATGAAGAAAAATAGAGACCAAAAGGGGGAATAGAGTGTTACCCTTGTAGCCAAGAACTCCAGCAGCTTCTGGACCAAGAAATGCAAGCCTTCAACTTCTGAAAATGACCTCTAAGATGCTTAGAGTGATGGTGGAGGGGTTAGGTGTCACGACCCAAACCCGGCCCTATGGGTTTAGCACCGTAACTGGCCAGTAATCCGAGATTACCAAAGGCCTACAAAAGCGATGTCTGATCAAGCAGTAGAACTGGCGGAAGCCAATCTGATAAATATCTAGTGTCCATTGAGCTGTGAAAATCTGTATGTCAAAAACATTTTTATGCATTCATACAGTTCAAAACAGTACACTCTATACAATCATATACACAACAAGACGATTGAATCCTCGATATGATGCGATAAAAGCAGTCTATACAAAAGTACGATCTGATAAGGGGACCGATGGGGACACAAAACACCCCAAGCCATAACATGGCAACTCGGAACCTCGATGGAGGCACATAGGTGGCTTGACAAAGCGGGGATCAATCCCACGCTCCTAGCTCGATGCAGTTCTTTGAGAACCTACATATATATATAAACAAAGGAGCTAAAGCCCATGAATAACATAACGTGTAAAGAGGTTATGAATGAATGTCCTCACAAGAATGAAATCAATTCATTATACAAGATTTCAATCTTTCAAGATTTCCAATCAAGATTTCAATCAATCACCATATGTGGTACATCCATTAGCCTATAAACGAGGGTCAGGACCGGCCTTAACAGACCCAACAATAATGATGGCCATCAAACAGTATGGTTCCACAAGGAAACCGACAGAGCTCTGTAACAGTCAATAACAGTGGGTGCTAAGGATGCCACAATACAGTTCGAAATGCAGGACATACATTCATTCAATAAACAATATCAGTTCAATAAACAGTTCAGTTCAGTATTCAAAATATAACCATTTGAACATATCTTTACACAATCTATTACTCACAGAGATTGGGCTATAGCAGCTAGAGCGCCCCTGAGCCAACCCTAAACAGTTAACAAATAGAACACACACTAAGTTCACAATCGGAAAGGATGATAATTAAATCCCTAAATTTCCTCGGTGTGGTTCTATGTCTAAATCCTCATTAAGATGTCTTAAACTAGGCCTAAGAATGCCTAGGATGGGATGAGGATGCAAAAATACAGTTAGAAGGCATTTTTCAAAAGTTGCTGAAAATAGGGGTCTCGCTCGAGCGAGCCTTCCTTCGCTCGAGCGAGGTTGCAAAAACAAAGGCTTCGCTCGAGCGAACAATCCTTCGCTCGAGCGGTCTGATGAAACAGTAAAAGTACTGGATGCTCAATTTTTACGCGCGATGCTCGCTCGATGCTCGCTCGAGCGAGCTTCCAAAATCAAAGGGTTCGCTCGAGCGAGCCTTCGCCGAGCGGTCCGATGAAACAAGAAAAATCTTTGGATGGTCGATTTTTACGCTCGAGCCACCAATCCTTCGCTCGAGCGTGGCTCAGAGGAAACGTTGGTCGCTCGAGCAAGGAATCCTTCGCTCGAGCGAAGAAGCCAAATCTGGAATTTCCAGATTTGCCTTCCAAGCTCAAACCAAGCATTCTCTCACTCAAAACTCGACCTCTTGGGCCCAAATTCTGGAAAATACATTCTAAGACATTGTATAACAAGTTTCAAAAGCCAATTTATGAATTCAAGCCCCAAAGGTGAGTCAATTAAAACCATTTTTCAAACCCAATTTCAAGAACAATTTCAAACATGCAATGCATGAGTTTTAATCCAAAATCAACCTTCAAATCTTGCTCTAATGAGCTCAATAGTTGGAAAATGAAGTGAAAACATGGACTATAATATAAACATGGACATGCATGTATGATTCTCCAAGAATTTAACTTCAAAATACATCAATTCAAGCATGCATGTAACATTTGAGCTTCAATTCACCATTTATGAACAAATTCATGACTTAATTGTACAATGATGCAAGAATCATGCAAAACTTAGCTCAAAGGCAACAATAAGGAGATGAATGTCCTACCTTAATCTTGTATTCAAGGTGTGGAAGCTAAATTTGCCAATTTCCTACAAGTTCTTCAAGTCTACAAGATGAATTAAATTTTCCCCTTAAATTCTCTCCCTCTCTTTCACCAAATTCGGTTGTAGCTCTCAAACAAGGCTGAGGGAATGGTTGATTAAGTGTATAAGGCTCTACAAAGAGTAATATTAAGCAAAGCCCACCCAATGGCATAATTGTAAATAAGGCAACTCTTTAATTAACTCAATTTAATCTAATTTAATCATTCCTAATCAATTTTCAGATAAATATACCATAAAATCAGAAATATTCTACCAATTCTAAAACATCAAACGGTTTCTAAATCGGCCGCCGATAAGGCCTTCAATTAACAGTTTAAACACATGGATTCAAACAGATAATTAATCAATTAAACAGATAGAAATGCAATATAGCAGATAACTTTTCCAATTTCAGTTTCAGTTTCAATCAGTCTATCCAATACTTCAGTTAATCCAATTATCAATCATTAGCGGTCCAGTTTAGCAATAATCAGTATTTAATTCAGTAGTTATTCAGTAATCGGTACGAGGGTTGTTACATTAGGCTAGGAGGTGGTATGTAAAGGTACAAGAACAAGGGACTTTGGAGCTTGAAATAGAGAGATAGAGAGGGGTGTATGCATATGCCTTAACCAAATTTTTTGAACCTTTGAAAATGAGGGAGAGGGCCTCCTTTATAGAGGAATAAAGGTCCAAGCTTCCTCAAGAAGCTAGTGCAAAGGTCCAAGCTTCTTGAGGAAGCTAGAGCAAAAGGGGTCAAGCTTCTTGAGGGAGCTAGAGCCAAAGGGTCAAGCTTCTTCAAGAAGCTAAAAATAGTTCAAGCTTCTCTTAAAAGCTTAGAGCAAAGGGCCAAGCTTCTTTAAGAAGCCAAAACAAGGTTGCCAATGTATGGAGGATGCAGTCTGTGCCTTCTAGCTAGCACAGCTGGCACACACTCACAGAGATAGAACTGAGGGAGGTAGGCCGACCACTTCAGGTGGTTGGCAGCCTCCCAAGATGGTCTCCAAGCTGAAAGCAAGCTAGTGGTATGGTGGAGACCAGTCAAAAGTGGCTTAAAAACCAAGGAGACTACCTTCCTAACAAAAAAATCAGCCGGCGGCAGAAAATGTGGTCTCCAAGAGAAAAGGTGGTCTCCCACCCTTGTACCAGCTTCTAAACAATCAAAATAGGGTCCATACCAAAAATGAACCAAGACGGATGCAAAACGAGGGTTCGGGGGCCAAAACGCAGCTATGGTGCCCGAAACCGATCTTAAGCATCGAAAGTGGCGTGCGACCACGAAAGTGGTCTCTCGGGCCACAGTGTTCCTCTAGAGAGAGGAAACAAGGTGTGTGCCAAAAACCGGAGCAAACGGAGAAAGTTAAGCGGTCCCGAACCGAGGCGCCCGGTCAACGGCTCCGAAAATCAGAAACTGATCTCCAAACGGGAACAGTGGTCTACGACTACAAAAAGTAGCCTACGGACACTGAGAGATGGTCTACGAGACCTCTCCCTCCCTTCGAGAAGAGAAAACAGAACCTGATTCGCAAACCGAGGCAAAGCATAAAAGAGTCCCGAGGTCCGGAGGTAAGGCTCTCAGCCAAGACTCTGTAACCTTAGAACGAGCACAACATGTGCAATCACCGAGCGCTCAATCGATGACGTCGGAGTCTTAAGGTCGGTCAAAAATGCAGTGTCTACACCGCTCAAGCGACCAAACCACTGCTTGAGCGTCAGACACAATAAGTGAGATATCTCGAATGACAAAAACACCGCTCAAGCATATAATGACCCCCTCTTAGAAGTTTTAGAGACTGTTAGTGCGCAAGAAATACCGCTCGAGTGAACAACACCCTACTCCCAGAAGTTTTGCAAACCTACAAAAATACTGGGAGATCTAAAAGACCGCTTGAGCGAACAAACACCCTACTCCTAAAAGTTTTACAGACCTGCAAAAATACTAAGAGATCTCAAAGACCGCTTAAACGAACAAGAAGAAAATTGGATAGAAACTCCATTGAAAAACTAACTCCCAACTTGTTTCAAACACAACCAACAACTCAACTCAACTACCAACAAGATAACAAAGGGAATAAACAACAATTAAAAGTACGGAATCCCAGATCTAAGGGCATAAAATGGGATGGGTCTAAACCGGAACCGCTATAATATTGTTGAAGGAAATCTTGGAGTAAATGAAGTATGAGTTATGATTGATTTTTGGAGTAAATTTGGAAGGAGAGAGGTTTTAAGACATTAAATGGAAGAAAATATTTAGGTGAAATTTAGCATATTATTCACAATAAAATTAAATAAAAAAAATGACCATAATAATCGATTATTGGAGTAATTTTTTTTATTGGAGAAAAAATTAATATTGAAGATTATTGAAAATAATTACATGGCAGTCATTTTCCGATGTCAAATTAAACTTCACTTAGATTATGTAAATTTTTATTTTTTTCAAAACCTAAAATATAATGCCTTTAGATTGATCACGACCAAAAAACAATTACCATATATAGGAAGATTATGGTAGATTATTGGAAAAAAAAAAAAAAAGGGAGATATATTTAAAAAAATGAGCAATATTATAAGTAAAACTTTTACTAAAATTCTTAATAAAAACATGTGTCCAAATATCATTGGATGTCCAAGTATCATTGCTTTTGTTAAAACTAATCAAATTTAACCTCTTACACTTTCAGTAAAAATTTTAGTAGATATGACAACTCACTTCAAGTGACTGCTGTAGCAGAGATGAGGCGCTCTCAGTAGTTTGTTTTGCAGGTTGAAGGCTTAAGCAAACAAGTGGTCGCTCAAGCCAAGATAAGGGGTTCCTAGTATCTCATTTTGCAAACAGAGATACTGAAAGGTCTCGTTCACCGCTCGAGTGATGAAAAGACCACTCAAGCAGTCTGTGCAAATTCACCAACTTAAAAGTCACTTTTTAGATCATTTATTTCACTTTTCTTTTTTCTCTTCTTTCCTCTCTCTCAAATTTCGAAAACCCTAGATTTCTCTCTAAAGATATCTTGACTCCACTAAGATTCAAGCCTAAATCCCTTACAAGAAGTGGAGTGTACATAAAGATCTTACTTCCTACCGATTGGATTTCAATTCTACAAAGGATTTTTCCTAAAGCCTAGCTTTTTTGCTCTTTTCTTGAGGTAAGGTTACTTTTAACTTAGTATCTCTTTATTTTGAAGATAACTATGTGGTATTGTTGTGACCATGATACTTTATTTTGATGATTGAGCAAAAGTTGAGTGTTATAACAAAAAGGGATTTTACCTAACCTTTATCAAGATTTGAAATAAACTCTTAGGGATTATGTGTATTGATGTTAAGAACTATCACATATATGAAGAGGGCGTAAAAGCCCCAAAATTTATTAGAAACCCTAGTTTTGATTTTGATGAAAGATGATGTTTGGATGGAATTGAATTTCAAATCATGAAAATTAATGGACATTAGACATAAATAAGTGAATAACTAGATTTTTGAGTGCATTATTAACGTATGTTGAATTGAGATTTGTGGATTTGGAAATTGTTAATCCATGTATTGTACATTTTACTATTCATTACATGTATTTATGAATGCTTGTTTACTTGGAAGGTCATACAAACAGGAAGGTAAATAGTGTATGAGTCCGAGTAGGGAGTCAGCTTTTTGAGAACGATGTGTTGTGTTGGTACCTGCGCGGGAAGTTAGGTGCCCAAATGCCCTATCTTGAGCTTATTGCCAGACAAATATGGAAAAATGTTTTTCGATGTCCACTGGTCATGTTGTATAACAGTTGACAAAAGTGAAAAAAATGAATGATTTTGGGTGCCCACTACCTGCCGTATTAATAGTTTGCAAATGTGGGGATAGTTTTGGTTATAAATCTATGTATGTGCAATATGGGGCTCCTACGAGGGATTCATGACATATTTACGACCCCAGTATTGAGAAAGGTTTCAAGTGGAGCAAAGATACATTTGTTTTCTTGTCCTATATATTTTTTAACATAAATTTCAAATTGTGTTTTGGGTTATGATAATGTTGTGTAGATGTTCAAGTAATTAAATACTCTGTTAAATGTACCTCTACTGGGCATATAGTTCATCCCTATTTAACATTTCTAGGAATTGGTAATGTGCCACCACCTCAATAAGAAGAAGTAGACTCTTTTGTTTTGATTGGAGCACTGAGGCTCATGGATGTTTAAAGTGGAAGCTCTGAGCTTATTTGTTTAGGACCGTGAGTCCATTTTTGTTGTAACAAAGCCATGCCTTGAACTTTTTGTGTAAGCCATCAAGGTATCTTATTTGTATCCTCTAACTTGTTGAACTACGTCATATAAAAGTGTAATTAATAGATTGAACACAAATCTGTAAATGGAAATCTTAGTTCAATGAGAAAGAAGACCTTTTGGGTTAATGTTATTATGATGATGGTAAGAATTCGGTTCAACTATATTTTAATTAATGTTTTACCGTAAATTAGTTGGGGGCGTTACAGTAAAAGTGTTAGTATCTATAGAATTATTCTAAAAGAATATCAAATGTCATGAAGAAAATTGTAGCTTATCTTACAAAATCTTATACGGTTAATATAAAAAGCCAGCCTTACGCATAGGAATGGCCACATGACGGATTTATAGTCCTTCGTCTTCACTTCTGCCTCATATCATATTGGGGAAGGGTAGTGTAATATCCTTATTCTGTAGTATGCTATTTGGTCCTTAACATGAATATGATTATGTGTTTGATATGATTTTGTGTGCCATTATGTGAAAATATGTGGTTTTAAATTTCTATCTGTTCACCGTGGGAATATCTGTTTGATTGTCTGCTTTGGAAATTAAATTTAAGGCCCTATCGGCCACAGAAACCGAAATTGGTCACGCCATTGTGATTGGCATAATTTTTAGAGCCTACGGTGAAGTTGAATTGAAAAATTGATTTGGACCAGATTAAATTGATTAAATTGATGAATTAGTGCCCAATTATTTATTATTATTAAATTAGAATTAGTGGGACTTTATATAAAGGGCCATATACACTCTCATGGTTTCTTTTTAAGCTCAAAATCTGAGATATACATTTGAGAGGGTGAGAAGGCCGGCTATAGAGAGAGAGAAAGGAGAATTGTGCAATTTTGGCCTTGAAGCTTGATAACTTTGAAGCTATACTCAAGAATTTGCTATTGATTGGAGAAATTGAGCCTCTAGGTAGGCAATTGATCTTGAATTCAAGTTTGAATAATGGTCAAAAGCACGGATTAAATTCATTATGAGGAAATTGAGTTGATTTTGTTATATTTGAAGTCATGGAATGCGTGCATGTGCATAATAGCCATGAATTTGTATAGTTGAGCATGAAAAATATGATCCATGTAGAATTGTGGCTAGAATCCATGCTTGTGACCACCATTTGTACAATTTGAGTTGAAATGGAAGTTATATCTCACATGCATGTACCATTCATAAGAAGTATGAGCTTGAATGCATGAAATTGTTATGCTGAAAGTAAATTTGGTGTAGATTGGGACATGCATGTGATTAATTTGTGAAATTGAGCTCCATTGTGTTGTAATTTGGTGTTGGTACCATGTTAGTATATGATTATGTGAAGTTTGAGCCAAAAGCATGCATCTAGAACCATTGAATGTCGAATTGGAGCTCAAGAACATGTTTTGGAAAACCCAAAAAATTTGATGTCTGCTCGAACGGGGGAAACCACCGCTCGAGCGTGAATTTCGTGCTCCCAGTATTTTTGCAGAATTGGATGTCCACTCGAGCTGGGAAGTTCACGTTTGAGCAGGGAGCTATGTAGACAGACCTTCAGCTCGAGCGCCAGACTTCACGCTCGAGCGTAATTTTGATGCATCCTGTACTTTTGCAGACCTCATGGATCCGCTCGAGCGGGGAAGTACACGCCGGCGAGGACCTGCTCAAATTTTGAAAAGACATTCGAAGTTTCGTCCTCTTTCACTTCTAAGTACTCTTAGGCATGCATTGAGCATTTTAATTAAAAAGATAAGAATGAAGCCTAAAGAGGAGAATGTGAATTTAGAACGGATTGAATTATTGTGACCCTTTTGTGTTCATGGAATGTGTAGGGTTGAGCTCCCGGGCAAACCAACCAACCGATCACTGTGAGTAATATCTTAACAAGGATATCTGAAATATGTTGTTGTCCAAATTACTTACTTCTATGTAAGTTTTATAAGTTCGTTGATTCGATTGATGGACAATGTTGCTATGCCAAATGAATGGGCCAGAGGCCAGTTTGATCTGAATGACAGAGTGAATGGGCCAGAGGCCATTTTGACATGAATGAATGGGCTAGAGGCCGTTTTGACATGAATAAATAGGCTAGAGGCCGTTTTGACATGAATGAATGGGCCAAAGGCCGTTTTGATACGAATAAATGAAAATATGAATTGGGCCCAAGGCCGTTTGAAGCATGTTATTCTACATACCGTTTGTATAACTCCTTTATTTGATATTATTCGCTGGGCTTTCGCTCACGCTCATTCATGTGTTTGTAGGCGAGCCAAGAGAAGTCTAAACCCAGCCCCAGTGAAGTCTGTGAGCAACAACAAAGGTTTTGAAGAGTCAGCCCTTGCGTCTTACGCACGAGACCCGTCTTCGCCTTTTTGTCATTTTGTTTTATTTTGTCATGTGGGCGAAGTCTTTGAATATGTTGTCTATAGTTTTCTTGGGTTGACTTAGACTTATATGATTCTGTATGTACAGAACCTTGTGTAGTACATATTTTGTAGTGAGTTATTAATATGCATATGTATGGTTTGTTATGATGTGCCATGTAAGCACAACTCTATGGATAAAGTTTTAAGTTGCTTCCGTATGGCCCCCATTAACTCTGTTAAAATACGTTTTGTCTAGCCTGAGGCCGTAGGTAATCTCATGATTACTGGCTTGTTATGTCCTTAACCCACGAAGGTGGGTTCGGGTCATGACAGAGTGGTATCAGAGCACGAGTTAATAACTCATACACTTGTCCAAAAGAGCAATAAACGTCTAGAAAAGATCTAGGATGCATTCATGTGATAAGTATGAATTTGGAAGCATCGAGAATATGCCTGATTGTTTTGATATGAACGATTATGTGCTATAAGTTTGTGAATTGCTTGCATTGCAATTGTTTGAAGATGTGTGCTTTCTAGTATATGCATACTTGTGTATCTTTTGTATAAAGTATAATGTAAGTTTAATCAAATAGTGAGAACAAGAGGTGATGAGATAGAGGAGTCCTCTACTGCCAGAATAGACAGAATGGAAAGATTGATTCAGGAAATGGCAGAAACGTTGAGGCAACAATAGGAGTGGCAACAACAGTGGCAACAACAGGAGTGGCAACAACCACACCCTCCACCTCCACCTCCGGCACCTCCTGTGCCAGATAATCAGAATGACAATCGGATAATACCACTCACCAAAGAATTCAAGAAAATGAAACCACCACAATTCCACGAGGGACTAGATCCATTGAAAGCCGAAGCATGGGTCATCGGTATTGAGAAACTGTTTGAAGTGTTCCCGTGTTCGGAGACACGTAAAGTATTTCTAGCCACTTTTATGCTAGAAGACGAGGCAAGAAGATGGTCGATGTTAATGCGAGAAAATCATAAAGATGTTGACTGGGTGAAATTTCTGGAGATTTTCTACGACAAGTACTTCCCACAATGTGTTTGGGATAGGAAAGTAGTAGAGTTCATGGAACTTAGGCAAGATAGCATGACTGTAGCTGAGTATGAGGCCAAATTCACTGAATTGGCCAGGTTTGCACCACATGTAATTGATATTGACTATAAGAAGGCGAGACATTTTGAAGGTGGACTTCGAAGTGACATTTTAGAAAGAGTGAATGTCTTGAAGCTGGAGACCTACATTGGGGTACTAGACAGGGCCATCATATCAGAGGCTAACATAGCTAGACAGACTAACTCAACAACTGACTAGAAAAGTAACAAAAGGCAAGGCTTCTTCTCAAAGAAGAAATTTTCGAAAAAGCAAAATACGGGCTCCTCAAATACTTTAAATTCTTCCCGAGACACAACTCCCATGTGTAATATTTGTAGCAGAAAGCACTGTGGAGTTTGTTACCACGTGTCAAGAGCCTGTTTCAAATGTGGAAAACAAGGGCATATGGCCCGAGGTTGTAATCAGAATGTTGGAAAGCTAACTGCTAGCTCAATTGCATCGATCCTGAAGTCGGGAAATACTTTGAAGTCTGCTACCATCGGGGATACCGTGAGACAGAGGAGAGTTTTTGCGCTTGTTCCGGGCGATACACGGAATGCCAACGCTGTTGTCTCAAGTACCATTTCTATATGTAATCAGGATGCCTTTGTGTTAATTGACTCTGGATCAACACACTCATTTGTAACATGTGCATTTGCATCTAGACTAAATAGACCTTTAGAATTACTGCCACATCTGCTATGTGTGTTTGCTTGATCTAGGGAATCTGTATTGTGTGAATCTATATACCGATTTTGTGATATGCGTGTTGAGGATGCTATCCTATATGTAGATTTATTACCCTTGAACTTTAGGCATTTCAATGTAATTTTGGGCATGGATTGGTTGACCAAATATTGTGCCACCATTGATTGTGTGACAAAACGGGTTGTGTTTAAACCACCAGAACATAAGGAAATTGTGTTTGTGGGTAATGAGGTAGTGCCTCAATCTTATTTGATATCTGCAATGAAAGCATGTAAACTGAACAGGAAGGGGTGCCAGGGTTATTTGTGCTATGTGTTGTTTGAACAATCTGTGAATGTTGAATTGAATGATATCCTTATTGTTAGAGAATTTCCAGATGTGTTTCGAAATGAATTACCAAGGGAATTGGTAGATAGCGAGATAGAGTTTACTATTGAAATTGTGCCAAGCACCCAGCCCATTTCTAAAACTCCCTACAGAATGGCTACTGCCGAAATGAAAGAATTGAAAGAACAGTTACAAGACTTGCTTGACAAGGGGTTTATTCGACCTAGCACTTCGCCTTGGGGTGCACCAGTATTATTTGTGAAAAAGAAGGATGGAACCTTATGCCTGTGTATCGATTATTGGGAATTGAACAAGGTAACAATAAAGAACAAATATCCCCTACCCTGTATTGATGACTTATTTCACCAGTTGCAGGGATCACAGGTGTTTTCTAAGATTGATTTGAGGTCCGGGTATCATCAGTTGAAAGTTAAGGCAGAAGATGTTGAGAAAACCGCATTCAGAACGAGGTATGGACATTTTGAGTTTCTTGTTATGCCATTTGGAGTGACTAATGCTCCGACAGCATTTATGGACCTAATGTACCGAATTTTTAAAACCTACCTTGACGAATTCGTTGTGGTTTTTATTGATGACATTTTGATATATTCTAAAGATAGACTTGAACATGAACATAATTTGAGAACTGTCCTACAAATACTTCGGGAAATGAAATTATTTGCTAAGCTAAAGAAATGTGAGTTTTGGTTGGATGAAGTTGTTTTCTTAGGGCATGTTATCAACAAAGAAAAGATTCCAATGGACTCACAGAAAATAGAAGCAATTGTGAATTGGCCCACACCGACAAATGTAACAGAGGTCCGCAGTTTCATGGGCTTGGCCGGGTATTATAGGAGGTTTGTGAAGGACTTTTCGAAATTAGCTGTGCCTTTTACCCAATTGACACGAAAAGGGCAACCGTTTGAATGGAACGACGAAAAAGAAATTGCCTTTCATGAACTGAAAACAAGATTGACCACTGCACCAATTTTGACACTACCTTCAGGTACGGAGAATTTTGTAATTTTCAGTGATCTGTCTTATAAAGGTTTGGGTTGTGTGTTAATGCAGAACAGAAAGGTTATTGCTTACGCCTCCCGACAGTTAAGGCCACACGAGAAGAATTATCCAACACATGACCTAGAATTGGCCGCAATTGTTTTTGCTTTGAAAATCTGGCGGCATTATCTGTATGGAGCAAAGTGTGAAGTCTACACGGATCACAAAAGTCTGAAATACTTCTTCACGCAGAAGGAGTTGAATATGCGACAGGAGATTCTTTGGGCGATAAAGGATTATGATTTAGAGATTCAGTATCACCCCGGGAAAGCTAACACAGTTGTTGATGCCTTGAGCAGAAAATCAACGGGGAGTATGGCTTGTTTGCTTACTAAACAGAAAGAGATCTTACAAGATTTTGAGAAGTCTGAAATTGAAGTGGTAATGTGTGAACAGAGCGGATTGATAGCCGCTATTACAGCTGAGTCGGCAATCATTGATGAAATCAAACAGAAACAAAAAGATGATGAATTCCTCAAGAAGGTGATAGATGAATTTGAGACAAGTTCAAAAGCAGAGTTTGGCATTGTAAATGAAGTGTTGAGATTTCGAAACCGAATGTGTATCCCAGACATTCCGGAACTAAAGAAGAGGGTTTTAGATGAAGCCGACAAATCAGCGTTTGCTATGTATTTGGGTAACAATAAAATGTATCGAGATTTGAAACTGACCTATTGGTGGCCTAAGATGAAGAAAGAGATTGAAGAATATGTATCCAAATGTCTTCAGTGTCAGCAAGTTAAAGCTGAACATCAGAAACCAGGCAGTCTACTGCAACCTCTCCCTATTCCTGAATGGAAGTTGGAGCATATGACTATGGATTTTGTTGTTGGCTTACCTCAGACTTCTCGAGGTATGGATTCTATTTGGGTTGTAGTTGATAGACTGACTAAATCTGCACATTTTCTGCCTGTCAAAATTACATTTAATGCTTATAGATTGGCTACTATTTATGTTGATGAGATCGTCCGTTTACACGGAGTTCCGGTATCTATTGTGTCGGATAGAGATTTGAAATTTGTATCTAGATTGTGGAAGAGTTTGTAGGAAGCTATGGGGATAGAACTAAGGTTTAGTACTGCATTTCACCCACAGACAGATGGGCAATCAGAATGAACCATACAAACTTTGGAAGATATGCTTTGGATGTGTGCTTTGGATTTTCAGGGGAGTTGGGAAGACTATTTGCCACTTGCGGAATTTACTTATAATAACAGCTTTCACTCCAGCATCAGTATGGCACCATACGAGGCTTTGTATGGTAAAAGGTGTAGATCACCAAATTGTTGGACAGAGGTTGGGGATAGAGCTTTACTTAGGCTTAAAATTGTGCAAGATACTTCTGAGAAAATCAAAACTATTCGGCAAAGGCTCAAAATAGCTCAGGACCGACAAAAGAACTATGCGGACGTTCGAAGAAGACCTCTTGAGTATGAGGTCGGTGACTACGTGTTTATCCGTGTGTCCCCCAATGAAAGGCCAAGTAAGGTTTGGAAAGAATGGCAAGTTGTCGCCCCGTTACATTGGGCCGTTTCAGATTCTGGAAAGGCTTGGTCCAGTTGCTTATAGAGTTGCTTTGCTACCAGGATCCGAACAAATCCATAATGTGTTTCACGTGTCGATGTTGAGGGGTTACCTCAAAGACCCGTTTTATGTGATTGATTATCACCGGATAGCTATTGATGAAAATATGAAATACGTCGAATGGCTGAAACGAATCATTAACCGGCAAGTGAAACAACTGAGAAGCAAGTCCATCCCAATGGTGAAAGTGGAATGGAAAGAACACTATGGGATGGATGCCACGTGGGAATGAAATGCAACTACGCTATCCACATTTGTTTCCCGATGAAGGTAAATTAAGTTTGGAGGACCAAACTTCCTAAAGGGGAGAAAACTGTAATATCCTTATTATGTAGTATGCTATTTGGTCCTTAACATGAATATGATTATGTGTTTGATATGATTTTGTATGCCATTATGTGAAAATATGTGGTTTTGAATTTCTATCTGTTCACTGTAGGAATATCTGTTTGATTGTCTGCTTTAGAAATTAAATTGAAGGCCCTATCAGACACTGAAACCGAAATTGGTCGCGCCATTGTGATTGGCATAATTTTTAGAGCCCATAGTGAAGTTGAATTGAAAAATTGATTTGGACCAGATTAAATTGATGAATTAGTGCCCAATTATTTATTATTATTAAATTGGAATTAGTGGGACTTTATATAAAGGGCCATATACACTCTCATGGTTTTTTTTGAGCTCAAAATCTGAGATATACATTTGAGAGGGTGAGAAGGCCGGCTATAGAGAGAGAGAAAGGAGAATTGTGCAATTTTGGCCTTGAAGCTTGATAACTTTGAAGCTATACTCAAGAATTTGCTATTGATTGGAAAAATTGAGCCTCTAGGTAGGTAATTGATCTTGAATTCAAGTTTGAATAATGGTCAAGAACATGGATTAAATTCATTATAAGGAAATTGAGTTGATTTTGTTATATTTGAAGTCATGGAATGCATGCATGTGCATAATAGCCATGAATTTGTATAGTTGAGCATGAAAAATATGATCCATGTAGAATTGTGGCTAGAATCCATGCTTGTGACCACCATTTGTACAATTTGAGTTGAAATGGAAGTTATATCTCACATGCATGTACCATTCATAAGAAGTATGAGCTTGAATGCATGAAATTGTTATGTTGAAAGTGAATTTGGTGTAGATTGGGACATACATGTGATTAATTTGTGAAATTGAGCTCCATTGTGTTGTAATTTGGTGTTGGTATCATGTTAGTATATGATTATGTGAAGTTTGAGCCAAAAGCATGCATCTAGAACCATTGAATGTCGAATTGGAGCTCAAGAACATGTTCTGGAAAATCCAGAAAATTTGATGTCTGCTCGAATGGGGGAAACCACCGCTCGAGCGTGAATTTCGTGCGCCCAGTATTTTTGCAGAATTGGATGTCCGCTTGAGCTGGGAAGTTTACGTTCGAGCAGGGAGCTATGTAGACAGACCTTCAGCTCGAGCGCCAGACTTCACGCTCGAGCGTAATTTTGATGCATCCAGCACTTTTGCAGACCTTATGAATCCACTCAAGCGAGGAAGTACACGCTCGAGCGAGGACCCTGTTTTCTGAAATTTTGAAAAGACATTCTGAGTTTCTTTTTCCGTCCTCTTTCACTTCTAAGTACTCTTAGGCATGCATTGAGCATTTTATTTAAAGAGATAATAATGAAGCTTAAAGAGGAGAATGTAAATTTAGAATGGATTGAATTGTTGTGACCCTTTTGTGTTCATGGAATGTGTAGGGTTGAGCTCCAGGGCAAGCCAACCAACCGATCACTGTGAGTAATATCTTAACAAGGATATTTGAAATATGTTGTTGTCCAAATTACTTACTTCTATGTAAGTTTTATAAGTTCGTTGATTCGATTAGTGGACAATGTTGCTATGCCAAATGAATGGGCCAGAGGCCAGTTTGATCTGAATGACAAAGTGAATGGGCCAGAGGCCGTTTTGACATGAATGAATGGGCCAGAGGTCGTTTTGACATGAATAAATGGGCCAAAGGCCGTTTTGATATGAATAAATGAAAATATGAATTGGGCCCAAGGTCGTTTGAAGCATATTGTTCTACATACCGTTTGTATAACTCCTTTATTTGATATTATTCACTAGGCTTTCATGTGTTTGTAGATGAGCCAAGAGAAGCCCAAACCCAGCTCCAGTGAAGTCTGTGAGGAACAACAAAGGTTTTGAAGAGTCAGCCCTTGCGTCTCACGCACGAGACTCGTCTTCGCATTTTTGTCATTTTGTTTTATTTTGTCATGCGGGCGAAGTCTTTGAATATGTTGTATATAGTTTTCTTGGGTTGACTTAGACTTATATAATCCTGTATGTACAGAACCTTGTGTGGTACATATTTTGTAGTGAGTTATTAATATGCATATGTATGATTTGTTATGATGTGCCATGTAAGCATAGCTCTATGGATAAAGTTTTAAATTGCTTCCGTTTGGCCCCCGTTAACTCTGTTAAAATACGTTTTGTCTGGTCTGAGGCCGTAGGTAATCTCATGATTACTGGCCGGTTATGTCCTTAACCCACGGGAGTGGGTTTGGGTCATGACAAGTAGGTCCGTGGAGTGGCTACGGGAGGCAAGGGCAAGTTAATGTTATAATTTAAAAATAAAAATATTAATAAAAATTATAAATAATATAGCATATTATAAATAGGCATTTGTAATAAATGAAATTTAGAAGAGTTAAGATGAGAAATAAATAAACAAAATGAATGCTAAGTGTAATATTTTGAATTTTAATTTTGTCATAGTGTTGATACGTATATATATATATATAGTAAATATAAATAGGAAGAGGTTTGGGGCGGATTAGAACAAGGTGAGGGAAACAAAACTTGTTCCCACCTTACTTCCTTACATGTTCCCACCACACTTCTTTATTGGGGCAGGGAAAACCCATATGCGGCTGTATAGAGAATGTGGGGCTGGAGTGGGGTACAGAAAACTGGTCATCCTTACTTACACAAGGTCTTTTTTTGAAAAATAAAAATCATATGAACGCTTGACTCGACTTAAGTTGTAGCTCAAGTGGTCTCATAAGAACATATAGGTGTCAATGAGATAAGATCTCAAGTTCATGTTAATGGAGTGATATCAACTTACTGTAATAATTTAATTCTACTATCCCATCGACATGTTATCCTATGACTATCTATATTATATATTAAGTAAAAATGAGTTTTTAACCCCCAAGACCTGTGAGAGTTTCAACATCTCAATCTGAATTTTCTAAATTTTTTATTTAAAAAAAAAAAAAAACTCAGCATTTATTGATTTGGTTAAAATTCTCTGATCAGCGTTTATTAACTTTTTTCAATCCACATGTCTTTCCACATGATAGCATTTATTGATTTGGTCAAAATTTCCTGATCAGTATTTAAAATCCTCTCATACAAATAATTATAGATACAATCTGTGTATAGTTATTGCAGTACCCTTTTCAACTTTTTCTATACATTATGATTAGCGATAAGATTATTAAATTATTTTTATAAAAAATCTTTAAAAATATAATTTATATATTAAAAAAAATTAAAATAAATATAAATATTTATAATTATTCTATACATAACCCAGATGATACGTTAATATATATATCAAAGGCATGATTTAAAAAAATTTACTTGACAATAAAGACTACCAATCAAAGTCTAAAAATCAATGTATAGGATAACCTTTACGTAGCATCATTTAAAAAAGAGGACCAGTTATAAACTTTATTCATAAAATTGTGTGCATAGTACATAGCATGATAGTTATAAATAGATTGACAATTTGACGGGGTGGTACTTCTCCATTAATGTTTTTGTTTTTCTCACTTTTGTTTTTTGGTTCTTTGTTTTAAATTTTCTGTATGGTACATGTGATGTGTTAGGTATAAATAGATTGACAATTTGACAAGAGTGGCACTCCCCATTAATGTTTTTGTTTTCTCACTTTTCTTCTTCTTCTTTTATTTTTTATTTTTTTTATTATTATTATAATATATATAATTGTATGATAAAATATATACTTTGCTGTCGATGGTGCAATCCGCACCTTTTTCTTGTTTATATTTTATTTTATTATTTATATAATATAACATAAATTATATTAAGATATGATATATACAACAATTTATATATAAACACATAAAATATATAGAAATATAGAGAATCATGTAAAATTATAAAATAATACAAATTAATAGATTAATAAAATATATTTTAACAAGTTAAATGTGTAATATTTAGGCTTCAATCGTCTATCTAGACAAACACATACAAAATTATTTTTTTTCTTTTCCTTTTATTTTTTTTGTACTATCTATCTAACCAAATTAAGCTTTAAAAAAACTTAGATTGTGTCAAAAAAATTGTGTAATGCATGATTTTCATTTTGTCTTTTTATAATTAGAGCAATGCTATATGCACTAAAACTCTTATTAAAAGAATGTGTCCAAACATCATTGGATGTCCGAGTACTATTTTTGACAATCAATCATATTTAGTCTCTTGTCTGTTTAGTAAGATTTTTAGTTTTAGGTATTTTGTGATTAGCAATCCTGGTAGACAAAACTCTATTCAATTATAATTGTATTCGCTCTTTTGTTTTTATGAAAATGAGAGTATTTAGATGTAAATTCAACCAATTTACAATTTATGCTCGAGCAGAGTAGTTTGTGTTAAAGGAAAGGTATGTGCGCTCGAGCAGGGAAGTCATTTATGCTAAAGCGGAGAAATGTGCGCTCGAGTGATCAAGACATGCTTGCTGCTTCTCAAAGTCTCAGAGAAAAATTCTGCAATATCAAAAAGTTCGCTTAAGCGACCAAATGTGCACTCTAGTGATTTAAGACGATTACAGCCATTTTAAAGTGCAATTTTGGACAAATCTTAGGAAGACTCAAAGATATTCATTCCTGAAGTGCGAAAAACAAAGAGAGTTCTCTAGTGTGATCTATATATGTACCTTGATGAGTTGAGAATGATCTATGGATCAACAAGCTTTACATTTGTTAGGTTTAATTCTTGGCAATCCCGTTTGACAAGGATTTCTATAAGAAGTTGATTTTCTTTCAAAACTAAGATTACTTTTGGATGTGTATAAGTAATTGGATTTCTTCCAAAACTAGGATTATTTTTGGATTTTCTATAAATAGTTGGTTTTCTCCCAAAACTATTTAATTCCTCCAGATCTTCTTTTTGGTTCTTAAGGTTTATATCTGGGGATATTTTGTTAGTTTTCTTTGATATTTTATTGAGTATTCAACTCATGGTTTAAAGAGAGTACATCAAAGGTTTTGTTTGTTATACACAAGAAAGAGAGAGTTGTTCTTCGGTGGATTCTGAAGAATTCGAGCACAAGCTTGATTGGATGCAGGTGGCTCATTGTAAAGACAATTCTGAGGTGAAGACGAGGTTGGAAGAGGCACATAGAGGTTGGTTCAATTAGGCGTGGATTCGCTAGGTAATTGAGAGTATACCTGTGTAATTCCTTTAAATCTTCTTAATGGATTGTTTTGTGGCTGTTGCCCATGGTTTTTTAATCACAGTTGGAAGTGTCCAATTGTGATTTTTCCATATTAATATCGTTGTGTTGATTTGTCTTGATTGTTTGATTGGGATTGTTATATACTGCTTAAAATTGTTACATAATCACAAATCAATATCTAGGGGATTTCTAGATTTTTCAATTGGTATCAGAGCGGGTCGCTCTATTTTTTTTACAAATCTTTTAGAGCGAGATCTTGTTTGATTTGTGATAATGGATACAATTCGTGAGGGAAATTCTATGGAAAAAAAAAATCGAAAAAGATTTTCTTAATATGGTTTTGCAAGCTTAAATTTTTTGAGTGGTCCTTGGTGCATATTGGAATTGATAAGAATATCCATTACATGTTAATATGTGTGTGCTTTCTGTGGTCATTACTCATTTTGGAGTGTGTGTTCTTTGATTAGTATGTCTCATTCTGTACACACTCTTGGATTAGCAAATAGCAGAGTCTTCCGCCTTAGTGATTATTTTTTCTCTATGGACTTCTGGCATTGTATCTTTTGCTTTTCTAGAGGAATTGACCTATATTAGCATATCATGGGTGATGTTGAGTCTTTTAACTATCTTCCATCTTTTTGCATCTCCATGGCTTTCCCCTCTGTTCAAGCATGAGGAAAAGGCTACCTCAGAGGCACTAACTAGGCTATTCTTATTATATCTATGCTTCTCTGATTCGGTTTCCATACTCTTGAGTGTGTCAGCCACCAATGAGTGTGAGAAAGAAAGAAAAAATGTACAAAAGAAAGAAAAGAAAAAGTGTGAAAAAGAAAGAAAAAAAATGTGCAAAAGAAAGAAAAGAAAAAATGTGAAAAAGAAAAAAAAATAAAGGATTCATTATTGAGGGGGAGCCTCTGCCTTTACTCAACAAATACCCCTTGATTCCTAGTGGTTTAACTTTCCTGTATTGTGCTTAGATTCTCTTGTCGGATGTCCAGCTTTCATATCACTACTAGGATTGAATCTAGTGTTTGTCAAACTCCAAGAGTCACACACACACTTTTATCATGGGATCTATGCTTTTCACATAATGCATTACTTTCTTTTATGAGGAATTTTTTAAGGGTTGTGCACATTGTGTTTTTAAGTAATTGTGCTTCTTGGATAATCTTGTGTGTTTCAAGGTACAAATCTAAAATTTCTTGCTTGCTCCACCATATTATTTTTGTCGATTTTTTTTCTTGTTCATTGTTTTTAGTGAGGGGGAGTTTGGTTTATCATTGCAAGAGTTTGTTAACATAAACACTTTGTTTTGTTTGGTACGGGAGATTGGCATTAGTTGGTTTGCATGTTGATTTGCATTGGCTTCTTTATTGTTTGAGCTTCCTTTGTCAATTCGTGAAAAAAAAAAAAGGGGATTAATGTTATCTGGTGTTTCTTAGGATTTCATGTATTCATGTCATGTGTCGGGTGCATAAGTCTTAGTTTTCATCTATCCATGTTACATGTTCTTAAAATCTTCAAGCCGCATTTATTCATGTTTTCCATCTCATGCTTCAAGATAATCTTGTCATATGTTTATTGCTTTTTCATATACTCTTGTGGCACTAATAGTTGTTTTGGAGATTGTGGCATTAATAGTTATTTTGCAAATCAAAAAGAAGTTTGCATTCGTTGGCTGTAATGGGTTGGAGTGATTAGGATTTTATTTGTTAGGTGTGTTTTGTCATGGCATTGCCAAAGGGGGAGATTGTTAGGTTTTATTCTTGGCAATCCCGTTTGACAAGGATTTCTATAAGAAGTTGATTTTCTTCCAAAACTAGGATTACTTTTGGATTTCTATAAGTAATTGGATTTCTTCCACAACTAGGATACTTTTGGATTTTCTATAAATAGTTGGTTTTCTCCCAAAACTATTTAATTCCTCCAGATCTTCTTTTTGGTTCTTAAGGTTTATATCTGAGGATATTTTGTTAGTTTTCTTTGATATTTTATTGAGTATTCAACTCATGGTTTAAAGAGAGTACATTAAAGGTTTTGTTTGTTATACAAAAAAAAGAGAGAGTTGTTTTTCGGTGGATTCTGAAGAATTTGAGCCTGAAGCTTCGGTGGATTCTGGAGTGGCTCATTGTAAAGACAATTCCGAGGTGAAGACGGGGTTGGAAGAGGCACATAGAGGTTGTGTAAAGAAAGTATAACGCAGCGGAATAAAAATTTCGGTCATACCTTTTCGAACAGAGTCTGAATTGAAGGATCTCGTGGGTAAATCACGTGCTTCTTGAATCTGGTCAATCAACCTAGCAATGGGGTGATATTACAATAGTGAATATCACCCACACAAACCACAGTGCAAATGGCTTTGATCGTTGTTTTTGGGAGAGAGGTATATGGGAGAAACTGTATATGGGAAAAACTCAGATCATATGTTGTTTCTCTCTTAATCACCCATAACCCATATATCAGATATATAATGTGTTATTATTATCTATCCATATCAGTTAATGGAGATAATATTCAGATCTCGAGTGGTTATCCTAAATAGGTTTGAATTCAATTTCAAAACCTATTTGGATAAGGTTCAAATTCAAATTCGAATGGTCATGCCACATGGGCGCCCATTTCTAACATCTTCCACTCGCACATGAGTTGGCATGACACTGCCACATCTCTATCTCGATCTCCCTAAAAATGAACAATCTTATACTAGCCAATGCACTGCAGTGTGGCCGAGAACACCTGCATGTGGGAGCTGTATACTAGAAACTCAATATGAGTCAGTATAGAGACATCAACCCAAAAAGAACAGAAATAGTGTCTTATGTACCCAGACCCATCTAGCTACATCAGTCCAAAAAACATCTCTAATCCCTCAAAGAGCATGTTTGACTCTCCTAGGTCCCGCATTATATTCACACCCAATCAGCATCCTTTACAGAGCGATGTGAGTTGTCGACAGTGAATATAGAGCAGAGATGTAGAACTAGATGATCTTCCCTTCACCCTCATATCATTCAATTTGAAATTGACCGCTTTCCCAGTAATGTCCCTTAAAGCCGAATCATACATGACCGCAGGCAACATACCAAAGTAGCCGAACATCAACTCCTCATCTTATGACATAATCAAAGGTCACAAAAGGCACAAAGTGAAGTCATTTAGGGGAAAAATGACTTTTAGGACTCACACGGTGAAGAAGCAGGGATCCATTCTTTCACCTCGCTAACTGGTCGATAAGCACATGCAGTACAAATGCATGTTATAGTGGAGTTACTCTTTCAAAGAGTGATGTTAAACTCACACACCATACAGATCTTAGTCTAGTCGCTCTCAAGTCCCTTCCTAGCATCTAACTCGAATTCTCTATTTGTTCGCCTCTCAGGCATCAAATGAGATCTCGCATCTGGCTATTCATAACAGGCACATCATGGAAAAATGGGTACTTTCATATCCACGGTCGATCTCCAATCAAGACCTCATCTTGGCTCCAACCAAGGCGACATAGCTAGTGGATAATTTTAGCTTCTCTATTTGCTCCAAATATAATAAGCCACTAGTCTCATCCTTACTCGCTACCTAGCGCTAAGGGCGACTGCTCGTGTGAGTGAGCCAATCTTGCCTGCTAACATCAATTTAATTATTTTGTGTTTGCTAATTCACAAACCATTGCAAAAGGTAGTAAACATAAATGTGTAATAGAAACAAATATGAATACTAATGGCATAAATATCCCCAAAAAAATAAGAGTTCAACTGAATACACAAAAAAAATCACCACCTACGTAGTCCCAAAGCCCTAACATGAGTAAGATAAACATCTCTAGCAATGGGCTTAGTCAAAGGGTCCGCAACCATGCGACTCGTAGGGATGTGCTCCAGGATCACTTCTTTCTGCGCCAAAATGTCTCTGATAAAGTTGAACCTCACATCAATGTGTTTGGTTCTGCCATGGTATTTAGGATCCTTAGCGTAAGCGAGTGCAGCCATGCTGTCACAATGGATAGTCACAGGGTCTGAAATGTGTGTGACAACATCCAAATGCTAAAGGAATCTCCTCAACCACACGGCTTCCTGAACGGCAGATGAACAAGCCACAAACTCAGCCTCCATAGTCGATTAGGCGATACAGGATTGCTTCTTACTGCTCCAAGAAATAGCACCATCGCTAAGCATAAAAGCATATCCTGAAGTAGACTTACGCTCATCTAGGTCTCCTCCCCAGTCAGCATCACAATAGCCAACTAGATGTAGATCTGAACTCTGGTAGCAAAGTGTGTAATCTGCAGTTCCTCTAAGATATCGTAATATCCTTTTAACTACTTTCCAATGAGCTGGTCCTGGGTTGGATTGGTAACGACTCACCAATCCGACTACATAACAAATGTCAGGACATGTACACATCATAGCATACATCAAGCTTCCAACAGCATTTGCATAGAGAACACGGGCCATCTTTTCATTTTCTTCTTGAGTCTTAGGACCCATATCAAGGCTTAGGTTCTCGCCTTTTGCAACAGGAGTGTCAATGGGTTTGCAGCTCTGCATCTGGAACCGCTCTAGAATAGTCTTAATGTAAGTCTCTTGAGACAAACCAAGAAGGCTCCTAGAGCGATCCCTAAGGATCTGAACACCGAGCACATAGCTCGCCTCACCCATGTCCTTCATCTCAAATGTAGAGGACAACCACATTTTAGTGGCGACAATCATCTCCTTGTCATTTCCAGCTAATAATATGTCATCTACATATAATGACAATATCAGAAAAATGTCCTTGGACCGCTTAACGTACACACAGTGATCTTCATCAATCATCGTAAACCCATTAGAAACAATGGCTCGATGAAATCTCAGATTCCACTGTCTGGATGATTGCTTTAAGCCATAAATAGATCGTTGAAGCTTGCAAACTTTGCGCTCCTGACCTACTGCTACAAAGCCTTTTGGTTGATCCATATAGATCTCTTCATCCAATTCTCCATTGAGAAATGCAGTTTCAACGTCCATTTGATATAGCTCTAAGTCCAACTGAGCTACTATGGCCAGGATTAGGCGAATAGAGGCAAACCTTACAACTGGTGAAAAAGTTTCCTCATAGTCCACACCCTCTCGTTGGGTGTAACCTTTCGCCACTAGGCGAGCCTTATACCTTTCTACGGAACCATCCGCCTTGCGCTTGACTTTGAGAACCCATTTGTTCCTAATAGTCTTGCGCCCTGGCGGTAAATCAACCAAGTCCCATACATGATTTTTCTTCATAGACTCTACTTTTTCATCCATTGCAGTACTCCATTCTTTACTAGCAGGGGATGAGAGAGCCTCTTTGAGATTCTTAGGCTCCATCTCATCACTCGGAGCAATCATGAATGCTTCCCCTTCAATCTCAAAACGACGACGGGGTATAGCTCCATGTTTGCTTCTACGTAGTTGAGAATCCTGAGAATCCTCATCCATTGGATCTAATCCATGGACAGGTAGATCGCTCCCACTGTCCCTAGGAGCTTGAAGAATTATTTCCTCATTCTCTACTAGGCTACTAGGTGCGCCTTCAAGTAGATCCTCCATCTCATAGAGTTCTACTTCTCTAGTTACCTCACCTCTGCTAGGGAAATCCTCCTCTAGGAAATCCACATCTCGTGACTCAATTTCAATCACACTTCTATCCGGATGCTCCCCAACAAACACATAGCCCTTAGAATGCTCACTATAGCGAATGAAGATACACTTCTTTTCTCTAGGGCCCAACTTCCCAAACTTATGAGAAGCGTTGTGTATGTAAGCTGCCGAACCCCAAGGCCGCAAATTGCCCAAATCAGGCTTTTTGCCAATCCACATCTCATATGGGGTGGAAAGAACTGATTTGGAGGGCACACGGTTAAGGACGTAGGCAGCAGCCAACAAAGCATCTCCCCAATAAGAAATTGGAAGATTAGCTTGCGCCATCATTGATCTAACCATGTCAAGCAATGTGCGATTCCTTCTCTCCGCTACACCATTTTGTTGCGGAGTCCTAGGAATTGTCAATTGCCTGATAACTCCTTTTTCCTCACAGAGCACTTTAAATTGCTCAGATAGATACTCACGTCCTCGGTCAGTCCTTAGAGCCTTAATGCTCTTGTCTAATTGATTCTCAACCTCATTAACATACCGTCTAAAGCAATCCAATGCTTCTGACTTGTGAGAAATCAAATAGACATGACCAAAACGCGTGCAATCATCTATAAATGTGATGAAATAAGGGGCTCCATGCCTTGCCCTCACATTCATTGGTCCACATATATCAGAATGAATAAGTTGCAATGGGATAGATGCCCTTATGGCTTTCCCAAATGGTTTCCTTGTTGCCTTTCCAGCAAGACAGTGCTCACAAGTAGGCAAAGTGACTCTAGCGAGTGGGCCTAAAAGACCTTCTCTAGCCAATCTAGTCATCCTGTCTTGCCCTATGTGGCCTAATCTAGCATGCCATCTCATAGAATCATTATCACAAAAAGATGCAATATTAGAAACAGAGCCATTGGCATTTTTATTAAGACTAGAATCATCCACATCCAAAACTAAAAAACCATCTAAAAGATAACAAAAACCATAACAAATTGTTCCCAAATAAATGCTAACACCATTATTCTCAAAACAAAAGCTAAAATCAAGGCTCATCATGCTAATAACTAAAACTAAGTTTCGCCGAATATCCGGAGCATAAAGAACATCATGAAGATACAAGGTCCGCCCTCGTTGCATTTCCAGCTTGAATGTGCCAATCCCAAGCACCTCTACACTGGACTCGTTCCCCATGTAAACTTTTCTGCTCCCAGCAGGTACTCGGCAATACTCAACGAACCCTACTCTGTCCCTTGCGATGTGGTCTGTTGCTCCGGAGTCTACAACCCAAAAATGAGGAGAATGAGCAATTAATACTTGACTAGACACAAAGCATTGAATGCGAGAAATTAAGTAAGGGAGTACCTTCTTCTACTCAGGGTAGTCCTGAGCGAAGTGTCCTTCTTTGTTACAGTTAAAGTATGTCAATTTAGCCTTTGCCTTCTTACCACCTCTCTTGCCCCTACGCTTGAAATTTCTAGCGCCATTGAGCTTAAGCGCAGCTGCTCCTTGCTTCTTAGGGACACCTTTTGCTTTTCCACGTTTGAACTGAGAAGTCCTACGTGAGCTTGACTCAACCACCATAGCAGAACCATCAGACTTATCCGCCTCAAGGCGTTCAGCCTCTAGCTCTAAATGACACGATATGTCTTCGAATGTTTTCACATTCTCATTATGCATCATGTTCTGCTTCATTTGCTCCCAAGAATTTGGCAGAGAGCGTATCACAGCCTGTACTTGCTGCTCTTGAGTCAAATTGTGCCCAGTAGCCGCAAGCTTATGTATCATAGCTGACATGACTCTCAAATGCTACTTCATCGAGTGATACGCCCTTTTCTGATATGAGTCAAACTTCATAGTCAGCCCACGTAGCTTTGCCAAAGAGGTAATACCAAACTTTTGCTTGAGAGCTTCCCACATCTCAAATGCAGTCGGGCAATGCTCAAACTCATTATTCAAGTCGTTGTGCATGCTGCTCAACATAGTAAAGCGCGCATACCGATCTTTGTTACGCCAAGTCTGAAAGGCTTCAAGATCACGACGATGTTGAGCTGTATTGCCCTGCTCTGGCTCAACCATCACTTGTTCAAGTGTGGTCAACACTTCTTGCTCATTGAGGAGGTATTGGATCTTACAGCGCCATATATCATAATTGTCGCCATCCAATTTCTCTCCCTTAGTGAAGTCTGCCACCACTGTCTTAGCAACCATTTCTACATACAGAGTAAACAAATGTGCAGGGGATATTAATGATAGCAACACAAAACAAAATATTTTGCAGCAAAAAAAATCTAAATTAAATAATGATAATTTTACACATGTCTCAAGATCGAAAATTTGCTATGCTCGTAATCATCTCTTGCGCCTCTAGTGATAATTATCAAAATTTAATTTAATTCCATGCGCAAAAAACAATCAAACAATCTCCCACTACTTATGGCATATACAAAGCATGATAAAATCCATACAATAGCATCTCATTGTAAATTTACAAACAACTCATGCTATATTTATTTAATAATGGAATTCAAATAAATAAATAAATAACTAATCATGCTTCTCTAATTACAACATATTACAAACCCAAAAAATATGCTATATTCAATAATCAGATTATGCCATAATTAAAGTGTACATCATTTTGAAATTTTCTGGAATTTTAAATAACTAATAAACACAAATAAAATTAGAAATAAAAAATCCAGAAACTAATAAACTGAAAAAATATTCAGATTATGCCATAATTAAAAATGTACATCATTCTGAAATTTTCTGGAATTTTTCTGAAATATTCTGGAATTTTAAATAACTAATAAACACACATAAAATTAGAAATAAAAAATCCAAAAACTGATAAACTGAGACAATATTACCACTAGATAGTAAAACATTTCAAAAGTCTACAATAAAAATTTTAACCCCAGAAAATTATTTATGTAATACCAGAATCATTTTAAAGCATAAAAAATGAATTATTAACACAGAAAAAATATTTTTATTTTCATAAAATTTTTAAAATTTTATGGAATATAGAAAAATTAATTCTGAGTCTAACAGTACAAACCATGCATAAAACAAATATGTAATGAATTAATAATGACCATTTAACGCGATACAGAATTAAAAAACAGAACAAGCGATTGCCTTAGGCATCGCCAGCCTGCCAAGCCACGGAGAAAACGGCGCGGCTCGGTCTGTGACTCAACACACGGCTCGAGCGTTTCTACTCGACGCCGACAATTAATACGCTGGGCGCTGGCAGCGACGTGGCTACAGCTGACAGCGCCTGTGGCGTGGCATGGCATGGCGTTGGCAGCGGAAGCGTGAAGGCCAGAAAAAGCGCGTGTGAGCGACTCACTGCATTGGGTGGCACGTGCATACCACGCGCCGCCTTCCAAGGTGTTTTCTGGTCCGATTTTTGTACTGCCGGACTTCTTTTTTCAAAATAAAACCATTTATGGTATTTAAAAAGGCATTAATGAACATAAAAAAAATATTTATGCTCTTAATCTAATAAAATAGATTTTTTTTTCTCCTTTATTAACATTCATGTATATAATGTATACATATACACATAAAAATATACACATGATTAAATGAAACACGAAAATATCTATTAAAGCTCTGATACCAATGTAAAGAAAGTATAACGCAGCGGAATAAAAATTTCGGTCATATCTTTTCGAACAGAGTCTGAATTGAAGGATCTCGTGGGTAAATCACGTGCTTCCTGAATCTGGTCAATCAACCCAGCAATGGGGTGATATTACAATAGTGAATATCACCCATACAAACCACAGTGCAAATGGCTTTGATCGTTGTTTTTGGGAGAGAGTCAGTATATGGGAGAAACTGTATATGGGAAAAACTCAGATAATACGTTGTTTCTCTCTTAATCACCTATAACCCATATATCAGATATATAATGTGTTATTATTATCTATCCATATCAGTTAATGGAGATAATATCTGTATCCTGAGTGATTATCCTAAATAGATTTGAATTCAATTTCAAAACCTATTTGGATAAGGTTCAAATTCAAATTCGAATTCGAATGGTCATGCCACATGGGTGCCCATTTCTAACAAGTTGGTTCAATTAGGCGTGGATTCGCTAAGTAATTGAGAGTATACCTGTGTAATTCCTTTAAATCTTCTTAGTGGAATGTTTTGTGGCTGTTGCCTGTGGTTTTTTAATCACAGTTAGAAGTGTCCAATTGTGGGTTTTCCACGTTAAAATCGTTGTGTTGATTTGTCTTGATTGTTTGATTAGGATTGTTATATATTACTTAAAATTGTTACATAATCACAAATCAATATCTAGGGGATTTCTAGATTTTTCAATATTAAAGATCATCTAGGGATTTTATCATTCAAATACACTTTCCTAAAGAGATGTTCATGGGTGGATTTCATCAACTTGAGCTTGGAACGTTTGGTGGATTCCAAAGTGTCTCATCATCATGAATTTGACATTGATGTTGGGAATTCAACGTTTGGTGAAGCAATTCCGAAGTGAAGACAATATTGTAAGAGACACAACGAGTTAGGTTCAATTTAGGTGTGGATTCACTAAGTAATTGAGGATTCTATTGTATAATTTCTGTGTCTTCTTAGTGAATTATTTTGTAATATTGTCACATAATTTTTATCACAATTGGAAGAGTCCAATTACTCCATGTTAAATCGTTGTGTCTTGTTCTTATTGCTTGATAGTAGATCTAATTCAATTCTCTCGTAAATGAATTAGATCAATGATTGTTTGATTGTAAATTGTTGATAATTGTTGATATTGACTCCTAATTACAAATAACAATCTAAAAGGTTTTTCAATTTTAGTAACAGTGCTAGAATTTCAGTCATACAAAGTTACATTTGTTATTTTGTATTGCAAAGTCGGGAGCACATTCTCTTCAATCACCGGACCGTATTGTTTAGGTTTGTGATGTCCATCACAGGTCTTAAATCGATGATCGAAATTGATGATTCAATAACTGCAATTAACCTAGTCTATCATATTTGTTTTCCAAAAAATGAATAGCTTAGTTTTCAAATACTATTTATAATTCATTTTTTGCAAATAAATGTCATAAACTAATATCACTACGGTTATTGAATCAACCTAATTTTTTTTCATGAATGATCTAAATACTGCCCTCGTTTGGCATGTTGGTTTTGGGGGTTAAAATGTTAAAATAGTCACAAAAAAGATAAAATATGCTAAAAAACTAATAAGATAAAATGTCACATTTAAACCATAATTATTTCACTTTTTCTCTCACAAAAGTCAAAAAACCTAACCCAAACGAGGCTTTTTAGCCTATGTTAAAATATTCAAAAAGCCAACCTACTTTCCAAACGAAGCCACTATGACCAAAAAATTGAACGGTTTAAAGTATCAAAATGGAAACCAAGGTAAGCCTTACGGATCCGAACATTACTATCTAGTGCAAACTAGAGAAAAGCTTGTCCTTAAAATGTCGAAAAATTAAAATTAACAAATATAATTGCCTAAAAAATTGGGCACAGATCTTCAATTTCTAAATTCTTCTATCCTTGTGTCTTAACACATTTCTAACTATTATATCATATTTTAAGATTCAACTGACTCGAGATTTTTACTTAATTCAATAGTTAGTAGTTACGAATATATTAAAATAAGATAACAGAAAATTTTGAAGCCAAATCCCGTACCTCCTAAAAAAAGGTTAGGTAAATTACAGATATAACCTTTGAGGTTTGTCAAAACTATAAAAATTATAAATATTTCATTATTAGATTTTTTTATTTTTTTATTTTTTTCTATAACTGACCAAATGGAGCCATTCCTCCATTGGCCTTGTTCACTAACGCCCGTAATCGACCAAAATTAAATGGTTGGGACCATTATCAAACACCACTCACCACTCGGCGTCATCAATTCCTTACCAAAACTTTGTCCTCATCAATGGAAAATACTCGTTGTACCTTCTCTACTATTGTCATGTCAAGGGCTTCAATCTTATAAATGTGTCCATATGTATGGAGACAAGATGGAGGAGACGTTGGTTAGGGAAAATAACCAGGAAAATGGTTCGGACCCTACTGGGGGTGACTCTCAGGTTCCAGTGGACTTTGATTGGTCAATTTTTTTTTTTTTTTTTTGACCCAATGACCAACCCCCACGTGTGTGTGGGAGTGGTGGGAGTAGGACTTTAGTGGGGTCTCAATCAAAGTCCAAATAACAAAGGAGAAAAAGGAAAAAGGGAGGGACATGGTGGTAGCGGCCGGAGAGAAGGGATAGTGGTCATTGGGTGGTCAACAGTAATTTTTGACAATTGATTATTGGTTGGTGGTTCTCGAATATTTTGAAATTACTCGTTAACAAGTACATGTACATTTTTATTAGAATTGCATGTCATAAAAATGTATAATTATATTAAATTTTGTTAAGGGTTTTGATACAAACTCCCACAAAATTTAACCCTCATGAACTCCGCGCACCTGTGAAAGAGAGAGGGAAAAATAAAAATAAAAAATACATATGTCTTGTCCGCATCAACTGAGGGTCATGGGAATCACCAATTTTGGGAGTGTCAAGTATTAATGTCATTAAGATATTCATTAACAAAATTCTTATCTTAAAACAATAATAATAATAATTAAACCTAAATGCAAAATTATGTGGAATTGGGTTCATGGGAGTGGGTACACAAGGTTTTTTATTTATTTATTATTTTTTTGCTATACGATGTACGATAGGATCAGAACCGGCTTTAGGTTAAGGTCATTGAGGCGTATGCCTTAGGCCTAAAAAATTGGCCTAAAATAGGGTTCTAAATTTAGAAAAGTATTATAGTATATTACAAATATAAATAGGCCCAAATTATTTTTATTGTTTTAGGACCAATCTAAAGAACCAAAAAATATGCTGTTTAGCCCATATTTGTTTATAAGTGTAATTTAGTCCAACTGAAATTAAAATATATACAAAATGTTGGTGGTCCTTGCATGAGAAACACTACATACATATATAAAATGTTAGTGACCCAAAATAGGGCCCCTAATTTTTTTTTTCTTTTTTTATCAAATTTTAGTGGAATAAATAAATTTGTCCAAATTTTTTTTTACTTTTCTTGTTTATCAGATTTTAGTGGAATAAATAATTAATTCATTCTCAATCACATTCTTCTACAGCACATTCAATAAACAATAATGCAACCACACTCAACCACATTCATAAACAACATATTCAATAAACAACAATTAACTCAATACATATCCAATACATTTTAATTTAATAAAAGTTTCCTTAATTTTGGTAACTTTTTTTTTATTTTTTATTTTTATATGAATACATTTTGATAGTGATATAAAAAATGGTAATTTTTTTTTCTTTGTAAATATAAATCTCCGTTTTTGTTTTACCTTAAACTCCAAAAACTTAGGACTGGCCCTAAATAGGATGTGCAATAAAGACAACCAAAAAAAAAAAAAAGTCAGTCACTCCATCAATTTAAACTCTAACCTTTACTGTCTCAAAAAAACAATTATATAATCTACTGAACCAACTATCATGTCTAATTCTTTATTTTGTTTGCCAAACCTTTATTGTGAATTGTAATGAAAGTCATTTATTCATAGTTAAAAGGAGAAGAAGGTCAAAAGCCTTAATTGTACGCATGCAATGCAACACCACCTTCATTTAATTTTTAGTATATTTTGTTGCCAACCCTTTATTGTGAATTGTAATGAAAGTCGTTTATTCATAGTTGAAAGGAGAAGAAAGTCAAAAGCCTTAATTGTACGCATGCAATGCAACACCACCTTCATTTAATTTTTACTAGCATATTATTCCGGTTATGTACGGGGTATAAATAATCAAAATTTATTTTTTTAAATTAAATAATAATATAAAATTTATCTAAAATATGTAATAAAAATAATAGATAATCAATTAAATACATGCCATAATTTAATTAATAAAAATTAAATAATAAATTATAAAAGTTATATTTATGATAAAATATAAATACATTTCATTTTATAAGTTTTTTAATTTTAATTTACCATATGATAGTAATAAATTACATTTATTAATAAAATAAGATTTTAATATTTTCATAAAATTAAAAAAAAAAATAGTTGAGAGTTTGAACCTTAAAATACCCTATTGAATTGTAATTATATATTATATAGATATAGATTATTTAAAATTGAAAAATATAAATATAAATTACTCAATCATAATATATGTAAATCTCTACATAATATATATATATATATAAATATTTAGTGTGTATGAAAATAATGAGTTTTGACATTGACATGTTTGCTAAGTAGTAATGACCATAGTGGGGAAAAAAAAATGTTGTGAAATTTTAATTATATAAATCATTTTATACTTTATGGTGAAGAATTTTAAATATTTTAATCGAAAATATTTTACAGCGAGATATTTTTTGAGTGTGTGATTTATTAATTATTATTTTTTAATTGGAAACTCTTGTTTGTTTGATTTTATGGAAGGATTGATTTTAGGGAATGATTTTAGGAATGAAAAATGCATTCTTTGTGTGTTTGGTTTAATTTTGGGAGATAAGTTTTCAAAAAATATTTTGAGAAAAGAGTTTAGAAATTTTTATAGTTTGTTTAATTGTATATTTTAAAAATAATTTTAGAATTTTGAAGTTTGAGATGATTTGATATTTTGTTATAATTAAGTAGATGTATGTGAGAGAAAAAATGATTGAAAAAGAGAGAGGAGAGAGAAAAAATGATTGATTGATATGTAAGAGAGAGAAAGTGATTTTGAAAATTTTTTGCAAAAAATTACAAACCAAACAAAATTTCTAAAAACAATTTCCAAAATCTTTTTTTCAAAATCAAATCAAACAAGGCCAGTATGTGATTTATTAATTATTTTTTAAATTAAAATATTAAGAAATTTAGATCAACCATTTGGAGCTCTTATATTTCTTCTCATTAAAAACTTTTTATTTATATATATATATATAGACAGACAGATAGATAAATATGGAACAACCCCACAACAGGGACCTTTTTGAACTTCTAACTAGTGTTGTTCTCTCCTCTTTGGTCCTTTAAACATTAATGATGCCTAGCTAGCATATATCATAAGACGTGAGAAGTAGGGAAGGCAATCGGGCCGGACCGGATCGGATCGGGTTAAATTTAAGGAGGTGGTGGAGATATGACGAGAGTGGAGATATGTCGGTTACCAATAATATATTTTAATATTTTAATATTTTACATTTATATATACATATAAAAGTTATTTATTTATTATAACAATAATGCTTCCTACCTCCACTGGGGGTCGACCCCCAGTGAGGTGTCACTGGGGATTGGCAAAAAAAAAATAGTTTTTTTTTTTTTTTTTAAATAATTGCAGCAAATCGGAGGCCGCCACCTCACTGGGGGTCGACCCCCAGTGGGGGTATGAAGCAGAGTCCTTATTATAATCCGAGCGAGAAAAAAAGGAAAAAAAACCTTCATGAATTAAAGGGATGCGGAAGTAGGGGTGTGTATAATACTGCCGAAATCGTTAAAATCGCACCGAGCCGCATCGCCAAGGTAAATTCGTTATTATTTGTCAATCGAATTGTCGGTTTTTGGTAAAAAAAATGGCAAATTCTAGTGACACTTTTATCAATCTGCGGTTTCTATTTTTCTTCCAAACCGCACCTACCCGCACTGCTATTAAATCATGTTTTATAAGATTCTAAATTTTTTTTTTACTTAAGTTTGCTTGTTGTTCTATACCTTAGAATATAGTATTACATTATTACTCGAGGGGAATTCAAGATGTCAGTAATCCAAAATAAAGTTGGATTCCAATTCACTTTTCAATTTTTTTTTTTTTGGCCATGTTGCAAACTTGCATCAGCTCACTTTTCAATCTAAATACTTTTCAACAATAAACATTTTCAATATATTGTAAACCTTGAATGATATTAATTTTATGTATTGTATTTGATCATTGTAGCTTCCACAAATGCTTGTAATGAACTGATGGCATAATCGTTGATATTATCATGTTATTGCTACACTTGCTGCATCAGAAGAAAGTTTCGCAAGATGCTTAACATCACGGTATCTCTCGTCTTTTTTTTACTCTTTGATTTAAGTTTTGTAATTTGAATTATATTTTTTATAAACCACTAATCCGTCCGAACCGTCAAAGCAAATCCGCTATTATTTGCCAACCGAACCGCCGGTTTTTTATAAGAAAAATGACAAATTCTAGTGACACTTTTATCAATCCGCCACCCGCCATACGATTTCTATTTTTCTCTCAAACCGCACCGACCCGCACCGCGCATACCCCTATGTGGAAGTGGGCCAAATTACCATCCCTAATTGGAAGACTTATCAAGGAGAACAATATTAGTAGAATAACCATTTTTTACAACATATTTCTCTTATTACTTGTTTTTAAATTTCTTTTATATTGTCTAGAGGATAATTATAAATATGAAAAAAAATTTATATCAAACATACCCTGAAATTTTATGTTAAATCCATTTTTTGGATCAAACTTTGGGGGTTTAATCCAACCTTTTATTCTATTCTATGATAATTCAAGCTACACTACCACAAGTCTTTTTAGAATGGATAAATTACAAATACATCTCTTGAGGTTTAATTAAAATACAAATCGTTTTCTGTAGTTTTAAAAATTATATTCCACCCCCTGAGGTTTTTAATTTCATAACAAATCTTCCATTTTATTAATAAATTACAAAGTCAATTAACAGTTTTTAATAATGTTAAAAATATGTTTCAATTAATAATTTAGGTAATTTTATTATTATATAGGAGAACAATTATGAATTTTATTTTTTTAGTTAATTCTATTAAATAAAAAATTATAATAAGAGAGTATTTATAATTTTTTAAATCATAGGAGACAATCTATATTTTAAATAAATTTTAGATGGTGTATTTATAATTTATCGTTTTAGAATCAATCGATTCCCAAGTCATTCGTTCTCCCTGTCAAATTGAACAATTATAGCCTAGAATGAGCGGAAAAATAAATAACTCAATACAGCAACAAAAAAAATTCCAAAATAAGGAAGAAATAATTTTTTTCTTTTCACAAGAATTGCCCCCCTAAAAATGTAACACATATACAGCCATGATATACTAGGTTTGTAATAATATTGAAAGTGTTGCATAAAAGTAAACAAAAATGATTAAAAAAAATACAATCATCTTAACATTATTTTAAACAGGAATGCTACATACTACTAAAAGTGGTGCTCTAAAGCACTACTAATGAGTTGGTACGCACTAAAAAAAAAAAAAAAAAAAGCACAGCGGCACTGTAACAGTAGGTAGGGCCCACTACTACATCATTAGTACTACCACTAATTAGTGATCTTAAGCATTTTTGTATTTTAAAATAAAATGAATGTATTATTGGCATGTATTATTATATATAAAAAATATTATACTTATCATATTTTAATACTATATTTTGTTAATCATTTAATGTGGCACAACCAATGGGACTTGTGTTGTTTTGAAGCACGGTGCGTTGCCTGCTTGAAGCTGTTGTATCTCTTCTTTCCTTTTCTGTTATATCTATCTTTTTTTTTTGTCTTTTTTCTTTTTTCTCTTTTTTCAAAAGCCAAAAAAAATTTCACATGGATTTCATTAGGGTTAAATATTTTTTGGGTTCTCAAAATATGAGATTTGTGTTATTTTAGAACTCAATATTTAAATTATGTTAATTTAATCCCAATGTGTAAAATGTGTTTTAATTTGGTTTTTAAAAAAAATTCACATGGATTTCATTAGGGTTAATTATATTTTTGGTTCTCAAAATATGAGATTTGTGGCATTTTAGATCTCAATATTTAATTGTGTTAATTTAGTTCCAATGTATAAAATGTGTTTCAATTTGGTCCTCCAACCAAACTCTATCAATAGACATCATTAAAATTAAGGATAAATGTGTAACTTTAGAAATTAAACTGAAAGTATAATTTTTTACATGAATTTCTACATTAATGTCACATATCACAAGTCGGTCATTTTTTCTTAACGGAATTAGATTGGAAGACTAAATTAAAACACTTTCCATATATAAGGGATCAAACTGATACAATTTAAATATGAAACATTAAAATGATACAAATATTATACTCTATGGAATAAAAAATTGACTCTAAAATATAATATAATGGGTTAGGTTTCTCTCATGTTCACATATCAACACGGGAGAGCTTGAGGGGCCGTGTAGTCCACCATAAGTCCTGTTTTAATAATCCAAACCGTTTATTCTTTTATGACTCGTTGAGTAAAATATTCATGCAAAAAATCAAGATGATCGGATATTGATAACTATATATTTGAATCAAATTTGTATTATAAAAAAATTCTTAAAATTACATTTGTAGTTTATTTTATTAAAAAAAAAATATGATTCAAACATATAACTACCAATATCCAATCATCTTATTTTTTTACATGAACATTTTACTTAACGAGTCTAAAAAAGTAAACGGTTCGGATCATCAAAATCGATTCTAAAATGGACTCATTAAATTCAAACATACTCTCAAATTGATTTGGCAATTTGAAAGAAACTAAATCCTAATATAATAATATCTGCCCTTGGTTTGGTACCCCATGCATCAATGCAGCATGCTATAGGGTTTCCTAACCCAGGAGACTATCCACAATATTCATAAATGAATCCAATACTTTGCGGGGGTAATATATCTGCCCTTGGTTTGGTACACCATGCATTAATGCAGCATGCTATAGGGTTTCCTAACCCAGGAGACCATCCACAATCTTCATAAATGAATTCAATACTTTGTGGGGGAAATAAATAAATAAATGCAGTCATGATGCAATTATTTATATTTAAAGAAAATAATATATAAATTTACTTTCTAAATTTATTTTTTAGATTTAATGATGTGTAATTGATATAATTAGTTAATGATTAGAGAATATATGAGAAAGAATGTTGTCTTTAATATCTTAATTGATTTATAGTGATTTTGGTTTAAGACCCGACCCATTTGATATTCTGAATTTGGATTTTTTGGTTTTGTATTGCTATTCTTGTCTTATTCCTCTTTTTCCTCCTTGAGTTTGACTATTGGAATGTGTTGATTGTATTTGTAACATGTTGGTACCTTGTTTTTCAAAAACATTATTGCCCAGAATTTTGCTTTAATGCTTGAGCAGTCTTTGTGAACTCTCAGTACTTTTGCAGGCCTGCAAAACTACTGGGAGAGTGTATTTTACGCTCGAGCAGTTTTTCCTACGCTCAAGCGGTCGTGTGCTAGAGTGATGGTCTTTTGTCAGTAAAATAACTGGGAGTGTATATTTTACGCTCGAGCGTCACTTCTTGAGCTCGAGCGGTACAACTTATTGTGTCTGAACGCTCAAGCGTCACTTCTTGTGCTCGAGCAGACTGTGCGTATATCAGCTCGTAAAAAGTCACTTTTTACATTACTTTTTCATCTCTCTCTCTCTCTCTCTCTCTCTAAACATTTCAAAATCCTAAATCTAGAGCTCCTCTCTCTAGAACTTACTTTCTCTCTACAAATACATCAAGATCTACTCATTTCTCCACCTTATTTCGTTTGTTAAAAAGGTCGAACTCATATAGAGCTTCATTTTCATTTGAATAGAGTTGGATTTCGGCTTCATCTGAGTTTCATCTGTTCTTTTCTCGTCTTCTAACTTTGAGATAGGGATTCTCTACACTTTTTTATGATTTTTAACTTAACTATTTGTTTTTATAAAACAATCTTGTGATTTTAGAGGATTTTGAACAAACTTAGGGTTTTGGTTTAAAATCAAAGAGGGGTTTTCAAATGGATGTATTGAAGATGGTTGTGGGATTGAAAATGAGATTAAGTTGTGATAGAATTGTTGAATTGATACTTGAAAAGGATTTTGGAAGAAAAATGGGTTTTGCCCTAAATATCTCAAATATTTATTTTGTATAAATAAATAAAATTGATGTTAGAAATGTGAAATTGGATGAATATTTATATGGATGGTGGAGTTGGATATATATTATCACTCACATCTTGAATTTTGAAAAATTTATCTATATTGAGATTTTATATCTGTTTCGAAATATCTGTTTTGAGCTATCGGTGGAGGATAGCTATGATTGTTGTAGAAATTGCATGGGAATTAGGCGAATTGAAACTAAGTTCTCATTCATGTGCATTAAACATTGTTGCTCATTTAATACATTACAAATGTATATGATTTTGAGAAAAATTGATGAATGTGGAAAAGATGTGTGTATCACCAAATTAAGTTGACATGTGTGTTCAAGGTAAAAGTCCCGAAAAACGCGCGTATACATAAGTAATGGTTTCCGCGGACGAAATATTTATAAAATGGAATTGAATTCTACATTTTGTTGCTGGAAAGACTCCTCCTCTCACACAGAATTTTTTGTTGTCAAGATTATACAGTCAGTCTGCTCTTATAATATTCTTTCTGTGTGAGAGTGTTACTATTGTCAGTTTGTCAAAGCTAACTAGAAGGTGCTTCTGACTTAGCGGAGTCTAAATCGTCGTATCTTGAGAGACAGACACTGACATACCTCTAGCACCCATGGTGAGGCAGCGTTTGTGAAAAATCTAGAAATCTTAGATGTTGACTTGTGATTATGTAACAATTTTAAGCAGTATATAACAATCCCAATCAAACAATCAAGACAAATCAACACAAGGATTTTAACGTGGAAAAACCACAATTGGACACTTCCAACTGTGATTAAAAAACCACGGGTAACAGCTACAAAACAATTCACTAAGAAGATTTAAAGGAATTACACAGGTATACTATCAATTACCTAGCAAATCCACGCCTAATTGAACCAATCTCTATGTGCCTCTTCCAACCCCGTCTTCACCTCGGAATTGTCTTTATGATGAGCCACTCCAGAATCCACCGAAGCTTCAGGCTTGAATTCTTCAGAATCCACCGAAGAACAACTCTCTCTCTCTCTCTCTCTTGTGTATAACAAACAAAACCTTTGATGTACTCTCTTTAAACCATGAGTTGAATACTCAATAAAACATCAAAGAAAACTAACAAAATATCCCCAAATATAAACCTTAAGAACCAAAAAGAAGATCTGGAGGAATTAAATAATTTTGGGAGAAAACCAACTATTTATAGAAAATTCAGAAGTAATCCTAGTTTTGGAAGAAATCCAATTACTTATAGAAATCCAAAAGTAATCCTAGTTTTGGAAGAAAATCAATTTCTTAAAGAAAAGCTTGTCAAACGGGATTGCCAATAAAAAAAACCTAACAATCTTCCCCTTTGGCAATACCGTGACAAAACACACCTAACAAATAAAATCTTAATCACCCCAACCCATTACAGCCAACAAACGCAAACTTCTTTCTGACAGTCAAGATCTGCAAAACAACTATTAATGCCACAATCTCCAAAAAAACTATTAGTCTCACAAGAGTATATGAAAAAGCAATAAACACATGGCTAGATACATGAATAGATGCAACTTGGAGATTTTAAGAATATGTAGCATGAAAACCTGAAAACTAAGACACATGCACCCAATACATGGCATGAATGCATGAAATCCTAAGACACATGAAAAACACATGAAATCCTAAGACATATGAAAAACAACTTTCTCCCATTTTTTTTCACGAATTGACAAAGGAAGCTCAAACAACAAAAGCAAAATCATAAACCACACAAGCAATAACATGATAACGACTGACCGAACTCCCCCTTACTAAAAACAATGAACAAGAAGAAAACGACAAAAAATAATATGGTGAAGCAAGCAAGGAAATCCAAATTTGTACCTTAAAAGCACGCATGATTATCCAAGAAACACAATTACTTGAAAACACAATGTGCATAGACTATAGAAGATACCGCATGAAAGAAAGTGATGCATTATGTGAATAGCATAGATCCCATGATAAAAGTGTGTGTGTGACTCTTAGAGTTCGACAAATGCTAGATTCAAATCTTAGTAGTGATATGAAAGTTGGACCTCCAACAAGAGAATCTAAGCATAACTACGGAAAGTCAAATCACTCGGAATCAAGGGGTATTTGGTGAGTAAAAGCGAAGGTTTCCCCTCAATCAATGAATCCTTTATTTTTTTTCTTTTTTTTCACATCTTTTTCTTTTTCTTTTCTTTCTTTTGCATATTTTTTTTTTCTTTTTCACATTTTTTTTTCTTTCTTTTGCACACTCATTGGCGGCTGACATGCTCAAGAGTATGGAAACCGAACCAGAGAAGCATGGATATAATAAGGATGACTTGGTTGGTGACTCTGAGGTAGCCTTTTTCTCATTGCTGGACTACAAAGAATTGAGGGGAAAGCCATGGAGATGCAAAAAAATGGAAGATGGTTAAGAGACTCAACATCACCCATGATATGCTAGTATAGGTCAATTCCTCTAGAAAAACAAAAGATACATTGCCAGAAGTCCATAGAAAAAAAAAAAAAAAAAACGATCACTAAGATGGAAGATTCCGATATTTGTTAATCCAAGAGTGTGTACAGAATGAAACATACTAATCAAAAAACACACACTCCAAAATGACTAATAACCACAGAAAGCACACATATATTAACATGTAATGGTTATTCTCATCAATTCCAATATGCACCAAGGACTACTCAAAAATTTCAAGCTTGCAAAACCATACAAGAAAATTTTCTTGGGTTTTTTTATTTTTATTTTATTTTATTTTTCTTAACCAAAGCAAGACAAAAAATGAACATGCACACATTTTTTTTTCTTTTAAAAAAAAACAAAACACACAGAAACTCAAAAACTAAAACAAATAAACAAATTAACACAAATCAAGTTTTCTCACCCAAACCGCTTTAGTATAAACAAAGTTATGAGAATTGCGGTTTTTGGGTGTTGTCTTGACGTTATGGTTCCCTTCCCCTTTAATGAGAACCCGTCTTGACATGGTTTTCAACTTCCTATTCCTAGGTCTAGGTAAACACAACCTCAGTTCATATTTGGTCTCAAGCAAATCAAAATAGCAAGGTTTATTACGACCCTTAACTTCCTTATGACCAATGAAGTGTCTCCTACCCCTTGAGAGATTAGAATTTCTTTCATCTCTATGAGACATTCTCCCATGCAATTCATAACAATAAGGGCGAATATGACCATGCATACCACAATGATGACAAATAAAAACAGGGTGTACCTTCTTTTCTTTTACCTTACCAACTCTAGGAAGTTTGAGAAGTCCATCCTTATGTTGAATTTTTTGTTCTCCCTTTCCTTGAGTTCTTGTATTATGAGATGTAGATGCACTCTGTTTTTGTTCTTTGTTATCACCAAAGCCAATGCCACTTTTGTCAGAACAAATTTGTCGAGACCCAATGATATTGTCCAAAGTCTTTGATCCTCTGTTCCAAAAACCAATGGTTGCCATAGCACACTTAAGTTCTTCCTCTTTCTTGATCATTAGTTCTTCCAAAGCAACTTGAGACATCGCAAGAGATTCAATCTTTTCTTCATATGTTGCATAAATTTGTTGTAGCTCATTTTTCTCTGTCTCACAAGTCAAGAGTTTTGCACAAAGAGCTTGTCGATCATCAGCTATCTTGATGGCATCAATCCTAGCCTCATAAATCTCTTCCTTTAGTTTGATATTCTCACTTTCACATGCTTTGAGTTTCGTTGTGAGTTTGTCATTTAATTTGAATAACTTAAGAGACTCCTTATACAACTTTTCATAAGCTTGCTCAAGCTCTTCATCCTCACGAATTGAATCCATTATCACAAATTAAACAAGATCTCGTTATAAAAGATTTTTTTTTTTTTTTTAAATAGAACGACCCGCTCTAATACCAATTGAAAAATCTAGACACCATAGATGTTGATTTATGATTATGTAACAATTTTAAACAGTATATAACAATCCCAATCAAACAATCAAGACAAATCAACACAAGGATTTTAACGTGAAAAAATCACAATTGGACACCTCCAACTGTGATTAAAAACCACGGGCAACAGCTACAAAACAATCCACTAAGAAGATTTAAAGGAATTACTGTAGACGCGCCCTTGGGCTTCGCTCTACAGTTCGGACTCGCTTTTGTTTGTTTGTTGTGGTTCGTAATCTGAACCAAAGAGTCCAACTCTGGCAAATCATTTGAGAAAACAGATTTTTTTTGAAAAGTAGTGCCAAACATGGACTGCTTTGCCAGATACAGAGTCGCCACCTAAATATTTTAAAATAGGAAATTTAGGAAACCCTGACTTTGCGTCAAGGCCACGTGGTCCGCCATCACCAAAGTGGTCTTGGCTCGAGCTTGGGTACGATCGGAGAAGGTCATTTATGAGCACTTCTTCGCCTTGCTCAAGACCGCCTTTACTAACCGTGATATCCGATTTTGAAAACGTCATGTGTTCTTATTCCAGTTAGTAGCCTAGAATTACTATGTGATGCGCGCAGCAAACAAGTATAGACTAGATTGCCTAATTTGGAAACAAACATTGCATATCCATTCGTTTTGAAAGCGTTTCGGATTTTGCTACTCGCAAGTAGGCTAAAACACGGATTTCAACGAGTTTTTCCAACTCAAGCAATCCAACCTCCACCCGCAGGCATTCAAGCAGTTTATCTCATGTAAGCATTTAGCCGCATGTTAAGCATACTGTCATGTTAATATTCACACGCATGCGAGATGCTAAAACATAAATACTTACATCGTACTCCGTGCCAAAATAATAAACTAGTTAGTAATCATGCATGATCCTAGTTCATGTTAAAAATGGCTAATGCAACACATGCAAAGATGCAATCTAGACAGGCTCGTCTATCCTAAGCATGGCATGTAAAATGCTACAACTATCACGTATTCAATTTGGAATTGAAAGTACGATGCAGTTTGTATGGTGTTCTGAGCCCGGCGCATGTCAACAAATGCATGGATGCACGCATGCATTGCATAAGGTATGCTAAAATAGATGTGCCCTAATCTACCATCAAAAGCAGGTAAATAAAAGGGAGAAAGAAATGGGGGTTGGAAGACATACACACACTCACCCACACTTATTACAAATACGCCCTCACTCGGAGGGACCAAAAGAATAATACAAATAATTAACTACGTAAGCTAATTAAATATTACAAATTAATTAAATTAATTAATCTAAGAAAAAACAGTAAACCGCCTCGGGACGAGGGCTCAATGCACGCGCGCTCGGATTCCGCTCGGAATTGCACTGCCATGCCTAGCCTGCCTCTGTTTTCCTTGTTTTGCATCTCAAAAGACTGCCAAAGTCTCTGGACTACTTCCTTGGATGCTGGGGATCACCACCGGCTAAATAGAATATCCACCGGCTGCTATATGTGGCCACCGGCACGAAACTCATCCATCGGCTGATAATTGATCGCGGCGGCACTAAACACCGCCGGCAAGACCGAATGTTCAGAACTCGCAACTCACAAAGACAGAGGGCAAAAACTTGCATGGCAATGTAATTCCAACAATGTATGTACCAATCATGCCCCTTATCATATTTGTGACTCAAAGGGGCATGCGCCTCGATTCTCGGGCCACCAATCACGTATTCCCATGCATGATGGCCCAAAGAACCAAGTTGTGCACTTTTAATCTCAAATGCATGCAAACCAAACAAACTAAAATCCCAATCCCTATCACCAAATCAAGGGACAAGGAATGCATGTTGATGCAATGCAACCTAGTCATGTTAGCTATCATGCAATATGAACAATGCCATGTGCTTATGCAAAGCATACAAGCCAACATGAGGTAAATATGCAAGCAAGTAAATGATGGTCTTAAACATGATCTAGGCAACCCTAAATAGGCCTAAAATCAGTGGCCAAAATGCCCCAAAGATGGAAGCCACCACACACACACAGATGCATATGTTAAGGCTTAACACTTAGGCACCAAGTAAGCAACCCTCAAGCACACTTGAAAGGGGACATCATGGACACTTAGCATGCATCATAAACTTTAAAAATCATGTTATAGTAGATTCCAAACCCAACTAAATAAACCAAGTAAAGCATGCAAAGAGGCCCAAGTACTCAAGGCTCACCAAAGAGATAATGGACTACACTTAACACAACCATACATGGCATGCATTAGGCGACCAAAACAGAGTTTTAACACATAAAACTAAGTCCAAAGGACCACTTAGATGGCACCTAAGGGTCTCAAATTCAAAGGCATGCATAATGGTCGAAACAAGAGGCATACAACATATGCTTTCAAAGCAATAAAGAGGCGACTTAGGCAAGCATATGAGCATGCCAAAGGGACTGAAATTACATGTTAGGTGGTTCCAAACCACCGAAACGATGCAAGAAACACAAGTTACACATTCACATACTTGAGGCGTACAAGCCTGACAAGCCACAAATGCAAAGGAGCTATGCTAAACATGCCAAAATCAATCCAAACGACCATGGACAGACCTAAAGCATGGCAAAATAAGCACAAAACATTCATAAGTCTAAGCCTAAATCATGCTCAAATAAAGGCTAACAACCTAAGACATGTTAAAGGCATTACATGGCAACTATGCTAAGCATGCATAAGGAACCAAAACCAACTTAAAATCATGTTATATCATGGTAAAATAAGCATGAAAAACAGTCATGGCATGCTCAACACACACTTGAACATAGGCTTCCTCAAGAGGCCAAAACTTGTCCTTTTCAAGGACAACAAGGAGAGGGGTGGCCCTCTCTTGGGACTTCAAGGCATCACACCACTGAAATCCTCAAGATTTGGTGCAGAAGAGACCCCAACACCAAAATCCCGGAGCTCTCACAAAATAGCACAAAATGAGGCCTTTTCAAGGCCTAAGGGTGGTCAAACCTCCCCAAAGCACAAAACACTCTTAACAAACAATCAAGAGGACTAAAAAATAGAATTTTTTTGTATTAAATGCTAAGCACAAAAATAGTTCAAAGATAGGTCAAAATGGAGTGCAAGAATGGGGTATATAAAGCAAGTTTCTCACCCTTGTTGACCTTCTTCACAAATGTTGACTTTGTTGCTTCATTGAGTTCAAAACCAGTCAAGAACAGCAAGAACAACCTCTTGGGGCCTCAGTAGCCAAGGGAAGGTGAAATACTATGTGCTTGTGTGCAATAATGAGACACAAACACACACAAGGGCAAGAGAAGAAGAGGTATAGATATAGGTTAGATACACCAAAGCAAACCCTAAAAACTAGAGCTCTTCCTTCTCCTCTCCAATTTTTCTAACCCTAAAGCAAGGGAGACAAGGCCTCCTCTTATAGAGGAGGCAATCTTGTAAGCTTAGTCACTAAGCCAAACAAGAGAGGCATCCCTCCATACACATGTATGGAAGAGAAGCCAATGCCATACAGCTGCCTCAAAATATCTGAAAAAGCAACTGCACAGTAGTCGGCAGGGCAAAATTGTCATTTTGACTAAATTGAATGCCGACCGGCACAATACAGTGCCGATGGCAACACCAACCAGCCGGTGGCCTCTAGCCACTGCCGGTGGTGTGTGGGGATGCCTCAAAAGGCATTCTCTGCCCCTCCAAGGCAAAACACAAGTGTTTGGTGCAAAACCAAACACAAAGCGGTCAAGTTCAGAAATCCTGAGGCAAAGCGCGTAGCCGAGAACTCCGGGAACTCCAAACAAACACAAACATGGATAATCACCAAGTGTTCAAATGGTGACGTCCAAGTCTTGAGGACGGTCAAAAATGGGGTGTCTACAATTACACAGGTATACTATCAATTACCTAGCGAATCCACGCCTAATTGAACCAACCTCTATGTGCCTCTTCCAACCCCATCTTCACCTCGGAATTGTCTTTACGATGAGCCACTCCAGAATCTACCGAAACTTCAGGCTCGAATTCTTCGTAATCCAATCAAGAACAACTCTCTCTTGTGTATAACAAACAAAACTTTTGATGTACTCTCTTTAAACCATGAGTTGAATACTCAATAAAACATCAAAGAAAACTAACAAAATATCCCCAGATATAAACCTTAATAACCAAAAAGAAGATCTGGAGGAATTAAATAGTTTTGGGAGAAAACCAACTATTTATAGAAAATCCAAAAGTAATCCTAATTTTGGAAGAAATCCAATTACTTATAGAAATCCAAAAGTAATCCTAGTTTTGGAAGAAAATCAATTTCTTAAAGAAAACCTTGTCAAACGGGATTGCCAATAAAAAAAATCTAACAGTTTGTTTTAAGAAGACTGTAGTATCACACAAGTTTTGATTTGCTTCATTTTCTTCTTTCAGTATTTTTCTTTTGTTATATATTTTTGTTCATCAAGTTGTATGATTGAGTCTCATAATTTCTTGTTCTGTAATATTAATTTAATTAAATATGAATCTGTTTAGTTTATTTAAATACATATTTTATATAACAATTTTAAAACAGATTCTATGTTTCTTATGGTATTAACAAATAGATTTATATATAATTTGTACTAGTTTACTTTGTTCTAAGATTGTAAACTGTTTATTACATGGAAAATTTACCCATAAGTCATAGTTTCTGAAAAGTTGAACCATTTAGTCTTAAAAGTTTTCTAATGCTCCATTTAGTCCCATTTGCACATTAATCTAATGTTCGAAACATTAATCTGATGTTCGAAATCTAATGTTCGAAACATTAATCTGATATTCAAAATCTAATGTTCGAAACATTAATCTGATATTTGAAACATTGTAATGAGACCTTTCAGTCTATAAGAAAACTGTTAAGACTAAACAGTGTATAAATTATTAATTTGAGATTTATTAGTGCATCTCCCTTATTACATTTGTTAATTTGAAAATAAAAATTACAGAACACGCTCACTGGAAATTGTAAAATTGAATTGCTTACTCTATCAATAGTGCATGATATGAGATTTGAATTATTAAAAAGACAAAATAAAAAAAAAAAAAACCAAAAATAAAATTGCATGTCACTGCTTTCCGAAAACCGAAGACGCTGTGTAGCGCTAAAGCCCACTGTTCATGATTAGAGATTCATATATATTTTAGTAAATTTATGCAGATTGCTATGTCTTTGGTTGTAGTATAATGTTATAGTATTTGTGTACGATGCATTCTAGTTGTTTATTATTTTTAAGTTTACTACTATGATTTTTTTAGTGTATAATTTTTTGTATAATAGCATATTCATAATTTATAATTTTTTAATATAATTAAAATGTTTATTATTTTCTAAATTCTAATTCAATTCGCATGTTTATTATTTCTTAAATTTTTAATTTCAATTTGCATGCTAATTATTTTCTAGAATTCTAAAATTATTTGCATGATTTTATTCCTAAATTTTTAGTGTAATTTGCATACTAATTGCTTTCTAATTTTTAGTTTAATCTACATGTTAATTGCTTTTAATTTTCTAGAATTATTTACATGTTAATTGCTTCTAGTGGTCTAGGATCATTGCATGTTTATTGCTTTGTAAGAAATTTACATGTAACTTTTGGCTATTAAATTTTTTTAAATTTAATTACTTGGAGTTATAAGTTTATTTTTGTAACTTGTAAAGCTTTTTAATTCTTTACTTAATTTTGCTATTAAATAGATTGCTAAAAAGTTTTAAATAGTATATTACTTTTACAATTTTTTTTCAATTATATGTTTTGTATTTTGTTGTGATTTTCTGCTAACTTTCTTTACATAAATACTAATGCGAAAGAAAAAGAAAAAAAATATATACAAAACCAAACGTGTAAAATTTGGGACTGCAATAAAAAAATAAAAAATAAAAAATTGGATTACTAACTTTTTTTGTTGAACAAAAATACCTAAATGTGGAAAGGAATTTTTGGACCAAAAGAATCCTAGTTTAGATTGGTTAATTTTCTTTATATTTGAAACAGTTTTTTACTTATGTTCTACTAGTGATTCATTACCATATATTTGGAAGCATTTTTATTTGCTTCCAAATTGTTGTAGTAATTTTTGATTACTTATAATTTAGGTAGCAATTTTTAATTGCTTATAAAGTTTTGGAACTTGGTTTGTTTTAACCTCCCTTCGAAAACTTTCCATGGACAATGAGACAACATGCTCTTGAAAGTTTTGTCTAAGGTTAATTGGGTTTTAAGTGAGACTGATGTGACCCCTCTAGTCTTTCTAGAAACTTTCCTAACCATATTCAATTTTGAAGTTTGTGGTGAGACTAGTTTTAAATTAAATTTCAAACTTTGGAATTTTCTAGTGTTAAGTTTAGTTTTTTGAAATACAAAATAGTGAAATTTTGTTGTATTTTTCAGAAATGGCAACCATAACTGATGATGTTGCTACTGTTGTTGTTGCTAATGTTAGTGGGGATCAGAACCTCGAGTCAATTGACTTGCCAATCCCTACTATGACCCCTATGGTCAATCCAGTTGTTGTGACCTCTGTGCTCAATCCTGTTGCTACTCCTGCTATTCCGAGAGGACCGCTCAACCATCATGAGCGCCCGAAGAAGTTCATTGGAGTGAATTTTAAGAGGTGGCAACAAAAGATGTTGTCCTACCTAACTACTCTCAGCCTTGCGAGGTTTTTAAGTAAGGATCCACCAACCGTGGAAGAGAATGAGCAAGACAAGCAGACGCTCATGGCTCTAGATGCTAAGTCGGACTTCCTTTGCCAAAACTATGTTTTGAACGGCTTGGCAGATACACTATTCAACTTGATTTATACCAAGAAGTCAGAAAAGGAATTGTGGGATGCTTTGGACGAGAAGTACAAAAATGAGGATGTTGGGGAAAAGAAATGTTTCGTTCGCCAATTTTTGAACTTCAAAATGGTGGACTCTAAAATCTTCATTAGCCAGATCCAAGATTTTCAAGTAATTTTGCAGGAGATTCATACAAAGGGAATGTTGTTGAGTAAATCATTCCAAGTAGTTGCTTTGATTGAGAAACTGCCTAATGGTTGCAAAGACTTCAAGAACTATTTGAAGCATAAGCGAAAGGAGATGATAGTCAAAGAGCTCGTTGTCAGGCTCCGCATTGAGAAAAATAGCAGGAAGAAATAATGGAGTACCTCTGTTGTGAAAGCAAATATGGTTGAGCATGACCAGTCCTCGGGGGTCAAAAAGAAGCCACCAACGAGTAAAAGCTCAAAGCTGGGGTCTAGAGGTGATGTCTCCAAAAGGTCGGTTTACAAGCTGCAAGAACCTACTTATAAGTTTAATGGAAAGTGCTTCTACTGTGGAAGCGATGAGCATAGGGTTGTTGACTACTGCAGGAAGAATAAGCCTTATAAGAACAACCCTCCACAGAACAAAAGTCGGCCCCATATAGCTAAAATGAAGGATCTGTCTCAAGATGTGGACGACATACATCTGTTTGATGTCATCTCAGAGGTGAACATGGTGGGGTCCAACCCAAAGGAATTATGGGTGGACACTAAGGCCACTCGCCACATCTGTGTTGAGAAGAAGATGTTCACAACTTTTGAACCGGTTTCAAATGGTGAGAAATTGTTCATAGGGAATTCTAGAACCTCAATTGTTGAGGGAAAATGCAAGATAGCCTTGAAGATGACTTCAAGAAAAGAGCTGACTCTGAACGATGTCTTATTTGTGTTGGATATTCGTAAGAATCTTGTCTCGGGGTCTCTCCTAAGCAAGCATGGCTTCCACATGGTGTTTGAGTCTTATAAGGTTGTGTTAATCAAAAGTAGAGTCTATGTGGGTAAGGGATACATGTCGGGTAGTATGTTTAAACTCAATTTAATGCTAATTATCCCTAAGATGAATGAGAAAACTTATTCTTCTGCTTATATGCTTGAGTCCCCTAAATTATGGCATGGTAGACTAGATCATGTGAATTTTGACTCTTTGTGTAGATTAATCAAGTTAGATCACATACCATCTTTCAAGATTAATCCAAATCACAATTGTAAAACTTGTGTAGAAGCAAAATTGACTAGGACTTATTTTCATTCTGTTGAAACAAGTACCAAGCCTTTAGATTTAGTGCATAGTGATGTGTGATTTAAACGTCGTACAATTACGTGGTGGCAACAAGTATTTCATTACTTTTGTTGATGATTGCACTAAATATTGTTATGTGTATTTACCTAAAAAGCAAAAATGAGGCGATTGATAAATTTATTCTTTTTAAGAATGAAGTTGAGAATTAATTAAGCCAAAAGATCAAGACTTTAAGAAGTAATCATGCTAGAGAATATGAATTGTTGTTTATTGAGATTTGTGCTAAATCTAAAATTATCCACCAAACTACAACGCCTTATTCCCCTTAGTCTAATGTGTTGAAAAATAAGCTTGATGATGGTAAGTAGCCAACCACCCACCATTGTTGAAGCCTCCACTGTTGAAGCCACCATTGTTGAAGAAAGATTGGCATGAAGTAAACAATGGCTGCAGGCTTTCACATTATCATTTTATGTTTTTACACTGTCTAGGCTATCTATAAATAGCCATTGTATTATGAGAGTTAAATGTGTAGAAGAGAAGTAGAAAAAGAGTGCTCTCTGTATTTGTTTCAGAATTGTTCTAATAAATTAAATTTCTATTTGATTCAATTTTAAGCCTCTTCTTATGAATCACCAACAGTGGTTTCCACCTCACTCCCACCAACAGTGGTATTAGAGCCCGAAGGAAGCTCGAATTTGCAGAAATTCTGCAAAATTGCAAGAACAGAGTGTGTTTTTCGAAAATTGCCCAAAAATCAAAGTGGTCGAAATCCATTTTTGATCACATCAAATTAAAGCTCTCGACGAGACGAGCACAACCGTGAAAACCGCGTTGAAAAATCATATCGGAAGGCCTCGCACGCTCCACACGCGCTTCCGACGCCGTTCTCACGTGCCACCAGTCGCCCATGCGCCTCCACGCGCCTCAGAGGAAGAAGACGCGTCCTTTCACTCTCCACATGCGCCCCACGCGCCGCTGGAGGTTGAAGACGCGTGAGACCACGCGTAGCACGCGCCACACGCGCACGCGCAGAGTCTGACGTCATCACTGATGTCATCCGAGCCGCCAAGCTCGCCGCCAAGCCGTTGACCCAAGCGGTTAACCGAGCCCCCGCTGACCGAGCCAAGCCGCGTTGACTGAGCCGTTGACTCAGCCGCTGACGTCAGCCCACGGAGGAGAATCTAGTGTGACGCGGCTAAGTTGCATCTACAGATCTGAGGCGTACAAAATGTTTTGGCTAGATTTAAGCCATTCGGAGTTCGTTTCTGATGATCCAATAGTGCTTTCCAACTATTTGGAGTATTTCGGACACATTTGTACGGTCAGATTTTGGAATCAAATTTTCTATAAAAAAGGAGATAGATTAAAGTGGCAGACGACATCAGGTGTAGTGGACAGAATATTCTGTTGGCACACGGAATATTCCCTGAACTTCTGAAATTACAATTTGGCCCAAAATTTTTAGAAAATTGTGGTGTGGCCCAACTTTTGGGGAAATTTTTTCAGTGAGGTCCCCGGAAGTGAAGCGAAGGTTGGTTCTAGCTAAACGGATCGTTCCGGACGCAACCGCGAGGTCAGAATGGTGAAATTCTGAATGGTTTTTTAAATATTGTCAAAACATGAGAGTTTGTTATCTTTAATAGTCGAAGGAAGGTTGCCGGATATTGTGGAACGCTGTAAATTCACTGAAGAGGTTAGAATGGGCAGATTCTGACCAGATTGGACAACCAGATACAGATCGAGATAGATCATTGAAGACCAAAAGAGATCAGGCTTAATCAAATGGCAAATCAATGGAGATCAGGATTGGTCAGGGCGCGATCAGAAGAATTGCACATGATTATCTCAAGATCAACAATGTCTAGGAAAGTTCTGTCAAAAAGACACTGTCTAAGGAGACTGGTTCTTAAGTGGGACCGGTTGTGACCCCACCAGTCTTTCCTGGGAACTTTCCTAGTTGTTGATGTGATCGGAAGATCTGGTTCAATCAAAAGTCCACTTCATCAGATAGATGATTGGCAACCAGTGCAGGCTTAGGGGAATGTTGTGGCAGTTGGAGCTACTGTCAAACATAATACAAGAAGTACTGGTAGTATGTGAACGTAGAAGGGCAACAGCTGCAGGAGTGCACACATAAGGTGTAGGAGCACGTAGTCACAATAGCACAGATGAGTACACAGGAATGGCATACAAGGTGCAGGTATACAACAGTGCAATAGTACGCAGCAGAATTGTACAAAGGTGCAGTGTGCTGGATTTTGGCCTAGCAGCATCAATTAGTTCACAGAGAAAGCTCCAGACAAAGAAATTGAAAGGGATAAGATGCTGTAGTGCGCACCCAGAGAGGGGCAAATCTCTTTCTTTGTCCTGAATCTGGTTCGTGGCAGTGAAGTCGCGACGGGCACCCAGAGAGTTTGGGTGGAGTCACCTCAACAAGGAAACGGTAAGCATTCTATTAGAGGATGCAAGTACTTGGTGATAGAGGTGCGAGCCATGCAAGATGATGTGTGGTGGTTGAAGACATTCCAAGTAGGAGGTGTAGATTCACTCCGGATACTCGGTGGAATGGAGACATATTTGTACAACGGTGTTTTATCATCCATGTGGGTGATGGGGGTGACAAATTTTGTTCACACGGTTGAAGCCAATTGGAAGCCAATTGAAGACCCTTCAGAGTCAGTTACAAAAGTTATCAGTTCATTTGGAGACTCTTGGGTTAGTTACAGAACTTCAAAGTTCGTTGGGTTTTTCTCTAGGGGATAGAGAGAACCAGCATTGGCAGAGTGTACTACGGAGATTTGGCATATGTAATAAGTCCAAATAGTAGTACTTTATTGGCATTGGCTTCTGTGGAGGCGTTGGAGATCCTTCATGGATCGTTGTTGGAAGACTCGCATCTGATGAAGCCTTGGTTTCTGCATTTGTCAATTTGAAGAAGGTGTGACAATCTACTTCAGATCTTGGTGGAGCTTTGGTGTTTTTGTTCAATGTCTATTGGAGGCATTATTGTTGGCGGTCTTTCACGGATTACTGGCGATTTTCAAAGTCGTGGTTTATTGAGATTCATCATCATAGTTAAGATCTATGATCGTGTCTGATTAGATCTAGGGGTGTCTCTGGTTTGTGAGACTTGATTGTTTCTTCTTCTTGTGGATTTTCATTTTTGCAATCTGTTCCATATTCGAAGACATCAACTATTGGTAGTCTGGGTGACGATTCAGACTCTGGGTGTTTGCTTCTCTGGAAGCGGTTTGACCGTTGGTGTTCATTAAAGATTGGAAGAGATTGTTGCGGAGAAACGTAAAGATGGTGATTTTGTGAATCTCATGTGTTAGGATCCATCCCTTAATTTGCCGTTGGATTTGGAGAGGATAGATCATTTGCAGACTCGGTGGAGTCAGCGGAGACTGTTGGAGTTGTGCATTTATGATGCACGCACCTTTGGGCGGTTTTTGGCAGATGTGAAGATGGTGCATCATCTTGTGTTTGCCGGTTGGAATGGCAGTTGGAGGAATCTGGAGTTTGATCGAAACTTCAGAATTTTTGGCTCTTGGTATTTTGTAAGTTCATTTGAAGTTTGTTCTGATACTTCTAAATTGTTAGAGCCTAATCGCTCTGATTCAGCTTTTGTTTGGTGGAGAACTTGCCTCAGTTCTCGGAGAATTTGTTTGGCTCTCTTGATTAATTCGAGCTTGAAGAGAGCAGTATTGTGTTTGATGGTTGATCGGACATGATGTTTTTGGTATCGCTTTCGAAGTTGCTTTGACGGAGAATTTGAAGCCTCTTTTGGTTAGTCTCCTCAGCATTGGTTCAAGCGGGTTGCTTACCATGTTTTGTTTGGAGTTGTCAAGGACAACTTGTTTGGCGCCTATGGAAATCGAAACTTGGCACTATGGTGGAGCTTGAGTTGCAGAAAATCGAAGAGCTAGCTCGATTGGTTCTGCATGTTCTTTGCATTGCGTCAATGTAATTTTAAGCAATGAAATCTGCTGTGTTTTTTGGAAAAGCGCTTGTGTTTTGTACAGTAGATGACATTCAGTTTTGACTGAATGGTTGGATACCTGGGTTATGGTATCGGTTTTTGATTCTGTGGCAGCGAACGCACCTCTTAATGAAACAGAGTTGTTGTGGATCTCTCAGGTGAGCTCGAGCGCAAGAGGAGAGATGGAGCCATGATGAGCACTCAAGAATTATGGGTGCAGGTACTATGCTAGGTGTTGCATAGTTGGTGACTTGTACAGATCTGTTGAAGTTGCTTTGGAAGAAAGAGCTACTGTCAACCATCATCTGGTAGTACAAGTGATAGATACACAGGTAACGTGTATCGCTGAATTGGAGATCAAGGATTGCAAAGGCACAGACAACAAGCGTATGTGGAAACGCTAAGAGGTTGTTCAGAAGTGCAGAGGGCAAAGGCTGATAGTTCAGAGGAAAAGCTCCGAGCAAAGAAAATCGAGGACATTGATGGGATAAACCACGAGTTTTCTATTGCTCCAATGACTTGTCTTGTGAGATAAGGCATGACAGTCAAGGGCATCCCAGCAAGGGGTGCAGGACATCCAATCAGGAGGTGTCGAATATCTTGGTTGCGCAAGTTCAAGCATAGCAGGTGTAGACATCCGAGACAGGAAGCGTAGAAGAGATCTGTGGGAGATAGGAGCAGAGGCTCTCTCTAAATCAGAGAGTGGTGTGAGTAGAGTTGAGGATGTAGGATTCTCTCCTCCTCTTGTATCTCTGGTGTATTATCTCTAGCTTTCAAGGGATGCAGCGTCTCAGTGAGGAGATGTAGACTATGTTGAATTTGAGTGTGACAAGATTAGCAGTAGTGTGTGCAGTAGATCACCTCACATGGGTTGAGAGGGTGATTTGTTGATATCACCCCATGTGAAGGGGGTGATATTCTTCTCCATGGGAATACACACAAGTCATGGAAGGAGGCTACCAACCAAGTCAAGCATGGTGGCCACCAACCATGTCAAGGAAGACGGCCACCGAAAGGAGAAGACATGAGCTGGTCATGTGCAAGGCCAGCCTCTCCACTTTCATCTGTAATGTATCTATAAATAGAGGTTGAGAGAAGAGGTGAAAAAGTGAGCAAACCGTGAGAACAAACTAAAGAGTGCCAGAGATGTAAGGCGGAGAGACCGTCTCTCTCGGTGTGAGCGACGAAGACGGGAGAGTGGCTGAGTGAGGAGAGTGTGAGTTCTTCATCTATTGTAATCTTTCTGTAATCTCTCCATTGGTATAGTGATAACCGATTACTCTCCCGTGGACGTAGGCTTTAATGCTGAACCACGTTAAATATGATGTCTCCTTCTGCGTGGATGTGTTTTTTCTATTTGCTATGATTTCTATAAGGTCTTGGGCAGGATCCCAGATCCCAACATAATGGTGTTGCTGAGCGAAAAAATAAGACGTTGAAGGAAATGATGAATGCAATGTTGATAAGTTTTGGGTTGTTACAGAACTTGTTGGAGCGGGGGGAGCAATTCTCTCTGCGAATTACATTCTAAATAGAATACCTCGGAAGAAAGTGGACAAGACTCCATATGAATTATGGAAAGGCCGCAAACCTTCTACAAATGTGGGGGTGTCTTGCAAAAATAGTTGTACATACACTCAAGTGGGTCAGGATAGGTCCGAAAACTATGGATTGTATATTCAGTGGTTATGCACACTGTTAGGTTTTTATTCTTGGCAACCTCGTTTGACAAAACTCCTTTCAGATGTATTTATTTTCGCACTTTTATTTCAGTGAGGCCTTGAGTTTATTAGATGCGAATCCAAATCCGAATCGAGCCATACAGAGAAGTTTGTGATGTTAATGCTTTCAAGATTGCCAGCTCGCGGCCGAAGCAAAATGCAAAATTGCATTCAAAATTGCATTCAAAATTGCATGTCTGCCATTGGTCGCTCGAGCCAAGAAGAGCTCGCTCGAGCGAAGGTTTGCTCGCTCGATCCAAGGAATGCTCGCTCGAGCCAAGGATTGCGTCAATACAAAAATCTGAAGAAGTGTATTCCTCGCTCGAGCCAAAGATCCGTCGCTCGAGCGAAGGCACTAGTAGAAATCATGAAAATTACTCTCGCCGAGCCAGAAAGCTTCGCCGAGCGACCCTCTGAATCCGGGTTTTTACAAGAAGTTGGAACTCTGCAACAAGTTGGTTTTCTGCAAGTAGTTGGTTTTCTACAAGAAGTTGGTCTTCTTTCCCAACTGGGATTACTTTTGGTTCTCTATAAATACTTGGTTTTCTCCCAAAACGAAGTACTTTGGATTGAAGTCCTCCAGATCTTCTTTTTGGTTTTTAAAGGTTTATATCTGGGGATATTTTATTTTTTTCTTTGATGTCTTATTGAGTATTCAACTCGTGATCTAAAAAGACTACATCAAAGGTTTGTGTTCGTTTCACAAAAGAGAGAGTTGTTCTTCAGTTGTGAATTCTGAAGAATTCGAGCCTGAAGCTTTGGAGGGAATCCGGAGTGGCTCATCAGAAAGACAATTCCGTGCTGAAGATGGGGTTGGAAGAGGCACATAGAGGTTGGTTCAATTAGGCGTTGTGAATTCGCTAGATAATTGAGAGTGATACCTGTGTAATTCCTTTATATCTTCTAAGTGGATTGTTCTTGTGGCTGTTGCCCGTGGTTTTTTGATCACAATTGGAAGGTGACCAATTGTGGTTTTTTCACGTAAAATCTTTGTGTCTCTTTCTCTTGATTGTTTGATTGGGATTGTTATATTCTGTTTAAAATTGATACATAATCACAAATCAACATCTAGGAGGTTTCTAGATTTTTCACACACAATAGTAGTGCATATAGGTTTCTTTTGCACAAGGCTGATATCTTAGATATGTACAAAAATACCATTATAGAGAGTCAAGGAATGCGTCCTTCTTCGAGGACGTGTTTTCTTGCCGAACTCGAGGAGATAATCTAAGTTTTCAGAAAGAACTTGAAGATAATGCTAGTGATAGTGATCAAAAGGGAAATTAGTGTAATTATGTAAAAAGTGTAATTGTATTTTTCTCAAATCTCAAAAGAGATTAGTGTAATTTCCCTATTTCTTTTTTATAATTAGGTCCACATCAAAAAATAAAATAAAATAAAATAAAAAAATAAAAATAAATATATAAATTAAGAAGTAGGAGTTGAGTAATTGGACCTAGTCAACTACATAAGAGCCTGCTCAACAATGACTGTCAACCAGCTTATTAAGTTGGGTCCACCAAAATCCTTAAGCATCAAATGATAAGGCACTATTGGGACAAATAGTTAATAGGTTGAAGTGAAAATTTTGTTATCATGGCTGGAGTTATAGAAAGGTAATGTGCTTTTCACTTGCACTATATTGCATGCTTAATTATAAGAAAAATTTGTCATTATCATGGCCAATAGTTATTTCATTTCCTTTTTGCAAAATGTGTCTTCGAAGTTATAGTTGACTAACATATTATGAACAACAGTTTTAAATGCATAGATATAAAACACAAAGTGGAACACAGAACCCCATCGGACTTCACCATTGGGTTTTTTTGTGGGTTGTTTTTGTCGAGATTCATGTATTTTATTTTTTAGTTAAGTCCTTCTTAATTTTTTTTGTTTAAAAAAAAATAAAAATTGTGAGGCCAAGGGGTTGGTTGTTTGGATGCAAGTAGCAGTAGTAGGGGTAATTTGTACTTTCCGAATCTCTATCGATGCATGTCATCTTCCTGTACCTTTAATTTCATACTGTTAATGAAATTTTTCTTTGCTGATAAATAAAAAAAAAAAAAAGTGGAACACATAAAGTATCTTTGTCTCATTTTGTATTTTATATCTGTCTACTTAATTTTATTATATTATGAATCGTACTAAATTAATTTAAGATCAAAGCAAGTCACATTGTAGGAATCCCTCGCAACCTTTACCGACGCTGTAAGTGTTTGGAAAGTTATTATTTTAATATGTTATTTTAGTTTTTGCTTATTTTAATAGGTTAAAATCTTTATATTTGGAAAGATTATTAGATTTTTTTGTAGTTGAATGTGATGTTTATAAAAATAAAAAATAAAAAAAAAATAATTATGAGTTTGATATGACATTTTGTCTTATTAACTATTTTAATCTATTTATCTTTTTGTAAATTTTAACTTAAAAAAAACTAAAATTTCTCTTAGTATTGTATTTATACTATATAGTTGTCTTTTAAAAAGTTACAAACTCCCAATCCTAACATCTCATTAAACTCTTTCTTACGTGGCACATCCATTCTTCTTTCACTCTATTTTCCTATTTTCCCATTTTTTCTTATCTTTTTTATTTCATTTTTTAATTACTTATGGCATGGATATAAGAGATTTTCAAAATATTTAAGGGGTACTTACCAATTAGTCCTGTTAATTAGACTTATTTACCTACAGGTCCTAACTAATAAATTTAACACTATAAAAATAAGAGAGTGATAAATTTATCACTAAAAATTTATTCATAAAACAAAGAGACTGATAAATTTATCACTATAAAATTATTCATAAAAAAAAAGACTGATAAATTTATCTTTATCACTTAATAAATTATATCAAATAGGACTTAATGGGTAATAAGTCTCCAAAGTAGGACCTATTGGGTAATAAGTCTCCAAAGTAGGACCTATTGGTAGTTTATCCAATATTTAAAGATAAAAGATTTTCAAAATATTTAAAGACAAAAGATAAGTTTGAATCTAATTCAAATTTCTTCATCAGAGAGTTTGACTCTAATTCAAATTTCTTCATCAAATTTATGTTTTACCCAAGGATATTTCAAAATAAATAAACTTATAAATCTCAAAACCTAACTTCCATGAAAATATGAAGTTAGGCAAAAAGATTGGAGAACAAAAATAACGCTGTAGAGAAATTAAACAGGTTATTTAACCAATTATGCAAGATTTTTGGCATCTTATATGAAAAGAAGCACATGTTTTAAATCTCATATTGTATTTTTTGCTCTCTTTTTCTTTTGCAATTTATCTAAGTTTCTCTTTCTATATTCTTATAATTTATCTTCAAATTTACAATTGATTTTTTTTAATCTTTATCTTATATTTACAAGATCTATTCTTGCAATTAAGTTTATTTTTTTTTTAGGATTTATTTGATTATCACTTTCTATATTCTTATAGTTTTTGATTCTTTCTTATTTTAATTAAGTAGCTTTAGAATACAAAATTTGTTTAAAATTATAGGTAGTAGACACAAAATAGAGTTAAAATTTATATAATAAAATAACCTAATTGATTATTTTTTAACTATACAAAATTTAAATTTTAAAAAATTATAAGTGGCACTTAAATCTTATCTACTTTTTAACATACTACCTCAATTTTTTATTTTTTTTTTATAGTTTTTTTTACAAATTTTCAAATTTTAAAAAATTATAATTGGCGTTTCACTCTTATCCGATTTTTTAACTATTACCCTCTTCGGTTCTTCTGTTATATATTAGATTTTATTTTTCTTTTCAAGTTTATCTTATCTTATTTTTGAATTTTTAAATTTCAACTTTGTTTTGTTTTTCTCAATTACTGAATTTCTCTCTACCTCATTTTTCTAGGATTTATCCAATTTTCTTTTTCTATATTTTTATAGTTTATCTTCAAATTTAAACTTAATTTGTTTTTATCTTTATCTTATATTTATAGAATCCACTCTTACTCTTAATTTTCAGTTGAACTTTTTTTTTTCCTAAAATATATTTAATTAAATATAGTAAGATCACTCAAATATATTATTTCAATACCTATCTAAATTAATATCATAGTATTTAATTATTAATTTTTAGCATGTTCAACATTATTTACCATTTTTTGTTACTTGTCGATGCATGGCACAGGTTACCGCTAGTTAAAGATATACATAAGTGGTGTTATCTTATTATATATTATGTCAGTCTAATTGTCAGTACTTCATTAGAGATATGCACAAATGGTGAGACTTATTACACTTTGAGAATTGATCTTTTTGAAAAAAAATTAATTTTTTATAAAAAGACGTACAAAAACCCAGAAATAATTAGTTGACGTTTTGTATTATTTTTTAGTTATTCTTACCAAAAAAATCTTACTTTCCAAACGAAGCATAATATTGTGCCAGACAACTAAGATGATAAATATAACATGATACAAAATTATGATAAATATAACATTATTGAAAGTAATACCCACAAGTCTCCAAAGTAGCTGAAGCTAAGATTTTCAGTTTTGAGTCAAGTCCTTTTCCCAACCTAATTCCTCCATTCTTTAATGGAAACCATAATGACCCTTAGAGCTCCTCTAAAGTAGCTAGGTTTTTATTGCTGATTATGTCTTTTCATGAAGGCATAGGGGAATAAGATCCTCCCTTCTGCTCTTCTTTCTCCCCTTCGTATATCAATGAGAAAAAGAGAAAAATTGACGACTTCCTTTGCTTTGTCTGGTTGTTCTCCTATAAAGAGCACTACTTATTAATGCTTCCATTCACTCCACCAAAATTTTATGGCATGTATCTATAGATCATGCATATATTGGCCATTAGAGAAACCAGTTGCTTGATTCAACTTTGATCTATAGTTTTTAGTTGAGTCTCTCTTTAATACATAATCTTAGAAATAGGGATATACAAATTATAAAATTTTGTGATGTTGATACTATTTTGTAATATAATTAAATCACTTTCACTTATTACTAGATATTATTACTAGATATTATAATGGGTCATTATCAAATATTACTTGAAATATAATTAAAGATCTCTTAAATCATAACCAAAATAACAAGTAGAGTATATCGTAATCAAATCATAATTAGTACTATAATGGATCATAATTACGTCATAACTAATATCAAGATTACAACCAAAGACTACAAAAAATTGTAACTAGAGTACATGGTATACTTTTTTAGGGTTTGTATTGTAATTTTTTTTTTTATCATTTTTATATTGATGTGACATATTTACAAACCATATATATTTACAGAATTTCTGTGAGACTCATTATATACGAAATAATAAATTGTATTAAAGGATAATAAATATAAATTGTGTTACTCTTTGAAATATCCTCACTTCAAAAGAGTTTGTACTCCCAAATCCCAAGCAGTAAAGGAGATAATTTTTGGACAAGCAGTAAATTTAGGCTATATATATTTAGTTGAGTTTTACAATATTTTTTAATTTAAAAATTAATTTGGTGAAAAAATTAAATAAAAAAAAAACTCATAATTTTAAAATATAGTTTCTCTTTTATTTTTTTTAGAACCAAAATAATTTTTAAAAATTTTCATTTTTTTTTTCTGTGTGTTTATTTTTGAATTCGTGGTTTAGAATTGTTTGGTTGAACTTTTAAATTTATTTTTAAAAAAAAACAAAATCAAACAAGAAATTAGAAACTAGTTCAAGTTTGACTTTTGCAAGTTTCTCTCTATTACTCTTTAATTATTTATTTATTTTTTTAAATATAGGTATTACTCTCTAACTTAAGTGATGCTTCTCTTAGGTGATGCTATATAGTAGAGGCACTTAATTATATAGTGGTAAGTCACGGACTCATACAAAGGCAGAAATTCGAAGTCACACTTCTAACACACTCGTCTCACCAATCATATGTGCTGTAGCCCGGATGGCTAGCTCCAGGAAGAGTCAAACTTGAAATCTCAAAGTTTATACCGTAAGATCTTACCAAGTTGCCACACTCTCTTGAGTTAAGTGATACGTTTGGTTTACACATATATTTGGAATTTATTACATAGGATTGGGTTTAAAGGACCAGCATTGGTAGTATTTTTGTCAAATTAATTGAGACCTTTCTTTAAAATGGACCTTTCATGCATGATTCTTCTGCATCACTTGAATGTTATATTACAAGCAGCCAAGAGCTAGTAAAAAAATGAAAGTACAAATTTGAAGAGGAGTTTAAATTGGGGATGGTACTAATCATGCACGATATTTCTGCATCACTTGAATGTTATATTACAAGCAGCCAAGAGTTAGTAAAAATATGAGAGTGCAAATTTGCAGAGGAGTTTAAATAGGGGATGGTACTAATCATGGATGATATTTCTGCATCACTTGAATGTTATATTACAAGCTGAGTGGGAAAATAATGGTCTGGTACCGTGCCGGACAGATTTGGCCGGATAGAGTTACGCCGGGCAAGATTTGGGCGGCAGTCTTGGTCGAGAAGGTGCTCGGTTAAGGCACCGACAGTGAACCGAGTCATGCTTTGCGGTGAAGGCCGACGACCAGCCAAGCAGATGACCGGCGCCAGGAAGGGCGTAGTCGACCGAGCTATGAGTTTGTTCGGCAGGAAGGCCGAGAAAGGTGAAAGCGGGATATCTGGGACACGGTCCAAAGGGATGTCACAGTGGGTTCCTCAAGCTTAGCCATGTGCTTGGGCATGAAGCACACCCGGCTATGGATTGGAAGGCCTCAGGGCGGCTCTCAGAGAAGGCTGGCATTTGGGATTAGGTAATGTCCAGCATGGTGTGACCTGACAGAGGCATGGTTTATGCGCTGACAGATGGGATAGCAGAGCCACGTGTTGAGAGATCATTGGGAGTAGATATGAGGCGCAGAGAGGTATATAAACAAGTCGGCGCCACCCCTTATTTTCATGGACAATTTTTGTAAGTGAGACTTACACTCAAACACTCTCCCTTCTCTCTAGTCATTTTTCCAGGTGTGTGGTTCTAACTTGAGCGTCGGAGGTGTTTTCCGGCCACACACCGCCGGGTAGCTCACCGCTTTTGCGCTTTCAGGTGATCGGACAGCTGAGGAACTCGGAAGAAAGGAAGTGCGGGTAGCTGGAATATTTTCTCCCCGCACAATTGGCGCCGTCTGTGGGAAGCTTGCAGATAAAACCTTGTCTTCTGGGTTCATCTGATCGTCGTTCATGGCGCACAACGAGGAGTTTCCGTTGTCCGCCGTCGACGGAGCCACCCCGGAGTTTGTCCGGCAGAGAGAAGGACTCCCGTCCATCCTTCCGATGGCGAACACAGAGCGACCAGGAGACGAGGCAAAGTGAGACGCGGGATAAGCGGAAGAAGTCATGGCCGTTCCCGTAGTCCAGACGGTAACCGACGGCGAAGAGAGTCACACTCCAAACGCCTGGAACACAAGTTGCGGGACCAAGATGCCGTCATCCGGCGAATGGCGGCAGAGATGGAGGAGCTCAAGCGGCGTTACAAAGGGAAGGGTGTAGCTGGAGTGGGTGACCACAGTGAGCGCACCCCCTCCCGCCGTTCAGCCAGCCAGAGTCAGAGGCACACTCCGGCAATCTCTATTACCAGGAGCTACAGAGATGGTGATTCCGACTTGCACGCAGAGAAGTCCAGCGCGCAAGATAGCACTTACAGACCCTCACGTCCGGAGACGACGTCGAGGTATTCCTATTCCGCCTGTACAGAGGATTTGCGGACAGTTCTAAAGGAACGGGCTCGCCGGCGGGAAGCTCAGAGGGTGCCGGCGTTCCAGCGGTTATCCTACGGAGCCCACGCCAGCGAGGAGGTCGGAATGCCTCCACCGCGTCAAGCGGCGCCACTCCTTCTAGATACAGATTTGGCCAGGTTGAGCGCCACTCCTTTTTCACTGGAGATAGAAACGGCGCCGCTTCCGGCGGGATTCCACCAGCCAAAGTTTACCCTTTACGATGGAAAGACCGATCCGTACATGCATGTAAGTCATTTCCGACAGGTTATGGCCGGACACCGGCGGAATGATGCTCTTATGTGCCTTATCTTTCCGTCGAGTTTGGGCGAATTGGGATTGAAGTGGTTCGGAAGGCTACCGGAGGGAAGTATTGAAAGGTGGCAAATGGCGAAGCCTTAAACGCGCTTCACGACTAACACCAAAACTCCTAAGGAAGTTGATCACCTCCTGAGTATCAAGATGGAACCGAGCGACACACTCAAGGCGTACAACTCCAAGTATTGGGAGACTTTCAATGAGATACTGGACTGCCCGGTCAACCTTGCTATCGTACAGTATAAGCGTGGGCTCCCGGTCGGACATAGACTGCGAGACTCACTTACCATGCAACAACCTACGACCATGGGACAGCTTATGCAGCGCATCAATGAGCATATCCGGGTAGAGGATGATGCCTCGGCCTTAACCGAGAAGCGACCCGGTCGTGCGCAGGAGGTTGGCAGGAAAAGTGCATGCAGTCGGGCAAGAGTCCGGCCGATCTAGTGACCGAGCTGAAGAGTCAGACCGAGGTTCAAACCGCAAGAACCAGGGTAGGGAGCGGCGTAATGACAGGAATGATTACCGCCGGGATGACTACCCCCAAGATGATGTGGCCGATGCAGAAGGTTGAAAGCAAACGAGCATCACCACGGTCTTCAAAATTCCAATCTATCGTGATACTTAGTGAAATCCGTGACGAGAATACGTCCGGTTTCCTACTAAGTTAGGCGACGGGCAGAGAGGCTTCAATCCCAAGTACCATTGTACCTTTCACCGGGAACGTGGCCACCGAACAGAGGACTGTCTGCCTTTGAGGCAACACTTAGAAGAGCTAGTGGCAGCTGGGCATCTGGACCTCTACATTGGTGGAGGAGTTAAAACCGTCAGTTCAGTTGATCCATCGCGGACGGATGACCGGGATGCACCTCCGAGGGTTGTGAATGTCATCCACGGCATAGTGGAACCGGCGCGTGTTTGCGAGCTTCGTGGTATGATTAAGAAGGCAGAACACATGAGGGAAGTTTTGCCAGTTCAGCCTGCGCTCAAGAAGGGAAAGACAGAAGTAAAGGATGTAATCAGCTTTTCCTCAAAAGATTTGGGCGATCTGAGACACCGCACAAAGACGCCTTGGTAGTAACTCTCGCGTCAATGATTTTGAAGTTAAAGGATCTTGATCGATCGGGAAGCTCGGTCGAGATCATGTATTACGACGCTTTCAAGCGGCTCAAGCTCGAGACACGGATTTGGCCCACAACCGCCATTGGTGGTTTCAACTCACCGGAGTGGCCTTTGGGAAAAATTATCCTGCGGTTAAAGCGGGATCGATGGTCAAACAGTTGAGTTCGGGTATTGCGGGTGCCATCTACTTATCGATCCTTGGCGGTGGCTTCATGCTATCGAGCCGTGGCATCAACCTTTCACCAAGTGATGAGATTCCTCGGCTATGGGGCGATTGAGGAGATTGGGTGATCGGGTTATGTCAAACGATTGCTTTGTGGCGGTCAATGGAAGCCGCTGCCAAGGGATTTGTTCAAATGATTGAGGACCGAGGAGGGTAGTGCTAGATGATGTGGGCACTAAGGCAGAAGACAAAGCCGTGGAAGGATTGGTGGAAGTGCGAATTGATACCGAGCAGCCGGACAAGTTCTTCTTGCTCGGCTCCACCCTCACAGCACAAGAAAGGACCGAGATGGTGGAATTCCTTATGGCCAACATTGAAGTTTTCGCATGGTCGCCTTATGACATGCCCGGCCTCGATCCAAACTTTATCTGCCATCATCTCAATGTCTTCCCCGGAGCCAAGCCGGTCATTCAGCGAACAAGGAGGTCAGCATTGCATCACGCCGAGGTAGTGGCGGAGGAAGTCAAGAATCTGCTTGAGGCGAGCAATTCGGAAGTTCACTATCCTCGTGGATTTCAAATCATCGTTGTCTGAAGAAGAATGGGAAGTGGCGGGTTTGCGTTGATTACAAGACCGTCAACCGTGCCTGTCCGAAAGAGAGCTTTCATTTGCCTAGAATTGACCAGCTTGTGGATTTGATGGCTGGCCATGACAGGCTAAGTTTCTTGGGCATCGGGCTATCATCAGTTGCCATGCGGCCCGACCAGAAATCACTTCATTTACTACACCAAGGGACTCTTCGCTCTGAGTTATGCCTTTTGGTTTAAAGAACGGCAGGCAACTTTCCGAGGATGGTGACCAAGATGTTTGCTCCTTTCTTTGGGCGGACAATGGAGGCTTACATTGATGACATGGTGGTGAAGAGCGGGCAACAAACAAATCATTTGTCCGACTGGCGAGATGTTTGCCATCCTCAAGAAGCATAAGTTACGCTGAATCGTCTAAGTGTGCCTTGATTGTGGGATCCGAAATTTTAGGATTCTTAGTCACAAACCGAGGTATTGAGGCGGACCCTACACAAATCGAGCCGTACAAGAGTTAAAGCGACCTAGCTTCGGTGAAAGACGGCAACATCTGGCGGAATGGCCGCTTAATCGATTTATAAGCCGGTCATCGGATCGGCGCCGTCCTTTCTTCGATCCTTGAAGTCCAAGTTCTCATGGGATGAAGAATGCGACGGCGTTGGCGAGCTCAAGAATATCTGTCTTCAGCGCCATTGTTGGTCACGCCGGTGCGGAGAAGAACTTTATCTTTATCGGCGTATCGCGACATGCGATCGGTCGGTGCTTGTTGTTTGAAGGAATCAAGCACCTCCCATCTTTTATGTTAGCAAGACCTTACTACCGGCGAGACTAGGTACCGCCTCTTGAAAAGCTTGCTTTGGCATTAATGATGGCTTCAAGAAAGTTGGCGACTACTTTCATGCACATACTATCGTCGTCTTGACCGAGTTCCCTCAGCTTTATTTGAGCGGGCGGATTTTTCTGGGCGAGTTCTTAAGTGGGCGGTCGAGTTGGGGCAGTTTGATGTGAAGTATCAGCCGCGCACTGCCATCAAAGCCCAAACTTTGGTGACCGTTCGCGAAATTCTCACGGAACTCATCCGGTATGCGGTCGATATTCATGGCGAGATGATGAGGTGGCGCGATTCATCGAGATACTACCACTGGTGGGGTTCGGCGGACTTAGTGCTTAATCGCAGCGGGCCTACACTTCTACAATGCCAACAACCGGTGGCGATGACGAGTTGGGTGTTGTTATTCCACCAACTCGCCGTCTGCATCACCAAGGGGGAAGTCATGGAACTACTCGGCCACGAGCTGCGGCGGCATAATACCTGACTGGTGATTCGCCTCTGGACTTAGGCGTGGCGGAACCGACTTCTTGAGTCGGTGCGAATCACCAAAGTGGAGTGGGGGCGATGAGCAGAACTTGAAAGCCGGACGGCCGAGCAACCTTGATCGTAGCACCCCTCACCACTCGCAGGATCCATCAGTTTGCTGGAAGCTTTTTGTGGGGGAAATGTGGAAGCTTTTTGTTGACGGGGCGTCCAATAAATCACAGTCTTTGAAATGGGTATTGTTCTTATCTCCCAGGATGGCCTAACCATTGAACATTCTATCACCCTTGGCTTGACAAAGATCTAACAACGAAAGTGAGTATGAGGCCCTTACGTAGGGCTCAAGAGCGCAATCCGGATGAAGGCCGCCGAGCTAATGGTGTCTGATGACTCCCAACTTGTGGTTAACCAAGTTTCGGGATCTCTGAGGAAAGGATGACCGCATGGCGAAGTACCAAGCTCAGTCGAACGCATCAAGCGGTTTAGCAATCGAGTCCAACAGATCGGCGAGAAAAAACCGAAGTGATGAGGTGGCCGACAGCATCGATGGTAGATAGTATGTCTCCAAATCCCTTGTTAATTGACTTTCTTCGACCAAGCATTGAAGATAGGCGACGGAAGTACTCTGCGATTGGGTCCATCGTGGATGGATCCAATCATTTTGTTCCTCGAGACCGGATTCTACCAACCGAGAAGAAGGAAGCACACAAATGCTGGTAAAGTCAGGGCGGTTTTGGCTCTCTCCATCTGGCGCGTTGTATAAGAAGTCCTCCTCTGGTCCTTACTTAAAGTGTGTGCACCCGAGCAGTGTGGATGCATTTCTGCACGAAATTCACGAAGGCATTTGTGGCGACCACATCGGGGCGGATCCTTGGCCTCAAGAGCTATTTCACAAGGCTATTGGTGGCAGACATGCAAGCCGACGCAAAAATATGTCCGAAATGTGAGAAGTGCGGAATTTGCACACAGATCCACCAGGCGGCCAGAGAACTTCTTCCCCTCACCAGCCCTTGGCCTTTTGCGATGTGGGGGCTAGATATAGTGGGACCCCTCCCAACTGCACCGGGCAACCGCAAGTTCTTTATCGCAGCGACGGACTACTTCACCAAATGGGTTGAAGCCGAACCTTTGACAACTATCAAGGAAAAAGACGTGAAGAGGTTTGTGCAGCGAGAATGTGGTAACGCGGTTTGGCGTCCCCAAGATCTTGATTTCTGACAACGGCACCCAGTTTGACGGTCGCCTATTCAGAGGTTTTTGTGAAGATTTAAAGATTGAACTCTACAACTCCACTCCGGCTTACCCACAGTCCAACGGTCAAGCCGAGGCGTCGAACAAGATTATATTGGATGGGTTAAAGAAAAGGTTGGAAAAGGCAAAGGGAAAGTGGGCCGAGAACTTCAGCGTCCTTTGGGCATCTTAGGACTACCATGGCGTTCTCTGGAAACTCCATTCGCTTTGGCTTATGGCATGGAGGCGATCATTCCTTGGAAGTCGGCATGCCCACCCTCGAAGTGAAAGCTTTGAGCTCGCTCTGAACAAGGCTATTGCTCGGAATTAGACTGGTGAAGAGCCGAAAAGGCTCTCATCCATGTGGCAGCCTACCAACAAGAACTCTCCAGGAAGTACAACAAGATGGTGCACCCCAGACCGTTCAAGGTGGGTGATTGGGTCCTGAGGAAAGTTATGGGAAATACCCTGGTGCCAAGAGAAGGCAAGCTAGGGGCAAATTGGGAAGGACCATACAAGATAACCGGTCTGGCGGGCAAGGGGGCATACCACCTGGAGGACTTAGATGGTAGAGCAATACCTCGGCCATGGAATGCGGCCAATCTCAAAGTGTACTATTTCTAGCTTTTGTTTTGTTCGCAAAGAAGGAGCTTTTTGCATTACACTTCAGAATGTAATTCTTTTTTGTCAATATATACAAGTGTTCTTTGCCTTCGTAATTTGATGTTTTGTTCAAAATAAGCATGCCTAACCGAGATGGATTAGTCCGGTTGGAAGAGTTGGTGTTTTGCCCAACTTTGGATTCCCAACCGAGATGGATTAATCCGGTTGGAAGAGTTGGTGTTTTGCCCAACTTTGGATTCCCAACCGAGATGGATTAGTCCGGTTGGAAGAGTTGGTGTTTTGCCCAACTTTGGATTCCCAACCGAGATGGATTAGTCCGGTTGGAAGAGTTGGTGTTTTGCCCAACTTTGGATTCCCAACCGAGATGGATTAATCCGGTTGGAAGAGTTGGTGTTTTGCCCAACTTTGGATTCCCAACCGAGATGGATTAATCCGGTTGGAAGAGTTGGTGTTTTGCCCAACTTTGGAATTCCCAACCGAGATGTTTTGCTCCGGTTGGAAGAGTTGGTGTTTTGCCCAACTTTGGATTCCCAACCGAGATGAATTAATCCGGTTGAAAGAGTTGGTGTTTTGCCCAACTTTGGAATTCCCAACCGAGATGTTTTGCTCCGGTTGGAAGAGTTGGTGTTTTGCCCAACTTTGGAATTCCCAACCGAGATGTTTTGCTCCGGTTGGAAGAGTTGGTGTTTTGCCCAACTTTGGATTCCCAACCGAGATGGATTAATCCGGTTGGAAGAGTTGGTGTTTTGCCCAACTTTGGAATTCCCAACCAAGATGTTTTGCTCCGGTTGGAAGAGTTGGTGTTTTGCCCAACTTTGGAATTCCCAACCGAGATGTTTTGCTCCGGTTGGAAGAGTTGGTGTTTTGCCCAACTTTGGATTCCCAACCGAGATGGATTAATCCGGTTGGAAGAGTTGGGGTTTTGCCCAACTTTGGAATTCCCAACCGAGATGCTTTGCTCCGGTTGGAATTGTTGGTGTTTTATCCAATTTTGAATTCCCAACCAAGATGTTTTGTCCGGTTGGATGGATTAATGTTTGTGCAAGTTAGATATTTCTTGCCGAGATGAATTACCTCGGTTGGAGATGGTATGATCTGGTCTCTCAACCGAGGTGATGTATCCCGGTTCAGTGAGTTGATGTTTTTATGAAGCTCAAGCAAACCGTGCAAACACTTCATAAAAGTTAAGCTTTTTCATTAATTCGAAATGAGTACAAAGGTGGGGTACTTAGCCCGGTTACAAAATGTGAGACTTAGCCCGGTTACATCAAAAACAAACAAAAGCAAGTTCAAAGAGAAACTAAGCAAGGGGGGAGAGGTTGTCAAATTCATCTTCAATGTTGACCGGTGCATTCCTCTCTTGATCACCGGGCTCATTCTGGACATTCTGCTTGGGGCTGCTTCCTTCACCGGCGTCTGCAGCCGTCTCTCTAGCAAGCTCTTCCTCGGCCTCTGCCTGCAACGCAGTGAAGACGTCGTTGGCATAAGGCACAAGGTAGACCGGCAGAAAGGCTTTTGGTGTGGAGGCAAACACATCGGTTTCAGGGCCCTGACCGAGCTTAGAGCAAGCTTCCTTCCAGCCGGCCTTGAAGTATATGTCCTGGGTTGCAAAGACCTGCTTTTTGTAGTTGTCTTCTGCTTCTTTGAAGCCTGCATTGTTGGCATCTTCGCAGTCTTTATCCCTGGACTCTTTCAGCGCGTTAAGCTCGGCTTGGAGTTCATCTCGTTTCTTCTCGGCCTCATTCAGCTGGCCGAGCAGTCTGTTGTTTTCGGTGCTAGCCCGGTCGAAAGATGCCTTTGCCCGTCCCAGCTCGGTCTGAAGGCTCTCAACTTGGTATATGTCGGCTTGCCCTCTGCCTAAGTCGATTGGATACGCTCCATCACGAGTCTTTGTTCTGGATGGCCTGCAAGAAAAAAACTTGATCAGCAAAGAACCCGGGCAAACACTTGTGAAATTCTGGGAGTAGGTTGGGGTGCATACCCTGGTCATTCACTTCACGGCCGATTTGACCCGGTGATTATGCGAACGTGGTCACTTCCAACCACGTCAGACGGCAGCAGGAGTGCCTTTGACAGGTCGAAGGCCAACAGATGTTCCTTATCGCCTTTGACCGAGGCGTTAGGGATGTCAAGACCGGTGTTTCAATGGGCGCCCGAGGTCTGCGGTCTTGGCTTGTCTGGCAAAGAAGTTGCCCGGTTTCTAGCTCAGCCACCAGCTCGGCTGAGGGATCTGGCCGAGCTCTTTTTCCACCCCGGCGCTGCGCAGGTTCTCGGCGGGGTTGGCTGGTTGCAGGTGTGGCGAGGCCAATCACCGCGCCGCTGGATTGACCGTCATGGATGAAGTCTTGACGCCCGTGCTTTCTACCGAGGTGGCGATTAGCAAATTTCGGATTCGACTCTCCTTGGCCATTTCCTGTTCCTCGGTCAGCCAGATTAAGGGGATGTCAGGTAAAGTTGGATCCGGAGGTGGAGTTGGCTCATGAGAAGTCAATGACTCTACCCGTGAGAAGAGTATCTGTAAGTAGGTTGATAACCGAAAGCGATTCGTTACAATCCGGTGCTCAGACGAAGCTGATTGGATTGACTCGGAGTTTGGGAACGGTAATTTGCACTGTAGATCTGGATTCGCAAAGGAAACAAAAATGGCTAAGTAAAGAATAATCGATTAAGAGGATTGACCGAGCAAGAAAGCGGCTTACATGAAGTACCAAAGTTCTTGCTAATAAACCCGGCCGACGTCGGCCGTTTCATAGTTGCGGACACCTAGAAAAGTCGTCATCGTGCAAGTCTTTATATCTGGGGTGCGGTCACTATTTTCTCCTTGCGGTCTTATTTTCGGGTAGTAGACAAGACCGTCCCCGGTGTGGCCCATGGTGTACTGCCTTAAGATCTCGGCTAAGCCTAGTTGAGTGCCAAGCCGGTTGTTTAATTCGTGAACGCCATTGATAATCCGGTATGTATTTGTTGACACTTGGGTTGGTGCCAGCCCGGTGCGGCGTAAGAATTCTGTGATCAGGGGATTGAGTGGAAAGCGAAGGCCTCCCTCAACTATTAAGAGCACGGTGAAGGGGCATTGCTCGGCTCTTCCCCAAGGAGTTGTTTGCTCGGCTGCAAGTTCGAGGTGGACATCGGCCGGGATGCCGTACTTCTCCCTGAACGCGTCTAAGGCAGCCGGGGTGTCTACCATATAGCGGTACTTTCCCATTTGAGGCGGTCCTAAGGTAGCTCGGTTGTGGTTTGGCACTGGATGATTGCTCGGTCTTGGGAGCTTCAGAATGGTTAATGGTCCCCTTGGACTCTGCAGGAAAATGATGGCAAGTGTGAGCGCGGTCTCGCAAAACCAAGCTTGACTTTAGCTCAGTCCGAAGGCGTGCCAAACCACCCCGGTTCCTAAGGCTGCTAGAGAGCTCAATCGCCCAAACGGATCAAATACTAGCCCGGTTGGATGACCAAGTACTCCCACTATCTCGGTTTTTACTGTATTCACTACAAACATGTTATTTTCTCGGTTCTGTGGTTCTTTTGGATCAAATGGAGACCAGAGCTCCGCCTGATTCTTCCTTGTTCTTAAGGAGAAATGAAGAACACCATGAACTATGGAAGGTTTGGGATGTTTTTAGGTGCCTAAGTTCTAAAAGCTGTATTTTCAGACCCTAATGTGTGAAATGTGAAAGAAAATGGCGAGAAAATAGAAGAACTTACCAGGAGAAGGCGAGGAGGACTTCTTCGAGGCACTAACGCAAAGAATGGCGAGGGAAAGGAAGAACGAGCTCTGGAAGCTTGGAGCGATGGAATGGCGAGGAAAGGAAAGAAGGTGAGGTGCTTTGTATATAGGGTGTTTAACCGCCAAAATTTTTGAATTTCGATCGGTTGGTCGCCGAGGGCGAATAAGAAGTCGCCACGTGCCCCCATTTAATGACCGTCGAGTTGAAGCAGGCGATTGATCGTCGGTAGGAAAAACGAGATGACACCGAGGTCGATGTAGCATCAACCGAAGAGCCGGGCAAGGTTGAGAAAAAGACCGCAAGATTGAAAGCAAAACCGGGCAAGTTCGGAGACAGGGTCGTCCAGTCTGGTTACTAATCGATAAGCCGGGGACCGAGGAAATGAAATTATACCCCGGTTGGAGTAGGTAATCTCTGTCACGCTAGCGCGGACGGAATTAAGGGCAATTGAGTGGGAAAATAATGGTGCAATGCCGTTGCGACAATTTGGCGGATAGAGTTCTGTGGGCAAGATTTGGGCAGCAGTCTTTGAGAAGGTGCTCGGTTAAGGCACCGATTGTGTGAACCGAGCTGCATGCTTTGCAGGAAGGCCGACCAGCCAAGCAGATGACCGGCGCCAGGAAGGGCGTAGTCGGCCGAGCTATGAGTTTGTTCGGCAGGAAGGCGACAAAGGTGAATGCGAGATATCTCGGACACGGTCCAGTAGGGATCTTCGTAGTCAGGTTCCTCAAAGCAACGTGGCGTGCTTAGGCATAAACCTGACCGACTATGGATTAGGCAATAGGGCTCCCGAGCAGAGAAGGCTGGCATTTGGGATTAGGTAATGTCCAGCATGGTGTGACCTGACAGAGGCATGGTTTATCTTGTTGACAGATGGGATAGCAGAGCCACGTGTTGAGAGATCATTGGGAGTAGATATGAGGCGCAGAGAGGTATATAAACAAGTCGGCACCACCCCTTATTTTCATGGACAATTTTTGTAAGTGAGACTTACACTCAAACACTCTCCCTTCTCTCTAGTCATTTTTCCAGGTGTGTGGTTCTAACTTGAGCGTCGGAGGTGTTTTCCGGTCACACACCGCCGGGTAGCTCACCGCTTTTGCGCTTTCAGGTGATCGGACAGCTGAGGAACTCGGAAGAAAGGAAGTGCGGGTAGCCGGAATATTTTCTCCCTGCACACAAGCTATTAGGGAAAATATGTGATTTTCCACAAGTAAATCAATCAATGGGAATAAAAACTAATACGAAAAAATTAAATCAAAAGCAACACAAGAATTTTACGAGGTTCCCTCAATGTGAGGTGCGTCCACGGGATCGAAATCCCAAGCAGTAAAGGAGAGAATTTTTGGACAAGCAGTAAATTTAGGCTATATATATTTAGTTGAGTTTTACAATATTTTTTAATTTAAAAATTAATTTGGTGAAAAAATTAAATAAAAAAAAAAAACTCATAATTTTAAAATAGTTTCTCTTTTATTTTTTTTAGAACCAAAATAATTTTTAAAAATTTTCATTTTTTTTGTGTGTTTATTTTTGAATTCGTGGTTTAGAATTGTTTGGTTGAACTTTTAGAATTTATTTTTTGAAAAAAAAAAATCAAACAAGAAATTAGAAACTAGTTCAAGTTTGACTTTTGCAAGTTTCTCTCTATTACTCTTTAGTTATTTATTTATTTTTTTAAATATAGGTATTACTCTCTAACTTAAGTGATGCTTCTCTTAGGTGATGGTATATAGTAGAGGCACTTAATTATATAGTGGTAAGTCATGGACTCACAAAGGCAGAAATTCGAAGTCACACTCGTAACACACTCGTCTCACCAATCATACGTGCTATAGCCCGGATGGCTAGCTCCAGGAAGAGGCAAATTTGAAATCTCAAAGTTTATACCTCAAGATCTTACCAAGTTGCCACACTCCCTTGAGTTAAGTGATACGTTTGGTTTACACATATATTTGGAATTTATTACGTAGGATTGGGTTTAAAGGGCCAGCATTGGTAGTATTTTTGTCAAATTAATCGAGACCTTTCTTTAAAATGGACCTTTCATGCATGATTCTTCTGCATCACTTGAATGTTATATTACAAGCAGCCAAGAGCTAGTAAAAAAATGAAAGTACAAATTTGAAGAGGAGTTTAAATTGGGGATGGTACTAATCTTGCACAATATTTCTACATCACTTGAATGTTATATTACAAGCAGCCAAGAGTCAGTAAAAATATGAGAGTACAAATTTGAAGAGGAGTTTAAATAGGGGATGGTACTAATCATGCATGATATTTCTGCATCATTTGAATGTTATATTACAAGCTGTTAGGGAAAATATGTGATTTCCCACAAGTAAATCAATCAATGGGAATAAAAATTAATACGGAAAAATTAAATCAAAAGTAACACAAGAATTTTACGTGGTTCTCTCAATGTAAGGTACGTCCACGGGATCGAAATCCCAAGCAGTAAAGGAGAGAATTTTTGGACAAGCAGTAAATTTAGGCTATATATATTTAGTTGAGTTTTACAATATTTTTTAATTTAAAAATTAATTTGGTGAAAAAATTAAATAAAAAAAAAACTCATAATTTTAAAATAGTTTCTCTTTTATTTTTTTTAGAACCAAAATAATTTTTAAAAATTTTCATTTTTTTTTTTGTGTGTTTATTTTTGAATTCGTGGTTTAGAATTGTTTGGTGGAACTTTTAGAATTTATTTTTTGAAAAAAAAAAAAAGTCAAACAAGAAATTAGAAACTAGTTCAAGTTTGACTTTTGCAAGTTTCTCTCTATTACTCTTTAATTATTTATTTATTTTTTTAAATATAGGTATTACTCTCTAACTTAAGTGATGCTTCTCTTAGGTGATGCTATATAGTAGAGGCACTTAATTATATAGTGGTAAGTCACGGACTCATACAAAGGCAGAAATTCGAAGTCACACTCCTAACACACTTGTCTCACCAATCATATGTGATGTAACCCGGATGGCTAGCTCCGGAAGAGTCAAACTTAAAATCTCAAAGTTTATACCTCAAGATCTTACCAAGTTTCCATACTCCCTTGAGTTAAGTCACTACAACAAAATTGACTTTTTATGACACCACATCAACGACATACAATAGATGCACGTCGTAATTTCTCACTTTTACGACTTGCTTTTTTTGCACGTCGTAAATACTTTTCCAACCACGGCATGTCTATTGCGTAGGCCGTAAATGGTAATAACGATGATTTTTTTACGGCTTACAATGCATGCCGTAAATAATAAAACTTTCTACGACGTGCATATGGTGTGCCGTTAATACATTAATTATACACGACGCACATACGTTAGCCGTGAAAAGTGAATACTTTTCACGGCGCACACAATGCACACTGTTAAAAGTATTACACTTTTTACGATGCACACATTGCCTGTCGTTAAAAGTATTACCTTTTTACGACGCACAATGCATGCCGTGAATTGTATGATTAAAAAAAAAAAAGCTCCAAAATGAAATTTGGGGCGCCAATATTTTTTTCCCAAAAATATATTACAATTTTTTTTAATAAAAATATATACAAACTGTTTGGCTTCTATTTGGTTCTAAAAAGAAGATAGAAAGCTGTAAATCGATAACCCTAGAAAAGAGGAGAGAAAAGAGAGGGTTCGAAAGGAGGCGGTGTTCAAAATATGAGATTTGAAGGAACGATCGATGGTGGCAAAGAATCGACGGTTCGACGACAAAGAACACTCGACGGTTCGAGATCGGTTCGACGGCTCAATGATTTGGTGGCGAGGCCTTCTTCTCTTCTCTTGATCTGGAAAAATCTCGTATGTTGATTCCCCTTCTCTCTTCCACACACACATTCACTCCATTTAGGATTAGGACTCTATTCGTTCATGTTCTTGCTTTCTGGTACTTCAAGTATTGAGCTCTCATCATTTTGTAATTCCTAGATGGAACTCTTTCTCTGTTTCTTCACCCTTGTTCCTTCATAACTCCTCCAAGCTCGAATCGGTACTTTTCTAGGGTTTTCAAAACCCTTTTACCTTTAAAGATTCACATCTGTTTCAGCTTGGGGGGGATTAGGGCCTCAATTTGTGTTTCTTTGTTGATTATTGTACAATTCTGGTGAAGAAATGTTTGTGAATTGGAAATTTTGGGTCTAAGATCTGTTGGAATAAAAAATTTCTGGGTTTGTGTTTGGATTGAGGATTTAACACGAGAGAATGAAAGTTTAAATTGATTGTTAATTTGGGTAATAACTGTTTTGGGTGATTGCATGAAACCAATGGAGCATGTCAATTAGTAGAATTTGGTCCTACAATTAGTGTAATCCACATTTGTCTTGTACAATTTAAACTTAAAAGAAGTTTTAATTATGGTGCTAAAATTGGGAATTTTTGACTACTTGTTTTTATAAGATTTGAGCTTCATTTCTGTATTGCCAAAAAGTTTTGAGATGGTGGAACAAGACTTATTACTGTCTAATGAATTGTAATTTGTAATACATATTAGGAGGGTATGGTATGAAGTGAAATATTACAGATTTATGCATCATTCAGTAATTTTTTTAATTCTAAATGTGGCTTTTCGGTAGGTTTTCTCTAGTTGCAAAGAGAATGTTACCTCGATCGTTGTACTGTAATTTTTTGAGTTTCAATTGTTTATTATGTAATGAATAGGAGCACAGTAACAATATGGAGGATTCATCACCAATCACAATAAAAGAAAAAGGAGGATTTACAATCTCTAATGGAAATCACAATAGGGGTTGGTTGGATGGATTTACAGAAATCAGAAAAATGAGGATTTACAATCTCTAAAAGAAAAAGGAGGATTTACAATCTCTAATAGAAATCAGCAATCACAGTAACTATTAGTACTTCTCTCTGTTCTTTTCCTATAATTCTATTTTTTTTCTTAATAATAAAAAAGTCTAAGCAATAGGGGTTGGTTGGATGGGTTGGGTTGGGGATTGAAGTAGTCGTGTCTTAGTAGATTTAGAGTTTTGAAGATTATTTCATAATTTTAAATTTTTATTCACAATCTGTTTGCATTTAGCTATTGAGAGAAAAAGCTTGTGGTTTAGTCCAACCTGATCCTTAATTGCTATTAACTCATTTTACTTGTTTCAGGTTAGCAATCGAAGATCGCGCAGATGGTTAAATGATCGCCTATTGATGGAGCTTGTTCCTTGTTTGAATGCAGAAGAGATTAGAGGCTTATTTGCGCCACCACCTTGGGGTAAGACTGCTTCATTAGCCTTTTAATTATGTGAAAATGGAAACAGGCCAATCTCATAGATCAGTGTTGATCATGGCAGAGGTATAGTGGTTAAGATGAGATGTAGGAGTAATGAGATCATTTAAAAAGTGACGATAATTTTCTTTTTGTAAAATTTGTGGTGTGTGGAAAGTGTGGAATTGGATGACAAGGTTTCACTTTGAAACCGAAATTGTGTTCGTGAGATCACTTTTAAGTTGGTGCTCCTTTCTTTGTTGTTAGCCTTTCTTTTGTGTTATTATGTGGTTTGAACTTACTGAGACAAAGTTTGCCCATGTAGGGCTATATTTTTGAAGTCGACTAAGGAGAAGAATCGCGTTCGTCAACAAAATGACAAGCTTTGCCAAGAACTGGTGAGTAAGATCTATGATAGTTTGTTTTTCGAGTTACTAAAATATGTTTAGGAATTCTAACAGGGTTTCAGATGATCTTGAAGACTGGGAATATGGTTCTTTTAGTATATAAGTTACTCTTATCAGCATATTCGTCACTTCTTTCTCTCCTTCTGCCACTTTGGTTTGTTTTCTTCGTTTTCTTCTCTCTCTCTCTGAGGTTTTACCCTATCTGACCAACCTCGATGAGGAAGTCTTTAACATTTAATGAGATGTTAAAAAGAAGGAATCTTGTACATCTTACTTTTTTGTGTTGAGGAATATCGAAGATAATGAGTAGAAGTAGATAGCAAGAGAGGAGGGATTGCTTTATTTATTTTATTTTCATTAATTAGTGAGGGCAATTGGACTTTTTGTATGTGGATTCTCTGGAAATGCTAGTTAGTTTTTTTTTTTTTTTTTGGAATTATTCAATCTGTTTCTCAGAGAATATATATGCTTTGTAATTCCTAACCATAAAATAGCTTAGATTTAGAAAACATGTTCATTCTCTTATGGGGTTATATTTTGTATGCTGCTATAGAACTCTGTTCCATATGTGATGTATTTAACTGATTTTGAAGTTAGTTTTCATTGAGATAAACATTCTTATTACTTCAATTATTTCCTTTGAAGTCAGTTTTCCTGTGATATTCTACATTTCTTTCTTTGTTTTTTGTTTTGTTGTTGCTTTTACATTCTTATTATTGTGTCAATTATTTCTTATTCAGCATATAATGTTTGTTTTTGCTATATATGGTATAGAAACAATGGCTATTCCTTTGATTACCAAGAAGATTGTGAAGAAGCATGTGAAGCAGTTCAAGAGGACCCAAAGTGACTGGAAGATCTCTGTGAATGTAAACTTTCTGTCTACACTGTTTTATTATTGGCAGATAAAGAACTGTTACTTTGTTTGCATTGAATGTAATTGCTGGTTGAGTTTCATTAGAATGCAAAATATTCCTGTATATGCGTGCACACATTTGATTGCTTCATTTTTCAGATCTATTGTACAGCTAATATTTTATCCTGAAGTTTTGTTGGATGTCTTGAGCATGAGAATTGCTTATAGCATGCTTATTTTTGTGTAGGACTATGTGTTTTGTGTTGTATTGATTGTCCCAAATGTAGTCCTTTCAGAGATAATTTGGCAAGTTCAAGGGGTGACCTATTTCTGCTATAATTATTATTGATGTTTATTGGTTGGTTTAAGTTTTCAGAATATTGTTCATTCCTTGTTCAGTGCCTGATCAACCAAGAGTATGCTACACATATACATTTTGTATCTTTCTGTAACCCCCAAAATAATAAGGGGATAGGTGAGCAAGAGCATTTTCAACACTTCTAGAAGTAAACTCACCTTTAGCCCTCAACCAACATACTTCTTGGATTCAATTTCTGGTCTTTAAGAAATATAGAATAGAATAGAACTATAATGTGAAATGAAATGTTTTGAGAATAAAAGCTTCCATAGCTTGATAGTTTTGTTTCATTCCATATCTTATTAGTTGTTCCATACATTTTTATGCTAGTTTTGTATGTACTTTGAATTTGAAGGTGCTAGTCCTGAATACAAGCCATATTTTATTTCTCATGAGTATTTACTTACTTTCTCTGTACCAAATATTTTGTGATTTCTTTGTTTGTTCCGTCAAATCTTGGTGACACCCCTACCACCCTACATACGAGTTGGTTTGGCATTTGCTTTTTCAACCTTTTTTTGGGTATTTAGTGAACTTAAAAAAAAAAATTCAAAAAACTATTTGCTTTTAGATCCTGCTAGACTAGAAGACCATGAAAATAAAAATAAAAAATTATTTGAAAAAAAATCAATAAAGACAAAAAAAATAAAATAAATAAAAGGTTATTTTTTCCCCTTCTTTAGTGGACTTTCTTTGGATTTTTTAATTTTGTAATTTATTTATTTTTATTTTTTTATAGATCTTTTTAGACTAGAAGAACTTGAAAAGTAAAAAATTTTGACACAAATTTTATAAAACATCAGTAAAGACAAAAATGTTCCGAAAAAATTATTGCCAAACAGAGAGTTGTGATGAATGAAAGCATAGGAGGCATGAGCGTTTTCCAACAAAGATGTTTCTAAGCAGTGATTGTCATAACTATCTCTTTCATTTTTTTTTTTAAAATTTCTTTGTACCCCTTAATGCAACTTGGTTACGATAAAATGGGTTTATCAGCAGTCTTTGCATACAATTTTTATACATCCATGCTGTAACAAGCCCGCGGGGGGGCCTCGCTACAGCTCGGACTCGATTTGTGTCACGGTTCTTAATCTGAACCAAAGAGTCCAAATCCGGCAAATCGTTTTGAGAAAACAGATTTTTAAAAGAAGTGCCAAACATGGACTGCTTTGCCAGATACAGAGTCGCCACCTAAATATTTTATTTTTGGGAAATTTAGGAAACCCTGACTCGTGCCTAAGGCCACGTGTCCGTCATCACCAAAGTTGTCTCGGCTCGGGAACTTGGGTACGATTGGGGAAGGTCACTTCGTGAGCACCCCTGCTCGCTCGATCAAAGATCGGCCTCTACTAACCATGATACCTCTTTTTGAAAACATTGTGTGTTCTTATTCCGGTTATTAGCCTAGATTACTATGTGATGCGCACAGCATACAAGTATAGACTGAGTCGCCTAAATTGGAACAAAACATTTAATGTTTGTTTTGAAAATGGTTTGCTACTCGCAAGTAGGCTAAAATGCAGGTTTTGCCACCCTCAAATGGGCTTTTAGAAAAGATGGTTTTGCCACTAACTAGTGGGCTTAAAACTCACAGTTTTTAATGCATTATCCCAATTTAAGCAATTCAACCTCCATCCACAGGCACTCAAGCAGTTATATCACATAAGCAGCTAGCCTCATGGTAATCATGCTATTATGGCAACACTCACACGCATGCGGTATGCTAAAGCATAACAGCTCACCTAGTAAGCCAAAACAGAAACCAGTTAGTAATCAAATGCATGATCCTAGTTCATGTTAAGTGGCTAATGCAACACAGGCAAAGATGCAATCTAGACAGGCTCGGTTATCCTAAACATGGCATGTGAAATACACAGGTAACATGTATTCAATTTGGAATTGAAAATACGATGCAGTTAGTATGATGCGCCGAGCCCGGTGCATGTAAACGAATGTATGGATGCACGCATGCTATCATACTGCTATGCTAATTTAAATATGCCCTAATCTACCATCATAAGCAGGTAAATAAAAGGGAGAAAGAAGTGGAGGTTGGAAGACATACACACCACTCACACACACTTATTACAAATGTTCCCTCACACGGAGGGACCAAAAGAATATCTGATCCCAAATAATGCAGTCCAAATCTGAGAATAAATTATTACAAAAATTCTAATTATCAAATTAAGTCGAATGTAAAAAGAAGGGGGCCTCATTACTGCCGTGCATAAATGATGCATGCTCGATCCGTCTTGCCCGGAAAACCCGCACCATACCACTGCTGCCTCTGTTTTCACTGTCCTGCCTTTCCAAAGACTGCCAAAGTCCCAGAATACCTTATATGCACACAGCTTCACACCATCGGCTGGATGAAATGACCACCGGCCATGTAAAATGTCTGCCGGCTGCTTATGAGGTTGTCAGCCACCAACACATTACCGGTCGGCACTCTTTACTGCCGGTCGGCAAACAATTCCTGCGGAATCTGGTTTTTGACAGCAACAAGGACAGACAATGTATGGCATGGAATTTTGGGCACATGTAAACATGGCCATGTTTCCTATTATGTATGGGACTCAAGGAAGCATGGCCCTTGGTCCTTGGGCCACTAACTATGCATTTTGATGCATGATGGCCTAAGGGACCAAGATTGCATTTCAATGAATATGCATGCAACACGTAAATGAAGACCAAGACCCTATCATGTCAAGGTCAAGGGCCTCGGTGACCGAGAGTTGAGACAAGTTGCATCACTTGTGGTATGAACTCTTCTCAACCCTCACACTTGGCTTGACACCCCAAACCAAGTAATGCAATGCATGTTGTGCAAACATGGCTCCACAATGCAACCTAATACTAAAGTGCAAACATGTCACATGTAATGCAATCTATCATGTTGAATATGCAATGCTAGACATGGATAATCATGCAAAAGATTAGCATGTGACAAGACCTTATTAAACAAACATGCAACAAACATGAGATAAGCATGTAATAGTGGACTTAAACCATAAAGGGGCAGACCTCAATCCACCCCAAAATAGTGGCCAAAAGTGCTCAAAATTATGGACAAAACGCTATACAAGCATGCAAGTTTATGAGCCTAAAGCTAAGGCACAAAAGAGGGTACTCCACCACCACTAACAAGACCACTCATGGCATGAACCAAGCGACCAAAAGCAGATGTTTAGCATGCAAAAAAAGGCCATAAAAACACCTGATATGGCAGTCCAAATACCTTAAACATACAAGCATGTACAAGGCCTATTTCAAGGCATAACAGACCAACATTTCAAAACATGAAATAGATGATAAATTGAGGCATATAGGCATGGCATGTGGACTGAAATAGCATGTTGAATGATTCCAAATCACCTAAATAACCTAACCAATGCATATGCATGGATCACATCCTTAAGGCTCACAAGCCACAATGCAAAGCAACTACATCAAACATGCCACACATGGCAAAATCGTTATAGCAGACCTAAAACATGACAAATCATGACCAAAAGCTTTAATAAGCCAAGCTAAAACATGAGGATATACAAGGCTAAACACATGGCACATTTCTAGGCAAAGTAGAGCATTCCAAAGCAAGTATAAGATGCATGCTGAGGGCTACAAATCCAACCAAAAATACAGATATAACATATCATATGAACACCAAATAAGCTCTGAAATGAAGCCAAAACAAACCAAGTATGCATGCTCCCTTATGAGCCAAAAACAAAGGCAAAAGAGGGACAAAGGGGAGAGGGGTGTCCTCCCCTATACAAGACTTCAAACCACCTTCCTCACCACTAAAAACCCACTGGTTTTCAGTGGTGAGAAGACCAAAACACCAAGGCAAACAAAGCCTCAAGAAAAGGCACCAAAGAGGCCAAAATAAGGCCTAAGAGGGTGAGTTTGCACTCAAACCACAAAGTGACCTTAATGAAAGTTCTAAAGCAAGAAAATATAAGACTTTTTCATGTTATACACAAGACCCAAGTCAGTATAGAAGGCAGGTAGAAACTTGTTGCAAAAATGGAGAAACTAAAGTAAAGTGCTCACCCTTGAAGAAACCTTGAAGAACAGATGATCCAGCCACTCTCTATTGATCAAAACCAGTCCAAAAGCTGAAGAATCAACCCTCCAAGCCTCACAATCTCGAGCTCAGGTGTGATAGTGTGTGTGTTAGTGCAAAAGTAAGGTAAAACTACACTTTTAGGCCTAAAAACACACACACAAGAGGAGAGAGAGGGAAAATCTAGAGAGAGGAGATATATGACAGATATATAGATACAAAGCTCTGGTTTTTTGTTCAAGAATGGCCAACCCCAAACAAAGGGAGAGATATGATGCTTATATAGGCAAAATAAAGCCAAGAAGCTTAGTGGCTAAGCAAAGGAGAAAGGGTCAAGAGGTGCAAAGGGGTCTTGGCTTCTTGGAGAAGTTAAGACAGCTGGCCAAGCTTCTCCAAGAAGCTTGGCCAAAGGGTTCAACCTTCTAGAAGGTTTGGGGGTTCAAAGGTGCAAAGGGGTCATCCCCGTGCATGAGAAGTGGTGTGGGTGCATTCCAGCTGGCACAGCTAGCATGCACCATGCTCCAAGGGATGCAGAAGGGTCATCGGCCAACCAATTAGGTCACCGGCACAATAAAGTGCCGGTCGGCTAAACATAGTGCCGACCGGCTATTGTTTTTAAGAAACCATGGCCGGTGGTACACATATGCAGCCGGTGATGGTAGGGGAGGGCCGGTGGGGTGTGGGGATGGCCAACAAGTCATTCCCTACCCTCCAAGGCAAAAACACAGGTGTTTGGTGCCAAAACCAAACACGAAGCAGTCGAGTCAGGAGGTCCTGAGGCAAGGCGCGCAGCCGAGACCTCCGAGAACTCGAGACGAACACAAACATGGATAATCACCGAGTGTGCAAACAGTGACGTCCAAGTCTTGAGGACGGTCAAAAATGGGGTGTCTACAATTGCCCCTCTTTGACAGAACTCGAAAGTCATAACAATGACGGGAGTGAATGTCAAAGCCCAGAGACGACCCATTTTTGACAAGGCCGAAGACTTAGACAAACATGCAAGACAAACAAGATATGCACCCGAAGGCAGGGGCAAAACGCAAGACGACGCATAGAGCCGGGCATAACTTATGATCATGCAAAGAAAGCTGTAACGAAGCACACATGCAACAGTTTTAAGCTAGCATGCGCCAAACTACACTACAATGCAGAAAGGATGTAAGAGAATTATGCAATTCTCGATACGTCTCACGCGGAGGATACAATACCTGTCCGGTTCATCTGGTTCTAGCAGTCGCAAATGAACCGTACATACAATATCGTGCCTGCAAAGAAAACAAACTTAACAGGTACAATGTAATTAGCAACCTGCATATTAATGTACTTGAAAATGCGTGACGACGCAAAGTGAGTGGGAAGCATAACAATGCTGTGAAGGCACAGACATGTAAGTAGAGCATGCGGTCTATGCAAGCAACGAAATTGAACACGAACATGCGGTCTACGCAAGCAACGAAATTGATTACAAACATGCGGTCTACGCAAGTAGTGTAATTAATTATAAGGCATCGGTCTCACGCAGTAACGAGAAATCATGCGGTCACGCATAAGTAAGGCATCAGTCTCATAAGCAATGGGAAATCATGCGGTCTCATAAGTAAAGCATGCGTCACGCATAAGTAATGAAAACATCACGGTCTCATAAGTAAAGCATGCGGTCTACGCAAGCAATGGGAAATCATGCGGTCTACGCAAGTAAAGCATGCGGTCTACGCAAGTAATGAGAAAACATGTGGTCTACGCAAATAAAGCATGCGGTCTACTCAAACAAAACATGCGGTCTACGCAAGTAATGAAACTGATTACGAATATGCGGTCTACGCAAGTAAAGCATGCGGTCTACGCAAGTAATGAAACTGATTGCGAATATGCAGTCTACGCAAGTAAAGCATGCAAGAAAAGGACTTGAATACATGTAAGTAAATCACGCGGTCTACGCAGGCAATATGTATAGAAACTCGAGATGTGTGATGCGAAGCACTGCAACACCATATAATTAAAGCATGTTGTGGAGCTCACAAGACGCAAAAGGATACTGAAAAAGGGATGTTCCTCGCACATAAGGAGCGTCGCTCAAAAAGACACGGCCTGAGGTCAAGTCGAAAACCTACCAAAGGCGCGCTTTCTTGCGATATCTTAAATAAGGAAGGTGCCAAACCATGTAATTGACCCTGAACAAGGACGCAGGTGGTGTATCGTCCTCGAGAAAAAGGAGGGGGTTATCAATAGCAATCCCGACACTCTGCTGCCCTTCTTTCCTTCTGCTTTACCTTTCATTTTTTACTGGTAGTTTAAGCACATTGCACTGCCTCAAGCAGGTTCGTTTATCATCGTTTTTCAAACTGTGTATTTCTTTGCAAAACACATGACGGAAATGAAATTGCTATTTTGATTCAAAAGATGTTACATTGGCACATCCTATACGTCGCATCGCAGGGCATCACACAACAATGTGAATGAAATTGAAATTCATTTGAAAATTAAGCACTTGCACCGTAATAATCAAGTAGCGAATCGATTTACAACTCGATAAGCAAAACAAGAAGACTCGATAAGCTAACTAAGTGCGAGTACAACTCAATAAGCAACACGGAGACTTAAAGAGAGTGAGATACAACTCGATAAACAAATGTACAACAACTCGATGAGCAAATGGGCACGGTCCTGCAGGAATTGATCGTCGGAGGGCATTGGAAATGGTGGGATTCCACAACTTCTGAGCAAAAACAACTCAGGGAACAAAGGGGAAGACCACCGGCCCTAGGGAAGAGCCACCGGCCATGAGGAATATCTACCGGCCAAAAGTGATGGCCGGTCAGCAATCTATTTGGCCGGTCGGCCAAGAATGGAAGGAACGGAGAATCTTGACACATCCTCCATTCAACCTTATCCCCTACAAAAGGCCCCAGCTTCGTAGTTTTCCTCATTTCCACACTGATTTACTCCAAATGGAAGAATTTCTTGCCCAAAATCTTGCAACTTGGATTAACAACTTGGATGGCTCGGAAAAGCTAAATTTCCAGGGTTTCGGCATAAACGCACTATTCACTTTGGGTTGTACCTCGTTGCACTTTCCATTTCTCCATGCCGCGGCAAGGTTTTGGAATCCGGTGACGCATGTTTTTAGCTTTGGAGGGCAAGAGGTGTGTCCTACCTTCGAAGATTTCCAAGCTCTAATGGAATCTGAGCGCCATGAAGAGATTCTGCCCCAACTTCGTTTTGGCCATGCCCAAGCCTTGGGACAAATGTGTGGATTCTCCGTGCCTGATGCTCGATCTCTGATTTGTGATGGAATGTTGGATATTCCGAGTTTGGTTTGCCCTTTTTCTGAGACTGGTGACCGCGGCGACCGTCATTGGCAAGGTTTTCGTCAACACGCACTTTGTTTGTGCATGCTATCTCACTTCTTATTTGCCTCGGGTTCTGGAGGATCTAGCATCCGATTAATTGAAGTTACCCAAGGTTTGAAAGAGGGTAAGAGTTGCATTATCATGACTCTAGCTGAGACGTTGATGGGTTTGGATGCTTTCTATCGTAGCGAAGCAACCAAATTTGCGGGGAGTCCACTACTACTGCAGGTAAAGTTTCCCATCCAATCTCTCACATGTATTGCTCACGTCACTCGGCTTTCAAGCTCGGTTTTCTCACAGAACCCTTTTCTTACTTTTCTCTCATCGTACATCTCTCTATTCTTCATTCTCTCATTTTTTATCCCTCCCCAGATATGGTTGATGGACAAGTTGCAGGTTGTGGACTCTTGCCCAACATATTCAGCCCGTGGTTACTTCTTCAGGCGACGCTTTGTCGATGCCCTTGATGAGGGTTGGTGGTTCGACTGGATGTGTAACTTGTCCACGGATCGCATTGCTTGGCGGTGTCCTTGGCTCAATCTACCGGCAATGAGCCATAGTATGACTCGCCAACCTGGGATTCAGCTGATTGGCTTGACTCACTGTGTCTTCTATTTTCCGTTCCGGATCCGTCGTCAATTTGGTCGTGACCAGACTTGTCCACCAGAAGAGATAGAGTACCCAGCTGCCTTCCCGGTCCGAGGCGCACAGCTTGCCCAATATGCTACAGCATGGAGAACCCGAGAGCTCCTGGACCCCGCTCCCATTTTCAATTGCACTTTGTCTAATGAGTGTTGGGATTGGCTCAATGAAGAGGCGCAGAATGGGCCTAGATTAGTATCGGAGACTTCGACCAGCTCTGGGAGGGGGCGTAGGGGCACCTAACTTGACTATGCCCCGGGCTTATTGCTTTATTAGAACTTTCAAGTTTTTCCTTATGATTGTAATAAAAAGCAACTTCAATTGTATGCAAGGACATGAGAACTTTGTATTGAAATCAATGACATTGAAGATTGTGGTACTAAAAATTTTCTGCTTTGGTCCAAAATGGTCTTAGTTGTAAAAAGATTAATTTGAACAAAGTCAACTTTTATTAAAACTTTTCAAAACCATTTTCAATATGGATCAGAACTAAACACGCCTGAAATTTGTCACTGAGATGTACAATCCCGAATCCCAGCAACTGGAAAGTTGCCCCTAGTCTGAATAGCACCGCAGCGCTGCACGGCAACAAAAAGTTGCCCCTAGTCTGAAAAGCACTGTACCGGAGACCACGATGAATGCTGATGGACAGAGATGACCGAGATGATCAAATAGACAGAGTTGATCAGGGAAAAGTTTATGGCTAAACTTCAGGATGAAGCTGCCTATGTATCCCAAAGATGGGAATCAAGCCTTACGTAGTTCGGCTGAGGTTCACTCGTGTATTTTCACTCTCCTTTTACGCTCTAACTTTTGCCAAGGCCGCCCTTTGCGGGTTTTCAACCGTGCGAGCTCAGTTTTTTTATTTTCTAATTTTTGTGCTCTAATTTTTGCCTAGGTCGCCCTTTCAGGTTGTCGGCCTAGCGAGCCTCTCACGGGTAATATTTCTTCAACTTGTCCATGTTGATAGGTTGGGAGAACTCCAGGCCATCTAGGTCCATCAGAACCACAGCTCTCCCCGACCAGACAGCTTTGATGATGTAGGGACCAGTCCAATTGGGTCTGAACTTGCCCCTTGGGTCATGGATGGGAGCTCGGTTGTCTTTGAGTACCAAATCTCCTTCTTTTAGGTTCCTGGATTTAACCTTCTTGTTGAAAGCCCGGGCGATTCTGCGCTGATAACCCTGAACATGATACAGTGCTTTCAGTCTTCTCTCGTCGAAAAGCATGAGTTCCTCGAACCTGCTCTGTTGCCAGTCTGCTTCGGCTATTTGGCACTCGGCCAATACTCGTAACCACGGAACCTCAATCTCGGTTGGTAGGATGGCCTTCATCCCATAGACTAAGGAATACGGAGTAGCCCTAGTAAAAGTTCTAATCGAAGTTCGGTAGCCCCACAGAGCGAACGACAACTTATCTGGCCAATCCCGGTAGGTTTCCACCATCTTCTGCAATATACGTTTAATGTTTTTGTTGGCGGCCTCAACTGCTCCGTTGGTCTGCGGCCGGTATGTGGAAGACTTATGAAAAGCCACATTGTACTTCTCCAACAAATCAATCACCTCCTTCTTGAAGTGGGAGCCATTATCTGAAATAATCTCGTTCGGGACCCCATAGCGGCAGATAATGTTATTCCTGATAAACTTCGCGACATGTGAAGCCTTCAACACCGCATAAGATTGGGCCTCAACCCATTTTGTGAAATAATCTATCGCGACGAGGATGAACTCATGCCCGTTCGACCCCTTTGGAGTAACAGCCCCAATCACGTCGATTCCCCATACTGAGAATGGCCATGGCGAAGTCATGTTGTATAGCTTTGACGGCGGGATGTTCATGCGGTTTGCATGGATCTGACATTTATGGCATCGTCGAACAAAGCCAATACAATCTTCCTCCATGGTGGACCAATAATAACTCTGTCTGAGGATCTTTCGTGCCGGCATTACCCCATTCATATGTGCACCACATTCTCCTCCGTGGATGGCCACCATCAGGCGCTTCGACTCCTCATCTTCTACACACAGCTTGTGCATTCCCAGATGGCCTCTCTTGTACAGTTTACCCCCGCAGATGATGAACTGAACAACCATTCTCCTGATTGCCCTTTTATCTTTGGCATTTGTCCCTGGTGGATACGTCTCCTTCTCCAAGAAGTTCCATATGTCATAATACCAGGGGTTCTCATCCTGAGCTTCATCTATGGAAGAAATCGACTCATATGCTGGCACAAACTTTTAGTCAATGATGATCGGACGCATCCGGACCCCGGACGGGATGTCTATCATGGAAGATAGAGTTGCTAGTGAATCTGCAAACCTGTTGTTCTCTCTTACTAGATGGGTGAAGTTCAGTTTTTCAAATCGAGGAATTAACAAATCCAAGGTCTAGTGGTAGATTATCATTTTCTCTTCTTTGACCTTCCAATCTCCTTTTGCTTGAGATACAACAAGATTGGAGTCTCCGATAACGTCCAATCGTTTTGCCCCTAGTTCTAGAGCTGCTTCCAAACCAGCAATACATGCCTCGTATTCCACTTCGTTGTTTGAGACTTTGAACTGGGGCTTAAATGCTAAAGGGATACGGGAATTGTCGGGCGCTATCAGCAACACTCCTATCCCATACCCATATTGGTTTGACGCTCCGTCAAAGTACATTGTCCAAGTTTCGTCTTCGACATACAAAATGGCTTCATCTGGGAATAGATACTCAACTGCTTCATCCCCATCAACCGGGTGGTCGGCAAAGAACTCTGCTACTGCTCTCCCTTTCACGGACTTGCGCGTCACATACTTTAGATCAAATTCGGAAAGTAACAGCAGCCAACGAGCTAGCCTACCCGTAAGTGCCAGTTTCTCGAAAAGATATTTGATAGGATCGAGTCGCGAAACCAGCATTACGGAGTGAGCTAACAGGTAGTGTCGCAGCTTCCTGGTAGCCCATACCAAAGCTAAGCAAGCTTTCTCCAGCGGAGTGTAGCGGGTCTCGTAATCCAGTATCTTCTTGCTCAAATAGTATATGGCCCTTTCCACTTTATCTTTCGACTCTTGTGCGAGCATGCAGCCCATTGTAGTCTCGGTTACTGACAGATACAATATCAACAGTTTCCCCGGCTTTGGTGGTGACAACACGAGCGAGTTCTGTAAATATTCCTTAACCTGTTCAAAAGCTGCTTGGCATCGGCCGTCCCATTGGAACTTCTTTCCTTTCTTTGGGAGACCAAAAAGTGGTTCACAAGTTAAGGTTAGTTTTGAGATAAACTGCCTTATGAATTGCACTTTACCCAGAAAGCCTCGCACTTCCTTTTCAGTCATTGGTGGTGGCATTTCTAAGATGGCCTTGATTTTGGAAGGGTCGACTTCGATGCCCCTTTGTGTGATCAGAAATCCCAGCATTTTTCATTGTAACACCAAGCGTACGCCGAGGATTCAACCGCAGCCGAAATTCTCTGATCCTTTGGAAAAAATTTTGCAGGGCGGTGTAGTGGCCCTTTTTTTCTTTGGACTTAACAATCATATCGTCCACGTACACCTCGACCTCTTTATGGATCATGTCATGTAATATTGTAGTTGCAGCCCGTTGATATGTAGCCCCAGCGTTCTTCAGCCCAAATGGCATCACTCTGTAGCAATATGTACCCCACGGGGTGGTAAAAGTAGTCTTTTCCCGGTCTTCGGGTGCCATTACTATCTGATTATATCCTGAGAAGCCATCCATAAACGAAAGCAAAGCATGCCCCGCCGTGAAATCTACCAACTCGTCGATATGCAGTAAGGGAAAGTCATTCTTCGGACTGGCTCTGTTCAAATCCCTGAAATCCACACATACCCAGATTCTGCCATCCTTCTTCGGTACTGGAACAATGTTAGCCAACCAAGTCGGGTATTCGGATACGGCCAGAAACTGCGTCAATCTGCAGTGACCTCTTGTAATCTTAATGGCCCAATCGGCGGATCCTCCTAAGTTTACGTTTTGGCGAATTCGGGCCTCGGGGTCAAGAGGGATCCGGTGCTGTACAACCTCAGGATCGATTCCAGGCATGTCTTCGTAGGACCACGCGAAAACATCTTTGAAATCTTTTAATAAAGCGACCAAGCGCTCACGTTCCTCCGAAGACAACGTGGACCCGATCTGGACTAGCCGCGGGTCCTTCTCAGTACCAATGTTCACGGTAGTGATTTCATCAATTAAGGGTTTAACAAACCTCTCCTGCTCTTGTTCAATTAGTCGTTGCAAAACCGGAGGAATTTTGTCCTCGTCGTTTTCATCAAAATTTTGAAAGTCCTGATTTAAGCAATAAATCAAAGGCACAGAAAAGTATTCGGAAACCACATTCACCTCATTCTCATTATGTACTTCCAAACCGTCCAATTCTTCTGTTACAACAGACTCAAAAGAGAACGAAAAAGACGACACAGGCAGAATGTGGCATCCGGTTATCACCCCAGAATCTGGGACTCGGACTTCGAGTGGAACCTGATTCTGACTCAACAGATTCAGAGGAATCAGATTCCGGCTCACTACCTGACCCGGTGCTGCTCGACAAAAACCCCTCTTTCGTACTGCCAGGTAAGGGAGGGTGCGATGGATGCATCTAAAATGGTTGATGGTAGGCCTGCAGCTATTTCATTCCCAATCATGGACACCGAGGAGTTATCCCCCAAGCACAACTGGTCGATCGAAAGATCTGAAAGTAGACACGCCAGTGCTACCCCCATTTCAAGTTTGGCGTCCTCAGACCCCATTTTCCTGTTCTGTTCATCCTCAATTGTTGGGTCTATCTGCTCTTCAGCAACATCATCCCCAGGTAACTGTAGGTCAAAGAAAATCTCGAACCCTAGTACACGTTTCCTCTCCGCGTTCAATCACGGCTCCGAAAAACCACAAAATGGAAAGTCTTCCCCTTCCCGGACAAAGCGTCTGTTTAGGGTACCCTGAATGGGCCGGTGCATTAAGTCGAAAGGTCTCCCCATTTGTTTTGCTCTGGCTCTCCCAGCCATTTCCTTTCCTTTCCTTGCCCAATCCTCCTTGGTGGGCAGATAACCCAAGCCAAAGGTATGGGGGTTGTGTGGCACTTGACCAGCGTTACCGCAACGCTTTGCGACGCTCTTCCCTAATCCCATCCGGGGGATATGTTGGAGGTTGTTCATGAGATACACTGCTAGGGCATTGACATAGATCCCTTCATTAGCGACCATGATGTTACTGCAACTGAGCCTCGGCCGAGGTAAAACGATATGAACACATCCTCCATGCCATGCTCGATTTCTAGAACAAAGTGGATACTTCGATGGCGGATGGATTGATGAATTCCCAAAACAATGGCTACTCCCTTCCCATAGGGGTATTTCACCATTTGATGCAAAGTGGATGATCTTGCTTTCCTGATGCGACCACGGCGCCCTAAAAGCAAGTTGAAAGTTGCGGGCACTTCAAGACATGGAAATCTATCTCATCTTTCGGCCCAACCTTAGTCTGAACTTTAAGCATTCCCATCACTTCCTACTTGTATTGTAAATGCTTGGGATGACTTGGGCTGTTGGTACAAAATCTGCGACTTTCAAGCCAATTGCAAACGCCATCCTTGCCGAGCAGACGTTGATGGCGGATCCGGTATCGACGAGAACCACCGGTATCCATTTGTTCTTACATTCCACAGAAATGTAGAGGGGTTTGTTATGCTCTGCCCCCTCGGGTGGCAATTCCTTGTCGAAAAAAGTCAGCGTCGGGGTAGCTCCTCTTGGAAAGACCAATCCCACCAGCTGCTCTGGCGTGGTTTCTATTGAAAGCTTTGCTTTGTCCATGGCTGATAAGACAGCCTCTCTATGCACCCGTGATGCCATGAGCAGTCCCCATATGGAGATATCTGCTTGTATCTTTTTAACCTGTTTGAGTACAGCCTCCTCTTCAAGTTGCTTCTCATTTTGCTTCTCAACCTCTCTATCCTTCCCCGAGGCCTCTGGTTGATCTAGGTGTGGAGGTTTGAAATATCACCCACTCTGCGTCATATGGTCGACCTCTCCAAGGTACCAGGTGTTGTCGGGTTGGTTGTTTCCCCAATCTTCATCTGTGTGGGCGAGACACAGGTCCTCGTCTTCCCACCACATTCCATCAACAGTTGAAAAACATCTGTCCGGCTTCGGTATGGCTGTTCTTGTACTTACAGCACCTTCCATCCAGATGTTCACGGCATTCTCGGTTTACATGCACCTGATGATTTGATCCCCATATGGGCCTTTGCCTTCCTGATTCTCTCGGAGTCTTCGAATTTTTCCTGTTCTAGGTGTGTCAATGCAACCGACTGTTCAGTTATGCCCGTATTCGAAATGCTCCAATCCTGAGCGAAATTCTTGACACCGGCGCTCTCCGGCGATGCATTCTGTTCTTCGACCTTCCCGTTATCGACATTCTCGCCCTCTTTGGGCCCCGTTTAGCCGAATTCTTCTACTACATCTGGTTGATCATCTAACCATCCTGTAGCCTCTGTCGACCCCTCATAATCATACCAGTTGACTGTAATATCCCCTGGATCTTGATCGCTGTAAAATCGGAGGTTGGCAAGGTCCTCTTCCATAGCTGTTAAATCATCTATTCCCTATCCCAGATTATCCCCTTGGATTACACACAATTCTCCTCCTGCTGGAAATTCCACATCTGGCGCATCCTGGCCTATCGATGAAATGTAGTCACCCGGACTATACATTCTCTTAACACAACTTCCAGATTCCGCAGACTCTGGCCCAACAATCCTCTTTGTCTTTAGAACCTCCTCTCTCTTGTCTTCGACAGTCACCACCGTCAGTTTAGGTTGGGTTATGGAGATGTCCATCATGCACAAATCGGTGCAATCGGGAAGGAACACCTCCGGCTTAGGCAGGTGGGAAGGTGTGATATAGATACTAGGATCGTAGGACACAACCCCAATATGGATGAAATTGATTCTTTTGGGCGGTGGAGCTTGGTTATGTGCGGGGAGGGGATTTGTAGTAACGTTGGGTTTTTCGGGAGGCAAGATCACCCCGTTATCGATGAGATCTTGAATCTCATGACGTAATCGGAAGCACAGATCGGTGTCGTGACCGTGCTGTTGGTGAAATGCACAATATTTGGCTGGGTTATGGGTAGTGGGGAGTCTTTCTAGCAAGGGCCGCGGCTCTAGGGGCTTCAAGTGCCCTTTTCTGATTAAAACCCACAAAGCTTTGGACAGGGGCATATAAAGTGGAGCAAAGGTTCTGGTATTTTTGGGTGGGTATTTGGTTGTTGGTGGGTTGCTTCCGGACGCACCGGAGAATGGTGTAACTGCCGTGGTTCTCGGAGGGGGGTTAGTGGTGACCATGCTCACTTCGGAGGCTCTCGTAGTTGTAGTGCCGCTCGGGCCTGCATTGCTACCACGATTGAAAGTTCGTCGGGGTTGCTCCTGGTCGTTATCAATCAAGCCTTGCTTCAAGGCATCCTCAATCTGTACCCCCATTTCGTGTAGGTCAGAAAAAGTAGGAAAGGGAAGAACAATCATCTTTTGTATTAACTTCGGCTGAAGATTGCGCACAATCATCCGAATCCGGTCTTTGTCCGTAGGCCTCAAGGTCATCATCGAAGCCTTGGCCCTCCATCTGGTTACAAACTCTGAAAAACTCTCCTTAGGCTCTTGCCTAGTCGTCTCGAGATCACGGGTCGTAATCTCAATCTGTGTATTGTATGAGTACTGCGCGATGAAGGCCTCAGCCATTTCGTCCCAATTCCTCTTGACGTCATCTTCTAGCTTGGCATACCATATGGCCGCCACACCCGACAGGGTCCGACCAAATAAAGACAACTTCTGAAGCCTACTGAGGCCTATTGGCCTTAGGATATCTGAAAACAGTCTCAAGTGCACCATAGGGTCCCCGGACCCATCAAATCGATAAATATGAGGCATTTTGAATCTGTCGGGCAGCGTCACAGCTGCATCGGTGTATCCATCTTCAATATCGGGGATAGTTTTGACTCCCTGAGATCTCTTGAACAGCTTTTCAAGCTTGCTTAACTTCAGTGCGGTAGGGTCAGTCTCGAACTCAAAGGGAGAGTCCGGTAGGTTGGTGGGTGTTTTCGATAGCTGGGATTGGATTTGAGGTAGGGTTGGAGGTGGGGGTGGTCCTGTGGGAAGTTCTGTATCATTCTGAACGTTGGCTGTCTCCCCGAGGTTTGGAACTCCTGGTGGGGGAGGAGCTTTATACGAAGTAGATGCTCCAGTTTGCTGCTCTAGCCTGGCAATTGTCTCTGCCTGTTCCTTCACAATTGTGGCCTGTTGCCTGGCGAATTCTGCCTGACGGACGGCATCCTGCTGCATTGTTTTCATGCTCTCTTGGAGGTGGCGCACCATCTCCTCTAAACTAGCCATACTATTCTGCTCTGGTTGAATTACCGGTATATATTCTCTCTCTGTTGGGGACACGGAACCCTGATCCCTACTGAACACAAGTGGGGTAGATAAGGCCCTCTGAACTGACTGCTGTACTGATGTCCTTTGCCTAACTGACCTCCGTCTAGTAACCGGGGGTAGTGAGTAGTACACTGGTTGTCCGTCTACCAAATCCTCAGATCGATGGAGTCGACGACCTCTAATCCAGGGTGCTTGGGGAATATCTACCGGGTCAGAAACAATTGTGCTCAACTACCTAGTAAAAAGATAAATAAAGCGTATAAATAAATAAATCGGACAAAGATAACATAAGATAAAATAAACATACAACACACGGTTGGATATCATAACACATTACTAGTGAACCGGATACACTGTTCCTCAAATACTGATCATTGTTTCTGAATCATTGCCCCCAAGTCTGAATCTGGTACCCACAGATAACTGATTCCCCAAAATATCATTATCGTGTCCTCGGTTCGATACCCAATCTTGCAAACTGACATGCGCATTCCTGTAGAGATACACTCTAAAAGCACATAGCACGTAAAAGAGAACCAAAACACCCCTATGTTGGGGTAGGTTTTCCCTGTCCTATTTTGTCAGGAGCTAGGGTTTCACTACGCACGCAACGGTTTCAAACAACCTATATCGGGTAAGCAACCTGCCCTAGTTTGGAATGGTCACTATGGATTTCGATATGCACTAGGTCGAATGGTCAAAGGGTGCCGGTAAAAACCGAGGTTTGTGTTCCCATCTTGGCAGAACCCGCAACAAACCTTATGGCATGCTTTGACAAAGTCAAGCCTCCAAAGAAACCGGCCAGAATAGCAGATGGCCAACACGGTGTCCTAGGCGCACCAATGCACATGCAATGCAAAGAAACACATAAGTGTAGTCAAAATAGGATATCACGAGTTCGAGTCAAGCTCTCTAAATTTCCCCAACAGAGTCGCCAGAAACTGTAACAAGCCCACGGGGGGGCCTCGCTATAGCTCGAACTCGATTTGTGTCACGGTTCTTAATCTGAACCAAAGAGTCCAAATCCGGCAAATCGTTTTGAGAAAACAGATTTTTGAAAGAAGTGCCAAACATGGATCGCTTACGGATCTGATGAGTCGCCACCTAAATATTTTATTTTTGGGAAATTTAGGAAACCCTGACTCGTGCCTAAGGCCACGTGTCCGTCATCACCAAAGTTGCCTCGGCTCGGGAACTTGGGTACGATTGGAGAAGGTCACTTCGTGAGCACCCCCCCTCGCCCGATCAAAGATCGGCCTCTACTAACCATGATACCTTTTTTTGAAAACATTGTGTGTTCTTATTCCGGTTATTAGCCTAGATTACTATGTGATGCGCACAGCATACAAGTATAGACTGAGTCGCCTAAATTGGAACAAAACATTTAATGTTTGTTTTGAAAATGGTTTGCTACTCGCAAGTAGGCTAAAATGCAGGTTTTGCCACCCTCAAATGGGCTTTTAGAAAAGATGGTTTTGCCACTAACTAGTGGGCTTAAAACTCACAGTTTTTAATGCATTATCCCAATTTAAGCAATTCAACCTCCATTCACAGGCACTCAAGCAGTTATATCACATAAGCAGCTAGCCTCATGGTAATCATGCTATTATGGCAACACTCACACGCATGCAGTATGCTAAAGCATAACAGCTCACCTAGTACTCCAAGCCAAAACAGAAACCAGTTAGTAATCAAATGCATGATCCTAGTTCATGTTAAGTGGCTAATGCAACACAGGCAAAGATGCAATCTAGACAGGCTCAGCTATCCTAAACATGGCATCTGAAATACACAGGTAGCATGTATTTAATTTGGAATTGAAATACAAATGCAGTTAGTATGATGCGAGCCCTGCATGTAAACGAATGTATGGATGCACGCATGCTATCATCTTGCTATGCTAATTTAAATATGCCCTAATCTACCATCATAAGCTGATAAATAAAATGGAGAAAGAAGTGGAGGTTGGAAGACATACACACCACTCACATACACTTATTACAAATGTTACCTCACACGGAGGGACCAAAAGAATATACAGTCCCAAATAGTACAGTCCAAATAGAGAATAAATTATTACAAAAATTCTAATTATCAAATTAAGTCGAATGTTAAAAGAAGGGGGGGCCTCACCGCCTAAAGAAGCGTAAATGATGCATGCTCGATCCGTCTTGCCCGGAAAACCCGCACCATACCACTGCTGCCTCTGTTTTCACTATCCTGCCTTTCCAAAGACTGCCAAAGTCCCAGAATACCTTATATGCACACTGCTTCACACCATCAGCCGGATGAAATGACCACCGGCCATGTAAAATGTCTGTTGGCTGCTTATGAGGTTGTCAGCCACCAACACATTGCCGGTCGGCACTCTTTACTGCCGGTCGGCAAACAATTCCTGCAGAATCTGGTTTTTGACAGCAACAAGGACAGACAGTGTATGGCATGGAATTTTGGGCACATGTAAGCATGGCCATGTTTCCTATCATGTATGGGACTCAAGGAAGCATGGCCCTTGGTCCTTGGGCCACCAACTATGCATTTTGATGCATGATGGCCTAAGGGACCAAGATTGCATTTCAATGAATATGCATGCAACACGTAAATGAAGACCAAGACCCTATCATGTCAAGGTCAAGGGCCTCGGTGACCGAGAGTTGAGACAAGTTGCATCACTTGTGGTATGAACTCTTTTTAACCCTCACACTTGGCTTGACACCCCAAACCAAGTAATGCAATGCATGTTGTGCAAACATGGCTCCACAATGCAACCTAATACTAAAGTGCAAACATTTCACATGTAATGCAATCTATCAAGTTGAATATGCAATGCTAGACATGGATAATCATGCAAAAGATTAGCATGTGACAAGACCTTATTAAACAAACATGCAACAAACATGAGATAAGCATGTAATAGTGGACTTAAACCATAAAGGGGCAGACCTCAATCCACCCCAAAATAGTGGCCAAAAGTGCTCAAAATCATGGACAAAACGCTATACAAGCATGCAAGTTTATGAGCCTAAAGCTAAGGCACAAAAGAGGGTACTCCACCACCACTAACAAGACCACTCATGGCATGAACCAAGCGACCAAAAGCAGATGTTTAGCATGCAAAAAAAGGCCATAAAAACACCTGATATGGCAGCCCAAATACCTTAAACATACAAGCATGTACAAGGCCTATTTCAAGGCATAACAGACCAACATTTCAAAACATGAAATAGATGATAAATGGAGGCATATAGGCATGGCATGTGGACTGAAATAGCATGTTGAATGATTCCAAATCACCTAAATAACCTAACCAATGCATATGCATGGATCACATCCTTAAGGCTCACAAGCCACAATGCAAAGCAACTACATCAAACATGCCACACATGGAAAAATCAGTGGCCAATAGACCTAAAACATGACAAATCATGACCAAAAGCTTCAATAAGCCAAGCTAAAACATGAGGATATACAAGGCTAAACACATGGCACATTTCTAGGCAAAGTAGAGCATTCCAAAGCAAGTATAAGATGCATGCTAAGGGCTACAAATCCAACCAAAAACAGAGATATAACATATCATATGAACACGAAATAAGCTCTGAAATGAAGCCAAAACAAACCAAGTATGCATGCTCCCTTATGAGCCAAAAACAAAGGCAAAAGAGGGACAAAGGGGAGAGGGGTGTCCCTCCCCTATACAAGACTTCAAACCACCTTCCTCACCACTAAAAACCCGCTGGTTTTCAGTGGTGAGAAGACCAAAACACCAAGGCAAACAAAGCCTCACGAAAATGCACCAAAGAGGCCAAAATAAGACCTAAGAGGGTGAGTTTACACTCAAACCACAAAGTGACCTTAATGAAAGTTGTAAAGAAAGAAAATATAAGACTTTTTCATGTTATACACAAGACCCAAATCAGTATACAAGGCAGGTAGAAACTTGTTGCAAAAATGGGGAAACTAAAGTAAAGTGCTCACCCTTGAAGAAACCTTGAAGAACAGATGATCCAGCCACTCTCTATTGATCAAAACCAGTCCAAAAGCTGAAGAATCAACCCTCCAAGCCTCCCAATCTCGAGCTAAGGTGTGATAGTGTGTGTGTTAGTGCAAAAGTAAGGTAAAACTACACTTTTAGGCCTAAAAACACACACACAAGAGGAGAGAGAGGGAAAATCTAGAGAGAGGAGATATATGACAGATATATAGATACAAAGCTCTGGTTTTTTGTTCAAGAATGGCCAACCCCAAACAAAGGGAGAGATATGATGCTTATATAGACAAAATAAAGCCAAGAAGCTTAGTGGCTAAGCAAAGGAGAAAGGGTCAAGAGGGGCAAAGGGGTCTTGGCTTCTTGGAGAAGTTAAGACAGCTGGCCAAGCTTCTCCAAGAAACTTGGCCACAGGGTTCAACCTTCTAAAAGGTTTGGGGGTTCAAAGGTGCAAAGGGGTCATCCCCGTACATGGGAAGTGGTGTGGGTGCATTCCAGCTGGCACAGCTGGCATGCACCATGCTCCAAGGGGTGCAGAAGGGTCATCGGCCAACCAAATAGGTCACCGGCACAATAAAGTGCCGGTCGGCTAAACATAGTGCCGACCGGCCATTGTTTTTAAGAAACCATGGCCGGTGGTACACATATGCAGCCGGTGATGGTAGGGGAGGGCCGGTGGGGTGTAGGGATGGCCAACAAGCCATTCCTTGCCCTCCAAGGCAAAAACACAGGTGTTTGGTGCCAAAACCAAACACGAAGCAGTCGAGTCAGGAGGTCCTGAGGCAAGGCGCGCAGCCGAGACCTCCGGGAACTCGAGACGAACACAAACATGGATAATCACCGAGTGTGCAAACGGTGACGTCCAAGTCTTGAGGACGGTCAAAAATGGGGTGTCTACACATGCCATGTACAATTTTCATTAGTTTCTGGCATTTTTCTCACATCTTGTTTTGTACATGGTAGTTTTTAATTTCATTCTGTGGTGGCCAATTTTAGGAAGTAGTTTACATTCCTCACGCTTTCCCTAGCATTTCTTTGATTAGCTCATGTATTTGTACACCTATGGTCTTCTTTGACAAATATATGGATTTTTCCGACTATAAATATTTCTGTTTGATGGTTTATGTAGGAACTTTTGAGGCGTGGACATGCAAAAAGCAGTGGGGGAGTAAATCTCCTGTATATTGTGCTTGTTGGCTAGATTGGCATTCTGATGGGGTATTTTATGAGGAAATCATGATTGATCCTTCGTTCATATCTCATTCTGTCATTATAATGTCTCACCATAAGCCACAGAAGTGAAAAGAAGTTGATAAATCATATAAAAGAAAGATCCATAGTTTTTAGGTAATGTTTTTTTTCTTAGCTTTATTAATAACAGGTGGCTTTTGGAAGCATGTTGAAGGCAGGGCGATATGCATAGTTTTGGATGGTTTACACTTTTTGTACAGTTTAGAACTTAAGCATATGTTTTTGAATGTTTGAAATGTATAGACAATTGTTAAATGTTTATAATTTATGGATATAGTTTCTTTTTGATGTTTCAAACAATATTTTGGTGGTTGATTGATGTTTTGTGATGCTTGTTTGTAATATTTGTTACTTGTACAAAATTGGTCAAATAGAACCTATTGAATTTAAAAAAAAAAAAAAATCATATTCTACGACAGGCATAATAATTCATTGTATTATATATTTTACGGCGCGCAATCAGCATCGTTATTTGTCTCACCAATTAACGGTGTGCAGAAGCAGTCGTAAAAAAAGTAACGACGACGTACAAAATCTGTTGTTAAATAGTTTTTAACAGCGTACTATAGCATGTCGTAGAAAAAGTAACGACGACGTACAAAATATGCCGTTAAATAGTTTTTAATGGCGTACGAAGCATGTCGTTGAAAGTGAATGACTTTCCATGACTGGTCATAATATAACGCACGTTTGCACGTCGTAGAAGGGATTTTACGGCGTGCATTGCGCGCCGTAAAAACCCTTTTTTGTTGTAGTGAGTGATACGTCTGGTTTACACAATATTTGGAATTTATTCGGTAGGATTGGGTTTAAAGGACCAGCATTGGTAGTATTTTTGTCAAATTAATTGAGACCTTTCTTTAAAATGGACCTTTCATGCATGATTCTTCTGCATCACTTGAATGTTATATTACAAGCAGCCAAGAGCTAGTAAAAAAATGAAAGTACAAATTTGAAAAGGAGTTTAAATTGGGGATGGTACTAATCATGCACGATATTTCTGCATCACTTGAACGTTATATTACAAGTAGCCAAGAGTTAGTAAAAATATGAGAGTACAAATTTGAAGAGGAGTTTAAATAGGGGATAGTACTAATCATGCATGATATTTCTGCATCACTTGAATGTTATATTACAAGCTGTTAGGGAAAATATGTGATTTCCCACAAGTAAATCAATCAATAGGAATAAAAACTAATGCGAAAAAATTAAATCAAAAAGTAACACAAGAATTTTACGTTGTTCCCTCAATGTGAGGTACATCTACGGGATCGAAATCCGATTCCACTATCAATCAAATAGTTTCCAAACGATTACAAACGAGACTCGAATGGTCTCACAAAACCACCTTTAGGTGAATTTCAAATAATCACACATAAATACGAGGAAAAACCTCACCAAATAGATGAACAAAGAACTTCAAACCAGAGTTGTAGAAGACAATTAAACTGTACCAAATCTGTGACCCAAACAGTCCTTTCAAACACACCACATGAGACAAAAAACTTACCCAACCACAAAACTCCTTTACAGATTGATTGGTCAATCAATCTTCGAAAACAGAGCACTAATTTTCCTTCAGTTCCTGTTCCTCACACATAATTGATTTTTCAATCTCTATGGCAGCTACACACACTGCTCCGGAAAACAAAACAATATATATACATAAAATCTTGGATTTGTTTTATCAAACCTTAGTTGTTATCAAATTGGATTGGGTCTCCACAAATTAGATATAATATATAAAAAAATATATTATAACTAATACCAAACCAAATTTTAATAAATCAATTGGGTCCCACATTCCAATAAGGAGGTATACCCAACAATTCTCCCCCTACCGCCTTAGGTGGAGATATCAACCATACCCGCCAAAGTTCGACACTTCAAATGTTTGTCCCTCGACAAAGTCTTTGTCAACATATCCGAAATATTATTATCTGTGTGAACCTTTTCGAGTTGTAACAATTTTGAATCTAACACATCACGAATCCAGTGGTATCTCATATCAATGTGTTTCGATTTTGAATGAAAAGTAGAATTTTTGCTCAAGTGAATAGCACTTTGATTATCACAATAAAGCACATACTTTTCTTGCTTCAAACTCAACTCTTGCAAAAATTTCTTCAACTATAACTCTTCTTTGCAAGCTTCCGTAATGGCGATAAATTCAGCTTCGGTAGTTGAGAGAGCAACACGTTTTTGTAATTTAGATTGCCATGCCACAGCTCCCCATGCAAATGTCATCAAATACCCCGAAGTAGATTTCCTTGAATCAACATCACCGGCCATGTTAGAATCTGTGAACCCATCAAGTATCAGCTTACCATCTCCAAAACACAAACACACCTTCAAAGTCCCTCGAAGATATCTTAGAATCCATTTTACCGCTGTCTAATGTTCTTTACCCGGATTAAAGAGAAAACAACTCACCACACCAACAGCGTAAGCAATATCCGGCCTTGTACAAATCATGGCGTACATCAAAGAACTAATTGCTGAAGCATAAGGAACTTTCAACATCTCTTCTTTGTCTTTCTCACTTGTAGGACATTGATTCGAACTAAGCTTAAAGTGACCCGCAAGTGGACAACCAACCGGCTTTGCTTTATTCATGTTGAACCTCTCAAGAACTTTCTCAATGTAGCTTTCTTGAGACAACCAAATCAGCCCCTCTTTGCGATCACGAACAATTTTCATACCAAGTATTTGCTTTGCCGGCCCCAAATCTTTCATAGCAAAAGACTTGCTCAACTCCAATTTCAACCTGTTAATCATAGTGTAATCTTGACCCACAATTAACGTGTCATCAACATAAAGCAAAAGAATAATAAATTTGCCATCTGAGAAATTTTTCACAAACACACAATGGTCCGAAGTGGTTTTAGAAAAACTATTATTCATCATGAAAGAGTCAAATTTTTTGTACCATTACCGCTGGGCTTGCTTGAGACCATACAAACTTTTCTTCAATTTGCAAACAAATTTCTCTTTCCCTTTTTCCACAAAACCTTCTGGTTGCTCCATGTAAATTTCTTCTTCAAGATCACCGTGAAGAAATGCAGTCTTTACATTAAGTTGTTCAACTTCAAGGTTCATACTTGCAGCCATGCCAAGTACAACCCGAATAGAAAACATCTTTACAACCGGTGAGAAAATCTCGTCAAAGTCAATACATTTCTTTTGCCCAAAGCCTTTCACAACAAGACGTGCCTTGTACCTCAGATTCTTGCCATATTGAAAACCCAATTATTTTTCAGAATTTTCCTCCCTTTAGGCAACTTTACTAAATCATAAGTCTGGTTTTCAAGCAAGGAATTCATCTCCTCGTCCATGGCCTTTTTCCAATCACCTTTCTTTGCATGCTCAATTGCTTCTTGGTAGCTCTCAGGCTCCCATTGATCAGAAATCAACACAAATTCATTGGGAGGATACTTTCTTGAAAGTTGTCAGTCCCTTGTACATTTCCTCAACTCAAGTTGTGGTGGCGGTTCTTGAGTTGGATGCTCTTCCTTAATTTCTGACTCAACTTCATTAGGATTAGCATCATCCTCTACATCTTCAATAGGTGGCTGCACATCTCCCCTATTTTCATCATCCACTGAAGATGAAGGAGATGGATCCATATCAATGAGATCACTAGTTTTTGGCTCCGGTTGATCACCTTTGCCAAAGTCTTCAATTGTTTGGTCTTCAAGAAACACAACATCACGGCTTCGAATGATTTTCTTATCGACCGGATCCCACAATCTATACCCAAATTCATCACACCCATAGCCAAGAAAAATACATTGTCTTGACTTGCTATCAAGCTTTGACCTCTCATCTTTTAGAATGTAAACAAAAGCTCGGCAACCAAACACTCTCAAGTGCTCATAAGATACATCTTTACCGGTCCAAACTCTTTCTAGAACATTACCATTCAAAGGATAGGAAGGAGACAAATTGATTACGTCAACCACTGTCTTCATTGCCGCACCCCAAAAGGATCTTGGCAATTTAGCTTGTGAAAGCAAACACCTTGTTCTTTCCACAATGGTGCGGTTCATCCTCTCGGCAACGTCATTTTGTTGAGGAGTCTTGTTAACTGTCTTTTGGTGCCGAATACCTTGGCTGCCATAATACTCATCAAATGGCCCAATGTATTCACTACCATTGTCTGATCGGATGCACTTCAATTTCTGCCCTGTTTCTCTTTCATCCATGGCCGGAAAATGCTTAAATACTTCTAGAACTTGATCTTTAGTTTTAAGTAGAAAAGCCCAAACTTTCCTTGAATAATCATCAATGAAAGTAACAAAATAAAGTGCACCACTATGTGTTCTAACTTTCAAAGGACCACAAACATCCGAATGAATCAACTCCAAAACATTTTCTTTTCTAGAGGCAACATTTTTATGAAAAGAAACTCTATGTTGTTTACCTGCCAAACAATGAACACACGTTTTGAGATGTGTACCTTTCAAACCAGGTAGAAGCTCTTTCTTGAACAAAACTTGTAGCCCCTTTTCACTCATATGGCAAGCCTCTTGTGCCACAATTCGGTAGAAGTATCATCTTCAAGTGCATTGACAACACCTTCACAAATTTTTCCTTATATCGAATAAAGTGTATGAGTCTTCTTGCACTTAGCCACCACCAAAGAACCCTTTGTGAGCTTCCATATTCTATCACCAAATTTGTTGTTGAAGCCTTCATCATCTAGCTTCCCAGTAGAGATCAAATTGAGGCGAATGTCGGGAACATGCCTCACATCTTTAAGCAACAACTTGCAGCCCAAATTTGTTTCCAAGCAAATATCATCCATGCCAATAATCTTGGACAAACCTTCATTACCCATTTGAACAAAACCATAATCTCCTTCGGTGTAGGTAGTGCAGAAATTAACTCGAGAAGTCACATGAAAAGAAGCACCGGAATCAATCACCCAATTGCTCTCTTGGCCCACAAAATTGATACAATCATCTTCATAAACAACCATGAGATCATCGGTAGTAACTGCCGTTGTGTCTTATTGCTTCTTATCCACTCTTTTGTTATGCATTTTCTCCTTATTCTTGAGTTTTCGGCATTCCCGCTTCATGTGCCCTTTCTCATGACAATAATAGCACTCAATGTCTTTCTTTGAAAAAGAACCATCTTTTGATTTGTCACGGCTTTGATCATGACCATGAGGAGTCTTACTTCTCCCCCTTGTTTTGCTTCGGCCTCTCACAACGAATGCTTCCGAATGAGAGGAACCCGCTGATTTTCTTCTAGTTTCTTCATTCAACAAGCTACTAGTGACTTGGTCCATTGTGACAACTCTATCGGGCGCCGAATTACTAACTGTCACAACCAAAGTCTCCCAACTTTCTGGCAAAGAACTAAGTAGCATCAAAGCCTACAACTCATCATCAAAAATAATTTTCATAGAAACAAGTTGGTTAACAATATTCTTTATTTTATTTAGATGTTCTGGAATGGGGCTGCCATATTTATATTTTAAATTAACCAACTTACGAAACAGAAAGGCTTTATTTGTGGCTGATTTTCTATCATAAAGACTCTCTAATTTTTTCCATAAATCATGTGCTGAAATTTCAATAGCAATATGATGAAACACACTGTCATCAATCCATTGATGGATAACACCAACGGCTTTTCAATTAAGCCTATTCCATTCATCATCTTTCATACCCTCGGGTTTGCCACTATCACCCTCAATAAGTCCATGCAAATCTTTATAAAATAATAGGTCCTTCATTTTAGTTTTCCAAGTTACCCAATTACTTCCATTGAAGCTAGACATGCGACCCACATTCCCCTTCATTGATTTACACAAATAAATAGACACAAATAAACCGTAAGCTCTGATACCAGTTGTTAGGGAAAATATGTGATTTTCCACAAGTAAATCAATCAATGGAAATAAAAACTAATGCAAAAAAATTAAATCAAAAGCAACACAAGAATTTTACGTGGTTCTCTCAATGTGAGGTACGTCCACAGGATCGAAATCCGATTCCACTATCAACCAAATAGTTTTCAAACGATTACAAACGAGACTCGAATGGTCTCACAAAACCACCCTTAGGTGAATTCCAAATAATCACAAATAAATAAGAGAAAAAATCTCACCAAATAGATGAATAAAAAATTTCAAACCAAAATTGTAGAAGACAATTAAACTATACCAAATCTATGACCCAAACAGTCAGCCAAGAGTTCGTATAAAAATGAGAGTACAAATTTGAAGAGGAGTTTAAATTGGGGATGGTACTAATATATTAATTGATTTGGCGGTGTCACTACTGATCTTCTCATGGCTTACCCTACATTTAGTACCTCTCAAGACATTTTACAACCAATTGTTCAGCTTGATGGTTGAGCTAGTTTTGTCTTTATATAGGGAAGATATATGATACAGATCTCTTTTTGGATGTGTATTACATGTTCTAGCTATGGTTTTTGTGATCTCTAATTATGATTTAGGCGGTGTTTGGCAAACAAGGGTTTAGGCTATTATAGCCTGTTTTTGAAAATAATCCAAAAAGCGTGTACAGTGCCGCGTTGGTACAGCTAGGTTAGCAATGTAGCTCGGAATTACTATTTTGCCCTTGGACTATTTTGTTTTCGTATGGGTCACACACAGCTCAAGCAAAGTTACCCTATTCTCATCTCTTTCGTTCCGTCTCTCACACCACTGTAGCAACACCAGTTTGCGACTGATCTCTCTCCGGCGGAGCTCTGCCTTCTACAGAACATGATAGACGAAGAACTTCCACAGGTAAATCACAAGCCACCGATTATCCATGTGTTCCTTACCTTTGTCGACTCGGTTTCAAAAATTTTCCATTCCGATATACAAGATCTTCCTCTGTTTTCGCCCATAGTGATGGTATTCGGTGCCTATTTACGCCGATCTGGTGATGATCTGTCTTTTCCCTAAATCGCAAACAACAAATGTTTTTTTTTTTTTTTTTCGCCTCAATTAAATGGCTCGTAACAACCGAATACCATTGTGTTGAGCTACAATTTTTAATGATTCACAATCCGAATGATATTTTCGTTGATTAGGTTTGGATTTCGTTTTTCTTTTTTCTTTTTTTTTTTGAAAAAGATTTGTTTGTTTCATAATTATCTTTCACTAATTCCTTTTTTTCCCATTTTTGTCCCACTTTTCCGAACTCGAATGATGTAATCCCTCTTCATTTCCGTAATCCACTGTGTTTTCCCCATTTTTGTCTGCCCATCCGTGTTTGTGCATCATATATGAGATGGACCAAATTGTTCATAATAGTGAATCTGTCATGTTCTTCAATTAATCTTCATTAATCTGAATTAAGGGTAGAATAACATATTCTATCAGTTCTTCAATTTTTCTCATGTTGTACTTCGTTAATTTTCTGTCATGTTCTTCAATTAATCTGAATAACTCTCACTTAATGGTAGACATTATTTATTTCTATCATTTGACTCTGTTGATCAATGTTAATTTCTGTGATGACAATGTTAAAAAATTCTTAGTTCTTCAATTTTTCTGATGTTCTTCAACAAAATTTTCTGTCATGTTCTTCAATTACTCTGAATAAATCTGACTTAAGGATAGAATAAAAAATTTCTGTCATGTTCTTCAATTCATCTTAACTAATCTGAATTAAGGGTAGAATAACATATGCTCAGTTCTTCAATTTTTCTCATGTTCTTCAGGTTAAAATTTTCTATCATATTCTTCAATTAATCTGAATACATCTGCCGTAAGGGTAGAATAAAAAATTCAATTCATGTTCTTCAATTAATCTTAATTAATCTGAATTAAGGGTAGAATAACATATTTAGAACTTACGAAGTGTAAAATTTCTGCAGTTTAGTCTGCTGCGTAATGGTTTTTATAAGTTTTTGAACTGGTTTGTTGGTGTCATATATTTGGAGGGATTTGCATCAACAGATTTACAGCATCACAAACTAGAGCAGTATGTTCACATTTTGTTGAATATTTTTTCCCTTGTTGCTAAGTGAGAATCATATAATTCCTGCATGGATTGAAAGGAGAATTCAATTTCGGGTCAGTATCCAAAACCTGGTTATAGACATTTACAGTGGGGGTTATAGGCCCTAATGACTCTATTTATGTGTTTGAAAAGTATGATCATAGGCTAGAATCACATCAGAAAAGTTCTATGATTACTACAGATGAATTGATGATTTGAAAAAGCAAATTAATATCACTACTTTCACTAAATTTTTAATATCACTACTTTCAGTAAAGATTTGTTAGTAAGAAACAGCGGATGGCTTCGTCTATGTCCACTAGCATGTCAACATGGCCACGACGAATGTGTGCTTGCGGCTATGGCCATTGTGTTGTTAAGATTTCCAGATCCCACAAAAATCCTGGTCGTGCATATTACGTTTGTCCTCGGCCTGTGGTGAGTTGTGTAAAATATGTTATTTGAATCTCCATTGATTGGCAAAATTGAACTTTCTTAGCTAACTACAGTTATGTTTGTTGCGCATCAGCAATGTGTAAACTGGATTGGTTGGTGTGATGATTCAAGGAGACCGAGCCCCGACCATGACTCATCCCCAACCGAAGTCATGCAGTTACGGGCTGACATCATGCAAATCTTTAACATATTACGTGTCATGAAAGCGATTATTTCTGTGTTGTGCATAACGGTTATCATATTATTATTGCGCATGTAAAACGTTGTAACAATATCATGTATGTACGTTGGATGCTTGTTTACCTAGTAACTGAAGTAACAAAACTAGACTACTGTAACTGCAACCTCCTATTACTAGTTATCTTCTACTTTTCTCCTACATTCAAGTTTACTTGCATATCATATTTGATGCGGGAATTTAATATTTATGTTCCGTTTCTAATTTATTTATGTGAAATGTGTGCACTACCTTGTACCGTAGTTAGTTCAATGGCGGCAACACGCTTCTCCCCGAGAACACCGTCCAAACATAAAGGTGTTGGACAGTTGCCTACTGAAGGGTTGCCTGATTACATTGATCTTTCACATAAAGCAACTTGGGACAGTGTATCAACCGAAATTTTCTTAGAGTGTGTGCGGGAGCAAATTTTATCGGGACGTAGGATAGGTACAACTATCAGTGTTGCTGGCTATAAGAAAATTGCTGTGCAATTTGCTAAGCGCACAGGGAGACGTCATGACGTGAAGCAGTTCAAGAACAAGTACCTTGGTCTGAAAAAGGAGTGGCAGGCTTGGAATAAATTGATGGACACCAGTAAGGGTGTAATCGATTGGGTTGACAGTCAACAGGTTGTTTACCGCGTCGGACGAATGGTGGGAAAATTTGAAAACGGTATGTAATGGAATATATATACGTGTACTGTATTGTTCAATTCATATTCGGAATTAATTTGGTTGTTTGTTACTTTACAACTTCAATTTGGGTTTCTAATTTTTGTGCTTCTCATTTGCAGACTAACAAGCTAGCGTACAAATTCAAGACCAAGCCATTGGAACATGAAGATTTGATGCAGGAAGTTTTCACAGGTGCAACCGCGACTGGGAAACATCATTGGACGCCCGGCGAGCAAGTTGTGGACATTGCGGATGGTGACTCCGATTCTGCTGACTCACCTGGGTTGCAGCTATTTACTGCGCCATATCAGCCGGTTGGCGACTCACCACCACCCTCCCCCATTGTCCAGGTAGATGAGACGAAGCAAGGGTCAAAGCGCAAAAAGGGGGCTAGTTCAAGTGGAAAGTCTAAGAAGCCGTCCACTGGCGCATCTGCTCTTGCAGACAGTTTCAACCATCTCTCCAACGCAGTTCGTTCACAGAAGCACCTTACGATCAGGCATGGAACTGGAGCCTCTCAGAAGTATAGCATAGAGGCATGCATGCAAAGGATTATGGCTATACCTGACTTTCTTAGGACGCCTCTTTTCCACTTTGCCTGCATTGCTTTGGAGAATGCCGATTACCGTGAGACACTAATGTGCATACCAGATGATGGTAATGTGGTCGGTTGGCTTGCGGTATTGAAGGCCGCCAAAGGACTGTGATAACTGTGGTTTGTTGTTTTTGGGGAAAATGGAAACCATTGTCGGTGTTTCTGGACATGACTTGTGTTGTTTTGTTTCTTGCTTTTTTTGCTTTTTGCTAGCTTCGCTTATCAGTACTAGTAGTTAATATTGATGTTTTTGGGTGAATGGATGTGGACCTAATGTCGAACATTTTATGCAGTATTGCTTTATCGAAGCGTGGTTTGTGTTAACTATAGACGCATGTTCATGTCTAGAGTTGTTCAATTTCATTGACTGCATTCTTCTTTATGGTTTGTACGAAAATGTTGATGTATGCATAGGTGTTGCCATTTGTTTTTATTTTCTACATTACTGTAACGAAGGATAAGACTACATGGTCAATGTAATTAATACTGTGTTGTGTGCATTGTAGGATTGATCACTTTCGATATGTGGAACGGTGAATGTAGCAATCTGTATGTAAATAATGATGACTACATACTCCAGCAAGTAGAAGAAGAAGAGGACGAATAGAATGATGTAATCGTTAAAGCAGCACGACATGAAATGGAATATTACGTAAAGTACATGGAGAAGATCCCATGTCGAACTTCTATTTTAACCGGTCGTGCATGGATTCAAGAATTATTTGATGGACACTTGGGTAGGGGTGAAGAAAATTTGCATATGCCTCTATATGTGTTTAACGCATTATGTCATACATTACGACGAGATTTTGGTTTACGGGTACCTAAAAGACCTCATGGATTACACATTGAAGAAAGTGTTGCCATGTTCATACATACCTTGGCCGGCTACCAAAACCGAAGCATTCAAGAGCGGTTTCAATACTCGGGAGAAACGGTTTCTCGACATTTTCATGCAGTGTTGGATGCAATGAAGTTATTCACTGAACAACATTGCAAGCTAACAAGACCTCAAACAAGTAGGCATCCCAAATTGCGGTCAAGAGGCAAATACATACCGTTCAAGGTGAGTATGCTGTAATTGTCGTTAAGAACACTTGTGTACAATGTGGTGTGCAATTAAGTAGTTATGATGTGTTCTATTATGGCAGAATTGTATAGGTGCGTTGGATGGAACTCACGTAGAAGCTGTGTTGCCTGCCCGTGATGCGGGCACATATTATGGCCGAAAAGGTTATCCAACCCAAAATATACTAGCTGTATGCGACTTTGACATGTGCTTTATTTTTATTTCTTATGCATTTGTGGCCGATGGAAGTATGCATGACAGTCGCATCTTTAAGGAAGTAATTGAAAACGAGTGTGCACCGTTTCCGCACCCACAAGAAGGTAACATATTTGAAATTCAGTACTAGCAAACTTTTATGTCACGTGTAAAAAAACCTTTTCTAATTTTATTTAATTGAACTAAAGGTAAATATTACCTTGTGGATGCGGGATATCCAAACAAGAAGGGATACCTCGCACCATTCAAAGGGTCTCGGTATCATCAAGCACAATTTCAGGAACATGGACAACCCGATAACCCGAGAGAAATGTTTAACGAAGCGCATGCTTCACTAAGGAGTGTAGTGGAAAGGACCTTTGGAGTGTGGAAATCTCGGTGGAAGTTCCTGCAAAACATGCCGGACTATGATTTCGCGACGGTGCAAGTGCTGTTGGTCGGTGCATCAATGGCCTTACACAATTTCATTCGTAGACACGAGATAGCTGCCTTGGGCAACGACGGACATTATTTTGTTTCATCAGCGCCGGATGACATGCCCGACGTTCACGCCGGCGGACAAAATCTCGATGATGGGCTCATGGTTAGGGATACGGATGTGGATATGGCAAGAGTTCGTGTTCGCATACGCGACCATTTGTTTTACATACGCAGTTTGGGACTATTGTGAGTATGCTATTTTCGATGTTTTTTGTATGTTATAGAATGTGACCCATATAGCAAGACATTGGACTTATGGAAGTATTTGTAATGCATCAGATTTGAACTGCAGTATCTTCAATGTTTGTAATGTATTTATAAATTTTAATTAACTAGATTAAATCTTAGTTTCGTTCAATTTTGCACCTATTGGATGCCTTTGCCTTTGACATTTGACTCCCAGTCAAATTGCATGACAAATAATTGCAATTTTTTTTTTTTTTAAAATGCCATGTTGAAAATTTTTATTGGTTTCATAATAATTTATGACAAATTCAGGTTTCTTATAAGCTGATTTTTTTTTTTTTTTTTTGTAGAAAACATAGAAATTCATATTTAATTTGTAACAGATTTTGACAAAAAGCCCTTTCTATTTTTTGTAAACATGAAGTAAAGATTACAGTTCGCGGTCAAGCCAAAAACATATTTTAATTCCATATTTATTATTTATGGTAATGAGAGCATACACATTATAGTTGGAACAAAATTACTTGGAAAAAAAAAACATGAAAACAAACTAGTTACCAATTTTAAAATTTTTTTTTTTTTTTGGGGGGAAAAAATGTACTTGAGAAAAACAAAATAGTTGGAAAAGAGAAATAGTTTAAAATAGAATTTGGAAACAAATTATTGGGAAAAAAAATTCAAACAAACAAATTATGGGGAAAAAAAATTCAAACAAATGTAAGAATGAAAAATTCAAACAAACAAATTAATGAAAAAGCAAATTAATTTGAAGACAACATTTATTTGGAAAAAATTTCCATTCAGAATTTTTATTTGAAAAAGCAAATTAATTGCTGCTTGTTTATTTTCTTGAAAAAGCAAATTAATATGTATTTTACACATAAAAAAATTCATTATAAACTGATGATTATTCATAAATTATAAATTATATTAATGATTCAGGTTTAATAAATGACAGAAGGTTTGTTCATATATGTAATTAATTATGTATAAATTTTACATATATTTTACTTGTTATCTGTACATGTTCAAAATTACAATTAAATAAAAATAAATGATAATCCTTTTTATTTTATCCGGACCTAGGTCTGTTTATAATTTTTTTTTAATTGAAAGTAACGATCTTTCTTTTCAATTCTAATAAGAATGGGTAAAAAAATTGATATATTTTTTTCCAGAAAAGCTTCCCACCCCAATTCGACCCCGATGATGTGTCATCAGATTGGCCAAAAAAAAAAAGTTTTTTGTTTTTTTTTTGTTTTTTTTTGTTTTTTTTTTGTGATTGCAGCGAATCGGGGGCCGCCACCTCACTGGGGGTCGACCCCCAGTGGGGGTATGAAGCACTTCTGATTTTTTTTTCAATTAAAGTTAGAATTTCAATTAAAATTCAACTTGGTCAAAACAAGGACTGCATCCCAGTCCGTACGTCCACGTGAGTTGCCCACCGAGCTGACATCAACGGAGGAAACATTTGGTGATCTGAGGACAGTTTGGTAATTTAATAACAAAACATCATATCAAACACTCTCTCCAATATAATCATTGCAGGCTATTTTCATCCATCTTCCCAAACACATAAACTAAAATAGCCTACTAAAATAGTCAAATAGCCAAAAAGCCTAAAAAGTAACCACTTCCCAAACGAGGCCTTAGTGTGGTGTTAGTTATGACTTGATTATAACTTGTTATATACATTGTAATATTAGTTATGAGTCATTATGTTGTTAGTTATAACATTATTTTAGTTATAATCCAAAAGGCTTTTAGTAATACATTTTATGATGTTCGATTATGATTTAAAAAAAAAATTTATTTATTTTTTTGTTATGACTTAAAAGGTTCAGTTATGATAATTGTGATAATCAACTTTACAAATGTTATAACTTGCATATAACACTGTGTGCTATAATACCTGTGTTTATTTTACTACACAAACTCTTATTTTTATGATATATAATTAGGGTCCTCAGGTCAAAAATTTATTTTTAAAATTTTTGAGTCAATAGGCTTAAGTTCTATTATTTTGGGGTTAGACGGAAAATTATAATTTGAAAGATCATTTTACTCTTATTTATTTGTCAAATATCCATTGTACACATCACTTATCTATCCACATGTTAATACACTATTTGTATATATGTCATCTATCTATCTATTTACCTAATTTATATATCTATCCATATCATCATCACCACACTATTGCCGCTTGCTAGTTTTTGGACAAATGGCGACTTTTCCGGTGGGCGGCCAGGGAGGAGTCCGGCAATGGAGATACAATTGGAAAAATTAATTTATCCTTATCACTAAACAATTTCATTAAGTATGTCATTATCATCAAAAATCAAATCTTAAACCAAATACCCTATGGTCTCGTGGGTGTAGACTTTTTTTTTTACCAATTATCCCAAATAAATAACCAAGAATTCTAGATATTCGCAACTATCAAGCCATATTTCCTATTGCAATAATAGAAAAAAGGGGAAATTTTGAATTATTAATTAATTCCGATAGTCTCAACTTAAGTTGTGCAATATTTTATATAGTAAGTAGTTAACTAATTTACTGCTTACACAATAATTAATGGATAAATTACACTGATCTTCTATTAAAATTTGAAAAAAAGTACAATAAGTTCACAATTTTAGAATAATTACATTGAGTTCATTAAGGTTTTAATACATATAACACTTAGGGCTAATCCCATATTTCATTAATAATTCATTAGTCATATAAAAATAAAATAAAAAATGATAGTCACCTTTTTTATATTGAAATATATAATTATTCTTGTTTATCCTTTCACATTATTTGTCTTAATTTCGATCTTTTTAAGATTACTACAAAAGGACGATATAATTATATCAAACCTATAGAAGCTGTTTATATTTTTTTGCAAATTTCAAAAAAGGTGAATGTAATTTATCATGACTTGGGACTTAGAAACACCTCTTTAAACTTGTCATGCTTTACTCTCCTTAAATAGTGGAAATATGATGTTTACTTGTTTTGTTTCTCTCCTTTATATTACAATTAGTTATGCTTTGAGCCTTGAAAACTATAAGATATGCACTCTAGTTTGTCTTCACATGATTTCATGAAGTACATGTATTTTATGCTTTCAAAAGGCTTATTTGAAAGTATAGCATGAATGTTTTGATACTCTCTCTACCTTGTACATGATTTTCAAATGCTCATTTGAGCAAGGTTATGATCTATATGATTACTTTTTATATCGACATATGATTTGGATGTGTTCTATGCCATCTGCAAAAAATCTCCAAACACCAGAGAATTTTAAATTAAACTGATATGTTGTTAAATGAAACAAAGTACTATTTAGAGCTAAGGGCTACGTCACGCCAAAAGGCATGACATGAGCAACCTATTTCATGTTGTTTTTACTCGTAAATTGATGTAAAGTTTCCAAGTTCCAAAAAGGAAAAAAGAAATTATGCACAATTTATCTATTTGACAACAGACTTTAGATGATAAAATTCTGAACCATCTGCACATTATTCATATATTCATACCATACCCAATCAACAGAACTACATATGTAAAATTTTCTCATGACAGTGAAATTCTGGATTTAAATTTATGGCTTTATAGGCATCATTAGGGTAATCAGTTTGATTCGGTCGGGTTGAGCAGCTAAAGAATAAAAGAAAAGCAATAATAAATGAGTGAATGAATCAACACATAACAGTAAACATTTCTAGCTACTTGGTAGCTAAATACCTAAAAGTGATTTTTCTTTCTTTTTTTTGCCCCCTTCAATTCTTTGTTTACAAACACTAAACTTTTGCTCCAAAATCTGCTGCAGAAGTTACCGCAGTTTCACCTTCTGCAAGCTGTGCGGTAAATTTTCCCAACTACCAAACAAAAGGTATTCGATTTTTGTCTTACAACAAGATTGAAAACTTTCCGGCCAAAAAGAACTCAAATTTTGCTCACTCAGCAAAATTGTTTGGCAATTTAACCAATATTGGGCCTCTATCTTCAACAACATTGTAATGGGAGAATCGCCTAGACTTGTGTATCTTCATTCGGATAGCCGGAACCTTCCGTGCCACGGCTTGCCATATCATTTGAACAGCATCACCCTCCTTCGACGGGTACTGAAACTGAAAGAAATGTTCAACCTCTTTCAGTTTTGCCCACATTTGAGTCCACTTCTCTCTCCCGATGCTCCTAATAAGATTGATGAGGAATTTTTTCTTTATGGCATCGGATGAGCGGATGAATATGCAAAATTGAGAGTAGTCGAGGACGTCTTCAAAGGGGAGCTCAATTTCGTCACTGATGATAACGGGGACACAGTGGCTAGCAATGGCGTCAAACAGGCGGTTTGACGAGGGAGTGTCGCCTGCTATGTTGAGACAGAACTTGGATGAGTGCATTCCTTGGGTAGCTTTATGGATCCCATCTCTTTGCACACTTCCAAACGAGAAATGTACGTCTTTTTCATCTTTTAGAAGATAGAACAACTCTTGCCGAACAAAACCGCCCTGAAGATGAGAAACTAATGAGTTAAGACAATATAATAGGACTTGGATAAAATGGGAACTGTTCAACTTAGCTCTTAAGCCCCTCCTTAATGGCCTGCCCCAAACCATTGCATCAATGTAACAAGCACAACCCAGAAAATAGAAAAGGAAAAAGAAGCTTCAAGACTCCAACATGAAATTGCAAAACATTAAGAAATAGCTCGCAGATAATCATTTTACACATGCTAGAACAGTATAGGAACACCCACTTTCTTGATGAGTACAAATATTATTGATTTACTATGCATGGTGGCCTGAAAAATAGGCCACTTTCAACAGATCAACCAAAAGGCAATAAAATAACATAGCTCTTAAGCCCCTCCAACAGAGTGGTTCACCCCAAACCAAGGGAGCAATGGAACAAGCACGATCCAAGAAAACTTAGAATAAGAAAAAAGACGACTCCCAGACTCCGACAAGAGATTGCTAAACATTAAGAAATAGCTCACAGATATCACATCTATTTTACACATGCTAGAACAGCATAAGAACACCAATTTGCTTGACGAAAACTAACATTGTTGATTTACCACGCAGTGTGGCCTGAAAAAAATGACATTGAACAGAACAACTAATCTCCATTTTGCCTGACTGTAAAAAGTTGTCTTCATGTCCCCATGACCATGGAGTCTCAGTGTTGGATAGCTTGATATACATTGTTGAGTCTATTTTCTAACCACTTAAGCTTTAGAGATAATTGGTGACTTAGCATAGTATCAGAACTCAGGTTAGGAGAGGTCTTGTTGGTTCAAGTCTATCCGCTTGCATTAGGTCCCCATTTGCATTCTTTCTCTCATTGACATTCTTTCTTCTCTCTATGAATGATGTTTGCATTTTCACATGCAAGACAGAGTTGCACATGTTGATGTACATTGTTGGGCTGATTTCGTAACAGCTTAAACTCTTGGGACAATTGGTGACTTGACACAAAAAATTAACTTTTCTGCACAAACACAATATGACTGGCTCACCACATAATGTAATTCAGCATCCAACCCTAAGTGTGATATAACTTCTCCAAGAAGTCTTTGGTCTGCCACTGCCTAATCATGAAAGGCTGGGACGGATCTAGGATTCGAGCTTTGGGGGGGGGGGGGGGGGGGGGGGGGGTAATTAGGGCAAACTTCATTTTACCCCCTTGTGGTTTGGATCATGTGCGGTTTACCTCCCTAATATTTGGAAATGACCGCATATCCTCTACATGATTTTTGGACTAAAACGCACACTAACTTCTTAACAGAACAATTAAATTGACTATTATACTCTCATCTTCTTCCTCTTCTCTCTTTGAATTAAACCTGCAAATATATATATACACCCCAACCCAAAATGAAGGAGACGAAGTCACACCAAACATGAGGATTTGGAATTTGTTTTCTCATCTTACATTTTTTTAGAAACTAAGCTGGATAGTGATGTGAATCACAAATTAAATGCACTGAAGAACTCAATTTTTCTAAAAGTTGACCAGTGAGAGAGCGGAAATTCAAGAACTTGAGAAATCAAAACCCAATTCCAATTCCAAAATCAAGAACCTGAGAGAGTGGGTCTTGGTTGGATTTTGATGGAAGTGAGTGGCGGTGGGTGTAGAAGCCCAGTTTTATTAAGGAGGGTTTGGTTTCCCTGTAATGTTTTTTTCCAATGACCTCTTTGTTGATTTAGAGTTTATGTTCTCCCATGGCTGCCATTGCAAACTTCCAACCCACGATAGCTATATATATGTATATGTATATTATAATTAAATTAAAATTACTTTTATCACAGTAGAGGGAGAAAATGGAGTGACAGGATGATCAATTAATGGGGATTTTCATGGAAGAGAAATAGTGAGAGAAGGGAAATGGTAGAGAGAGGAGGAAGAAGAATGGCATGCTTTTGTAAATTTAAAAATGTGTAAGGGGTATTTTAGTCTTAAAATATAACTTATTATCTTCATGGGCGTGTGAACCTCACAGCCCGTTAATTTGGATGGAAAAGTGAACGGAGCATTTTGGTCCACAAACCATGTGGGGGTTATGTGGTCATTTCCAAACATTAAGGGGTAAACCGCATATGGCCTAAATTATAGGGGGTAAAGTGGAGTTTGTCCAAAAAATTATTATAAAATTTTAACACAAAAAAAAAAAAAAAGGAATAAATATTACTATTAATCTAACATTCTTTGTCAACAAAATTGAGAACAAAAAATATAATTAGACATATTTCTTTTGCCTACATTAACTTAACAAAAATATTAGCTATTATTATGTCTCCGTCTACTAAAGTTAACTATTTGCAAATGTTGTAATCGCCACTTTTTATAATATATATAAAAACATAGGCTCAACATCAAAATCTTGGGTAATATATTTATTAATAAACATGATCAAGTAATTTGTTACAAAATCATTTTTTATCTTATTACGCAATTTAATTTTGAAAAAATTTATAATTGAAAATGTATGCTTTTATGAGTATAATTACAATCGATTTCAATGAGTAGTATAAAATTTTATTAACTTGTTTTTAAAAATGTCAGGTTGAAGTAAACAATATTTCTATTTCTAGAGAATTAACAAACAATAATGAATGCAAAATAATATGTATAACCAAATTAAAATGTGATTTATAAAAGAAAAAAAAATGCAAGTGACATATAAACTAGAAAACAAGAATAGTAACAAATAAACACAAATAGTAAAAGAATATAAATTATTCTAAACAATATAGAAATATAACAAATAATAAAGATAACAAATAGAATAGATCAATATTTGGTAAAACTCAATTTAAAAACTATTCTTAAAATTTTGTAATGTAAGTAATTTCGAAGGTGTGAACTACTGAAATTTTGGGAGATGCGATATACTACAATTTGAAATTATCTTAATAAATACTGTTGAATATAGAAATTAGAGTATATAGAATCTTTTTATTTTTAGTATTATGTATATAATTTGTAATTGTGTCAATCACTGATTTAATATTGTTTCCTTATTTATATCGTTTCCTAAATTGTATCATGAATCTATTATATATACATGACATCTATCTCATTCATGGGTAAGCCAAATAATTTTTTTCATTCTTTTTGGTATCAGAGCTAGGTTAAGTACCTAGTAATTTTGCTTCACTGGCAGGTGACAGCCTTGCCTTGGCCACCCGCCGGACCTCAACCCATTTCACTGCCATGTTTTCTTTCAGTATCACTTCGTGGTGATCTCTTCCTCAATCTACTAGTTTATTCCTATCCTAAATATCTCTGTCATATTTTTTTTACTCGCAATCCATTTTTTTGTGTGTTTCTGTTCCACCTTGTCTTTTCCTATACTTCAACCTTAAATATGTTTCTATCTTCAAACCTATTTGAGTTTGACAAGGGTATTACACCTATATCATGGTGAGCCTGGTGATATACCGTGTAAACCACCTAAGCCGCCTCTTCTAGCGCACCACCAAAGCCGCCCCCTGATGCACTTTCTAATAAACCGCCCCCGGACATACTCAGTCATCTGTTGCCATCATCATTCAGCACCATGTCATAAGTTATGTGTGTGCTAGATTTGCTGGTTCAACGTCCAATTCTCTACACCAGTCTGGCATAACCCCTTTAAACTGTCTTAACATTGATTCCAGTTAGTCTCTACAACGGTCCGACATGACCCCTTAAACTGTTCTAACATTAATTCCGGTCAGTTCCTATAACAGTCCAGCATGACTTTAAACTGTCCTAACATTAGTTGGGACTAGTTTCTACAACGGTCCAGTACAACCATAAACTATCTCCTAGCATTAGCTCCGGTCTCTAATGCCGACTAGGGTCTTGTTGGCTGCCGACTAAGGTGTTTCCTGGCCATAGATGCTTCGGCAGCTCTTCTAGAGTAGTTTAGTCCCTGTTTTTTTTTTTCTTTCTAGGGTATAGTGCTAATGTATTAAGCATTTTTTTGGCCTTTTTTATTTAGTGAACTACCAGATTTGTTTGGTAGCATTTATTTGGACTAGCCATTGAGATTTTTTTCTGGCTTCTTCTAGTCATCCATTGACAAGTTGCGATTGTTGAATATCTTCACACCAGCTTAGAAGTATTGAATATAGAAATTAGAGTACAAAAAATCTTTTTATTTTTAGCATTATATATATAATCTGTGATTGTATCAATCACTGATTTAGTATTGTTTCCTTATTTCTATCGTTTCCTAAATTGTATCATGAATCTATTATATATACATGGCATCTACCTCATTCATGGGTAAACCAAATAATTCTTTTCATTCTTTTAATACTAGTATAACATATTTAGTTTTTAAAAATTTTGGGAGTGCAACCTCCCCTGCCCGCACACCCCTAGATCCATCCTAGGCCTCTTCTCATATCAGCGGCTTGAAGGCATATCATTTTGCCTCCAAGAGAAGAGAAACCTTGAACCCTTGTCAATCACCAGAGGTCAGAAACACTGGCATTAGATGCATCTTCTCATACCAGATGTCATTCACAAAAGAAACCTTCATCCTAAACAAACTCCTGGAATGCTCTTATATTCCCTTTCTGGAATCCCACACTACACGACCTTCTCATTTCCTAGAAAACACAAAAAGAATCTATGCATTCTTGGCCACAACTTACAACCATGAAGTTGGACCCAATTCAATATCAATATGTCAGTATGACCTGTGCTGTTCAAACTTCAGAACTATGACTTGCATATGTAGGATGTAACCCTTTTTAGCTGAGTTACTTCAAAATATCATAATCTTGTAGACCTACAACCCAAATAGGGCAGAGAGAGATAGATGGTGAAGTTCGTGGGGTAGAGAAGATGGTAACAAACCTTAAACCCCTAGAATCAAAATCTACCAATTCAGGACTAGATTCACGATTCATGCATAGATCAATGTGAATCTATGGGTGAATCTATCTTGGGATATAATCAATGATGAATCATACAATTCACAATTCAATTCATTTTATAATTCATATAATTCTTAAAACTATTGGATCCAACATATTTCAATCCTTTTTTTTTTTGGGTGTGTGAAAACAAAAAAATACGACTTTTAAAATGTTTAACAACAAAATAAGCAATGCATATGCATAATCCAGTCAGACACAACATGATTTTTTTTTTTTTTTTTCCTTAGAAAAATGTCAAAATACACCTTCTAACGAAGTTTTTGACTGAAGGAAGTTTCATCCATTGATCCTGTTTCGTGTAACTGTTAAAACAGATTATAGATTATAGCTTAACAGATTATAGATTATGACTTTAATCAGAAGCTGTTAATCTGTTTGGTATAACTGTTGGATTATAGATTTAAGTTACTGGGTAGTGTTTGTTAAATAAGCTGTGAAGTAGTTTTTTCAATTAACTTTTATTTTTTATTATTTACTATTTATCTACATTTCTCATAAAAAATAATAATAATATTTTATAGTCCATTTGTGTCTTTTTCTATTTTTAAAAAAATAAAAAATAAAAAAATCTAAGAATATAACCGTGAATTAACATATCCACAGCAGAAGCTGATAATCAGAAGCAAGGAGTGAGCATCTTCTCAAAATCAGTTTTTTTGACTTAAAATAAGTTGTTAGAATCAGAAGCTGTTTGAAATAAGTTTAACTAAACAGTCCAAAATAACTTTTTAAAAGCCAGAAGCCATAAGTTGGCTCAAAAAAGCCCCACCAAACACCCCTATTAATTATCTATTATTATTTTGATAAATAAACATGGTTTAATATGACAAGAATTAGGTTAGTTAGACCAACAATTCCACAAATGGTTTTTTCTGATTTTTTGAGCAATACACATACGCATTTTAAAAAGTGTTTTAGGTTTAAAAATAGAAGATTCCTACTTACTCTTTTTTTTTTTTTTTTTAAACTCTATTCTATTTAGGGTTTCTAGATTCACTTTTTGAATATGAGAATATATTATTATTTTTTAAATATTTTATCAATGGTGGGATTTGGACTCGCGTCTCTAACTATGAAGATAATATCTTTCCAATTAGATGGTGCAATCATATTGGTACATAAAAATTACTACATAACATGTGTGAAAAAAATGTTTTCATATATTCGATTGTTTTACATCATTTTTTATAGTTTGTTCCAAAAGTCGTGATTCTCAATTCAATTAGGATTTTGATTCATGATACATTTCTCGATTTGAATGCCTTCAACTATGTAACCTAAGTATTTGGATAATATTTAAGATCAGAGATATACAACAGGTATGAAGTTCTTGGTGTCATTTACCCACAAACTAAATAAGCAGTGTCAATTAGAACCCTTACATTTTTTATTTCACCTTGCAAAACTATGACAAATGAATCCAGTAAATTCCTAATATATCACATTTCAACATGTCAGTAGATTGAACCACGAAAGTAAAAAGGATTCACTGTTTAATACAATCCAGTAGAGAGGAAAAGGGAGGGTATAAAATTTTAATCAGAAAGCTCGAATGACTATTTATTCGACATACAACCTGGAAACTTCAGAATTCAATAATATAGGGCAATTTGAAATTTTGAATTAAGTACAGGGCTTAAAAATTGCCTTTCCTAAGTGAAAAAATTCATGCTTTTAGCTGGGAAATTCTATTTCTACTCACTTCATTATCTCAGTTCACATCTTCTCTCAATACACAGTTATTAATTTAATTATTAATTAATTTTCTCAATCCACACACTAAAAGTTATAATTATACCCTTCACTTATAATCATTGTACACACACTCAACCCTCCTTTCCACACTTTTTTTTTTTGTTTTTTGTTTTTTTTTTTTATGTTTTAAGGTTTGGAGATTTCGGCACTAGTTTTCCGAAATTACACATTTAATTCGAAACTTAACTTCTGAATAAAAGTGATTAGTTTGACAAATTTGTTCTGAAAAAAAATTTTAAAAAAAAAATTTTGGCAATTGATGTTCGAATATAATGCAATAATTCGGTACTGGTTGTCCGACTTAAAATAAAAATAAATAAATAAATAAAAGAGAGTTCTGCACAAAAAAACTAATATTTTCATCACTAATAGGGTATATATCTAGATATTAAAACAATATGAGAGTTGTTATGAGAGTATTGATTTGCAAGTAATAGAGGAGTATAGAGTGTGTATATACATTGAGTTTTTTTTGTTTTTAAAAGATGTGTACAAAGAATATTTTCATATAATATTATGGGTGCTACTGAATGTCCATTATGGTCATTTTAATTTAGGGTATAATTGCCATTATAATAATATTTCATTAAGTGTGTGCACTAAGGGTAAGCGTGTGGAAATAGAATTTCCCTTTTTAGCTGGACTAGACCTTCAACAAATCGAAAAGAAGCTATAACAGATACAACAGTAGTTTTCCTCATCAAAATTAAGAGAATCAACCTAAGGCCTTGAATATATATGGACACAACATATCTAACATTTAAACCCTTTCTAAATACTTTTATCAAGAACTAACAACTTGGCATTAGAAGAAATCATAATAAATGGGAACAAGCACAAGTACATAACTAGCATTTATGACTAGAAAGCTTTGATTATGATAAACAGATATACTAAGGCATGGCATGGCAAACAGAGAATAAGTGAAGCAGGTTAAATAATGACTGTGTAGTTAAATCGCAACTAAAAGGCTAGTCAAACTAATGTGGAAATAACAGATACCAGCAAAAACAAATATTTCATTTTCCCTCTAAAACCCAAAGATAAGGAAAGAAAGTCACGTACATCTTTTCTATATATGGCTCCTTGGAAGTACAGCAAAATTGGACGGCTACCAAAATCAGATGAATCGTTCACAAAGCTTTTGATGACATGTTTGTACGGTGCAATCACATCTTTGTCAACATTAGCTATATTCGGGGGATACCTTCCAAAATCCGAAAGTATGAACGTTGCAGGCCAGAGCTTCATCCTTGCATCTAAGAGGCTATTTGGGTGATGAGCTAGAACTATATGGTCCCGTCCCCCTGACCTCTTCCATTCCTCTTGAGCTGTCAAAAACTTGACCAACTTTTCTTGCAGCAACTTATTAATGCTTCTCTTTTGGTGTGGCTTCAACCTAGAATACCGATTATAGCATAACGAAGAAAAAAAGGGGACAAATATAACATCAGCTTCACTTGAGTTGTGGACTCTTATTGCACTACGAGCACGAGTAGGATGATTGAATTCTGATAACAGGAGATCCAACGTAAGCCAATATTCTATACTGTGTTGCAAGTTTAACCCACCAGGATACACAGGGATTTTAGTTCTGATATCAGGCCAAACACCTTTCCCCTCACGCTTCCAATCTAGGAGCTCAAAATGGAATTCTGGGGGTAAATCATACATGAAAACCTTAAGAATTGCATTATTACGATTGCATTTCACCAAATTATTTTCTTGTGGCTCTTCTACTTCTTCCTTGAGAATGACTGGGTTACTTGTAATTGAGGGGTTATTATCAAATGAAGCAAAAAGCTTGTGATTTGGTAACAATTTATGGTCAATGAAGTAAGGATGGCCAGTGGATCGCAACACGAATAACCAGGATAATACAAACAACATGATCGATGTAATTGAAAACAAACAAAACATTGATTTCTTTTGCCCCATTAAGGATGGATTTCTCTCAGCCATTGCAATACTAATCCCCCAAAGTCACTGGTAATTGTGATCAAATATCATATCTATTTCTGATTAACCATGACTCATCCAGAGATGTATAAGGAACTATTAACTACCGAAGATTAATCTTTATATTACTGCAAAACCACAGCTCATTTACTGATTAGAGACTACATGAAATGAATGCAGAGAAAATGGAACGAACACATGCAATTAAGCTGAAAGAATCACACTCTGATAAACTCCAAGGCTACCCATGAAGATCACACCACAAAACCAGAAACCAACTATTCATTTGCAGCTCATGAATTAACCCAGATTGCCCATAGAGTCAAATGAATCTTTCAATACTAATCATCTTGACTGATCATCCCACATAGGTCCTAGCTAGGTAGTACTATGTAGAGACAAACCCCAATCACCCAATGTGAAAGAACCCAAATTTGAATCTAACAACTACCCAATATTCAGAAGAGAAAAGAACAGCTTAATAGGAGGTTGAAAAAACCCAGTTCCAAAACAATCACACAATGTGAAAGAATGAAAACCCAGATAGGATTTGAATCAAATTTCAATCCATTACCCAGAAAAAAGCTGAATGGAAAAGGTAGACATTAAGGAAGGCTAATGTGAATGCTACAATTCGTACCGTGTAGTGATAGGCATTGACCAAACAAGCAGAGTTGGTTGATCGAGCTCTCTCTCTCTCTCTCTCTCTCTCTCTGTGTAAGAAGGTCTTACATGTAGCGGAAAAATAGAGTCTGACTGAGGAAGCGGACTCGTCGCTTTGCGCTGATAATCTGGAATTGTGGCGAGAAAGGGGGTTTCTATTTGTTTGTCTTTGTCTTTCTATTTTGAGTTTGCTATTTTTGTTTTTTTGTTTTCTGTTTTTGTTTTTGTTGTTGTTGGACTATTATTACTCATAATTAAATTACAGCTTAACACCATGGTTAGCCTCTTTTTTTTTTTTTTTTTTTTTTTCCGTAATGCTAGAGATCAAAAAAAACTGTCTCATATAGATGTGAGATTTATGTGACCTACATGGTATCGGTTCTACACTCATGTAAAACAATCAATAGAAAATTTGATAAAATTTTTAAAATCTCTAATATTTTTTATTTTTTATTACAAAGTTATGAAAAAACAAATATTAAAAAATTTAAAAGAACAGTGATAGTTATAGACTTCTAAAGACAACATTTATTAATTGTATTATATTTATTCTAAAATGAAGTTTCATTAAAATTTTAGTTTTATTTTGTAAATGGTAAAAATTATTTTACCTCTGGTGATTTAGGCTCGGAACACTTTACCCGCCATACTCTAGTTTAGAAATAGATAAAAAAATTTCCGTGTAATTTTTGTCTAAATTGCAATTCTTCCTCAATTAATGATAGACATGAAATGACCATAATATCCTCCAATATGTCTGCCTCATTTTTTGTTTTTCCTTTTTTTTTTTAATCTCTCTTTTATTAGTCTCATAATTTCTAACTTAAACATTATAATTTCTATCAAAAATTAATTTAATTAAATTATAAATTATTATTAACTCCTTAATTATTTATTCTATTCTTAAATTTTCAACCTAATTTCAATTTAATAATATTTTCACAGCAAGACATATTGGAATCATTAATTACTTTGGATTCATCAAACATCATGAATCATCAAACATTAAATGTCATGAAAAAGTCAATCAAGCCATGAATGAACAAACTTACCGTAATGATGCAGCCCAAAAAAAAAAAAAAAAAAGAAGAAGAAAAAAGGAAAAGGAAAAACAATCACTCAAATCATTTCTAAGTAAGAAAAAGCATAGTCGATTGAAGTCATATTTTTGAGTCATGAAGAGAGAGGCAATAATGATCGGAGAAGGGCGTGGCAGCAACAACGACGGTCCGGGAAAGGAGAGGAGGTGGCAACAATAGTTGGAAAAAGGAGAGAAGGTAGCGACGATTGTTAGGTAAAGGAGAAACGGCGACAGAAATGGTCAGAGAGAGAGAAATAGGCAACAACAATGGTCTAGAAAATGAGAGGAGCTGATGATAATAGTCTAGCAGGGGAGACAAGAGAGCAGCGATGACGGATAAAGAGGTGTGGCTGGTTAAGGTTAATGTTTCAAGGTTAGGGTTTCTATGGCTTGGTGATTGAGGATGAATATAAAGATAGAAATGTCCTTTTCTATTTTTATTTTATTTTAATTTAAAAAGAAAAAGAGAGTCACCCTAAAAAATGACAAGTGTATTACACATTCCGTTAGTTTGAACGGAAAGTGTGACAATTGCAATTTAGTCCAAAATTGTAGAGAGGATAAAGTGTTCTAAGCCTAAATTACGAGGGGGTAAAGTGTTAAATCAGAAGGAGGTAAAGTGAATTTTGTCATTTTGTAAAGTCTATGGGAAAAAAACTTCTAATATATAATACATTAATAAAAGGGCAAATTACACTCACCTCCCTTGAAATTTTTAAAAAAATAAAATTAATCCTACACTTTTGACATAACTACACTAGTCTCTTGATATTTTAACGGAAATACTTCCTACCCCCAGCTGGGGGTGACCCCCAGTGAGGTGTCACTGGGGGATTGGTCCAAAAACAATTTTTTTTTTTTTTTTTTTTTTTTTTAAGGTGCGGACCGGTGGGGCTCACACCACTGAGGTGAGACTTCATTGGGTGTATCAATCACCACTCATATTTTAATTCACTTAGATTATTTTTCACCAAAAATGCTTGGGAGCTCTAATTAGAGCCACCACTCATGATGTGGTAATGGGTCCAACCCATTGCCACAGTGTATGTTGTACTTTTTTTTTTTTTTTTTTTTTTTTTTTTTTTTTTTTTTTTTTTTTTTTCAATTTCCACCTCACTAGTGGTGGATTTAGAACTCCTTATTAGAACTCTAAATCATTACTGATTTTTCACTAGTAATTTGTTAGTCATATAAATGAAAAAATAATATTATCACTTATTTACAACTAAATTATATATTTATCTTTATTTATTTAGTATCTACCCATTATTTACATTTGTTTCGGTCACTTTAATCTTACAAAATGAAATATCAATGTAATTAGGTCAAAATGTGAGATTAATTATATTTTATGTAAACCTCATGAGAGGTGAGTGTAATTTATCCTTAATAAAAGGTAAAATGTGTTATAACATTAAATATACAAAAATAAAAATAAATTAAGCACATTCATTTAAAAAAGAATTATTAACCTCACATGACTTTAGATTCTTACTGTTTAATTTTTAAATTAAAATAATAATTATAACATAGCTTTTCTACAAAACTATAAACACTTGGTTGGGATAATTACTAAATTAAATTTACATATTACACAAATCCCATCTAACATGCACCCATAATTTTCAATGTTAAAAATACTAAAACCAAGTATATCTAGATTAGATTCGTCAAAATCTTTTTCATAGATTTTCCTTACAATACAATGCAACATTTTATTTTTATTGTGTGAGAAATATTTTTTTTAATATGGTCAATATCTTTTGAAAAAAAATATTTATTAAGAATTCATAGATGATTATGAAAGTGTGCACCATAAAAAATATGGCACTCAGTTGATAAATCCACTTTTGGATTTTGTTTGGTTAAAAGTCAAAGCGTTCAAATACTTTGTCTTTAAGGACAAACATAGATAAAATGACCAAAATAATCATTTATATATATATATATATTGTATTTCTGGTTGCTATTTCACAAATCAAACCAAACCAAACCTCTCTCTCTCTCTCTCTCTCTCTCTCTCTTTCTATAGCACCATCGGTTGCCTCCCGTCGGAGCGTCGCCTGTCACAGAGTCACCCATTGCAACGCCACTCGTCGCCTCCTATTGCAATGTTGCTTGTCGCCTTCTGTCGCCACCCGTCACCTCCAATTGATCTCTCTTATCTTCTCCGTCGTCGTCTCATCGATCTAAAACTCATTGACGCTCGCGCGGGCACACACACATATACACATACACACACATATACGTAGGTCTTATTTCTCTCTCTCTCTCCCTTCCTCTCTCTCTTTTCATTATCAATCTTCCAATCTTCTATTGATTTGTTTTGATTTATGTTTAGAGTTGTGTTTTTGAGAGATTTTTGCTAAGTAAGTTGTTTTTGGATGATTATTATATCTATTTGTTGATTGAAACTTAGATGTTAGGAGTTTTAAATTTGAATATGAACTGCTTTAGTTGCTTTTATGTATTTATAGTGTATATTTATCTATAACTATGGCTGAATGTAGAACTATATTTTAACAGCGATATGTTAGTATGATTCTGTGGCGATATATTTTCTGAGTGCCAACACGTGGCCGAGATGACACCGATGTGTCAGCCGAGGTGCCACGTATCTTGGTTGTGACGCCGAGGTTATCTCCGAAGATACCGGAATCCGGGATAAGTGGATAAGGGACAAGAGTCCTAAAATGAGGAAGGACCTCCACCTGGATAAGGATAAAGCTCTTGGGAAGTTTATCTTTATCTATGGAAGAGTCCAAGATTAGCAGTAAGTTGGAGTCCATTGAAGCTAGGCTTCTATTGGGACTAGGTCTGTATCGACTATAAAAGAGAGGCACCCCCATGGGTCTAAGGTACGTAATTTATATTTGGAATAGTGATTTTAGTACTTGATCTATCTTTGAGAGATAACTGACTTGATCATCGGAGTGCCCCCGGGTGGATGAACCACCGCCGGAATCTCTTCTTTCTGTTACAGGTGACTCAGGTGCCATTTATTCTGCCAGTGCTCTCCAGTTGAATACTGAGTTGGTAGTGTGGTCAGAAATTCATTCACACAATTTGGCGCCGTCTTTGGGAACTTAAGGAGAATAGATAGCCAACAACGACGGACAAAAAGAGAAGATTGAGGATAACATTCCTACTGGGAGTGGGAGATCTGTAGACCTTAACGTTGAAGAGGACAACTACAATGGAGACCAGAATCACAGAGGAAAGGACGTCGGCCATGAGAGTGACGTACCAAAGAAAACAGATCAAAGCGGTTACTACAACGATGATGACCTCCAGGTATGAAAAGAAAGATACCTGCAGAGGGACGACGAAGTAAAGACCATGACAAACAAATTGGCAAACCTGCAATCGGTCGTCAATTTCATGATGCAAAATAACATCATGCAGCCACCGTTCCCACTGCAGGACACGCCGATTCCAGCGGCCAATGCCTAAAAAGGAGGGCAGAAAACAATCCCTGTAGCCTCCCAGCACGCCAGAAGCGAAAAACACTCTCACCGGCCGTCAAGAAAGGTCGGGCAAAGAGAGTCGAAAAGAGAAGAATCTCGAAGGACACATCGCACCAAGGAGGCAGACCCCAGAGAACATCGGCATGTTCAAAAGCAGGAGTTGTGCTTCAATGCGACCAATGGAGAAAGGTCAAAAAGGGCTCACAACGAAGCTGAGAGCAGTGCACCTAAAAGATTGAAATCAGGAGATAGCCAAGCTCCTAGGCAGACCAAGGAGGACTTGAGAGATTACCTCAAGAGGAAGCAACAAAATGCCGAGGTAACTTTCCCTGTTAAGCCGAGAACACCATTCTCGATGGAGTTGGACAAATTTGAGGCACCAAAAAGATTTAGTATGCAAAATTTTGATGGGTCGTTGAACACACCAAAAATAATCACTAAACTATACCAAATTCTATTAGAATAATGGCAAGTCCAGGTATCGATCCACAGGGACTATTGTGAAATTAAACTAATTTAATTATTAAATTCCTAAATTAATTTTGATAAAAAGATTGAATGATTATAACCTAATTTAATAATAAATAAATTAAACTAAGGAATTAAATTATTAATAATAAATGAAATTGGTTTACTGAATTGGGGGAAAAATCCTAGGGTAGAGAATTCACCACTAACCACATAATTAGGGTTTCCAATTGAAATCAATTATGCTATGGTTTGAACGGATTAATGCTTCGCAACTACAAGCTCAAAGCATTTAACAAGAAGATCATCACATTCAATGTACGAGCACGAACCATCTCAAGTAATACGAACCGTTCACTCTAAACTAAGGTAGTGATACGACTCGTTCCTCGTAGCATGGTTCGTCCCATACCTTGAATGTGAAGGAAAAGAAAACAATTGTATGGATAATATTTAACAATCACAGAAAGTTAAATATTCAAAAGAATAATGAAAATTATATATAAAGAATTTCTAAAACACCATACAATGATTCAAACCTTTACATAATATAAAATCAAGAAGAAAAACCGATTACATGGCTAGGGTTTCTTCAAAACCCTAGAAAAGATGACTAGCCACTCATGGAGGAGTGGAAAGAGGAAGATGGAGAAGAAGCCACCATGGAAGACATCTTGAAGCTTTTTGCTTTCCTTCTCCTTTCCAAACCCTAGCCTCCTTCCTTAGGTTAAAACAGTTTCAGAACCCTAGAAAAGCCTTTTCCTTTTCCTTTTATACTTCTACTCACTTCCAATCAGGTTAAAACATTAGTTTGACTTTTTTAGAAAAAGTCAACTCTGTCCAAATTTGGTCTTTTTGCCCATTTTATGCTCCGATGATGTACAACCTGATTGACATTTAACACACATAAATTATACAGTTTGACCAGCAAGTGAAGTTAAGAGATTCTAATTAACGGCCTCAATGATGTACATTTCGGCCTTAATCACATCCCCCAACTTACTACTTGCTAGTCCTCAAGCAAGTAAAATAAAATAAAATTAAACAAAATCTATCTATTTCCTCTTTCGTGGGAAAAACGATTGCATTTAGCATATGCAACAAGCCTTTAAACCACAAGGTTACCCCAAGTGGACGAGTAAAATCTCGTGAGGGTTTCCAGAAATGATACCCACAAACATTAATATATTCATATATACTTAATAACAAATGACCACACTACTCCACCTAACAATCAACTTATGTGCCACTACAGTGTGATATTGAAACATAATGAGTCATTAAAGGCATAGTGGACAAGCATGAAGGAACCTATTGAGTCGAAACCACAATTCAGTTAATACAAAAGTAAAGTTCCCTATACTTGTGCATGCTAGTAGACAAGTCATGAGTACCCTTGGTGTAAAGTGCAATCTCCATATTAGTTAACTATCCACTATAATAGCCCAGTGTAACTCATAATAACACCCAACATATACAGAAAACTAACCTGTTGCAGCCAAGATTTTCAAAAGTTTTTTTTTTTTATAATGACTGTGCAATGTCTTGATCCATTAAGCTTTCTAATCAACTCATGTAACAAGCATTGGGCCAATGACTCCCAAACCAGACAGTTTTAGGGCACTAGGTGTAAAGACATCCCTACGGGCTTAATAACTCGAGTTGAAAAGGCTACGAATCCGAACAAGTCATTCTTCTTATTTCTCTTTAACTGTGCAATGTCCAAGTCCCTTAATCTTTCTAATTAACCCATGTAGCAAGTTTTGGGCCAATGACTCCCAAACCATACGGTTTTAGGGCACTAGGTGTAAAGACACCCCTACGGGCTTAATAACTCGAGTTAAAGAGGCTACGAACCCAAACAAGTGAAGTGTTTTTTTTTTTTTTTTTTTTTTTTTTTTTTAAAGAATCTTGGCTCCTCATTTATCATTTTTCTGCAACTCTAGCTATTATCAATGATGTACACCAGGGATTATAATAAAAAGATCACCGTTATGATAGTATGTTAATGTGAATTAAGGCATACTCATGACAAGTGTACTAAAATCACAAACACAGACAACTCTCCTCGTACAAACATCGCATGCAAGTATCTACCCAATAAACCCTTTTCATACAAGTCTACTATGCTCTCCAATTAACATATGCAAATATCATCACCCTACTAGCAAAAAGTCACATCAAGTGAAGTAATGCAATCAAGTGAAACATGTATAAACATGAATTATGAGCCAAATAGAAATGCACAAAAGAAAATATAACCCTCATCCCCCAACTTGAATATGACATTGTCCTCAATGGAAAAGTAAAGAGAAATGAGAGAAAATTACCAGAATTGTAGGTGCACATCCAGGTGGGCAGAGAGTAACAGATACACACTTTTTTTTTTTTGTTGGTTTTTTTTTTTTTTCAAAAGAAAAGAAAGAACCAAAAAGAAAAAGAAAAAGAAAAAGAAAAATAAAAATAAAAAAAATAAAAATAAAAGAGGCAAAGTATTTTTATTTACGAAAATAAAACAAAATAAGAAATAAAAATAAGTAAAATAAATGAAATATGATTTTTTTATTTAAAAAAAACAAATTATAAATAAAATAATTGTATATTTATTTATTTATTTTTTAAAATTTATTTATGTATTTATTTAAAATTGATTTACTTAAAAAATAATAAATAAATGAAATAAAATAATAATTATTAAAAAATAATAATAATAAATAAATAACAACATATCTGCACTTGGCGGCGCACAAAGCATGTGCGCAGACATGCATTCAAATTCCCTCGCACATGGCGCCGCACCTGCGGCGATTTGGTTCTCCCGCGCGGAAAATTTTTTTTTTTTTTTAATAAATCAGCGTCCCGCACGTGCGGGGCCCAAGCCGCATGTGCGGCAAGTCAACGCACGCACTCCCCGCGCACCTGCTTATTAGGCAGTGTGCTCCGTTGTTTTGATTCACAATTCCCGCACGTGCGGGGCCAGTCCGCACGTTCGGCGATTTCAGCCCCCTTTTTTTTTTTTTTAAGGACAACACAGATTTTGTTTTGGTTTTTTTTTTTATTATTTTTTTTATTTATTTATTTTTTATATGAACAAGTATAACACTTTTTTTTTTTTTTTAAACACAGAAAATAAACATGAAAGCATGCTTTTCAACATAGAAAATAAACATTTCTACCTTCAATTGACATCCAGAATAAATATAACACAAAAGAACAAACGGAATGTCCACTCAAGGTATAATCTTCACGCGAAAACCACGGGTACTACTTTTCTCCCTAACATGTGTTTGTAACTTTCCTTATTCTCCAACAGGATGACAGACTAGGTTGATTCGGTATCCAGAATTGAGGCGCATTAAGCTACCTCAACCTATGGGGCTACCATACAGAGTTCAAGCCGAGGTAGTTTTGAAGCAATCTCTACACCCCTGGGTATTTAAACCAGACTCTAGTCTCGGAAATCCCAAACCTTTGTGTTCTAGGCTTTGCCATTCGAACTCTAGTTTCCATCGTCTCAGTTGGTCTCCTAGGAACTCACTACAAACACGGTTAGGTGGCTATACCAAACCGTCAGATGCCGTTCGGGCACGGCAAACACCAAAGGAATTACACCTTTAGAGAATTTAAAGTCTCCTAGACGCAAGTAAAGCATAACGAGAATAAAGAAAAACAGAATAGCATAGAAGGGAAAGAAAAGAGAACATCAAATCAATCTATCAATCGTAGTAAAATGGGTCCATCAAAGCAATGGACTCAATCATATCCCCATTTCCAATCCCTTCTATATATGGTTTCAATCTTTGGCCATTCACTTTGAAAGTGTGACCGGTCTTTGGATCTCGCACCTCAACGGCGCCATGAATGAATGCCTCAACAACTACAAAGGGGCCATCCCATCTTGATTTTAGCTTACCCGGAAAGAGTCTCAATTTTGAATTGAAAAGCCACACTTTTTGGTCGGGTTCAAAGGATTTTCTGTTAATGTGCTTGTCATGGAATTCTTTAGTTCGAGCTTTAAAAACTCTCGAACTCTCATATGCATCATTCCGGATTTCTTCCAACTCATTGAGTTGCAATTTCCGGTTGAGCCCAGCCGCGGCCATATCGAAGTTAAACTTCTTTATGGCCCACATTGCTCGGTGCTCAAGTTCAACAGGGAGATGGCAAGCTTTACCGAATACCGCTCTATATGGTGACATCCCAATGGGTGTCTTATAAGCAGTGCGGTAAGCCCATAATGCATCAATTAACTTTTGTGACCAATCCTTCCTATCCGGTCTCACAGTTTTCTCAATTATGTGCTTTACCTCCCTATTCGAGACTTCCACTTGGCTACTAGTTTGAGGGTGGTATGGAGTGCCAACTTTATGAGTGATAGAGTATTTCTTAACTATGACTCAAAGAACCTTACAAAAATGTGTACCCCGATCACTTATTATGGCTCGAGAAACCCAAAACGACTAAAGATGTTTTCATGCAAAAATTTGATTACCACTTTATGATCGTTTGTTCGGTAGCTATTGCCTCCACCCACTTAGACACATAATCTCGCCAAGAGAATGTACTCAAACCCGAACGACGACGGAAAGGGCCCATAAAATCAATCCCCAAACATCAAATATTTCTACTACAAGAATAGGGTCATTGGCATCATGTCACGCCGAGACATCGAACCCATTTGTCGACATAACAAACAAGTTCTACAAAATTGATGGGCATCTTTAAAAATTGGGCCAATAAAACCCGCTTTGTAAAAATCTTGGTGCCGCTTTTATGCCCACTAAAATGACCGCCACATGCAGAAGAATGACAAAATGTAAGAATGCTATGCACCTCACCCTCCGGGACACACCGTCGGATCACTTGGTCGGAGCAATATTTAAACAACTCCGGATCCTCCCAAAAGTAATACCTGACCTGCGAAAAGAATCGGTCTTTGTCTTGCTTAGACCAATTCTGTGGAATTTGCCCAATGGCCAAGTAATTCACAATATGTGCAAACCACGGGGGGCTCGCTTGTGACAGCTCAAAGAGTTGTTCGTCTGGAAACGAATCATGCAAAATAAGAGGGTCACTATTGTACTCAACTAGGATTCGGGAGAGATGATCCGCCACCACATTCTCAGATCCCTTCTTGTCACGGATCTCTAAGTCAAATTCCTGAAGCAACAAAATCCATCTAATCAACCTAGGTTTAGTCTCTTTCTTAGATAGTAAATACCGCAAAGCGGCATGATCAGTAAAGACTATGACCTTGGAACCTAGGAGATAAGATCGGAATTTGTCTAAGGCAAAGACCACAGCTAGCAACTCTTTCTCGGTAGTAGTGTAGTTCAATTGAGCATCCGAGAGAGTGCGACTAGCATAATATATAGCAAATGGTGCCTTATTGACCCTTTGGCCCAACACAGCCCCGACAGCATAATCGGAGGCATCACACATGATTTCAAAGGGAAGTGACCAATCTGGTGATTTCATGATTGGGGCAGTGGTCAAGGCCATTCTCAGTGTTTCAAATGCCTTTAAGCAGGCCTCATCAAAGACAAAAGGAGCGTCCTTAACTAGTAAGCTACACAAAGGACGTGATATCTTACTGAAATCTTTAATGAACCTACGGTAAAAACCTGCATGCCCTAAGAACGACCTGATTTGACGCACGGAATTGGGTGGAGGAAGGCCTGCAATGAGGTCAACCTTAGCCTTGTCAACCTTTATACCTCGAGGGGACACAATGTGTCCCAACACTATACACTCACGAACCATAAAATGGCTCTTTTCCCAACTCAAGATTAGGTTTGCCTCAATACATCGTTCTAACACTCTAGTCAAGTTCCTAAGGCATTCCTCAAAAGACGGTCCAAACACCGAAAAGTCATCCATAAAAACCTCTAAGAATTTCTCCACCATGTCGGAGAAAATGGCCATCATACACCGTTGAAAGGTCGCCGGTGCATTACATAGCCCGAAAGGCATGCGCCTGTAAGCAAAAGTGCCAAAAGGGCATGTGAATGTTGTCTTTTCCTGGTCAGCGGGGGTACACCGGGACTTGATTATACCCCGAATAGCCATCAAGAAAACAATAAAAACCCTGCCCCGCTAACCGCTCTAGGATTTGGTCAATGAAAGGTAAGGGAAAATGGTCCTTCCTAGTCGAGGAATTTAATCTCCTATAATCAATGCACACTCGCCACCCAGTAGTAGTTCGTATGGGGACTAACTCTCCTCCCTCATTCTCAACAACAGTGATGCCTGATTTCTTGGGCACCACTTGTGTGGGACTCACCCACTTGCTAGCTGAGATGGGGTATATGATACCCGCATCCAACAATTTCAAAACCTCCTTCTTCACCACCTCTTTCATGTTAGGATTCAGTCTCCGTTGCATTTCGCGAGAAGGTTTGGTGTCCTCCTCTAAATGTATATAATGCATGCACACGGAGGGATCTATCCCTTTCAAATCAGCCACTGACCACCCTATAGCACTCCGATGTGCCACGAGAACACTCATTAACTGACTTTCCTGCTCAGCAGTCAAGTCAGATGCAATGATAACTGGTAAAGTTTCCTGGGGCCCTAAAAATGCATACTTGAGTGTAGCCGGAAGTGGCTTCAACTCAAGTGTAGGTGGTGTGACCAAAGATGGTGTGGCGTGCTCTCGACAGAGGAGGAAGTGACTCAAACCGGCTTTCCATGGAGGAAAATCCGGTAAAAAGAAGAATTAAGCAAGACATTCACCTCCTCAATCGACCCATCTATAACAAAATTTTCAAACCCAAAATGAGCAAGACAAGCCTCTAAACGGTCCTCTACAAGAATAGAGGGCAAAGCCTCCTCAACAATCTCATCCACAACATCCACTAATAAGCACTCCTCTCTCTCATGAGGTTGTTGTGATGCTTGGAAAACATTAAGTTTCACTTGCATGTTACCAAATGAAACTTCCATAACCGGTCCGACAATTAATGCATGCATTGGCCGTAGCCAAGAAAGGTCGACCCAAAATCACCGGATTTGTTTCTCGAATCGCCACCGGGTTCCATATCTAAAACCAAAAAGTCAACAGGAAGTAGAACCTATCAACCTTAACTAGCACATCCTCAATCATGCCTCGTGGCACTTTGAGGACCGTCACCAACTGAAGAGTAATGATGAGGGCTTCAACTCGCCAAGCCCAAATTCCTCGTACACAGAGTACGGCAACAAATTGACACTCGCCTCTAAATCCAATAAGGCCCTATCAATGAAATGGTCCCCTATAATGCATGCAATGGTTGGGGCACCTGGGTCCTTAAGCTTTGGAGGTGTGTCATTTAACAAGATGGAGCTTACTTGCTCCGTGAGTAGGACCTTTTGGGACACATGTGTCCTAGATTTACGCTTTTATGCATAAAGGTCCTTGTAAATTTAGCATATGATGGTACTTGCTTAATCGCCTCCAACAGGGGGAGGTTGATTTTTACCTGTTTAAAGACCTCCATCATTGCCTCCATAGATGCCGCTTTCTTATTAAAAGGGGACGGTGTGTCAAGACATTGGGGAAAGGGTGCCTTAGGCACATATGGTGCCTTGGGCTCAAATAAAGTGCTAGGGACTAAGTCATCCCTCTTAATTGTTTCCCCCTCACCCTTACTCTCATTAGGTGAACCTCCGTGCTCACCCTTCCTAACTCTAGTTGCATCAGACGCAACTGACTGAGGCTCTAACTTCCTACCACTTCTTAAAGCAACCACCGCCTGCACTTGCTCATGTTGCTTACCATTCCCACCCGAACTCTCTACCCCGTATTGTTCCTTAGGGTTGGCCACAGTTTGACTTGGTAATTTTCCCTCCTCTCTCCGATTCATGTTGTTAGCCATTTGACCCAATTGGGTCTCTATCTTGGCAATAGAGTGAGTGTGGGAGTCAACTATCAGTGCTAACCCCTTAAGTTCTGAGAGAACTTCTAACACCTGAGTCTCAAAGGCAGAGTTGCCCTGAGGAACAGGCGGGGGTTGTGGTTATGGTTGCCGGTATGGTTGTGGGGGTCTATAAGGTTGCGGTGGTCGGTAAGATGATTGGTTGGCAAAATTATTGAAATTCTGCTTTGGTGGTGGAGGATTGTAAGAAGTGCCTTGTGAAGGGGGTCTCCATGAGAAATTAGGGTGATTTCTCCATCCCAGATTGTATGTATTGGAGTATGGATCATTACCCGGGTTGGAGAATCCTTGAGCCGCATTCACATGCTCTTGGACTAACTCCGGAAATTGTGATGCCGAAGGGCACTCACTCAAGTCATGAGCAGGGCTCGCACAAATAACACATGCCTCGTGAAATTGAGGCTAATCTTGTTGGGTAGGGGCATGTCCCGTAGCTAGTAATTGGTCCATCTTGCGGGACAATGCCTCTACTTGTTGGGCTAACTCTAGGTTTTGCCCGACCTCATAAATGCCCCCTCTTTTCGGGGCTCCAACTACGGGTTCTTGGGACTTGCTGCGGAGGCATGGTGAAGGAATTATCACTTAAGTTCTCAAACAATTGCCATGCCTCGGCATCATTCTTAGACATAAATGTCCCAATTGCAGGGACGAATCCACCATTTGGTGGTGTGGCTCGATTAAGCCATAATAGAATGTTTGAACAGGTTGCCAATCAGGCACTTGGTGGTGAGGACCTTTGTTGGAGAAGGTCTCTAAGTCTTTCCCAAGTCTCATGGAATTGCTCGCCATCCATTTGAGCAAAGTTCGTGATGGCTCGCCTAAGTTGGTTGGTTTTACCTATGGGAAAGTACTTCTCCAAGAACCGTTCTTTGTAATTGGTCCCAACTTGTGATTGAATTAGCGAGTAAAGAATTTAGCCGGTGTTTGGCTTTATCCTTTAACGAGAATGGAAACAATCGCAACATTAAGGCCTCATTTGTGAAATTCGGATCCTCCTTTGTTGAGCAAATTTCGAAATTCATTCAAATGCTTATAAGGGTCATCATGAGTTAGTCCATGGAATGATGGAAGCATTTGTATGGTGCTGGACTTAATCTCATAATGAGCAGCAGTGGTGTTGGGCAATTGGATGCATGATGGTGATGTATATGCAGTGGGTGTAAAATAATCCTTAAGTGTCCGGTTGGGCACATTCGGGACATTCGGATCTGCCATCTCTAATGGCTCAATGTATGAATATGAAAACTCAGGCCTAGGAACACGGGCAGAAGCCCTAAGTCTCCTAAGGGTCCTTTCTAGTTCAAGGTCCAAACACCACAATTCAGGGCGACAAGAATGACGCCCGTGCATACACTACCCAAACACACACAACAAGTTCCGACTCTGTGCACTAAGTATGAAAGCAAAATACCAAAGGAAGAAATACTCACAGCGGTTTAACGAAAACGCTTTACTCGTCCTGTGGATGCTTGACGTGTAGACGTTGTCTCCAACCTCTATTTGAGCTCTGACTTTCGTTTTAGCACTTTGGTGCTTTGCTTGTGAGCGTTTGCTTCTGTTTACTCACTTTAGTGCTGCGTTTTTTTTAGCTCATTGCGCTTTGCACTTGCAAATGATAGCTCCAATTTTAAACGCTCTGCACACTTAGCAACACCAAAAGCATAAAATCCTAAACTAAAAATTAAAATAAGAATATAACTTTAAATTAACTAATTTCGCCAGAAGTCCCCGGCAACGGCGCCAAAATTTGATGGGTCGTTGAACACACCAAAAATAATCACTAAACTATACCAAATTCTGTTAGAATAATGGCAAGTCCAGGTATCGATCCACAGGGACTATTGTGAAATTAAACTAATTTAATTATTAAATTCCTAAATTAATTTTGATAAAAAGATTGAATGATTATAACCTAATTTAATAATAAATAAATTAAACTAAGGAATTAAATTATTAATAATAAATGAAATTGGTTTACTGAATTGGGGGAAAAATCCTAGGGTAGAGAATTCACCACTAACCACATAATTAGGGTTTCCAATTGAAATCAATTATGCTATGGTTTGAACGGATTAATGCTTCGCAACTACAAGCTCAAAGCATTTAACAAGAAGATCATCACATTCAATGTACGAGCACGAACCATCTCAAATGTCTGAACCGTTCACTCTAAACTAAGGTAGTGATACGACTCGTTCCTCGTAGCATGGTTCGTCCCATACCTTGAATGTGAAGGAAAAGAAAACAATTGTATGGATAACATTTAACAATCACAGAAAGTTAAATATTCAAAAGAATAATGAAAATTATATATAAAGAATTTCTAAAACACCATACAATGATTCAAACCTTTACATAATATAAAATCAAGAAGAAAAACCTATTACATGGCTAGGGTTTCTTCAAAACCCTAGAAAAGATGACTAGCCACTCATGGAGGAGTGGAAAGAGGAAGATGGAGAAGAAGCCACCATGGAAGACATCTTGAAGCTTTTTGCTTTCCTTCTCCTTTCCAAACCCTAGCCTCCCTCCTTAGGTTAAAATAGTTTCAGAACCCTAGAAAAGCCTTTTCCTTTTCCTTTTATACTTCTACTCACTTCCAATCAGGTTAAAACATTAGTTTGACTTTTCCAGAAAAAGTCAACTCTGTCCAAATTTGGTCTTTTTGCCCATTTTATGCTCCGACGATGTACAACCTGATTGACATTTAACACACATAAATTATACAGTTTGACCAGCAAGTGAAGTTAAGAGATTCTAATTAATGGCCTCAATGATGTACATTTCGGCCTTAATCACCGAGGTTCCAGATATATGATGGGAAGTCGGACCCCAACTTTCACATCAGATTATACCTAAACTCGATGGCACTGTACACTGGGAACGAGCCGTTGCTCTTCAAGGTGTTCCCCTTATCCTTCGAGGAGATTGCATCAGACTGGTTTCACAAATTGCCGAAGAGAAATGTGAATACCTGGGAAGGCCTGGCCGAGATGTTCGTGGCCAGATTCGTGACAAACAAACTATAGCCATTAAGGGTGGACACCCTGATGGCTCTGAGAATCAATGAGGATGAAGGCCTTAGGGCCTATGCCAAAAGGTATTATGAGGTATTCAACCGAAAACCCGAATGCAACCAAGAGGTGGCGATCGTGTCTTTCAAGAACATCCTGAAAGATGATTGCGCACTACGAAAGTCATTGGCAAAGACATTGCCAAAAAGCATAGAGGAGGTCATGGCTAAAATTGAGAAATACACCAGAGCCGAAGAAGACACGCCAGGGATTAAGGCAACAAAACAGGAGAAAGCAAACGGCTCGCCAAAGCGAGGCCGAGGTAATAACGGATCCAGCAAACAAGAGATAGGACTGAGAACCGCACAGGCAGTCATGACTATATTCCGAATCCCAATTCACAAATTCCTAGATAAAATCCGAACCCAACCCTATTTCAGAGCACCAGTAAGGGTTCCAGGAGAATTTATGAGAAGAAGCCTTGGGAAGCATTGTGCTTACCATAACGAAGATAGACATCTGACTCAGGGTTACAGAGCCCTGAAGTCACACCTAGAAGACCTGGTAAGGCAAGGCCATTTGAGGGACCTTGTAGATGAGGCCAGGACAAGGGAAGTGCAAGCAAGACTTCCTCAGGCACCAAGACTCCACCTCCCAAAGACAAAGAAATGGCGGACCTCAGGTAATTAATGTAATTCATTCGAAGGCCAACGAAAACGAAATACGGGGGGAGACCCAGAAGGTAAAGCACTTGCAGCATGTGTACCAGGTCTGGTAGAAAAGACCTCGGGCTGAGGAGTGTTAGGGACCAATGGTGTCCTTTACTGAAGCTGACCTGGAGATGGTCCAACATCCGTACAACGATGCCTTGGTAGTATCCCTTCAGGTTGGGAAGTGCCAAGTAAAACGTATCCTAATTGACCAAGGCAGCTCTTGTGATATCATGTATGTCAGATGTTACAAGGAGCTTGGCCTTCACCTAGATGATATGGAGCAATCCAATGGTCGGGTCTAATGGAACGCTGACATGGCCACTAGGGGCAGCAAACTTGGAGGTGCAAGCTGGCACCAAGAAGATAAAGACAAAGTTCACCATAATCGACACACCCTCCCCTTACAATGTTATCCTGTGAAGGCCATAGTTGCATACAATGGGGGTTATTCCCTCCACATTCAATCAACTATTGTGTTTCCCAACAGAGCATGGGATAGAGAAGATTAGAGGGGATCAGCTGCAGTCAAAAAATTGCTCCATGGCAGCAATGCAATCCACCTGCAGCATACGAGAACCAAAGGGGGCAGAGATCGAAGATGAAGACGTGGAAGTCCTAAAGGATGTCGGCAAAGAGCCAGCCAAGAAGAGTGAAGAAGCCCTAAAGAAAATCCTCGTCCAGCAGGGGGATGAAGAACACTACTTCCTTATTGGCTCAGGCTTAGCCGAAGAAGAGGAAAAAGAACTGGAGGCGTTCTTGGGAGCAAACATTAAAGTGTTTTCCTGGACGCCTTATGAAATGCCAGGCATTGACCCCGAGGTCACTTGCCATAAACTGAACGTAGACAGGTCGGCCAAACCTGCAATCCAACGGGCAAGAAGACCGACGCTGCTGCATGTTGAGGCAGTGGAAGATGAAGTAGACAGACTTTTGGAGGCCAGGGCCATTCGAGAGGTAAATTACCTATCACGACCCAAACTCGCCCCTATGGCTTTAGTATCGTAACCGGCCAGTAATCCGTGATTACCAAAGGCCTGCTTAACAGTAATGACAGTAATACAGAGTAAGGGGCTGGCAGAAGCCAAACAGTAATAAAAAGATATCCAATGAGTTGTGACAATCAGAATGCGAAAAGACTTTTATGAACAAGCCACATTCATAAGCAAAACATATATACATACACCATATGCACAAACATCCTGGTTAGGGACCAAATCCCTTCACCATAACTGTACAGTCAAGTCTTATTCAGTCAATACAAAAACAGAGAAAAAAGCGTGCATCTGAAACACCCCAAAACAGCCTTAGCTTGAACGAACTCAAAACCTCGAGGTGAGACACAATGGTTGGCTCGACAAAACGGGAGTTTAACTTGACGCCTCTAGCTTCAGTCTGGTGCCTGGACACCTACATATAAATATAAACAGTGAGCTAAAGCCCAGTGAATAACATATGCGTAAAGGGGTTAAGAATGAATGTCCTTTCATTAATTAAAATAGTCATTTGCATCAATAAATCGTTATTCAATCAGTGGCTCATATTTCATGCCATATCAATCATTTAGGATTCATAACGGTCATACGTGGTACATCCAATAACAAAATAGTACAGTAGGTCTTAATAGACCGAATAGTCAATTGATGGCTATCATAACAGTAAATAGTAGTAGTTCCAAACATGGGAACTGACAGAGATCTCTATAACAATAGCAGTAACAGTACAGTAACAGTAAGTTGCTATGGATGCCACGAATACAGTTTATAAATAGGACAAACATTCATTCAGTAAGTAATGTCATTTCGAAAAGCAGTACAGTCAATCATTCAGAAATAATTATAATTGAACGTATCTTTACAACATTGTTACTCACAGAGCACTGGGCTAATGACAGGCTAGTCAGCGTCCTCGGGTGCCAACCCTACATAGTTGTAGAACGAACACACACTAAGTCACACACTTGGGATTAATAACTTAGCCCCTTAACTTGACTCGGTGTGGTTCTATAACATTATCCTCATTAAGATGCCTTAAACATGGCTTAGAAATGCTTAGGATAGAATGATGATGCAAAAATTACACTTTAAAACACTTTTCAAAATTTGCTGAAAACAGGGGTCTCGCTCGAGCGTGGCTTTCTACGCTCGAGCGAGCTTACCAAAACAGAGGGGTCACTCGAGTGGCCTATAAAAACATGAAAAGTACTGGATGTTGAAAATCCCCGCTCGATGCTCGCTCGAGCGTGAGACACAGCTCTTCGCTCGAGCATAGGTCTCATCGCTCGAGCGTGCGTCTGCGTGCACAAAAACCTGAGAGCTTGTAATCTACGCTCGAGCCAGCATTCCTTTGCTCGAGTAGAGCTCTGAACAAAAAGATGGTCGCTCGAGCGTGGAATCCTTCGCTCGAGCGTGGAAGCCAAAATCTGAAATTTCCGGATTTGCTCCCAAAGCTCAAACCAAGAATTAAACTTATCAAAACTCAACCTTTTGGGCCAATTTTTTGGAAAACACTTGAAAATCCATAATACAACATGTTTTGAAAGATCAATTTGTAAAATCAAGCCCAAAGGTAAGCCAATTGAACACCAATTTCAAAGAAACTTGAAGAACAATGCAAAAAACACAACATGCATGAGTTCCTATGAACTTTAATGCTCTAAAACATGATCAAATGCAAGATTGAACTTTAAAACATGGTGAATTCTTGGACTATAACTAAAATATGAACTTGCATGTAAGAATTTTCATGAAAACAACCTCAAAATTCCATGATATGGACATGCATGCATGAATGGACTCTTAATTTAACACATTAAGCTAATTCTTGACTCAAATCACTAATTTACCATGAACATGCAAGAAACAACTCAAATTCAAGTTCAAGAGGGTGAATTTCCTACCTTAGGTCTTGAATTCCAAGTATGCTGGCTCAATTTTGCAAAACCTCTTCAATTCCTCTAAGTTCAAGCAAAAATTCCTAGTTTAATTCAATTCTTTCCTCACACTCCCTCTCTCTCATGGTTTGGAAAGAAGATTGATGAAAAAAGGTGTGCCAACATGTATTAAAGAGAATAAACAATGGCCTAGAATTATCCACTTAATGGCACTAAAGTAATTTACTTGAACTAATGTGATTTAACTTTATTTAATCTAATTTAATCATTCCAAATCAAATTTAAATTAAACCTACCATAAAATCACATAAATCCTAATTAACACGTAGCACTAAACAATTTTTGATTCGGTCGTCGATAAGGCCTTTAATTTGCAATTCGAAGTTAAAATATGAACATATCATTCTGTAGCAAACAGATAAGAATGCAATTCAACAATACACTCATGCAAACAGATCAGGATTTCATTCTAATTAGTTACTTATCATGCTCAAACATAATTTAACACTAATAAGAGGTGAGGGTTGTCACATTACTCGACATGGCTATCGAAAACCGCGGTGGTGAAGAAAAAGAATGGTAAATGGAGGGTCTGCGTGGACTTTACCAGTTTAAATAAGGCCTGTCCCAAAGACAGTTTTCCTTTACCTAAGATTGACCAATTGGTGGATGCCACTTCTGGGCATGGAAGGATGAGCTTCCTGGATGCCTACAGGGGGTACCATCAGATAGCTATGTACCCGCCAGATGAGGAGAAGACTACGTTTATCACCCCAAAAGGGCTGTATTGTTACAGAGTAATGCCTTTTGGGTTGAAAAACGCCGGAGCAACTTACCAGAGATTGGTAACCAAGATGTTCAAACATCTAATTGGCAGAACAGTGGAAGTCTACATCGATGACATGGTCGTGAAGACCAAGGAACCTAAAGGTCATCTGGCCGTCCTAAAAGCAGTCTTTGACATTCTTAAAACATATCAGCTCTGACTCAATGCATCGAAGTGTGCATTTGGAGTTGGATCTGGTAAGTTCTTAGGATACCTGGTGACAAGAAGGGACATTGAGGCCAGCCCAGATCAGATTAGGGCCATCCTAGATTTGAAGAGCCCCGCGTCGGCAAAATAGGTGCAGATGCTGATTGGAAGGGCTGCAACCTTGAACAGGTTCATAACCAGAAGCTCTGACAAATGCAAACCCTTCTTCAGCTTAGTAAAGAAGGCCATAGACTTCTTATGGACAGAAGAGTGCGAAGTCGCCCTGGCCGACTTAAAGAAGTATTTGACCACGGCTCCAGTTCTCTCAAATCCAGAACTTGAAGAGGAGTTGTTCCTGTACTTAGCAGTTTCAGAGCATGCAGTAAGCGCAGTGGTAATCCGAGAAGAAAAAGAGGAGCAAATGGCTGTTTACTATGTAAACAAAACCCTAGCTGATGCAGAAACCAAATATTTACCCCTAGAGAAGTTGGCGTTGGCATTAGTAATGGCTTCAAAGAAGCTAAACCATTACTTTCAAGCCCACAAAATTGTGGTGCTAACTGACCACCCTTTGAAATCCTTGTTGCAACAGGGAGATCTGACCGAAAGAATAGCCAGATGGGCAGTGGCCTTGAGCCAATATGACCTAGAGTACAGACCTAGAACGGCAATCAAAGGCCAAGTCTTGGCCGACTTTGTGGCCGAATTCACTCTAGGAGCCACCATACATCGGGCTCTATTGAGCTGAGGTGTACGATGTACAAGCGAGCAAAGAGGACCCAGCCAAAGGAATCAGAACCCAGGGAGTAGAAAATGGGACTAATGATGTATTATTAGCCCGAGATCTGGATCTGCTAGAAGAAAAAAGGGAGAAAGCTGTAATTCAGCTGGCAACATACCGGCAACAGCTTGCCAGGGACTATAATAAGAAGGTCAATCTAAGAAAGTTTTAAGTCGGTGACCTCGTCTTAAGAAAAATCGTCGGCAACAAAAAGGATCCCAGAGAGGGCAAGCTTGGCCCAAATTGGGAGGGACCCTATAGAATCATCTCGGTAGTGGGCAATGGAGCATATCGGCTTGAAGATAATAGGGGCAAAGAGTTGCCAAGGCCCTAGAATACTTGCAATCCTTAGTTTTTTTATCATTAAATTTTCTTGTTCTTTGTTATTAGCTGAAGTAATAAATAAAGCTTGATTTTTCACACTTGTGACTAATAAAATACTCGACGAGGTTTCTGAAATACATGCATAATGAGAACCCAAGTGGAACTTAAGTTCACATTAAGGGAGAATGATGCTTGAAGAAAATTTACAAGCTGAGGTTGGTTTAACACTTGTTGAAATTTGTGAAAAATTTACAAGTTGAAGTTAAACCGAGATCATGTTTAACACTTGTTAAAATTTGTGAAAACTTTACAAGTTGAAGTTAAACCGAGATCATGTTTAACACTTGTTGAAATTTAAGAAAAATTTATAAGTTGAAGTTAAACCGAGATCATGTTTAGCGCTTGTTGAAGTTAACAAGTGAAGTTAAACCGAGATCATGTTGAACACTTGTTGAAATTTGTGAAAAATTTACAAGTTAAAGTTGAACTGAACACTTATTGGAATTTGTGAAAAAAATTTATAAGTTAAAGTACTTATGTACTTGCCGATGTAAATCGTTGGTGGATATAACTAAGGTATTTCACCCCGAGAAAAATACACAGTTAAAGTGTGCATTGAAGATATGCAAAATATTCTAAGTATGAAATCATACAAGAGTAGTAAAGAGAAAACAAAGATACAAGCATTCAGGAAAGGAAATTGTATTAACATTCAAAAGATGACATGTCGGCCAAGCTTACCATTGTTCCAAAAAGAAGAAAAAGTACAAAATACAAAGGAAAAGGACATCAAAATTAAGACTCTTCAGCAACACTAGATGGTTGGATTTGAAGTTCAGAAGACTGCTGGAAGGACATCTCGGCAGCCTTCTCAGCCGCGAGCTCGGCATCTATTTCTTGAAGGGTTTGATCGAGGCTCTTGTCAGCAAGAGGCACGTTCGATGATGCCTTCTTAGGAGTAGCATCCTTAGGAACCTCCTCACCCTCTTCATCTTGAGTCAAGTCCAGGACTTGCTCATTTGGAGTAGGGGACTTGGCCCCAGCAGCTTCCTTTGACTTCCTCACCAAAGCTTCTTTCTCAGACTCAGAATCGTCGTTGGATTGGCTTGGAGTTGGAGGGAATGGTAGGGCAAGGACGTCGGTGTTCCTGAGGGGGGACCTCGGGGATTTCAAGCTTTTTCAGTAAAGTCATCCAACCAAGGATGAAACCCTTGTTGCATGTCTGCTTCACCTGTTTCTCGTAATCCGCCGTGACATCGACCACCCCCTCATTGTATCCCTTCTAATCGGCGGCCTTAAGCTCAGCGTCTTTTGCGGCCAAGGCATCCTACAGCTCTTTCTGGGCCTCGGCCATTTTGTCCTTGGCCTCTTTTTTCTAGGCCTCAAGAACCTTATTTATGGCATCAGTAGCATCTGCCTTTTCCTCAACCATGTCTTTGGCTTTGACAGCAGCCTCGGCCTAGTTTGCCAAAGTCTTCATTTTTTATTGCAAGTTTTTATTGGTCTTCTGTAGACTAGTAACCTCCCTAGTCTTGTCGGCCAACGCCTTCCTTGTCTCAAAAGATTGCATTGAGAAGGAGTGGGCGTGCTGGATTGTATGAAGAAAACTGGACAGAGCAGAAGTTACTAGAAAATTTTCTAAGTATGAAAAAGAGAAAGAAAGAAAAATTACCGAATAAAGAGACTTACTTGAACAGGGCGCTGGAGCATCAGAGCAAAGTTTTCATACTCGCTCGTCTCGGCGTTTCGGTCGAGATCGTCAGGAAGAAGCAGAGTGGTACTAAGAGCGACGCTGACATTAACGTCGTTGGCGCTACCGCCAGCTCTAACTGGCTTGTCCTCTAGTGTGATTTGGGGGCCCAGGGAGAATCATGCTTTAGAGACCCCGAGGTGGTTGCTGAGGATGACCTCGGCCTCTTTGATCTAGTAGACTTGGATGGTTGGGCCTCGGCAGGCCTCTTCTCAGCAGCAGAATGGGACTTATCGCTCTTAGCCAATTTGGAGATTGGCAAGGTGTCCTCAGTATCAACATGAGTCATCGTTGCCTTTGGCTAAGCCTTCTTTATCCTTTTTTGTTTCGGCTTTGGCTGAGATGGTGCTGGTTGAGCATCAACTGAGTCAGGAATGTTGGCCAAAAGATCCTTAGCTACTGCTTTCTGGCGGCCCAGCTCAGCAGCAAAAGTAGTTCGGCGTCGTCGATGGCGTTGAGATGGAGGGATCAGATATGGAGTCGAGGTTGACGGCTGCTCTGCTGGATCGAAGGTCAACCCTTGATCTGGCTGAGATGAGGAGGCTGCTTGAGGAGTTGTGGCGGAAGGCGAAGAAAGGCTTTTCTTCCTCTTTGGGACGTCGGAAAGAATCGACTTGTAGGTAGGAATGAAATTGAGTAGTAGAGGGGCCTTCTGTTTGTGGATAGGCAAATCTAGTAGCCTCTTCAAATCCTTACTGGGGAAGAAAGACTTGCGGAAGCCCTTTGGTGGTTAGGGAAGAACTGCAAAAAGAAGAGCACAGACGTTAGAACAAAGTATTGAAGACTTTAAAAAAGAGAGAACAAGGAAAAGTGACACTTGGACCTCTTCCCTGAAAACTGTTCGGTTAAGGGGATAAAGATGGAGGTCATCATTTGGTTGAAACTCCCAGTTGCCCGAGACGATGAAGTAATCGTCTCTAGTACCCTTATTTGAGTTTAGGAGGTCGGCAATGAGCTTGTACTCAGTGGACCTCGGCTTGAGGTAGTAGATATGGCCTTTTTCTGATTTCAGGCGACGCATGGTATAACAATACTGAATATCGGCAAGGGTGACCCTAGCGTTTTCATTTTTGGCTAAGGTAATTATGCCATTGATAACTCGATAAGAGTTGATGGCGAGTTGCATTGGGTTCAATTTGTAGTAGTGAAGGACTTCTCGGAAAAGGGGATCAAGTGGAAACCTAAGTCCACATTCGACAAAAGCCACTACTGGGAAAGGCATAAGGTTTACGTCGGGCAAGAGTCTTCCTCCCCTGCCAACCTGAGGTGGATGTCGGCAGGAATAGAAAACTCTCGCCTAAAGTACTCTAGTTTTGTCGGGGTGTCTACCCTATGCTTCCACATACCCATGATGTCGGCTTAATTGGAGGAGCTGGATTTCAGAAGGGAGTGTTTTGGAGGGTTTTAGGGATCTCGGCTAAAGCCCAAAAATACACAAAATCTGTGGGGAATCGTTTTACTTTTTTCATAAAAATTTATGGGTTCTACAAATAAATCCCAAACCTAGATCTATGGAAACGAAGATTGAAGGCATGAATCTAGAAAAGACACAGAAAACAGAGAAACAAAAATGTGTTTCAGAATCAAGAACAGTGGCAAAATTTGTGAGCAGTATGTGCGTGTTCAAGACACAAAATGGGCAAAAGCAAAAATTGAAAAGTAAACGTACTCAGATGCATGATTCATAAATCAAGAACTTGAGTGAAACAACAATGACAGCAAATAATGAAGCAAAGCTTTTGGAAAAACAAACAAAATTGAAACGAAGGAATAGTAACTTATAAGGAAAGATTAAGGTTGTCGAGATCAAATGATGGCAGTAACCGGAGAAGTACAGCAGAAGCCTCGCCGGAGGAGAGAGTCAGGCTGTTCGCAAAAAGCTTCATGAAAACAACAATGGAGGATTTGGAAGAAAAAGCTAAAGAGAGAAAAAGCTTCAGAAATAACGATCTAAAGTGAAAAAACGAAGAGAGAGGATACTGGTTTTGTCAAAAACGCGAAAAGGCGACAAAATGGAATTGATGAGCCTAGAACGACGAATTTGTTAGACGGCGCATGTAGGCGCGAGACGACTTACAGGGGCGTATCGGGTACGATCCAATAAGGAAAAGACACGTGACAAAAACGGTTGATGTATTTTGCATAACAGCTCACACGCGTGATAAAACTCTTGGAGTTCTTGGTTTAAATGAAGCAATGACATCGGCAAATAGGACGATCTCGGCTAAAGTAACTCAAATAAACCAGGCTATTTCTAAAAAACCTTGACGAGACAGACTACAGGATCTGATCTTATGAAGCCGACGTATTATGACCTCAGTAAATGAATGATACAACATGGTTGTCGACATTTGCGATATAGGTTCCATCACCTCAGGATACCGAGGTAATAGAACCTTGGGGGCAGTTGTGGGGATATATTTTCTGAGTACCAATACGTGGCCGATGTGACACCGACGTGTTAGCCGGGGTACCACGTGTCCTGGTTGTGACGCCGAGGTTATCTCGGCTAGACTGAGGTTATCTCCGAAGATACCGGAATCCGGGATAAGCGGATAAGGGACAAGAGTCCTAGAATGAGGAAGGACCTTAACCTGGATAAGGGTAAAGCTCTTAGGGAGTTTATCTTTATCTATGGAAGAGTCCAAGATTAGCAGTAAGCTGAAGTCCATTGAAGCTAGGTTTCTATTGAGACTAGGTCTGTATCGACTATAAAAGAAAGGCACCTCCATGGGTCTAAGGTACGCAATTTATATTCGGAACAGTGATTTTAGTACTTGATCTATTTTTGAGAGATAACTGACTTGATCATCGGAGTGCCCCCGGGTGGACGAACCACCGCCGAAATCTCTTCTTTCTGTTGCAGGTGACTTGGGCGCCATCTATTCTGCCAATGCTCTCCAGTTGAATACTGAGTTGGCAGTGTGGTCAGAAATTCACTCACACAGGTTCTATGAATTTATAGTTGTGTTTTTGAAATTTTTTTTTTACCAAGTGAGTTGTTTTTGGATGATTGTTATATGCATTTAAGTTGATTGAAATTTTGATGTTTGGAGTTTTGAATTTGAATATGAGTTGGTTCGGTTGTTTTTGTGTCTTTATAGTCCATATTTACCTATAAATTTATGATTGATTTTAGTTTCCAATGCATTTGTGCTAAGAAAAAGTTAGGATTCACTAAATGCCACTGATCTATTGAAACCTATCTATTCAACAGCTAGTGTTGAATGAAAACAAATTTTGACCTCATATCTTTTATTTTTTTTTATCATATCTCAGATCATTGTTAAAAATGCCACTAATGTTTCAACGGATAGATAATTTAATAGATTGGTGTTAATTGTAACAAATAGATAGATAGATAAGAGAAAGAAGTCTGATTTCATTTCTTTGTAAAATTGGTACAAATAAAAATATTGAATAGATAAAAAGTTGGATAGATAAAATTTGGACAGGTAGAAAATTTATACAAACAAAATTTAGACAGATAGAAAATTTATACAGAAAACATTTGAATAGATAGACAAAAACTTGAACAGATAGATATAAATTTGAACAAATAGTCATAAAAAAAAGTCAATAGATAAATTAAAAGGTAAAATTGAAAACAAAATATCCTTCAAAACAAATAATAGGATTGAGCAAAAAATCCGTATAATCCGTAATCCGATCTAGTCCAGTCCAATCTGGTAGGTTTGGATTGATTTTTTGAATCCGTGGTTCGGTTCTGGATTGAAAATTTAAAAATTCGTAGGCCATAGATCGGTTCCGGATTGAACCCCATTGTTTTGGATTGGAATCGATCCGGACCGTATACAAATAGTCTATTTTATACTATAGTCTATGTTTTTTTTTCTCTTCTTCTAATAAACTTAAATCCCCATAGATTTCCCACATTTTCTCTTTTAGATTTTTAGTTTTGCTGAGCTGTTTTTCCCCTTCCTAAAAAAATTATGATGCTCGGCCATGTATCAGGATGTTCATCAGGTTATTACCCAAACTTGAATCCCTATAGTTTTCAGTAAACGGAGTTTTCCGGCCATGGAGCTTTCGGCCATGGGAGATGTGTTGGTGTTGTCTCGGAAATGAAGAATGCAGCATTGGGTGAAGTTGTTTTGGGAGTGCAGCACTTGGGAATTTGTTTTGGTTAGTGTGGGTTGTTTTGTGGGTTTCAATTATTTTATTTTTAGAGTTAAGTGTTGTAGCTTTTGGTGGAAAAGAATAATGTGGGTTGGTGGGGAAAAAAAAAAAGAAAAGTGATTTGGGTTGAATTATGTTTATATTTTTACAAAATTAAAATATTTTATATTTTTTTTGTTATTTAATTATGTGAATTTGTGGTCCTAAACCGATCCAATCCGTGTTTGAATGGATTCGTTCTACGATTTAAACAGATTTGATAATGGATTAGTCCTGGTTTTACCTCAATCTGGACCAATTCGGACCATGCTCACCCCCTAACAAACAAAGGTACTTCTCATCAAACTATTTCACAAAGGGTGGGTCTCTCACCAATCCAATACATATATATATATATATATATCCGGTGAATCTAATGCTTTGTACCCTACTTAGTTTGAACTTTTCAACAATTTACTCTAAAAAATATACAATTATTTTAAACTTTGTTAATCAATATTTTTTTTACATACGCTAATAAGATTTGTATATATATATTTTTAATAGTTATGTCAAGCGAAATTATCTTTGATAAATATAATGATCATAAATAAATACATTAAAGACGTAGTTAGTTCACCCAATAATCATTATAAAAAAATAATAAACAAAAAAAGATCAAGAAACTTAGCACAGGAAAAGAAAATGAATTCATAAAAATAAAAGTTACAAATTCCCAGATTAATTTTTAAGTTTATTTCCCTATCTAAAAATAAAATAAAATTGTAAGTTCATTTAATTTTTATGGAAAATAATAGTACATGTATACACATATGCTATTATAAATAAATAATTAATTAAAGTATCCATGTATTGTACGGTCAGCTGCAAGTTAAATATTATTAAGTGAATATAGAGTAAGAAAAAACAAAATTAATTGGTGAAAGTTGACACCTAAGAGGTCATATGTGTAGCATGCTTTTCGTGCTCCTTTTGAATACGACTAGTTTTACAATTCGGACTCTTGTGACTCTGAATCTAATTTCACAAAGTGTAATATAAACAGTGAAAACACAAAAGAGTCTAAATTCGACAATTCTTTTAGAAAATCGATGTTTAAATCAAATGTCACAAATGGACTGCTTTGTCAGATTTTAGAGTCGCTACCTAAATATTTTTGAAAAATTTAAGAAACCTGAGACTCGTGCCAAATGCCACTTATCCGTCATCACTAAAGTGTCTCGGCTCGGGAACTTAGGTACGAGAAGAGCAGGTCATGAATTGAGTACCCCACTCATCCGATCAAAGATCGATATCTACTAATCATGATGTAATTTTTATTTACGTTATATGCTCTTGTTCCGATTTTATTAGACTAAAATTACTATATGATGCACATAAGTATAGACTTTTTGCGAAGATTGGAACACTTTGATTTCATGTTTTATTTGAAAAAAAATGTTTTTTGATACTCATCACTTGAAAAGGTAAATTTGTATGTACATTAATCAATTTTTTCCAATTTTGGCAATTAGTCTTCATACACAAGCATTCAAACAGGTATATCATTTAAGCACTTAGCCTTATAGAAATATGCTTGGCATGGCAACACAAACATTCGATGCAAGATGCTAAAGGTCAAAATTGCTCACCTAGTACTCCGAGCCAAAACAAAGCAAAATAATTAGAAAATATACATGCTCCTAACTAATGCAATATGACCAATGCAACGCACACATTATGTAATTTATAGGCTCGGTTATGAGTATGGCATATGATTCCATTCAAGACATGCGATCAAGTACGTATTCAAGCAATGAATTTTGAATATTGATATTGGGTTAATATAATGAGCCGAACCTCAAATGCATGCAAGACAATGGATGCAAAGCATAAGAATGCTAATTTGAAAAATGATGTTCTATACTAACCATCGTAAGCAAATAAGTAAAAGGAAGAAAGAGGTGAGGTTGAAAGACATACAACTTATTACATGTTGGCCCTTACATAAATCAAAGTCTGAAAGTCCAAATTAAACTAATTATTACAAAACCGAATGAATAAATAAGCAAATAATTAACTAGCTAGCTACTCTATTACAACAAGGATAATAATGAGAAATAAACTAACTATCTAAGTTAACTAGCTATAACAATTACAAATAAACAATAATAATAATTACAACACTAATTACAACAAGACTAATTGTAACCATATAAATTAATTACAACAATACTCGGAGCATTAATTGACAACATTGATGTAAGCAGGATGCACAAGGGTTGTATACACAGTGTCCAAGAACTGCTTTGTCTGCCTAGGCTTGCTCTGTTTCACCCTCAGCCACTGCCATCTGTTTTCTGCAAAACACACTGCTGACCAAACCTTGATGGTCAGCCAGCCCCCAATGAAGCCTAGCCGGGCCTAAATAGGGCCGGTTGTGCCTTAATTTTATGCAAAATCTTGTTTTGTGCCCTGAAGTGAAAATAGTGCAGACAGAGTTGTTCTGAACTCTGTTTGTCCCTCTTATACTTCTCTGTTATTGGAGAGCCTCAAGAGAAAGTTGGAATCATTTTCAAACCCATCAATGAGCAAGTTAATTGCTTGATGATTTGGGATACAATTTGGACAAAGATCAATAAATGCAATGAATAACAAACATCCTTCCTTTATCATGGGATGAGCTCAAAAGGAGGGTGACGTGTGACGACTCTTGACACAATAGACTCGGGATGACATTCGGCTGAGCCCAAGCAATATAACTCATTTTCTTTATGTGGGTTGGTTTATTTTAAGCCAAATTTATTAGTCTTTGCCATTCTTTAACCTATTTGTCCAAAATGATTGTTACGTCCACTAAAGATTATGTCCACTAAGTGAGAAATATGTCAAATGGAAAGTGATTCTCAACATAAAAAAGAGACTATGTCGTTGACAATAAACTTTCATACAGATTAAGCCATTAAGCATAGGTCTCTAATTCATGTTTTGAACAACTGTCAACCGATTGAAACAATTCTCAAATGAAAGACATGAATGGTAAGTTGATTATTAAAATGAGGCTCTTAAACAAGGAAATTAGACAAAGAAAGGCCAAAAACAATATGCAACAAGCTATGTATAAGGACTTGTGAGACAACAAGCAAACTAATCAAAGCATGAACTAATTAAATAACCTTGGACAGCCCTAAAACAGCCCTTAAAGGGTGAAAAACAATGGTTCAAAGTGCATAAAAAGGGCCCAAGAAGGCTAAACAACAAAGAAGGAAAACAAGGCTAATAAGTAAGAACAATGAGGGGTGGCTAACTGTTACGACCCAAACCCGTCCCTATAGGTTTGGCACCGTAACCGGCCAGTAATCCGAGGATTACCTACGACCTCTGAACGGATTAACAAATAGTAAGGGGCTGCGGAAGCAAATATACAAAATAACAAGGACCAATGAGCTGTGATGACGTACGTGGGATAGAAGATTTAAAACTTATTTATATACATAAACATGCTAGTTAGATACACCACACATGTACAAAGTATTTACAGAATGTAATCCCAAGATTTGACGTTACAAAACAGATACAATTGACTAGCATAAAGTGCAAAACAGCCATAGCGTTAGGCTTCAAGCGGAACCTCCTTGGGAGGCGCAACGAATGGCTGACCAAAATAAAACAGAAGGCCATCAACTCTGGCCTGGGTCCTGTGCCGCCTCACCTACATATATATAGTAAACTGTAAGCGAAAGCCTAGTGAATAATAAACAGAGTAAAGAGGTTTCAATGAATGAGTTCGTATAGATTTCAGAAATCAATTCATATTATATCAAAAGCATACTTGATCGCATAGAAATCATAATTCAGTTTTATCAAACTCATACTTGATCGGATCATATACCGACAGAAATCATAAGTCATAGTTACATTTACGTGATACATCCATTAGCATAACTAAACAGGACGCGCAATGCGTAAGGTTATGAATAACCTAGTTCCTACGAAGGAACCTCTGGATCCGAGTAACAGGACAGCTAAGCCCCCATGGCGGGCCTCCAGTACGGGCAACAGTGCACAAACAGGACGCATAAGCGTAAGGTTACAAATAACCTAGTTCCACGAAGGAACCTCCGATATCGGGTCACGGCTGTAAATCTCACATGGTACTAAGGCTGTCACGAATACATGTCAGAAATTGAACAATCATTCATTGTACAGAACATAGCATTTCCGAAAATAGTTCTCATTTTGCTACACAGAAAATAAGTACAGTTGAACATATCTTTACTATGTTATTACTCATAGTGGGCGTTGAAACAGATAGACGGAGCCAAACGGTCAAGCAAAATGCGGCACACGACCTACATAACACATAACGGATACATACTTGAAATATACATTTCTAACTGTACAAAACTTACATCATCGATTCTAACTATGCACCTAACCTCTTATCCTTAATATGGAGCCTTAAACTTGACCTAGGAATACCTAGGATGGAATGAGGGTGCAAAAAAGCCTTAGAAAACATTTTTCAAAAGTTGCTGAAAATAGAGGTCTCGCTCGAGCGAGACTTCCTTCGCTCGAGCGAGCTTGCCAAAACAAAGGGTTCGCTCGAGCGAGGACTCTTTCGCTTGAGCGGTCTGCAAAAATGCAAAAAGTGCTGGATGTTGGAAAACTCTGCTCGATACTCGCTCGACGCTCGCTCGAGCGTAAGACACAGTCCTCGCTCGAGCGTGCGTCTGCGTGCACCAAGATTCTGAGAGCTTGAAATTTACGCTCGAGCCACCATTCCTTCGCTCGAGTGGCGCTCAGAGTAAACGGTGGTCGCTCGAGCGAAGAAACCAAATTCTAGAATTTCTAGATTTGCCTCCCAAGCTCAAACCAAGCATTCTACAGCTCAAAACTCGACCTCTTGGGCCTATTTTCTGGAAAAACATTTCAAACTCATAATATAACAAGTTTCAAAGCTCAATTTGTAAAATCAAGGGCCAAGAGTGAGTCAATTTGGTCACAAATTCAATAAATCTTCAAGAACAAAGTTTAAACAAACATGCATGAGTTCAAATAAATTTCAATGCTCCAAAACATGATCCAAAGCAAAATTAAACTCAGAATTTTGATGAATCCAAGGACCTTAGCAAAAATATGACCATACATGTGAAGATTTGATACAAAACAACTTCAAATTCTAAGAACATGTTCATGCATGCATGACATGGACTTCAATTCAACATGTTAAACCCAATTCTAGCTTTAAACACTAATCTAACCATGAACCATGCAAGAAGTGGTCTAGACTCACAATTAAGAGAAGAATCTCCTACCTTAAACCTTGAAATTAAAATGTGCTAGCTCAATTTGTTGTTATCCTCCAATTTCTTCTAAGTTTCCAAGTTAATTCTTGAGCTAAGACCCAATTTCCTCAATTCTTCTTCTCCCTCACGTTTTTCTCTCTTGTTGAGGCTCAAATGTGTAAAATGAAATACAAAGGGGTGAGTTAGTGGAGTAAAACAAGAATAAAGCAAAAATAGCCTATAAGTGGTGTTTGGCTCAAATTAAAAAGATGGCATTATTTTAATCGAGTTTAATCGCACCAAACCGAATTTTGATTAAACCCACCATAAAATTACATATATTCTAACGAGTCCAAGACACTACTCAATTTCAGAATCGAGCGCCGATAAGGCTTCCAATTTGCAGTTTAAAGTTTAAAACACGAACAGTTATTTCGACACCGAACAGATAGAAACACATAATTCATACAATACACATGCAAATTAATTCCAGATTTTCTCTTAATTACTATTAGGCATAATTAAGTACCAATTAGCGTTAATCAGGGGTATTACAGTCTTCTCCCCTTAAAAGAGTTTGGTCCCCAAACTCAGGTTACCTTCATTCAGAATCAACATGGGGTTCAACGGGAACAATTCCGGATATCTCTTCTTCATGTCTTCCTCAGTTTCCCATGTTGCATAGGTTCTCCCGTGGTTTTGCCAATCAACTTTCACCAACGGTATTTCTTTGTTTCTCAGTCTTTTAATCCTGCGGTTCACAATCTGGATAGGCCTCTCTTCATAGGTGAAATCTTCTTTCAATAGCACGTGTGTTGGTTCAATGACATGGAGTGGATCTCTCAAATATTCCCGAAGCATCGATACATGAAAGACGTTGTGCATATGCTCCATGACAGGAGGTAAGGCTATTTGATACGACACCGGATTGATCTTTTCAAGAACTTCATAAGGTCCAACATACCTTGGCGCCAATTTTCCCTTAACACCAAATCGAGTTTGACCCTTCATCGGGGTCACTTTAATGAATACATGGTCCCCCACTTCGTATTCCCTTTCTCTTCTTCGAACATCGGCATAGCTTTTCTGTCTACTCTGTGCGGTTTTCAGACGTTGCTGTATCAGTTTTACCTTTTTGGTTGCTTCTTGCACAAGTTCCAGTCCCAATAAAGGTCTGTCACCTACTTTAGCCCAACATATTGGAGAGCGACACTTTCTTCCGTACAAGGCCTCATAAGGTGCCATTTCAATGCTGGAGTGATAGCTGTTGTTGTATACAAATTCGGCCAACGGCAAGTAGGTCTCCCAATTTCCCTGGAAGTCTAACACACACATTCTGAGCATATCCTCCAAAGTTTGGTTAGTTCGTTCAGTTTGGCCATCGGTTTGTGGGTGATAAGCACTGCTCAGTCTCCATTCTGTTCCCAAAGCCTGTTGTAAACTTTGCCAAAATCTTGACACAAACTTCGAGTCCTTGTCAGACACAATAGATACGGGTACTCCATGCAATCTCACAATCTCAGTCATATAAATGTTAGCCAATCTATCAGCGTTATAAATAGTTTTAACAGGCAGAAAATGGGCAGACTTAGTTAAACGGTCAACTATGACCCAAATAGAGTCCATACCTCGAGAGGAACGAGGCAATCCCGCAATGAAGTCCATGGTGATGTGCTCCCATTTCCATTCCAGTATTGGGAGTGGTTGTAGCAAACCAGCAGGCCGTTGATGTTTAGCTTTAACCTGTTGGCAATGTAGGCATCTAGCCACAAAGTCTGCAATACTCCTTTTCATTCCAGGCCACCAAAAATTCTGTTTCAGGTTAGGATACATCTTCGTGTTCCCTGGGTGCATAGCAAACTTACTATTGTGAGCTTCGGTTAAGACACGTTTTCTCAAATCATCACAGTCGGGTACACAAAGATGGTTCTGGAATTTCAACACATCATTCTCAAACACAAACCCCGGCCTTGGCTTCGAATCAAACTCCTCTATAATCTTTTTCGAATATTCATCCTCACATTGTTTTTGTTTAATCTCATCAAGAATAGTAGGTTGAGTAGAGATAGCAGATAACAGCCCATCTTGTTCAAAATCAGTCAACAATTCTCTCCGGTTGGATAACAAACATAACAAACTCGCACCAGATTTTCGGCTCAAGGCATCTGCTACAGTATTAGCCTTTCCTGGATGGTACAAGATTTGCAAGTCATAATCTTTAATTAGTTCTAACCAGCGCCTCTGTCTCATATTCAATTCCTTTTGGGTGAAGAAGTATTTCAAACTTTTATGGTTTGTATAAACCTCACAAGTCACCCCATACAAGTAGTGACGCCAGATCTTTAAAGCAAATACCACAGCTGTCAATTCAAGATCATGTGTTGGGTAATTCTTTTCATGAGGTCGGAGTTGTCTACAAGCATAGGCAATCACCTTTCCATTTTGCATTCGGACACACCCCAAGCCTTTATGAGTCCGTCCCTACACCTAACAAGATATTTATTGGAGTTGGCGAGGGGAATCCTAAGACCTGGATTGTTGATCCTGACCAGTCCGACCGGTTTCGAATGCTAAAGAAAATGAGGTTCAAGCTCGTTGGTGTCAAGGACAAAAAGTACGTTCGTCACGGGATAGAAGTTGTGGACCAGTTCTTCCCAGTTGATGTTTGGACGGACTACAAAGATACGCTATTGGGAAACGTTGGAAGCATTCAAAAGGGTGCCATATATTTAGTGGCTGCTATTGTTAGTGGAAAGGAATGCAAAATCACTTTAAGGAGTCAAATGTACTTTAAAACTGTTTAGAATTGTAATTTGATGTATTTTTATTTCTAATGTTCAGGTTAATGGAGGTGGACGATATAAAAACTGGAGTTGTTGAAGGTGTTTTAGCAAGTGATTTTAGTTGTATTGAACTTGCGTTGCCTAATTTATTTTCTCAATTGAGGTTAAGATACAAACAAAAAAGTATTAAGGTTGATAAAATATTGATAAAATATTCCCCCCTTTGCGCACCCAATGCTAGTGGGTTGGTCAGAGTAAATGTTTATGATCGAAGGTTAGAAGGTAATGATAGTTTGCAGGCGTGGTTTATTTTCCCAGTGGATTGTCAATGCGAGTTAGTCTATTATGGGAATGGTTATTGTTCAATTAACGACAAACAGGTGCCATGGATGGTGAAGTATCGACTTGAAAACTCCAATATTAAAAGGGGGGTTACGTATTGTAAGATGAAGGGGTATCTGAAGTATTGTACGAGTGACATGCCAGAAGATTCGCAAATGAGGGCCCCCTCTATTGTTGTGTTATCTAAAAAATATACTAATGATAATGTTGATGTTTGGCATTGCCCTCCAACGAAGGCCATTCCGATTCTGACGCGGACTAAGTCTATTGGTTTACCGGAGAGGCGAAGAGATTTGTTGTTAGGAGGTTTTGGGGAAAGTGGTTCAGTTATTCATGAACGCAGAGGTCGTCTGAGTTTGTTAGAGATTGATGTACGCAGAGGTGGTGATGACACTAGTGATGTTGATCCTGGCCCGTCGATTTCAGAGGTTGGTGTTAGCAAGGATGAAGTTGATCGTAGAGGATCAGTTGTTATGGATCCAGTAGAATTTTCTAATGTTTTACGAAATGTAATCATTAGTGTAAAAAATAGTGATGTGACTCAAGATGTAATAGTTGATGATAAGGGAAATGTAGTAAGTAAATAAACCTTTGAGTGGTTTCATAAATAAAATTAATAAAATTTTTCATTAATCATGACAGTGGTTACATTAACATCAAACCATTCTCTCATTTTTGGGGACATTGCATCTAACCAACTACTGTCCCCATTTGTTAATAAAATACAAGGAATTCCTCCTCTAATAGTGAGATCTGGTTGGAACTTAACAAATACATGGAAATCTCTCTGGCATCCTACTAAATTCTTCATTAATTCGGTAGGGATTGTCGAGTATTTGATGTCCTCTATGACGTTGTAGACGACATCTTGGTCGTAGTCCTTGAAGCTTATTCTGCCGGAGAAGTAATTGTGTCGTCCGAGGCTTCTGGCCCAGGCGGTTTTGCCTGTTCTTGAGGGTCCTTCGAGGTAGAGGGAGATTGGGCAGATGGGCCTCTGCTCTGGTTCCTATTATCAGAAGAGGCAGAGAGTTCTTCATCAGTATATAAATTGATTATATTATTTTTGTGTATCCCTAATCTAAGGAAATCGTCTTCCCTCCAAACGGAGAGACAACAATTTTGACATAACTCGTACTGAACACAATTTCGACTTACAAACAAAATATTATTTTCTGCCCATTTTTTTACTTCTTCATTTAAGAAAGGAAATGAATTAAACGGGCTAGTATATGGAGGCCTCTCTCTTTTGTAATGATCCCTAGAAACTATTTTTAATTGAGGGTATTTTGTGACGTAATCGGTGGGACATCTTTCTTTATAGAGAGCAAAGAATTGTTCCTCCGTTTCTGCTTCGCCAAGTATTCCCCTCCAGAGTTCGTCTCTCTTTTTCGAAGGACTTTTCCCCTTAGATGAAAATTCTACCCATTCGACGAACTCGCCCCCTTTCTGTATATACTGTCGACTTGCTGTTGGCGAGTGAAGTTTTTCTATATTTGGATGGTAGATCCTCCCATTGGTTCTAGTGAGATCGAAAAATCTCGGGTTGGAGGTTTGGATCTTCTTCGTGCATTGAACCATGCATTGAACCATGGATAATTGTGATGAGTCACTAGACTAAATACCGAATCAGATTGTGAATTGTGGAATTATTGAAGAATGAACTGAACTTTTGTGACAAGGAATAGACCGAACATCTGTGATAAAGTTAGCTGGTTGGTGACCTACCTTGAAGAGGGCAGTTGGTGAATGTGTCTAAATATTTTCCGGTGCCCACAGGTCGAAGTTGAATTTTAGATAGTGGCAAGACTATTTCAATCTCTCTATTTTGGAATGGAAATGGGAATATGTGACTACGGATTTTGTTGTGGGGCTACCTTGAGCACCCAAGGTATAAGTCCCGTTTGAGTTTTTGAATATGGGATTACTAAGTTGCCTGTCTCCTCCCTGTGAAATTTTCGTAAGATGCTTGTAGACTAGTCACTGTTATACCAATAAGATTGCTCGTTGCATGGGGTCCCAGTATCTGTTGGGTAGACAGAAAGTCTAAAATGTGTTTGAATTCGGAAAAGCCTTCGAGAGGCAATGGGGGCTTACGATACGTTTATGTTACGGATCAGGAGGTCCTTTATGGAACCGGTTATTCGTAACCTCACGTGTATATGTTCATTACGCTTACATTAATGCTAATGGATGTATCACGTAAACTTAATCATGACTTATGATTTCTGCATATGATCTTGACAAATTATGAATTGATGTGAAACTGAATTATGATTCGGTGCTGTTCTCCATCCGTAAATTGATGTATGATCAGAAAGAACTTTTTAGATTTTTGGGAGAAATGCTCCAAAGATATGCGTTAGATTTTTCAGGGAAGTTGGAAAGATCTATCTATCGTTGGCAAACTTTGCTTGCAACAACAGCTCACACTCTAGTTTTGGCATGGCACCACACAAGCCTTGTATGGCGGAAAAGGGTAAGTCTCTAACTGATTGAGAATAGAGCGTTGCTTGATTTTGAGATTGAGTAGATAACTATCAAAAGGGAATGGAACCGTTGAATAAGAAAGTATTCCGAATTATTTTCGGCTATAAGTAAATTAAGTTTGGAGGACCAAACTTCCTAAAAGGGGGAAGACTGTGATGCCCTTATTCCGTAATTAGCTAATTGGTCCTTAATATGAATTTGATTATATGTTTGATATGATTTGGTGTGCCAATTATGTGAATATATGTGGTTTTGAATTTCCATCTGTTCACCGTAGGAATATCTGTTTGATTTTACCGCTTCGGGAATTAAATTGAGGGCCTTATCGGGCACAGAACCCAAAACTGATTGCGCCATCGTGATTGGCATAATTTTTAAAGCCTACGGTGAAATTTAATTGAAAATTGATTCGGGTCAGATTAAATCGATTAAATTAATGAATTAAGTGCCCAATTGTTTTAATATTAAAGTAATGGCTTAGTGGAGCCATATAAGGGCCATACACACCTTCATTTGTCTCTTGGGACTTCAAAAATCTGAGTTTGCAATTGTGAGAGGGAGAGGCCCATAGTGAGAGAGGAGCTCAAAAATTGAAGTTTGATCATTTAAGCTTGAATACTTGAAGGCCAACTCTAGATTTAACCATAAATTGGAAGAATTGAGCCCCTAGGTAAGCATTGATCATTGAATTCATGAGTTTAATGTGTAATCTTGTGTGTTCAAGGTTTGTTTGTAATCAAGAGCATGATTTGAGTTGGTTTTGTTGAAATTGAGGCTTGATATGTGCATGCATGTAAAGAACACCTATGGAATCACAAAATCAAGCATGTGACTTGTAAATTTTGAAAGATTAGAAGTGTAATCTCGAATGCAAGCATGTTTTTGTTGAATTTCATGGGAAGAAGCACTAATTGCATTATTAGAAGTGGAAATGGAAGTCAAATTGGGCATGCATGTTGTTTATTTAAAATGGGAACCTTGAATGCATGAGTTGGAGTTAATTTTGGGGCATGCATATGGTTAACTTGTGAAATTGGGTTTCCTAATGTTGTAATCTTGCATTAGTATCATGTTAGCATGTGTATATGTGAGATTTGTGTCATAGCATGCAAGAAAAATAGATTGAATGTCGAAAATGAACTCAGGGAACCATTCTGGAAAACCCAGAATTTATGGTGTGCGCCGAAGGGAATTCATGCTCAAAGATATTTTGCAGATAAAGCTTCCTTCGAAGGGGAATTTGACGCCGGCGAGGAGCTATGTAGACAGACCTTCCGCTCGAGCGGCCGAGTTCACGCTCGAGCGTGGATTTGAGGCAACCAGCACTTTTGCAGACCTAAGGGTCCGCTGAAGGGAAGTCCACGCCGGCGGGGACCTATTTTCAAATTCTAAAAATGCATTCTGTGTTATATTTTTCCGTTCTCTTTCACTTGTAAGCACTCTTAGGCATATGTTAAGCATTGTAAATGAGTTAATGAGATAAGAATAAAACCTAAAGAGGAATATGTGAATTAAAGAACGGATTGAGTTATTTGTGACCCGTATATGTTATGTGATGTGTAGGGTCAAGCTCCAGGGCAAATCTGCAAGCCGATCACTGTGAGTAATATCGATATTTGAATGCTTGTGAATGTCCAATTGTCTATTCCCTTATAAGCTTTATGAATTGCTAATTGGGATTGTGGACGTAAGTCTGACATGGATAAACATAGATGGACCCAAGGTCGTTTTGATAAACATAAATGGACCCAAGGTCGTTTTAATAAACATGAATGGACCCAAGGTCGTTTTGATGAGCATAAATGGACCCAAGGTCGTTTTGACATGAATGAATGGGCCGAAGGCCGTTTTGACATGAATGAGTGGGTCGAAGGCCGTTTTGAAATGAATGAGTGGGCCGAAGGCCGTTCTGACATAAATGAATGGGCCAAAGGCCGTTTTGACACGAATGTATGGGCCGAAGGCCGTTTTGACATACATGATTGGGCCAAAGGTATTCGATCTGAATGTATGGGCGAAGGCGTTTTTGATTATGAATGATTGAAAAAGCCGCTTTTATCATAATCGAATGGGCCGAAGGCCGTTTTGACGTACATAATTGGGCCAAAGGCCGTTCTGACATAAATGATTGGGCCGAAGGCCGTTTTGACATAATCGAATGGGCCGAAGGCCGCTTTGACAAGAATGGAGATCTGAATGGGCCAAAGGCTAGAATGTTTGGAATTACAGTCACTTGATTTGTATTTAGTTATATACCTGTTAAATAGAAATATGAACTGGGCCCAAGGCCGTTTGGAATATGTTGTTCTACAATGTTATGTAAACTCTGTATTTGATATTATTCACTGGGCTATCGGTCACACTCATTCATGTATTTGTAAGTGAGCCAAGAGAAGTCCAAACCCAGCCCCAGTAAAGTCTGCCACGAACAACATGAGTTTGGAGAGTCAGCCTTGTGTCTCACGCACGAGACCCAACCTTGCCATTCTGTTATGTAATTCCATTTTGTCTTGTTGGCAAGGATTTTGTGTACATCGGTATGTAGTTGTGATGTGGGTTGACTCAGTTTAGATGATCCTGTCTGTAAAGGATTTTCTGTTACTGTATTTCATTGTGGGTTATTAACGTATGTGCGCATGGTTTGTTTTAAGGTGCATATAAGCACGGCTCCATGGACAAAGTTTTAAATTGCTTCCGTTTGGCCCCCATCAACTCTGTTAAAATACATTTCGTTTGGTTTGAGGCCGTAAGTAATCTCATGATTACTGGCCAGTTACGTCCTTAACCTATGGGGGCGGGTTCGGGTCGTGACAATTGAACTTGCGTTGCCTAATTTATTTTCTCAATTGAGGTTAAGATACAAACAAAAAAGTATTAAGGTTGATAAAATATTGATAAAATATTCCCCCCTTTGCGCACCCAATGCTAGTGGGTTGGTCAGAGTAAATGTTTATGATCGGAGGTTAGAAGGTAATGATAGTTTGCAGGCGTGGTTTATTTTCCCAGTGGATTATCAATGCGAGTTAGTCTATTATGGGAATGGTTATTGTTCAATTGACGACAAACAGGGACAGTAGTTGGTTAGATGCAATGTCCCCAAAAATGAGAGAATGGTTTGATGTTAATGTAACCACTGTCATGATTAATGAAAAATTTTATTAATTTTATTTATGAAACCACTCCAAGTTTTATTAACTTACTATATTTCCCTTATCATCAACTATTACATATTGAGTCACATCACTATTTTTTACACTGATGATTACATTTCGTAAAAGATTAGAAAATTCTACTGGATCCATAACAACTGATCCTCCACGATCAACTTCATCTTTGCTCACACCAACCTTTGAAATTGACGGGCCAAGATCAACATCACTAGTGTCATCACCACCTCTGCGTACATCAATCTCTGACAAACTCAGACGACCTCTGCGTTCATGAATAACTGAACCACTTTCCCCAAAACCTCCTAACAACAAATCTTTTCGCCTCTCCGGTAAACCAACAGACTTAGTCCGCGTCAGAATCGGAATGGCCTTCGTTGGAGGGCAATGCCAAACATCAATATTATCATTAGTATATTTTTTAGATAACACAACAATAGAGGGGGCCCTCATTTGCGTATCTTCCGCATGTCACTGCATAATACTTCAGATACCCCTTCATCTTACAATACGTAACCCCCCTTTTAATATTAGAGTTTTCAAGTCGATACTTCACCATCTATGGCACCTGTTTGTCGTTAATTGAACAATAACCATTCCCATAATAGACTAACTCGCATTGACAATCCACTGGGAAAATAAACCACGCCTGCAAACTATCATTACCTTCTAACCTCCGATCATAAACATTTACTCTGACCAACCCACTAGCATTGGGTGCGCAAAGGGGGGAATATTTTATCAACCTTAATACTTTTTTGTTTGTATCTTAACCTCAATTGAGAAAATAAATTAGGCAACGCAAGTTCAATACAACTGAAATCATTTGCTGAAACACCTTCAACAACCCCAGTTTTTATATCGTCCACCTCCATTAACCTGAACATTAGAAATAAAAATACATCAAATTACAATTCTAAACAGTTTTAAAGTACATTTGACTCCTTAAAGTGATTTTGCATTCCTTTCCACTAACAGTAGCAGCCACTAAATATATGGCACCCTTTTGAATGCTTCCAACGTTTCCCAACAGTGTATCTTTGTAGCCTGTCCAAACGTCAACTGGGAAGAACCGGTCCACAACTTCTATCCCGTGACGAACGTACTCTTTGTCCTTACCACCAACGAGCTTGAACCTCATTTTCTTTAGCATCCGAAACCGGTTGGACTGGTCAGGATCAACAATCCAGGTCTTAGGATTCCCCTCGCCAACTCCAATAAATATCTTGTCAGGTGTAGGGACGGAATCTGACGGACTATTATCACTGATGACAAAAAACAACACGTGGTGGACCACAGCTTCGTCCTTAGCATCTTGTGCCAATTGAACATTACCAATGAATTTGATACCCTTAACCACGATCTTGTCTGATTGGCGGTCAGATCTCTTATTACCCAACTCAATACCATTAAGTAATCTCGCCACGCCTTTATTATCAAACTTAATGTCCCTTAATTGTTCATCGTATAGCTGTAATTTCCTTACTCCCCTTTTATTCTTCTTAATAAATCAGGGGATATTCTGAACGTACCGTCTGCGAACATACTGGGTCTTAAAAGGTGCACGACTATGGTAACTACGCCTATATCCACTGGCCACTGGTGTCCTTGACCTCCGGTACGCAAGGGGGGTCCAGTAATGGCTGCTTCCTATTCCTTTCATTTTTTATAAATAACTCCAAATCTTTTATACGAACACTTCTACAGGATCTGTTACCTCTGCTAACCCTTCTGTTCAGACACTTTAGCTTTGATATTTTTGCCCTCTGCTCTTCGTACACCGAAACAAACTTCACCAGAGCTCTTCGCCGACTCTCTTCCCACAGTCCTAGTTGCCACGTCAAAAAGCGATCTACACACATTTGAGTGAACTGCCCGTAATTCTCGGGATACTCTTCTAAGGAGTACAACATTGTATACCAAATGAATCGACAAAAATGGCAGAAAGAAAAGGAGGGACGAAACAAGGAACCAGAAAATCACCTCAGTGTAATAACTCTCCAACTGCAAAAGCATATCTCTCATATCTCTCTCCACCGACAAATATTTGAGGCTGGACCCAGATATATAGACAGCTGTAAATACGGAGATTCGAAATTTGAAATTTGAATTCCCGTCCATTACTGTTCATTCACGTGGAATTCTGTGCACCTTTGCTTTTTATCCAAGCAAAATCACCACGATCGTGACACGTGGGTGGACAGGACATGGCCACGTCTACTCACACCACTCACTCCAAACAGTGATTACTATTTGGTGTGAGTACGGATTTAATCTTCGCCTCACACGTCACCATCCGTACGTCCATCGACGGATGAAATTGCCTATCGGGTACAATTTGAACAGGGGGGCGCTAGTAATATTATATATAGCGCCCCCCCTCCCAGCTGGTGTGACCTCCCCCTATATAAAGCCTCGACTAATAACATTCACACCAGTGTAAGTTAAGTGTTAATCACTAAATAAGCTAAATAATGCCTCGCCAAGCCTCTTTCTGTTTTTATGCCAAGAATGTTTTCCTCACCTACCCACAATGCCCATGCCCAAAAGAACAACTCTTAGAACTCCTCCAATCTCTCCTCCAAGTAGCCTGTCAGCCATACTACATACTTGTCGCAAGAGAGCTCCATGAAGATGGAAACCCTCACCTTCATGCCATGGTTCAATGCACGAAGAAGATCCAAACCTCCAACCCGAGATTTTTCGATCTCACTGGAACCAATGGGAGGATCTACCATCCAAATATAGAAAAACTTCACTCGACAACAGCAAGTCGACAGTATATACAGAAAAGGGGCGAGTTCGTCGAATGGGGAGAATTTTCATCTAAGGGGAAAAGTCCTTCGAAAAAGAGAGACTTAACTCGAGGGAATACTTGGCAAGGTAAACGGAGGAACAATTCTTTGCTCTCTATAAAGAAAGATGTCCCACCGATTACGTCACAAAATACCCCCAATTAAAAACACTTTCTAGGGATCATTACAAAAGAGAGAGGCCCCCATATACTAGCCCTTTTAATTCATTTCCTTTCTTAAATGAAGAAGTAAAAAAATGGACAGAAAATAATATTTTGTTTGTAAGTCAAAATTGCGTTCAGTACGAGTTATGTCAAAATTGCTGTCTCTCCGTTTGGAGGGAAGACGATTTCCTTAGATTAGGGATACACAAAAATAATATAATCAACTTATATACTGACGAAGAACTCTCCGCCTCTTCTGATAACAGGAACCAGAGTAGAGGCCCATCTTCCCAATCTCCCTCTACCTCAAAGGACCCTCAAGAACAGGCAAAACCACCTGGGCCAAAAGCCTCGGACGACACAATTACTTCTCCGGCAGAATAAGCTTCAAGGACTACGACCAAGACGCCGTCTACAATGTCATAGACGACATCAAATACTCGACAGTCCCTACCGAATTAATGAAGAATTTAATAGGATGCCAGAGTGATTTCCATGTATTTGTTAAGTTCCAACCAGATCTCACTATTAAAGGAGGAATTCCTTGTATTTTATTAACAAATGGGGACAGTAGTTGGTTAGATGCAATGTCCCCAAAAATGAGAGAATGGTTTGATGTTAATGTAACCACTGTCATGATTAATGAAAAATTTTATTAATTTTATTTATGAAACCACTCAAAGTTTTATTTACTTACTACATTTCCCTTATCATCAACTATTACATCTTGAGTCACATCACTATTTTTTACACTGATGATTACATTTCGTAAAACATTAGAAAATTCTGCTGGATCCATAACAACTGATCCTCTACGATCAACTTCATCTTTGCTAACACCAACCTCTGAAATCGACGGGCCAGGATCAACATCACTAGTGTCATCACCACCTCTGCGTACATCAATCTCTGACAAACTCAGACGACCTCTGCGTTCATGAATAACTGAACCACTTTCCCCAAAACCTCCTAACAACAAATCTCTTCGCCTCTCCGGTAAACCAACAGACTTAGTCCGCGTCAGAATCGGAATGGCCTTCGTTGGAGGGCAATGCCAAACATCAACATTATCATTAGTATATTTTTTAGATAACACAACAATAGAGGAGGCCCTCATTTGCGAATCTTCTGGCATGTCACTCGTATAATACTTCAGGTACCCCTTCATCTTACAATACGTAACCCCCTTTTAATATTGGAGTTTTCAAGTCGATACTTCACCATCTATGGCACCTGTTTGTCGTTAATTGAACAATAACCATTCCTATAATAGACTAACTCGCATTGACAATCCACTGGGAAAATAAACCACGCCTGCAAACTATCATTACCTTCTAACCTCCGATCATAAACATTTACTCTGACTAACCTACTAGCATTGGGTGCGCAAAGGGTTGAAACCCATCAGTACCATTAGGCAAAGTTAAAATTGGTGCAGTCACTAACCTAGTTTTCAGTTCTTGAAAGGCTGTCTCTCTTTGTTCAGTCCAGTCAAATGGCATGTTTTTCTGAGTCAATTGAGTTAACGGCAGGGCAAGCCTAGAAAAGTCTTTCACAAATCTTCGGTAGTAACCTGCGAGTCCCAGAAAACTTCGGACTTCTGTCACATTTGTAGGTCTCGGCCAATCGACAACAGCCTCAATTTTCTGAGGGTCCACAGAAACACTATTTTTGTCAATCACATGGCCCAAAAATGCCACACTGTCAAGCCAGAATTCGCACTTAGACAATTTAGCATACAACTTCTTTTCTCTCAAAATCTGCAAAGCGGTTCTCAGATGATTCTCATGTTCTTCCCTGTCTTTAGAATATATCAGAATATCATCAATAAATACAACAATGAAGTCATCCAGATATGATTTAAATACCTTATTCATAAGATCCATGAAAGCAGCGGGTGCATTGGTCATCCCAAACGGCATTACTAAGAATTCATAATGTCCATATCTAGTTCGGAATGCAGTTTTCTCTATGTCTTCGGCTCTAACCTTTAACTGATGATACCCAGACCTGAGGTCAATTTTAGAAAACACTTGGGCACCCTAAAGTTGATCAAACAAGTCATCTATTCGAGGCAAAAGGGTATTTGTTCTTGATGGTCACTTTATTCAGTTCCCGGTAATCTATACACAATCTCAAAGATCCATCCTTCTTTTTGACAAACAAGACAGGAGCACCCCAAGGTGAAGTACTCGGACGGATAAAATTCTTGTCCAACAGTTCCTAAAGTTGGGTTTTCAATTCTTTCAATTCAGAGATAGACATTCTATAGGGAGTCTTGGAAATAGGTTGTGTCCCCGAAAACACCTCAACAGTAAACTCAATTTCTCTGTCAACTAAGTCCCCCGGTAAATCAGTTGGAAACACATCAGGAAAGTCACAGACAATAGGAATTGTTTCTATAGTAGGACTATTAGATGATGTAGTCAGTATGGAACACAGATAACCCCTACATCCCTTCCTAAGCAGTTTTACAGCTTTCATAGCCGAAATTAATTATGGGGGAGGAACTACCCCATTCCCTCTAAAGGTAAATTCAGGCATACCCGGCGGTCTAAACACAACAGTTTTGTTTGCACAATCAATGGTAGCACAGTATTTAGTCAACCAATCCATCCCCAAAATACAATCAAAATGATGAATGTCCAAAGGTAATAAGTCCATATACAACGTCATATCACCAACCTTAACATCACATGCTGGATATACATGAGTACACGTCATAAAGTCCCCAGATGGCGTAGATACAGATAGCACATATGTCATAAGTTCTAATGGCCTAGTCAATTTTCGAGAAAAAGCATGGGACACAAAAGAATGTGTAGAACCAGAATCTATCAATACACATGCATTTTGAGAACATACAGAAAGTGTACCTGACACCACAGTGTAGGTGTTCGGTACGTCCCCGGGCACTAAGGCAAACACTCGGCCTTGTTTCAAAGGTTCCTTTCCTGCATTGGCTTTGACATTGGTCTTGGCCACTGAAGCGGATCCCGCTGAACTTGCTGCACGACGGCTAGTAGTCTCAGATCTAAGCGGACAATCCCTCATCATATGACCCGGTTGGCCACATCGGAAACAAGCACCATACGTTTGGCAGCACACACCCCTGTGCCTATTACCACAATCAGAACAAACTGGAGGAGACCCACTACTTTGACTCGAGTTGCTCCAAGTCCCTGTGTTTTGCTTCTTATTATTAAAGGACCGACCTTTCCTAAAACCAAATCCGGATCTTTTTCCTTTCCACTCATTTGCTGTAGATGCTGGAGTTTTGCTTTGTCTCATGGCAGCTAGGGTAGCTTCTGCCATTAAGGCTCTGTCTAGGACTTCCACATAAGTAGGCAATTTTAGGACGCCTACTCGATCAAACACATCAAGATTCAATCCCCCTTCAAACTTTCGGGCTTTCTTGTAATCTGTGTCCACCATATGTGGAGCAAATCGGGCTAACTCAGTAAACTTAGCTTCGTATTCTGCCATTGCCATTCTTCCCTGTTTGAGTTCTTGAAATTCAGACACTTTTTGATCTCTGAAACATTGGGGAAAGTACTTGTCATAGAAAATGGCATTAAACTGTGCCCATGTCATATTCCCATTGTTGTTTCGGATTAACAACCACCACCTGCGGGCTTCGTCTTTCAGAGTGTAAGTAGCTAGCAGGACTTTCTGAGTTTTAGAACAATGGAACACTTCATACAATTTCTCCATTTCAAGCAACCACGTCTCAGCTTTTAAAGGTTCAATTCCACCATAAAACATTGGCAGTTTCATTTTCAAGAATTTCTGTGTCAGATTAATGATATCATTGTTATCTGCCTCGACTTGTACCGGTGGAGGCAAAGGGGGTAAAGGTTGCTGTCTTTGCTGCTGTGTTAAGGTCTCAGTCAGTGCTGCTAACATCTGTTCCATTCGGCCTATGCGAGCCTCTGAAGATTCACTTTCACCACTTCCCCTTGCATTCTCCATTTTACAATACAGACATCAAAGGATATTAAGCATAGGCATAATCTTATTCATTCCTTCAATTCATTTATTCAAATGTACTTTCAAATTTTAATGTTCAGTTGTATTACCACACACTCACACATGCAGATGGAATGCCCCTAACTCTTACTAGGACATCCTAAGGTCATAAGGACCTGTGTGTGCGGTATAACTCGTGCTCTGATACCACTCTGTCACGACCCAAACCCGCCCCTATAGGTTCGACACCGTAACCGGCCAATAATCTGAGAATTACTTACGGCCTCTGAACGGATTAACAAATAGTAAGGGGCTGTGGAAGCAAATATACAAAATAACAAGGTCCAATGAGCTGTGATGACGTACGTGGGACAGAAGATTTAAAACTTATTTATATACATAAACATGCTAGTCAGATACAATACATATGTACAAAGTATTTATAGAATGTAATCCCAAGATCTGACGTTACAAAACAGATACAACTGACTAGCATAAAGTGCAAAACAGCCATAGCGTTAGGCTTCAAGCGGAACCTTCTCGGGAGGCGCAACGGATGGCTAACCAAAATAAAACAGAAGGCCATCAACTCTGGCCTGGGTCCTGTGCCGCCTCACCTACATATATATAGTAAACTGTGAGCGAAAGCCCAGTGAATAATAAACAGAGTAAAGGGGTTTCAATGAATGAGTTAAATGCAGATTTGAAATCAATTCATATTATATCAAAAGCATACTTGATTGCATAGAAATCATAATTCAGTTTTATCAAACTCATACTTGATCGGATCATATACCGACAGAAATCATAAGTCATAGTTACATTTACGTGATACATCCATTAGCATAACTAAACAGGACGCACAATGCGTAAGGTTATGAATAACCTAGTTCCCGCGAAAGAACCTCCGAATCCGGGTAACAGGATAGCTAAGCCCCTATGGTGGGCCTCCGGTATGGGCAACAGTGCACAAACAGGACGCATAAGCGTAACATCACAAGACGCATAAGCGTAAGGTTACAAATAACCTAGTTCCACGAAGGAACCTCCGATACCGGGTCACGGCTGTAAATCTCACATGGTACTAAGGATGTCACGAATACATGTCAGAAATTGAACAATCATTCATTGTACAGAACATAGCATTTCCGAAAATAGTTCTCATTTTGCTACACAGAAAATAAGTACAGTTGAACATATCTTTACTATGTTATTACTCACAGTGGGCGTTGAAACAGATAGACGGAGCCAAACGGTCAAGCAGAATGCGACACATGACCTACATAACACATAACGGATACACACTTGAAATACGCATTTCTAACTGTACAAAACTTACATCATCGATTCTAAGTGTGTACCTAACCTCTTATCCTTAATATGGAGCCTTAAACATGACCTAGGAATGCCTAGGATGGAATGATGGTGCAAAAATGCCTTAGAAAACATTTTTCAAAAGTTGCTGAAAACAGGGGTCTCGCTCGAGCGAGACTTCCTTCGCTAGAGCGAGCTTGCCAAAACAAAGGGTTCGCTCGAGCGAGCACTCCTTCGCTCGAGCGGTCTGCAAAAATGAAAAAGTACTGGATGTTGGAAAACTCCGCTCGATGCTCGGCGCTTGCTCGGCGTGAAGACACGATCCTCGCCGGCGAGGTTCTCGCCGAAGGCGTCGTCTGGCACCAAGATTCTGAAAGCTTGAAATTTACGCCGGAGCCACCATTCTTCGCCGAGCGGCGCCGAGTAAACGGTGGTCGCCGAAGAGAACCCTTCGCTCGAGCGAAGAAGCCAAATTCTGGAATTTCCAGATTTGCCTCCCAAGCTCAAACCAAGCATTCTATAGCTCAAAACTCGACCTCTTGGGCCTATTTTCTGGAAAATCATTTCAAACTCATAATATAACAAGTTTTAAAGCTCAATTTGTAAAATCAAGGGCCAAGAGTGAGTCAATTTGGTCACAAATTCAATAAATCTTCAAGAACAAAGTTTAAACAAACATGCATGAGTTCAAATAAATTTCAATGCTCCAAAACATGATCCAAAGCAAAATTAAACTCAGAATTTTGATGAATCCAAGGAACTTAGCAAAAATATGACCATGCATGTGAAGATTTGATACAAAACAACTTCAAATTCTAAGAACATGTTCATGCATGCATGACATGGACTTCAATTCAACATGTTAAACCCAATTCTAGCTTTAAACACTAATCTAACCATGAACCATGCAAGAAGTGGTCTAGACTCACAATTAAGAGAAGAATCTCCTACCTTAAACCTTGAAATCAAAATGTGCTAGCTCAATTTGTTGTTATCCTCCAATTTCTTCTAAGTTTCCAAGTTAATTCTTGAGCTAAGACCCAATTTCCTCAATTCCTCTTCTCCCTCACGTTTTTCTCTCTTGTTGAGGCTCAAATGTGTAAAATCAAATGCAAAGGGGTGAGTTAGTGAAGTAAAACAAGAATAAAGCAAAAATAGCCTATAAGTGGTGTTTGGCTCAAATTAAATAGATGACATTATTTTAATCGAGTTTAATCGCCCCAAACCGAATTTTGATTAAACCCACCATAAAATCACATATATTCTAATGAGTCCAAGACACTACTCAATTTCAGAATCGGGCGTCGATAAGGCTTCCAATTCGCAGTTTAAAGTTTAAAACACGAACATATATTTCAATACCGAACAAATAGAAACACATAATTCATACAATACACATGCAAATTAATTCCAGATTTCCTCTTAATTACTATTAGGCATAATTAAGTACCAATTAGCGTTAATCAGGGTCAGGGGTATTACACTAACCCTTCTACTTTTGAAACCTCAAAGCATGATTTTTAGCCTCTTTTAAACTCTGAAAAGTAATTTAGAAAGCAAAGAAAAGGGTGTAAAAGCAAGGGTTTGAGCTATCGGTGAAGGTGTAAGAAAAAGTGTTAACTCTTTCTACCCTTTGGTAGCTCTCCAAACCCCAAACTTAGACACTTAAAGGAAGATCAAAACAATACAAAAATACAAGAATTTGATAGAAAATGATAGAAAAGAGAGCAAGATAAGACATAGCAAGCTTATACCTCTCAAGAAAGGTAAGCTCTTTGTTGTGAATCAAACTAAGTCCAAACACACTCTCAAGCTTGAATTATGATGCTCAAGGCTCAACCAAGGTTCCTAGACTAAGGTGTGAAGGTGTATATGGTGTATGGATATAGGTTCAAGGTGGTTGGCTTGCTTAAATGGTTGCTTGCACAAGAAGAAAAAGCTCTGAAGAAGGTGTATAGGCTTTTTAGAAATTCTTCAACCCTCAAAACAGAGATACAACTTCGTTTTTATAGAATTTGAGCAAGAGGGGTCATAAATATCTTCAAAAATGGACAGCTGGCAAGCTCCCGCCTAGAACAGTGTTTCTCACTACCAAGGCACGACGGGCCATCAATAGCTACGATCGGCCCTCAATGAGGCACGGTTGGGCCTCAAAGGGATCTCCTATTTCCCTGTTTTGGACTCAGCACAGGGTGGTAAAATGTGTAAAAATGGATTTCTGGGATGTAAACAATGGGAATATGGAAGGTTTGGGATTAGTTCGGAGCTTAAATATTGCCCCTTCATTAAGATCTCGAACTACGCACAACACCACTTTCATCATCAAGTGTACCGAGCAAAGCGCTTGAACCTTGCAGGCGGTCAAAAATGGGATGTCTACAATATCATTTGGTTCAAAATTTTAATTTTTTGTTGTGATATGAACACGCATAAAAAAGTTATTGGTACTAAAATTATCAATACTTGAAAGTCGTCAAAAGTTCTTTGAAAGGGAATTTTTTTTTTTTTTTATATAACATAGAGGACATTCAATATTTTCATAATGTCTAAGGTCATTTAACATTGATCCAGAGAAAATTCGATCCAGTGAGAAATTCTAGGAATGCCAGAGAATTTCTATGGATTGTAGTCTAAAGAGTTTCTCAAGATTCCAGAGAATTTCTCTAGGTTCAAACTAGAGAAAATTACACATGGTAGAGAAAATTAAACATACTAGAGAAAATTACACATGACAAAGAAAATTAAACATACTAGAGAAAATTATTAGAGAAAATTACACATGGTAGAGAAAATTAAGTATGCCAAAGAAAATTACACACACGAGAGTGTTAAGTTGCAGTTCTCTCTTCTCTTCGAACTTTATTCCCCATATTTCCCAAATTCTCTAGTTTGCTCATAATTTTCTCTATGTTTTGATTAAACCAAAGAAAATTGTGCTTTGACTCAACCAGAAAAAATTGATCAAAAAGCCAATACAAAGGGATTTCAACACATAGAAAAAAAAAAAAAAAAACACAGAGCCACCATTCAGATCAATAACAAAATTTGGAATTTCAAATATTTCACCACCATGTTGCTCAATTCAACTAGTTTCTTAATTACATTGAATTTTGATTGACAACATTATGAATTAACATTAAAATTGAATTCTCCATTTCCTACTTATTTCCTGAGTTCTCTCAATAACCAAATAAAGGGAAAAGGGCATCATCTAAACTGTTCAAATTTTCATAATTGAACTTCAATTTCAAAAATCCATTTACAAAACCCTTAACAAAACCTAATTTAATTGCACAATACACAAATTAGTGTATGCTTTTACCTTCCATTGGAGATTTCATTCTTGGCAATGAAACCAAATAAGGGGCCTTGATCAGCTTCATTTAGCTTCTTTTGCTTAAAGTACTTCTGAAGCTCTTTAGCCTTTTGCCTCTGAAACTCCATTGTAATCACATTCTTATCCACCACCACTGTCACGACTTCAGAGGTGCTGTCAGCGGGGACGTAGTAATCATTGAAGTAGTCCGAGGACACCATCACCAGAGTGTTTCAGGGCAACGGAAACATGGGTTCTGACAAAACTGACGGCACTGGTGAACACTATGGCAATTACCGAGTACACTGACTCGAACACCTCTTGAATTTTCGTCAAAGTCGCTATTGACAGAGTTCAAAAAAGATAGAGAAAAGAGGAGAGAGAATGAGAGAGTGGGTGTGATATATGGGCATGGGTGAGATACATACTCATAAATAGGTGAGGGACCTTAGGCTACAAAAAAAATATTGTGGACTTCTCCCATTACTAAAAGTTGGAGAGGGATGTTAGACAAATTTTTCTAAAAAGGAATTTTTTTTTAAAGTCATTGATATTAAGATTTTATTGCATAAAGGACATGCAACATTTTTTTAGAGAAATTTTGTTGTAAAGAAATTTCAAAACACAGAAATTTCTCTGGTTTGCTCAATTTCTCTGATTTTCTTTGTGTTTTGAAATTTCTTTGATTTGCTTATAAATTTCTCTGTGTTTTAACCAAACCAGAGAAAATTGAACTACAAAATTAAATAGAGATAAACTCATAAAGAAATCATTTATATATATATGTATGTATACAACCCCATCTACCATATCAGCACTCAAAAACTTCATCCACCTTAAGCTCATTCCAAAGCATATGGATCAATTAATTATAGTCTTACATGACCAAAGCATTGTTTACTCAATTCTAAAAGCTTCATGTCTATAAATTTGGGAAAATCTAATTGAAATATGAATCTTCAATCCTATCTTGTCTGGTAGACAATTTTTTTGAGCAATCTATCTACTAGACAAGACTAGTGGCAACCCTTTTTCTAATTATGAGAATCTTATAACAACCTTTAAGTAATTATGCTAAAATCGTACCAAATCCAAAAGCTTGAATGTAAATATTTTTTTTTAAGCAACAGTTGCCCTTCTTTGACAGAACTTGGAAGTCATGAAATGACGGGAGTGAATGTCAAAGCCCAGAGACGACCCATTTTTGACAAGGCCGAAAACTTAGACAAACATTCAAGATGACAATACACAGGTGTGCCCGTAGGCTGAGGCAAAATGCAAATGATATGCACGATGCAAGAGCATAACTTATGATTATGCAAAGAGGGCTGTAATGAAGCATTTATGCAAAATAAATACAACATTTTAAGCAAACTGACAAGTTATAGCAGTCTCACACATGAGAAAACAAAAGCAAATACACAAACACGCCACGCGCGAGACTCACAAATCAAATCGCATTTCATATAGAAAGGATCTAAGAAAATTATGCAATTTCACTGCGCTTCACACAAGGAAGGCCAAGAGCGACTGTCGGGCATACCCGAAGTCTCTAGCGTGTCACACACGAGAGGGGAAAAGGAAGTGGTGCTAATACCGAAGGGTGGTATAAACATCGGAGCATGTCCCAATGCTGCTAACCAAAGCAAAGTGGCATAAGCGTTAGACACACGTCCCAAACACTTCTTACCAAAGAAGAATGTACAAGCATCGGGCACACGACCCCAAACGCTTTCAACAGAGTGTTAGTGTAAACACCGGGAGTACCTGGGGGTCTTTAACCAACGGAATGTCAGTGTAGACATCGGGCGTACCCGAATGTCTCTAACCAACGAGATATCGGTGTAGACATCGGGCATACTCGAATGTCTTTAACCAAGGAGATGTCGGCCTAGACATTGGGCATACCCGAATGTCTCTAACCAACGAGATGTCGTTGTAGACATCGGGCGTACTCGAATATCTTTAACCAACGAGATGTCAGTGTAGACATCGAGCGTACCCTAATGTCTCTAACCAACAAGATGTCGGTGTAGACATCGGGCGTACCCGAATGTCTCTAGCCAACGAGATGTCAGTGTAGACATCGTGCGTACCCGAATGTCTCTAACCAATGAGATATCGGAGAGGAATGGTTTTACCCAGAATTCCTCTAAATGAACCAAACATACAATATCGTGCATGTATGAGAAAGAAACTTGATAGATACAATGCATGTCTCATGCGAGACGAGTGATCGTAACATGATGTTTGAGGCATGTTCATGCACAACATGCAACAAATGAAACAGAGACATATTCTATGTAGAATGATCACTAACGCATGTTCGATGCAACGATAAAGAAATGCACACTCAACACAGTTGTGAAAACTACATACCCTACACAAGCATGGTAAACACTTGTAACATCGGGCAAAGCAAGACTAATGCATGCCTAGTCCATACGGGAGCAACAAATGTATGCTCCATGCAACACCACGATGCAGCTTCACTGCAAAACAAGAAGTGCATATTCAATGCAAGAGTGAAAAGGTGCATAATGATGCAAGCCTTGCATATATGACAAAAATGCTATGCGGCAACACATTCAAAAACGATTCAACGATCTTGCGAGATACTAAAGGATACGAAAAGGATACACTTCGTTCGTGTTGAGCGCCATACACTGAAAACACGATTCAAAGCTTCCACGAAGGTCGTTTGAGCTTAAAAGTGCATTTTCTTGCACTTTCTTGAGAGATGAGGGCATTAAACAACAGAAAAACACCCAAGAAGAGTACCAGAGGCCCATCGGCCACCATGGGGAGCCATCGGCCACTCATCGGCCACAAAACAAAGTCATCGGCCAACAATGGTGGCCGGTCGGCCACCAATGGCAGATTCAGGGTAAATTCGACATTTTGCCGCGGCCCTTTAAATATAGGGTTCCAAACCCTATATTTTCACTTCTCCCTTGCCGAAAAACACTCCTCTTGTGCTCTAGACCACTTTCCTTTTCCGATCTGAGCTTCAAACGCGTTTTCGGACATCCTGCAAACGTCTGATTCATAAAGCCCTCGTAGTTTTCAACATTTTGAACCAGTTGAAAAGTACATTCGGTGCCTCCTTCTTGATTTTCACCATCCAGGGTTTGTTTTCCTCTTGATACCCTTGATTTCTGTGCCCTCTTCTGGACCTTAACCTTTTCTTCCATTTTTCACCCCTCGGAGTTGACTTTTTGTTGACTCTTGGCATTCCCGCCCATTTTCCGTATTCACGACCATTCTTCCATCCTTGCTTGAGATGGCGCATGACTTTCGACACAGCAGAGCTCCCTCAGGGATGGAGATGGATCTTGAGTTTGAGCCCTTGCCGCTCAGCATTCGACCGTTCGATCTGACGATGTACCGCCCTGAGGTATACATGTTGCCTCCTGACAGCATCCACCAATTCTGAAGGTTTGCGCGAGGCACACCGGAGGACCTCCTGCTACATGAGCTGAAGTCACACTTATCCTACGGTGCTTCTGAGGTATACATTTCCTCTTTATTTTCTGTGATGTACATCACATTTCTTGTATAGCTCGCACTGCTTTTCACATATTCATCCCAAACACACTTGCACACTGCATCTTCTATACTGCCTTGTATTTGTTGGCTTTGAACATACCCTTGCACTGTATTTCTTACACTGCCTTACATTTGTTTGTCCTGCTTATAGGAGGATTCTCATGCTTTTCGTGGATACAGGACCACTTCTGCGAGGGGGTGGTATATAGAGCTGCCCGATGCCGTATGCCACATCATCGACGAGGTTGGCTTCGGCATATTTTGCATGGGGCTCTCATGTCTCACTGCGAGTCGTCCCCTTCTAGGCACTTTAGTGGAGAGGTGGTGGGATACCACCGATTCTTTCCACTTCTCTACAGCTGGGGAGATGACGATGACTCTTTTCGACTTTTCTATGCTTACCGGCATTGGAGTACGGGGTCATCCGATTCCTTATGACACCAACATGGGCGAGTAGGAGGCCACCCAGATCTACCTGCTAAGGACTCGTCCACCCATCTCCCGATCTGGGATGGTACGCTACACATGGTTCACCGATCACTTCAAGGGGACGGTGCCGACGACTCACGAAGAGGCTGAGTACTACGCTCGAGGCTTCCTTATGTTTTTGCTTGGTACTACTCTATTCGCCGACTGGGTGAACACCGTCGGGCTCTACCTCCTAAGCACACTAGTGGACTTGCCTCGCGTCTGATTCTATGACTGCGGTGGCGCAGGCCTAGCAACAGTATATAGATATATGAGCTCTTCTTCTCGCCGAATTGGACATCTACTAGGAGGCTTCTGGAGGGCCTGGGAGGTATACCCTATCCTTCTACTTTACATTTTTGCTCATCATTTTCTGTATACTGCATATTGCACATTGGACACTTTTACTTTTCTCAGATATTTTACGCATATTGCACGCATATTGCACATTGGACCTTTGCACCACTCACGTATATTTTCGCACCTGCTTGTCTCTTGCATACCATCTACTTTCTACTTTACCTGAACACTGCACACATTGTCTACTACACTACTTTATTTGTATACGCGCCCGTATTAATCGACCGCAGCGCGCTTTTTTTTTCGCTTGTACCTTCTTGTGCCATAGCGTTTGTTTTCTCACTGTGGTCCTTCCACTCTCTGCAGCTATGGATGTACGCCTATTTTCTAAGGCTCACCCCAGAGCCAGAGGTTGAGATACCACCCATGGTCCCCTACTCACACAGATATGACGGGAGGTACGAGCGGAGGCCCCGAGAGTCATTCTTATTCTTCTGTCGATACTTCGACACCGTGACCGCCGCAGAGGTAACTCAAACCTTACAGTCATTTCAGTTTTACTTCATACTGCATATACAATAGCAGCTAACAGTCCGTATATTTGTTACTTGCAGATTACCTAGCAGCCATGCGATGATGCTTCTGGGGTCAGATCGGTTCTCGACGCTCAAGAGGCTTCCCAATTTCGGATCTTGCTCGAGAGCCTAGTTTGCCGAGCATGGTTCTTTGGGGAGCGATTCCTATGATAGAGTCTCGACTTGCCTGAGCCGGTGGTCCTGATGCCACCTCTCGCATACATGAGGCTTATAGAGAGGTACACCGAGTAGGAGATGATCGACTTCACGAAAGGTTGGAATGCTGACTTCTTCAGGCTTGGTGGCGATTATGTCACCTTCATCTAGGCATACCTTATGCCACCATTGACTGATGCTCGCGAGGGGGAGAGAGCCAGAGCTCCAGCTGTGAGGGAGAGAGCCTGGGGATCCAGGACTACTCAGGCCTAGGCCTATGACAAGAGAGGCTCCCAGATGAGGCAGAGGGCAGGATGGCCAAAGTTGCCCACTATTATGACTTGCTGGGGATCCAGAGGGGAGACTGATCAGGTTCCCGTTAAGCCTTCGCCAGCTGGTCACGAGCTCGTCGGAGTTCGAGGCCCGACTCCAATATATACCATACTTCACATTTTGTGCATTCAACTTCATTTCAAACATGCTTTGTAGATCACCGATCATCTCAACACATTTGCAGGCTTCCATAGAGTACACCGGATAGGCTCTTGAGCTGGCAGCTTCTCTTATGGGAATGGTTCAGACTAGCCTGAACCTACTCAGCGTGTACAGGATCCCGGTACGTTTCTTTCAATTTGCATTTCACAAAGTTTTCTGCTGACACATTAGCATTTCAATTGCAATCCATTACATTTGAGAACATTGCATTGACATACTGCACTCACGCACTGCATTTCATCATTGTACTCATCTTCGCATACCATAACTGATGTATTTAATAAACTGTCCTCTTTCAGGTCCCATTTCAGATGCCAGTTCCACCGGGCGCCCTAGTAGGAGCTACAGCAGGACCTTCAGTGCCTCTTTCGACAGCAGGGTGAGAGAGACGAGGGCCTCCAGCACACGGCCAAGGTGGAGCCAGACGTACTCGTGGTTCACCAGAGCTTATCCCGGAGGATGATGAGACTGACGAGGATGAGGAGCCAGTGAGTCCACAGTCCGAGTCATCTCAGGGTAGATCCGACGGCATTGGCTCCGGTTCTGAGAACGGTGGCGATGTTGAGAAAGAGAGCAGAGATGGCTTTGGATCGGGCTCCGGTTCAGATTCAAACTATGGGGCTGATGGCGACAGCTCTGAGTCCGCACAACTGCGAAAGAGGACGAAGAGGGCCTCCCGATCCTGAGACAGTTAGTGCAGATTCAGATGCTCTTCTTCTTCTTTTTTGCTTTATTTTTCTTTTTACTAGTTGTATTAGCACATTGTATAGCCTTAGGCAGTTTTATTTTCTTTAAAACTTGTAAGAAACCATGATTGGAATGAAAGAAACTTTTTGATCGAAAAAGTGTTGTATTTTATATTCTGAGCATCGCATCGCACCATTTTACACAAAAATGAGATTGATGAAAATTGAACATTTGTATATGCAATTGCTTAGTCAGGTAGTAAACCAACTAACACAAAACGACTCAACAACTAAAATGAATACAACTCGATAAACAAAGCAACAACTTGATAAGCAAAACTACAACTCGATAAGTAATACTACAACTTGATAAGCAATTTTGACAAAATTCTTAAAGAAAAATGAGAGAAATACACCAAGAGTAGGATAAAATACTGGTTCTTGGCATTTTCAACATTTGGAAGGACCAGGAGGCAAGGTGGAAGGCCACCGGCCACAAAAGGATGCTGCCGGCCATAAATAATGGTTGTTGGCCACTAATGCTGTCGATCGACCACCTAAATTGGCCGGTTGGCCATCAACATTGGCCGGTCGGCTATTAATGCAGAAAACCTCCATATTGATGCCATATGTCTTCCACTCAATATTTTATCTTCTACAAAAACTCTAGCTTCATGGTTTCTTCAATTCAGCTCCATTCTTGCCCCAAATGGAACCATTCTTGCCCCAAATGGAACCATTCTTTTCCGAAAAACTCTCGACTTGGATTGCGACTCTGGATAGCTCAAAAAAGTTGAATTTCCGGGGTTTCGAGCTAAACGCTATTCCCACTGAGCCACACTCCGCTATGTTTTCTATTCCTTCATGCCGCGACTAGATGTTGGAATCCAATCACACACATTTTTAGCTTTGAGGGACAAGAGATATGCCCCACAATTGAAAAATTCCAAGCTTTGATGGGATCCCGGCGTAATGAGAAAATCTTGTCCCATTCTCGTTTTGGTCACATCTAAGCTTTGGGAAGGATGTGCGGGCTCGCTTTACAGGATGCTCGATCTTTGATTCACAATGAGGAGTTGGACATCCCCAATCTCATTTATCGATTTTCTGATGATAGCAACCGCGGTGACCACTTTTGGCAAATTTTTCGGCAACATGCCCTCTACTTGTGTATGTTGGCCCATTTCTTGCTTGCCCCTAGCTTTAGAGGGTCCAGCATTCGCTTGATAGAAGTTGCCCAAGGCTTGAAAGAGGGCAAGAGCTGTATCGGCATGACACTAGCCGAGACTTTGATGAATTTGGATGTTTTCAACCGTCGGGAGACATCCAAGTTTGTGGGAAGTCCACTACTATTGCAGGTAATGTTTCTCACCCTTCTCACATGTGTTTCTCATATCACTCAGCCCTCAGGCTCTGTTTTTCTCTCAAAACCCTGTCTCACTTTTTCTCCCCACGTACACCTCTCTATTCTTTAATCTCTCTTATTTTTCATCCCTCCCCAAGTATGGTTGATGGATAAGTTGCAAGTAGTGGATGCTTGCCCCGAGTACTCAGCACGCGGCTATTTCTTCCGCCCTCGGCTAGTTGACTTTCTGAACAAGGGATGGTGGTTCCACTGGATGTGCAACAGGTCTGCCGTTGACATTGCCTGGCGTTGCCCCTGGTTTGATCTGCCGAAGATGAGCTACAGTATGTCCCGACAGCCTGGCATTTAGTTGGTTGGCTTGACACACTGTGTCTTCTACTTCCCGCTCCGATTCAAGTGTCAGTTCGGACATGACCAGACTTGCCCAGAAGAGGGGGATAGAGTAGCCAGCTTCATTTCTGATCCGAGGCTCACAGCTAGCTCGGTATGCCACAGCATGGAGGACAAGAGAAGTTTTGGCCCCCGCTCCCCATTTCTGTTGTGCCCTTTCTGGCGAAAGCATAGCTTGGCTTGAAGACGAGGCACAAATCGGGCCTACTTTGGCATCAGAAGTCTCTACAAGCTCTGGGAGGGGGCACAGGAACACCTGACTATGCCCTAAGTTTATTGCTTTAATCTGTACTTTCAAGTTTTCTTTTTGAATGTAATAAAAAAAAAGCAACTTCAATTTGTATCAAGAGTCGGAGAACTCTATATTGAAATCAATGAAATTGAAGGTTGTGGGTATTGAAAATTTTTCATTTGGTCCAAAAATGGTCTAAGTTGTAAAAAGATTAATTTGAACAAAATCAACTTTTATTAAAATTTTTCAAAACCATTTTCGATATGGATCACAACTAGACACGCCTGAGATCTATCCTTGAGATGTACAACCCCTAATCCAACAATTGGAAAGTTGCCCCTTGTTTGAATAGCATTGCACTGGAGATGACAACCAAACTCTTGGATGCAGAAGAGACAAAGATGGCCAAAACAATCACATGGACACGGTTGATTTGGAAGTGTTTATGGTTGGACTTCATAATGAAATTGCCTACGTATCTCGAAGATGGGAATCAAGCCTTATGTAGTTCGGTTCGGGTTCACTCGTGTATTTACACTCTCCTTTTGTGCTCTAACTTTTGCCAAGGCCGCCCTTTCTGGGTTTTCAACCTTGCGTGCTCAATTTCTCTTATTTTAAATTTTCTGCACTCTAACTTTTTCCTAGGTCGCCCTTTCGGGTTTTCGGCCTAGCGAGCCACTCAGGGATAGTATTTCTTTAACTTGTCCATGTTGATCGGTTGGCAGAACTCTAGGCCATCTAGGTCTATAAGAACAATAGCTCCACCCGACCAGATAGATTTAATGATGTAAGGACTAGTCCAATTAGGTTTGAACTTGCCCCTAGGGTCGTGGATGGGAGCTCGGTTGTCTTTGAGCACCAAATCCCCTTCTTTCATATTCCTGGACTTAACCTTCTTGTTAAAATCCCGGGCGATTCTGCGTTTATAACCTTGGACGTGATACAGTGCTTTCAGCCTTCTCTCGTCGAACAGCATGAGTTTTTTGAACCTACTCTGCTGCCAATCTACCTCAGCTATTTGGCACTCAGCCATAACCCGTAATGACGGAACCTCAACTTTGATAGACAGAACAGTCTCCATCCCATAAACCAAGGAATACAGAGTTGCCCCAGTAGAAGTCCGAATTGATGTTTTGTAGCCCCAAAGAGCAAATGGCAGCTTATTTGGCCAGTTCTTATAGGTTTCCACCATCTTCTGTAGAATGTGCTTGATGTTCTTGTTGGTGGCCTCAACAGCTCCGTTGGTTTGTGGTCGATATATGGATGACTTATGAAAAGCCATGTTGTATTTCTCCAGCAAGTCGATCACCTCCTTCTTGAAATGGGAACCATTGTCCGAAATAATCTCATTTGGGACCCCATAGCGACAGATAATGTTGTTCCTGATGAACTTAGCTACGTGCGATGCCTTTAACACTGCATAAGATTGGGCCTCGACCTACTTTGTGAAGTATTCTATCACTACATGAATATACTCATGCCCGTTCGACCCCTTCGGAGTAACTACCCCAATCACATCAATCCCCCAGACTAAAAATGGTCATGGCAAAGTCATGTTGTACAGCTTCGACGGTGGAATGTTCATGTGGTTTGCACGAATCTGGCATTTGTGGCATCGCTAAACAAAACCAATACAATACTCCTCCATGGTTGACCAGTAATAACTCTATTTGAGAATTTACCAGGCTAGCATTACCCTGCTCATGTGCGTTCCAAACTCTCCTCCATAGATGGCCTCTATCAGGTGCTTAGATTCTTCAGCATCAACGCACAGTTTATGCATCCTAAGATGACCCCGTTTGTACAATTTACCCCCGCAGATGATGAACTGAGCATCCATTCTTCGTATCACCCTCTTATCTTTGGCATTTGCCCCTGGTGGATAAGCCTCATTTTCCAAGAAGTTCCAGATATCATGGTACCAGGGGTTCTGATCTTGTACTTCATCTATGGCAACAATCAGCTCGTAGGCCGGTATATACCGCTGTTCAACGATGATTAGACGCATCCGGACTCCCAAAGGGATGTCTATCATAGAAGATAGAGTTGATAAAGCAGAAGTAAACCTGTTGCTCTCTCTTAACAGATGGATGAAGGTTAACTTCTCAAACCTGGGAATCAGAACGTCCAGGGTTTGGTGATAAATTTTCATCCTTTATTCCTTTACTTTCCAGTCTCTTTTTGCTTGAGACACAACCAGGTTCAAGTCCCCAATGACGTCCAACCTTTTTGCCCCTAGTTCTAGGGAGGTTTCCAAGCCAGCGATACATGCCTTATTCTCTGCTTCATTGTTCGATACCTTGAACCGGAGTTTGAAAGCTAAAGGTATGTGTGAATTGTCGGGCGTTATCAACAACACCCCTATCCCATACTCGTACTGGTTAGACGCTCCATCAAAGTACATAGTCTAAATCTCTTCTTCGAGCTACAGAATGGCCTCATCCGGGACAGATACTCTACTGCTTCATCTCCTTCTACTGGGTAATCGGCTAGGAACTCCACTACTGCTCTCCCTTTTACAGACCTACGCGTCATGTACTTCAGATCAAATTCGGAGAGAAGAAGCAACCAACGAGCTAGCCTACCCGTAAGCGTTGGTTTCTCGAAAAGATATTTGATGGGATCTAATCTCGAAACCAGTATTACGGAGTGAGCTAACAGGTAGTGCCTTAACTTCCTGGTAGCCCATACTAAGGCCAAACAAGCCTTCTCCAGCAGAGTGTAATGGGTCTCGTATTCCAGCATCTTCTTGCTCAGGTAGTAGATAGCCTTCTCTGCTTTATCCTCAGATTCCTGCACAAGCATGCAGCCCATTGTCATGTCGATCACTGATAGATACAGAATCAACGGTTTTCCCGGCTCTAGTGGCAACAACACGGGTGGGTTCTGTAGGTATTGCTTGATCTGTTCGAAAGTAACTTGGCATCAGCCATCCCATTGGAACTTTTTTCCTTTCTTCAGGAGACCAAACAGTGGTTCACGAGTCAAGGTTAATTTTACAATAAATCGTCTTATGAACTACACTTTACTCAGAAAGCCTCGCACATCTTTTTTAGTCCTTGGTGGTGGCATTTCTAAGATGGCCTTGATTTTTGAGAGATCGACCTCGATGCCCCTTTGTGTGATCAAGAACCCCATCATTTTCCCTACTGTAACACCAAAAGTACATTTCTGAGGATTCAGTCACAACCGATACTCTCTGATCCGATGGAAAAATTTCTTCAATGCGGTGTAGTGGCCCTCTCTTTCCTTAGACTTGATAATCATGTTGTCCACGTACACCTCAACCTCTTTATGGATCATATCATGCAAGATCATGGTTACAGTCTGTTGATAAGTAGCCCCAGTATTCCTTAACCCGAACGGCATCACCCTCTAGCAGTAAGTTCCGCACGGGGTAGTGAAGGCAATTTTCTCCCTATCTTCGGGTGCCATCAAAATCTGATTATAGCCCGAAAACCCATCCATAAACGAGAGCAGCGCATGCCCAGCGGTGAAGTCCATCAATTCGTCGATATGCGACAGAAGAAAGTCGTCATTCAGACTGGCTTTGTTCAAATCTCTGAAGTCCATACATACCCGAACTCTGCCGTCCTTCTTCGGCACCGAAACTATATTGGCCAACCAAGTCGGATATTTAGATACTAACAGGAACCCTGCATCAATCTGCTTGTTGACCTTTTCTTTGATTTTCAGAGCCCAATCCGGGCGGATCCTTCAGAGCTTCTGCTTAATAGGTCGGGTCTCTGGGTCAAGAGGGATCCAGTGCTGTACAATCTCAGGATTGATTCTAGGCATGTCTTTGTAGGACCACGCGAAAACATCTTTGAAATCTTTTAATAAAGCGATAAAGCGCTCGCGTTCCTCTGAAGACAACATAGACCTTATCTGGACCAGATGCCGATCATTCTCAGTACCAATGTTAATTGAGGTGATTTCATCAACCAAAGGTTTTACAAACCTTTCTTGCTCTTGATCAATCAAATGTTTCAAAACTAGAGGAATTTCTTCCTCGTCGTTTTCATTAAAGTTTTGAAAGTCCTGATTAATGCAATAAACTAAAGGCACAGAAAAGTACTCAGAAACTACAGCGGTACCATTCTCATGAACAACATCCAATTCGTCTAATTCTTCGGTTACAACCGACTCAAAGGAAACTGAAAAAGATGACCTGGACAGGACAGTGGCATCCGGGTTATCAACTCCAGGAATACTGGACTCTGACTCAGAAGAACTAGAATATGATTCCGACTCTACAGACTTTGTGGAATTAGATTCTGGTTCACTATTTGACCTAGAACTGCTTGACAAAAAGCCCTCCTCGTACTGCCAAACGAGGGAGGGTACGATAGACGCATCCAGAATACCAGAAGAAAGGCCCACAGTCGTTTGATCCCCAATCATGGAAACAGAGAAATCATCCCCCAAGTACTCTGGTGTGATCTAAGGATCTGAGAGGAGACAAGCCAGCGTTGCTCTTATCTCAAGTTCTGTGCCCTCGGACTTATCCTCTTTGCACTGCTCAGCCACAGCTGGTGGGTCAGTCTGCTCTTCCGCAACTTCATCCCCTGACAACTGAAGGTCAAAAAAGATCTCGAAGCCAGGCAAACGCCGCTTCTCTAAATTCAACCATGGCTCCGGAAAGTCGCAAAACGGGAAATCTTTTCCCTTCTGGACAAAGCGTCCATTCAGGGTTCCTTAGATAGGTCTGTGCACCAGCTCGTAGTGCTTCCCGGCTTGCTTAGCCTTGGCTCTTCCGGCCATTTCCCTTCCTTTCCTTGCCCAATCCTCTTTGGTAGACGAATAACCTAAACCAAAGGTATAAGGGTTGTGTGGTACTTCGGCTAATGCAGTGACGCCCTTTCGGCCACTCTGTCCTAATCCCATTCCGGGCATGTGCTGAAGCTTGTTCATAAGGTAAACAGATTGCGCGCTGACATACAATCCCTCATCAACAGCCAGCATATCTTGTACTACCCGAGCCTCAGCCAAGGTGAATCCCGATAAAAAGACATCCTCTATGCTGTGTTCAATTTCCAAAACTGGTGTAGAGACCTCCGACGGTGGATGTATGGAAGAGTTCCCAAAAACAATTGCTACCCCTTCTTGTAGGGGTACTTCAGCATCTGGTGTAAAGTGGACGAGACAGCCCTCACCTGGTGTAGCCACGGTCATCCAAGGAGTAGATTAAAGGTGGATGGAACATCCAAGACATGGAACTCGATGTCCTGCTGCGCCGGGCCAACCTGAGTCTTGATCCGTACTATCCCTATCACCTCCCGACTCATGTTATCATCGGCTCGAATCACTTGGGCTGTTGGTGCGAAATCTGCGGGCTTCAACCCAATAGCATACGCCTTTCGCGATGAACATACATTGATTACAGATCCCATATCGACCAGAACAACTAGTATCCATTTTTCCTTACACTCTACGGAGATATACAATGGCTTGTTATGTTCAAAGCCCTCATGCAGTAATTCTTTGTTTGTGAGGGTTAAAGTCGGTGAAGCTGCACCTGGGAACACCAACCCCATCAACTGCTCGGGCATTGTATCAATTGAAAGCTTAGCCTTGTCTATGGTGGAAAGGACGGCTTGTCTATGCACTCTTGAGGCCATAAGCAGTCCCCAGATGGAGATGTCTGCTTGAATTTTCTTCAACTACTTTAGTACAATTTCCTCCTCTAGTAGTCTGTCTTTCTGCTTTTTTGCTTCCTTGTCTTTCTCGGACGCCTCTAGCTGGTCCAAATGTAGGGGCTTGAAGTACCGCCCACTTTGGGTTATATGGTCAACCTCCTCGGTGTGCCAAGTATTGTCTTGTTGATTCTGACCCCAGTCTTCATCCGTATGGGCAAGACACAAATCATCGTCTTCCCACCACATTCCCTCGGCAACCGACAGACAACTATCCGGTTCCGCTGTAGCTGTTCCCGTGTTCTCAACACATTCTGTCCCCTCATGACTCTTGGCTTTTCTAGCCCTCTCATCATTATCGATTCTCTCTTGCTCAAACTGCTTCAACGCGGCTCCCTGTTCGATGTCAGCTGTATACAAACTGCCAGATTCCCAAGCAAAATTCTTAGCACCGGTGCTCTCCGGCGATTCTTCCTTATTCTCGACCATTCTGGCCACTATAGATGTTCCTGTTTCTGATTGTCCCTACCTTAGCTGAGACCCTTCATCAATATCCAGTTCGTCACTGAGCCATTCCATAGTATATGTTGCTCTGTTCGCATCAAACCACCCAACTTGTACATCTCCCAAGTCCCGCTCATCAAAGAACTGTAGGTTGCTGATATCCTTCTCAAGATTGGCTAGATCATCGAGCCCCTGACTCGGCCCGTTCTTCAGGACAACATGTACCTCTGCCCTAGTTGGCAACTCCACCCTTGGCCTAGTTTGATCAACTAGCATAATATAACCGCACGGGTTGTATGCTTCCTTAGTTATGCTCATAGCGCCCTCAAGCATGCCTTCTACCACAGCCACCACCACAAGTTTAGGTTGGGGTAGGGCGTGTTCATCATGCATAAGTCTATGCTATTTGGGATGAACACCTCAAGCTTAGACAGGTGGAAAGGAGTGATGTATATGTTTGGGTCATATGGAACGGCCACAGTTTGGATCAAGTTCACTTGCCTGGGTGGAGGAGGGGGGTTGTTATGTGGTGGAAGAGGGTTAGTGGTGACATTTGGCTTCTCGGGCGGCACAATCACCTTGTTGTCAATGAGATCTTGGATCTCATGATGGAGTCTGAAGCAGAGGTCGATGTCATGACCGTGCTGCTGGTGAAAGGCGTAATACTTGGCCGGGTTATGCGAGGGAGAGAGGGTATTTGTTAGTGGGCGTGGTTCCAGGGGCTTCAGATGCCCCTTTCTGATTAGAACCTCCAAGGCTTTGGACAAGGGCATGTAAAGTAGGATGAAGGTCCTCTGGCCCCTAGGCAGGTACTTTGCTGGTTGTATGGTGGCTCCAAATGTGCCGATGAAGGGTGTGGCTGTTTTTGGCGTGGTGGTGACCATGCTGACGTTAGAAGTTCTTGCGGTTGCATTGCTACTTGTAGCTGCATTCGAACTGCATGTAAATGCCCTCTTGGGCTGCTTCTTCTCCTGGTCAATCAGACCTTGCTTCATAGCATCTTCGATCTGTACCCTTATCTCATGTAAGTTAACAAAGGTGGGGAGGGGTAAGACAATCATCTTTTGCATCAATTTGGGTTGTAGGTTGTGAACAACCATTCTTATCTGATCCTTTTCGAGTGGCCGAGCTGTCATCGTGGAGGCCTTGGCCCTCCATTGAGTGAGAAAGTCAGAAAAGCCCCCTTTGGCTCTTGCCTAGTTGCTTCACGATCACGAGTTGTGACCTCGATTTGGGTGTTGTAAGCATATTAGGCAACGAAGGCCTCGACCATCTCCTCTCAGCTCCTTTTCACTGAATTCTCCAGCTTGGCATACCAGATGGCCGCAATACCTGACAGGGTCAGATCGAAGAGAGATAGTTTCTAGAGTCTAGTACATCGGGTGTAGAATATCCGAGAACAGCCTCAGATGGACCATAGGATTGCTCGAGCCATCAAAGCGATCTACGTGAGGCATTTTGATCCTATCCGGCAATGTCACCGCCGAATTTGTGTAACTATCCTCTATGTTCGGGATAGAGTTAACTCCCTGAGCTCATTTAAACAGCTTTTCAAGCTTACTTACTTTCAAAGCAGTAGGATCAGATTCAAATTCAAACGGCGTATTAGTTGGGAAAGCCGGTGCTTTTGAAGTCTGTGGTAGGACTGGTGATGGGACTGGCCCTATTGGAACATCCGTATTCTCTTGGACGTTAGCTGTTTTCCCGGGTGTTGGCACCCTAAGTGGGGGTGGGGGTGAGGGTGGGGGTGGATACGAAGCCTAACAATTAGTTCTGCCTGTTAGGCTACAACCTCTGTCTGACGAGTGGTAACCTCTGCTTGGCGAGCAGCATCCCGCTGCGTGGCCTCCATGGTCTGTTGGAGTTGACGCATCATTTCCTTCATACTGTTTGTAAAGTGCTAATCAGTCTGAACAAGTGTATATTCTCTCTCTGAGGTAGACACAAAAATCTTAGCCCAACTGCGCACAGGTGGGGTAGATAATGACCGCTGAACTAGCGATTGCTGTACTAGTACTCTATGCCTAATTGCCCTCCGTCTTGTAACCGGGGGTAATGAAGCAAACACTGGTTGTCCGTCAATAAGATCCTCAGATTTGGAAAGCCTTCTACCTCTGGTCCAGAGTGCTCGGGGGGATCTGCCTCGTCGGAAGCAATTATGAAACACTACCTTGCAAAAAGAAAAAAAGAAAAAAAAGCAAAAGAAGGAAACAACAATCAGAAAAAGGACAACATCTCAGCTTAGATAAAGACAACACACAGTTGAAATCATAAGCTGGACAATCTGTACTCAAACACTGATTCCTGGCCTCAAATATTCTGCCTCAAAACTGATTCCATCAAACACTGATGTCCTTAAACTAATACCTAGACTTGTAACTGATACATACATTCCCTGTAGAGACACACCCTAATAGCACATATCAAGCAAGTGAGAGCCAAAACACCCTTATGGTAGGGTAGGGCTTCCCTGTCCTATTTTGTCAAGAGCTAGAGTTTTACTACGCACACATGCGGTTTCAAACAATCCTACATTCGGGTGAGCAACGTGTCCTAGTTTGGAACAGTCTCTATGGCTTCCAATATGCAACTAGGTCAATTGGTCAAAAAGGGTATCTCTGTAAGACCACCTAATATACCTCTCACACCTAACATCGAGAAGTGAAAGGTGGATCAAACGGTACGGTGGTGATCCAGATCCAAGGTTTGTGTTCCCATCATGGTAGAGCCCGCAATCGGCCAACCTTATGGCACGCTTTTCCAAGCAAGCCTCCGGCAAATCGCTTAGGAATAATAGATGGTAAACACTATGACTTAGGCGCACCAATGCAAATGCAATGCAAAGAAACACATAAGTGTGAATAAAACAACATATCATGAGTTTCGAGTCAAGTTCTCTAAATCCCCAGCAGAGTCGTCAGAAACTATGGACTTGACTTTCTTCGCGCACCCCCCCTTCGGAGAAGGCGTGAATTGGTCATCCTACAGTTCGGTCTCCTGTCACGGTTCTGAATCTAATCTCACAAAGTGCAATGTGAGACTGATAAACACCAAAGAGTCCAAATCCGACAAATCGTTTTGGAAAATCGATTTTGAATCAAAAAATGCCAAACATGGACTGCTTTTCCAGATTATAGAGTCGCCACCTAAATATTTTATTTTTGGAAAATTTAGAAAACCCTGGCTCGTGCCAAAGGCCGCGTGTCTGTTATCACCAAAGTTGCCTCGGTTCGGGAACTTGGGTACAAAAGGGGAAGGCCCTGAAATGAGCACCCCCGCTCGCCCGATCAAAGGATCGGCCTCTACTAAGTATGATATGTTGTTTTATAAACACATGTATTCTTATTCTGGTTATTTAGCTAACTTTACTCTGTGATGCGCATAGCATACAAGTATAGACTAAATCGTCAGAATTAGAACAAAACAACTCATGTTCGTTTTTTAAAATGATTTGAAAATGCCACCCTCAAGTGGGCTAAAGCGCGGATTTTCCATCTCACAAGATGGGCTTAAAACATGATGATTTGCCACTTCGCAAAGTGGGCTTAAAACATATATTTGATGAATTGTCCCAATTCAAGTAATGAAGCCTTCATCCACAGGCATTCATGCAGTTTAGCAATTAAGCACATAGCCTCACGGCAAGCATGCTATCATGGCAACACTCACACTCATGCAAGTACGCTAAAGCGTAAACACTTACAGTGTACTCCAAGCCAAAACAAAAAATTAGTTAGAAACAATGCATGATCCTAACTATGTTAATATGCCTAATGCAACACATGCAATAATGCATTTAAATAGGCTCGTCTATCTACTATGGCATATGAATGTAACACTTTGATAACATGTATTCAAAGAAGTGTATTGAAATACGATGCAATTTGAATGATACGCCAAGCCCCGGTGCATGCAATACAGATGAATGATGTAAACATGCAAGCATAAGGTATGCTAATCAAAACGTGCCCTAATCTAACCATTGAAAGTGGATAAATAAAAGGGAGAAAGACGTGGGGTTGGAAGACATACACACGCGCACGCACACTTATTACAACATTATGCCTTTGCCAAGGAGGGTTCGAATGAACAACCTAAGCTAAGCTAAGCTAATTATTACAAACCAACTAATTAACTATGCTAGCTAATTAATTACAACACAATTGAAATTGAATAACTAGCTAATCTAAGCTAATTAATTACAAACCAAATCAATTAATTAAACACTTAACTAATTAATTACAAAACGACTAAGCTAATGAACTACTTAGCTAAGCAATTCAAATAAAACTGCCTCAGGAAGCGAGAGGGTATGCATGCTCGGTTGGCTTCACCCCAAAAATCCACCATCTTGCCTCTAGACGCCTCTATTTACACATCTTTGGACCTCTGAAAATTATGCCAACTTCCAGACTACTTTTGTTTGTTCTCAAGAATACATTGATGGCTAATCGGCTAGAAATGATGTCCATCCGATCGCTAGGGACATGTGGCTTGGCCATCGACCCTTTTTTGTCGCAACAGAGAGAGCAAACAGAGGCATGGCAGTGTATTTACAAGGAAATGTATGTACTGCCACCTTCCTTATCATGTCTCAAGCTCAAAGCAGTGTGGCACTTGGCTTTTAAGCCACCAACCAAGCATTTCCAATGCATGGTGGCCAAAGAATCAAGCTTATACAAGGTTAATGAATGCACACATACGACTCGAAAGGCCTCCACCCTATCATGCACAATCAAGGGGGACGGCGACCAAGAAGCATGACACGTTTCATCACTTTCAGTATGAAACGTCCCACATTTCTTGTGTTTGGATTAACATCTGATCCAAACACATGCAATGCAAAAAAACATGCTTATCTTAGTCATGTTTTACTTGGCTCATTTTTGTTTACACATTTTAGCTTACCAATTATTCCCTTAACCGGTTAAGTCCAATGTGATAGTCCTCTAATGAGAGGGGTCAACCAAAAGGGTGGTTTAGGACATGAGAGGGATTATATCTTTGACTAGGAGGAACCCTCAAAAGAGGGTTAAAGCCAATTGAGCCCAAACCATACCTCATGCTTAAACACAAACTTAAGGCCAAACAACCCTCAAAACAAAAGGAAAAATGAAGACTGGAGGGAGGTTGCAGAATTTTAGTGCTGAAATAGCATGCAAAATAAGACTACAACTTGCAAACAACTCATGTACAACATGTTAAGAGCCAAAAACATTGAAACTAGTGAAGGACACAACACTAGAGGCATGCAATACAATGCTCAAATGATCAGACCAGCTCCAGACAGAGCTTAAACATGCCAAAATAGTGGCCAAATCATGTTGGAATTGGAGCACAAAAAGCTATAAAATCATGCACGCATGTTGGCTCGCAAGCAAGACACAAAGCACAATTCTCAGAAGCAAAGAAAAAGTGATATATGTGAGAGTGTGACAGTTATATATGCACTAAAATTACATGCTAAATGATACTATGGCATGCAAACATCACAAGTAAAGCATGTTAGGAGCTTTGAATCACAAAGCTAGTGAAAGCCAACTACACTATAGCTATACAAAGCAAAGCACATATGTCCAAGACCACTCAAAACAGAGCTTAATCATGCTAAATTAGTAGCAAAAATGTGCTGGAGTTAAGCTAACACAAGCTAGAATGATAGGCTAAATCATCAAACATGTTAGGCTACTAAGCAAAATTATACTACAAGTGCAAGATGCAAGCAACCAGTGACTAAACCAGCCAAGAACAGAGTTCAGACATGTTAAAATATAGCCAAAAATATGCTTGAACTAAGCTAACATAAGTCATAAAAAGATGCTACTTTGTAGTGCTAACAAGGCATGGCATAGAGAGACAAGGAGGGGAGACCATCCCCTCCCATTTTGGACCTTAAAACAAACTTTCTACCACTGAAATTTCTCTGGAATTCAGTGGTTTTAAGGCCAAAAAAGATGGACTCAAAAGCTCTTAAAAGAAGGCTCAAAAGGCTTTACAAGCCAAAGAGCAAATGGAGGAAACCACCTCCTAACCAAACAAAGCTTAAACCACCATTTTAGAACCTTAAAATTAGATTTTTTTGTGGTTGAAAAACCAGGTCAAAATAGCTTAAAGAGATGGCTACGCACTTAATTAAAACAAGGCTTAAAAAGGGGTAAATCCTTACCCTTGAAGCACAATAGCAAAACAAGTCTTCTTCTGAGCCAAAAATAGCTTTAGGAGCTCCAAACAAGCTTTAGGGATCCTCAGCTCCAAGATAGGGATGTTTGATCAAGGGGTTGTATGCAAAATTCTAGAGAAGACTCACTTTCAAGCACAATATATATATATATATATATAGAGAGAGAGAGAAATTTCAGCTCTAAAATTTTGTAACCCCTTAAAAGGGGAAGAGACCTCCCCTTATATAGAAAATGGAAGCATAAAGCTTGTTTCCATCCCTCCATATACGTGTATGGAGGATGGCTTCAGTGACCAACAGCTGGCACAGTTGGCACATAAAATATCTGAAAAAAGAGAAAAATGGCTGTCAGCCATCATTAATGGCCGACCGGCCATCAGTGTAGCCGACCGGCCACCACTGATGGCCGATGGGAATAAATCTTGGCTGATGGATTGTAGGGATGGCTGGTAGGCCACCCTCTTATTCGAAAGCAAAGAAGCAAGCATTTGGTCCACAACCAAGTACAAAACAGACAAGTTTCAAAAGCTCAAAGGCAAAACACTCCGCCAAGAACTTCGGGCGTTCAAAACGAACACAAACATGGATAATCATCAAGTATTCAAGTGATGATGTCCAAGTCTTGAGGACGGTCAAAAATGGGGTGTCTACAGAAAATAATTTATATATGGATCAAATAGGTCATAAAATTTTCTAGGAAATTGAGAAAACAATATATATAGACAAAATGATGAGGAAAAAAAAGAAGCTATTCCAGACAAACTACACAATCCTAGAAATCCTTAACAATTGAATTAATTACCAAACACAAAATCTACATAAAGATTATACAATGTTTATGTACATAAATCACACAAATTCAACAAAACGTATTGAATGAAACTCAAAATGATTGAGCAACACATACCCATTTCAATAGACATCTCCTTGAATAGGAAAAACCAAGGAGGATTGAAAACGATTGGGCAATTGGGTCTGCCTTGTCATGTTACTTTGAAGCTATTTGGCAGCTGAGAAACAAACTTGAAACGTTACAGTCAATAACAGAGCACAGAAAATCACCCCCACTGATGGTGTTTCTTTCTTTCTCTCATCCATCTTGATTGATTAATGGTATGGGTGATGAAATGTGATGATACATTTGGAGGAGAGAGGAGAGAGTAGAGAGTGGATGTGATATATGAGTGTATGTGGGAGACCTTAGGTTACAAAAAAGAATATTGTGAACCTCTTCCATTACTAAAAGGTAGAAAGGGATGTTAGATTAAATTTCTCTATTTAAAAAAGTTGTCGATAACTAACAAACACATGATTTGACATTTCATTTATTTCTATAAAAATATTAAAATAAATGTAGAAATTAAAAAATATATATATATATCATCATGATTTGGTCTTGGATTTATTTTTACATTTCGATGACTAAATTCAAATATGTAAATAAAGTTAAAATTAAAAGGAAACTGATGTATTTAAATGATTGTACTTTTAGATTTGTAGATGAAGATTTAGGCCAAACGATAATATAAAACCTAGTCAAAGAAACTATTTTTTTTTTTTCTAAAAACAAAAAAACAAAAATTATTTGGGATTGGACCGTCTCCTGTCCTTCATCGGACTGGACCGTCTAGTCTTGTTGTCCAAATTGTGTAATCTAAATAAAATAAACTAGATTCAAACTTAATTAAATTGATTTACACAATAAGAACTCATAATTTAACTCATGCTAGAGATTACATTTTGATGAACAAAAAAATTTTAACAAAATGAAATACAGAAATAAAATAGTTAAACTAAGCAAATCGAAACCTGTGTGGTATCCTGGTCTCCTTAAAAAAAAATCGCCGCCTCACCATGAGTACTGGAGGTGTATCGGTATATGTCTCTCAGGATACGACGGTCTAGACTCTCTAACGTAGAAACACCTTCTGTTTAGCTCCAACAAACTGACAGTGGTAGTACTCTCTCATACAGGAAGGAAAATATATGGGCAGACTAACTATACAATACGAAGGCAAAAAATTCTATATTGACAACCAAAGAAGTTGATCTCTATTTATACACCATGGGGAGGAGAGGAAGAGCCTCAAACCATGAAGGCTAGTAACCAATGCAGCACATTACTCCTGCAAAACTACTGGAGTAATCACGAGTAATGCACAAAACTAATGGGGACTTAGTGTGTGAGTTACACACAATATATACATGTGTGTATATACATATCTGCAGCCACTTAACAGACTTGGCCCAAAAAGATTAGGTAGATGGGCCACCAATTTGGCCCAGTCCAAACCTAACCCATTCCAGCAAGCCTCAAGCCTAAGCCCAAGATCCAAGATCCATGACCCATGACCCACGGATCACAGACTACGGACCTAAACCGTATGGCAATTTTTCCATAACCAACTTAGACCATAGTTTTGGCCCAAGCCCATCATTGAAGTATCCATAACTCCCTTCTTTCGGAAAATTTGGATGCCCCAAAGGGCTTATGCCTTTATCAAAATCTTGAGGTTTAAATACTTATCAAAGCTTTTCTCTACAATCAATGTGGGATTGGTAGTTATACACAATTCCCAATACCTCATTCATAAGGCTAACTTTATGAGACAATTTCTCATTTAATTTTCAATGGTTTTGCCTTATTCTTTTTTTGGTGTAAAAATCTTGTTGCAAATAATCTAAACCCATTTACTTTCACCTCAACCAATGGTTGGGACCTACTTTAATTTCACATTAAAGTCACCATAAAATCATTTTTTCCAACAATCCCCCACATGAATAAAAATTGACCGAATAAAGAAAATGAAAAACATTTATAACAAAGACTTAGAGAGAGAGTACACAAACTAACCCTACATCAGAAAAGGTAGTTGTTGGCCTTGAACCTTTCATAGTGAAAGCCTATCAAATTTACTAGCTGACCCGTGAATGTGATGTTTTGAATTGTTCTGTCGTTTGTGTAAACTGAAACAATAGACCTCACACAGGAGTTAGTCCAACCATTGTTCTTGTTCTCATTAGTGTGTCCGGTATGGCCCTGGAACACTAGTCTGGTTCAATGAGTGTTTTTAAAGAATTCGGCCTTACCAATTCTTAAAGAAGCGGCCCCACTTCGCTTTCACATACGTGACCTATATAAGGTCTCTCATTATACCATGGTTGATTATTCATATCACTTTGGTCATTAAAAGTATTAGCTTATTTTCTACCCCCATAGGGTATCATTGTACAAAAGAATGGGCAAGAGGATTTACCTCTTCAGTGACTCGCCTATTACACGAAGTTAGATTATCCCTTTGAACCTAGATCTTGGAATCTTCAGTCAACTAGGTTGGGTTTTCTGTTCTGGTAACATTATTAAAGGCCTTAACCCCATTCCTCTTGATAACGTTTCTACTAACTCTGGAGTTAACCCTTTGGTTAGTGGATCCGCAATGTTGTCCTTAGACTTTACATAGTCTAGAGAGACAACTCCATTAGAGAATAGTTGTTGTATGGAACTATGTCTACAAGATATGTCTAGAATTTCCATTATACATATTACTTTGTGCCAGTCCAATTGCCGATTAGCCATCACAATTAATACAGATAGCAGACACAGATTTCTACTAACGTGGAATATCCTTAACGAACTGGTGAAGTCATTCAGCTTCTTCAATTGTTTTATCCAAAGTAATAAACTCAAATTCCATCGTTGATCTTGATATACACGTTTGCTTAGAAGATTTGCAAGACACGACTACCCCTCCGAGGGTAAACACACAACCACTAGTGGATTTGGAGTCCTTTAATCAAATATCCAATTAGTATCACTATACCCTTCTAGTACCGCTAGGTATTTGGTATAATGCAGCCCATAATCTCATGTGTAGTGTAGATAACATAACAATCGCATAATGCCCCTCCAATGAGTAACATTCAGATTACTCGTGTATCTACTAAGCCTGCTAATAGTGTAGGCTATATCCAGCCTTGTACAACTCATCAAATATTCTAGGTGAGAGACACTCTCACCATTACTCTTGGTCAAATGTAGACTCAAGTCTACTGGTGTCCTAGATACACTTGTATCTGATTTCCCAAATTTCTCAAGTATATTATCAACATAGTGAGATTGAGAAAGTACCACCAGATGCTCTAGTAATCTTAATACTTAGAATGGCATTTGCAAGGCCTATATCTTTCATGTCTAACTTAGAATTTAACAAAATGTTTGTAGTTCTAATCATTTCATCATTACTACCAACAATGTGTATGTCATCAACGTATTGACATAAAATGATATAGCCTTTGTCTGTGTCTTTGACATATACGCATTTGTCACTCTCATTGATTTTAAACCCATTTGACATCATAGCATTGTCAAATTTCTCATGCCATTACTTAGGAGCTTGCTTCAAACCATATAATGACTTGACAAGCTTACATACTTTCTTATTTTTTCGTAGAGCCGAAAACCCCTCGGGTTGCGCCATGTAGATTTCTTCATCTAAATCTCCATTTAAGAAAACTGTCTTTACATCCATTTGATGTATCTCTAGACCACATAAAACGGCTATCATAATCACCATGCGAATGGATGTAATCCTTGTCACAGGTGAATATGTATCAAAGTAATCCAGGCCTTCTCGCTACATGTATCCTTTGATAACTAACCTAGCTTTATACTTATCAATTGACCTATCCGATTTCATCTTTTTTCTAAAAATCCACTTACTCCCTAAGGCCTTACTGTTTGGGGGTAGATCAACCAACTCCCAAGTATGGTTCTATAAGATAGAGTCAATTTCACTCTTAATTGCTTCTATCCATAACGGACTTTTAGGTGAAGTCATAACTTCATGAAAAGTTTGAGGTTCTCCCTCTAACATATAAGTCAAGAAGTTTAGGCCTAAGGACTTGGCAGTCCTATTCCTCTTACTCCTTCTTAGCTCATCTACTTCCTCATCTTGATCATTTTGAAGTTCCTTCTCAGAACTTTGATCCTCTCCTCAGGTTCGGTAAGGAAATACGTCCTCAAAGAAGCACGCATTCCTTAACTCCATTATGGTATTCTTGTGTATATTTGAAATATCAGACTTGTGAACAAGAAACCTATATGCACTAGGACTGGGTATAGGGTTATCTGAACCACACAATCCGCCCAACCCGAACCGATCCGCATATAAATGGGCAGTTTCGCAAACATAATACGGGCGTATACGGTTTGGAATATGGCATGATTGCGGGTTGCGAACGGGTTACTGGTTTAACCTGCACCCGCAATAACCCTCCCGCACTTAGACTTTTTTAAAAAATAAATGAATAGATAAATAAATAAAACTTGGACTGTTGTTATTTTATTATTGCATTTTGGATGAATGTAAAAGTTAATGAATAATTGCTTTTAGGTAAGCTTAGGATTTTGAATGATTTTACTTTAATTGTATTGTTGGGTAGTAGACAGTGAATGAGATTGATGATCTAGTTTAGGATTTTGAAAGATGTGATTGTGTTAGTTTGTGATTTGATTTAAAAGTTTAGGATTTTGAATGATTTGTTTGTGTTAGAAATTGATTTTCTTGTGTTTTTAATTTTATGAGTTTTAATTCATTAATTATTAATGTTGGAGCATTTTCAAAAATGGGGGGAAAAGGACCCAAAATAAATATTTATAAAATGGGAAAAAAAAGGCTCCAAAATAAATTTTTAAAGAAAAAGGTCCAATCCGCAACCCGCCCGTACATCCGTGAGCCCTATCCGCACAAACCACAACCCGCACTTTCAAGCTGTTGATGATTGAATTTTTCCTAAACTGCATACATGTGAGGGGGTTCAAACTGATCCGCAAACCGTCCAAAACCACACCGCAACCACTCCTAATATGCACTACTATTATGTATATAACCAATGAATATACAATCCATAGTTTTCGATCTTATCCTAACCCGCTTGGATGTAGGTACTGCCACTTTTGCAAGACACCCCCACATTCGTAGGAAATTATAAGAACGCTTGCGGCCTTTTCGTAATTCATATGGAGCCTTGTCTACTTTCTTCCAATGTATTCTATTTATATGTAATTCGTGGAGAGAATTGTTTTCCTCCACAAGTTCTGTGGCAACCCAGAACTTGTCAACATTGCATTCATCATTTCTTTTAATGTCCTAGTTTTTCGCTCAACAACACCATTTGACTGAGGGGAATAAGGCGCTATAGTTTGGTGGATAATTCCAGATTGAGCACAAATCTCAATAAACGGTGATTCATATTCTTTACCACGATCACTTCTTAACGCCTTGATATTTTGACTTAGTTGATTCTCAACTTCATTCTTGAAAAGAATAAACTTATCAATCGCTTCATCTTTGCTTTTAAGCAAATACACACAACAGTATTTAGTACAATTGTCAACAAACGTGATGAAGTACTCATTTGTCACCATGTGATTGTATGACTTTCAAGTCACATACATCATTGTGCCCTAAATCTAAAGGCTCGGTACTTTTTTCAATAGAATGAAATGAAGTCCTAGCCAATTTTGCTTCTATACAAGTTTCACACTTGTAATTTGAATTAATCTTGGAAGATGGTATGTGATCTAACTTGGTTAATCTACACAAAGAGTCAAAATTCACATGGCCCAGTCTACCATGCCACAATTCAAGGAACTCAAGCATATAAGCAGAAGAAGAGGATTTTTTTATTCTTTTTTGGGATAATAGTCATTACATTAAGCGTAAACATACCGCCCGACATATATCACTTTCCCACATAGACCCCGCTCTTAGTCAACACAACCTTATTAGACTCAAACACCATACAGAAACCATGCTTGCTTAGGAGAGACCCCGAGACAAGGTTCTTACGAATATCCGGCACAAACAGGATATCGTTCAGAGTCAGCTCTTTCATTGAAGTCACCTTTAAGACCACCTTGCCCTTTTCCTCAACAGTTGAGGTCGTAGAATTCTCCATGAACAACTTATCACTGTTTGAAACCGGTTCAAAAGTTGTGAACATCTTCTTCTTCGTACAGAAGTGGAAAGTGGCCCCAGTGCCCACTCACTATTCCTTCAGGTTAGACCCCAACATGTTCACCTCTGAGACAACAGCTGGCAGATGCATATCGTCCACATCTTGTGACAGATCCTCTATCTCAGCCATGTGGGCATGGCTCTTGTTCTATAGAGGGTACTTATTGTAAGGTTTCTTCTTCTCGCGGAAATCAACCGCCTAATGTCCATCGCTTCCACAGTTGAAGCACTTTCCATTGAACTTAAAAGTAGGCTCCTACGACTTTATAGACCGGCCTTTTGGGGACATCACCTTTTGCCCCTAGCTTTGAGGTTTTGTTTGTTGGTGGCTTCTTCTTCACCCCCAATGACTGGTCATGCTCAACCACATGTGTTTTCACAGTGGAGGTACTCCTCTCTTTCTTCCTGTTATCTTTCTCAATATGGAGCCTGACAACGAGCTCTTTAACTGTCATCTCCTTTCGTTTGTGCTCCAAGTAGTTCTTGAAGTCTTCCTAGCCATTAGGCCGCTTCTCAATTAGTGTAGCTTCCTGGAATGATTTACTCAAGAACATTCCCTTTGCTTGAATCTCATGCAGAACTACTTGGAAATCTTGGACTTGACTAATGACGGTCTTTGAGTCAACCATTTTGAAGTCCAGAAACCGGCCAATGAAAAATTTCTTTGCCCCAGTATCCTCGATCTTATACTTCTTGTCCAAAGCATCCCACCGCTCCTTTGCCGACTTCTTGGCATAAAACACATTGAAAAGTGAATCTGCCAAGCCATTCAGAACATAATTCTGGCAAAGGAAGTTCGAATTCTTCCAAGCATCTAGAGTCATGAGCTTCTTGCTAATTCTCTTCTACGATTGGTGGATCCTCACTCAAAAACCTTGCAAGGCTTAGAGTAGTGAAGTAGAACAACATCTTCTGCTGTTACCTATTGAAATTCTCTCACAACCCAAACTCAGTACCCAAAGGTTCGGCGTCGCAATAAGACAATAAAAATAAAATGATTCTAAAATTTCTGTAGTAGTAGTAGCACAAGCAGATAAATTAATTCTAAAATTTCTATATTAATAGTGCAAGAGGATAAAGTAAAATAAAATAAATGGGTACCAAAAAGTTTATTAAAAAAGAAAATATTCTTTTGGGCTTTATTTTATTACAAGAGTCCGATCAGAATTAAAGCCAGTAAAAATAAAAAAACACTGCGATTTATTTGCAATCTTAATCCCGCTAAATCTCCTCACTTGAAAGGGGTAATAGCTATAAGCACACAACAGAATAAGAAATATTATACCAAGAGTATATGGGCCACAAAATAACCATGGATAGTTATTTAAACTAAAATATTTAAAATAACTTAGTCTGAACAAATAATCATTTAAGTAGCAAAATTAAGATTATGTAAATAACTAATCATAACCACGGTATAGAACATAACAGAACAGAACAGTGGTCACTAGTGTGACAAACAGAATAGTGGTCAATGGATCCATGACAAACAGAGAATCACAAAGTGGCTAAACAGATGATCACAAAGTGGCCAAACAAAGGCCAATGGTTATTTAAATCTCCCAAGGCATGAGACTCCCATGGTAGTACTTACAAAACATAATTATTTATAAAATCATTGTCAAATAATTTTTAAAATTTAAACCAACATATCTATGGGTTTCAATTTAAGTAAGGAGAGTTCAGAAAATAATCAATGTAATCGAAATATTAATATAATTTATAAAACAAAAATGGCGTAAAATAAATTATAGTAACTCAAAACATACGTAAAATATATTATAGTGACTCAAGGCATAATATAACTCACCTTAATGTTAATTCCAACATTTTACCTTTCGTTCACTGTGACCCACTAAATACTCCTACCTAAACTCAATGTTTTATATATAAAAAAACACTTAGAGAGCCGAGAGAGAATAAGAGAGTTTGGAGAGAAAGATGATGAGGCTCAAACTGATTAGCACATCTATATATACAGCGAAGAAGGCGTGGGCGGCAAGACAGCTTGGGGGTACACATCATGGTTGTAGAGAAAATGTTTTGTTTCAATATATTTTGGTCCAGGAAAAATATAGAGAAAAATATAATAAAAATATTACAATACTCAGAAAATAATATCGAATAATAATATAAAGTTAAAATTATTTTTTGAAATAATTTTTTTTTTTAGTATAAAAATATGACAGACTATGAAATTTAAGATAATGTGAATAATTATTTAGAAAAATATACTAATATATATATATATATATATATGTTTTTATACTCTAAACTTTAATACCATCTAACTCTTTAAATCACATGCGTCTACAATTTTATATTAACGTGATGTTAAATTAATTGAACATTTGGAGTGTCACAAATTCACTCCAGTGAACTTCACTGGGTGATCACGATGGTTGAGCGGGCCTCTCGGAACAGCAGGAGTAGAAATAGGGTTGACTACATAGGCTACAACAACCGAGTTGACCACAGAGGTTACAATAGCAGGGGTTGGCATACTAGTTGCCCCGAGGTTCTAATCCCCACCAACATCAGCAGCAACAGCAGTATCAGTAACAGTTGTCATTTCTGAAAAATACAATAGAATTTCACTATTTTGTATTTCTAGAAATTAAATTTAATACTAGAAAATCCCAAAATTAAAAATTCAATTCAAAACTAGTCTCACCACTTAACTTATAATCTAATGTGGTCAGGAATGTTTCCAGGAAGACTTAAGGGGTCACACCGGTCCCACTTAAAACCCAGTTAATCTTAGACAAAACTTTTAAGAGTATGTTGACTCCTAATCCATGGGAAACAATTTAAAGAATTAAGTTTTTTAGGAGATAAATTAGGTTAAAATAAATCAAGTTTCAAGCTTACATGCAATTAAAAAATTGCTAACAACCATTACAAGCAAATAAAATGCTCCAACATCACAAGCAAACAAACTTGCTTAAAACTTAGGTAATTAGCCACTACTAAACACAAGTAAAAAAATATTACTTCAAATATAAATAAATGTAAACCAATCAAAATCGGATTCTTTGTGTCCAAAAATCTCTCCTCACGCTTAGGTATTTTTGTTCAACAAAAAGTTAGCAGTCCATTTTTTTTGTTTTTTTATTATTGCAAGCCCAAATTTCATTTGGATTTGTATTTTTCCCTTTCACATAGGTATTCATGCAAAGAAGGTTACCACAAAAACACAACAAAATACAAAACAAAGAATTGGAAAAACTGTAAAAGTAATAAATGAATAACAAAATTAAGTAAAAATTAAAATGCTATACAAGTTACACACATAAAACTTAAAAGTCCAAAATTAATTTAAAATTTAATTTACACAATAAACATGTAAATAAATATAGACAAGTTACAAAAACTTTATAACTCCAAATACTTAAATTAAAAATTTAATAGACAAGAGTTGTATGAAATTTTTAAAAAACAATAACCAGGTAATAAACATGTGAATGTTTCTAGCAATTAACATGCAAATTATTTTAAAAATACGATCATGCAAATAATTCTAAAAACATAAACTAAAATCTAGGAAAGATTAGAACATGCATATTATCCTACAAATCTAGAATCTAATGAACATGCAAAGTAAACTAGAATGTAAAAAATATTGAACAAGTTGATTATACTAGAAAATTAAAAAATAATTAGCATGTCAATATTAACTAAAATTTAAGGGGTACTTACTAATTAGTCCTGTTAACTAGACTTATTTACCTACAGGTCCTAACTAATAAATTTAACATTATAAAAATAAGAGAGTGATAAATTTATCACTAAAAATTTATTCATAAAACAAAGAGACTGATAAATTTATCACTATAAAATTATTCATAAAAAAAAAAGACTGATAAATTTATCTTTATCACTTAATAAATTATATCAAATAGGACTTAATGGGTAATAAGTCTCCAAAGTAGGACCTATTGGGTAATAAGTCTCCAAAGTAGGACCTATTGGTAGTTTACCCAAAATTTAAACACTCCTAAGTATGCAAATAAAATTATAAAATAAAAATAAACATACAAATCATCATAGGAAGTCAATCATAGAATAAAATTATACTTAAAACAAATAAGCATTCTTATCAAATTGAAGCATTAAATCATACACCATTACATTTATGAATGTACTAAACTGATCACGAATTTGTAATTAGGAATTTAAATATGTAACAGTGGCTTCTATGTAAATTCAATTGAATATCTAATCAAGACTAGCATGTAAATAATGGAAGAAGAATGGTAATTAAAAACCAGCATGCAAATCTTGTTTTGTTTTTTTGTTTAACCATCTACTATTATTGAAACATATCTTCGGAAACCACTAAATAGCAGCATGCATATAATATTAAATTAAGAACCGCGATTGGGACCTTGAATTTGAGGTCCCCCGAATGCCCCGAATTTCAGCAGAAGACGAAGAAGAAGAAGGGGGAGGAGGGAGGAGGGAGGAGGGAGGAGGGGGAGGGGGAGGAGGAGGAGGGGGAGGAAGAAGGACTGGAGGGGGCCTAAAAAATGGAGGAAGAAAACGGAGGAAGAAGAGGCGGTGATCAAGCGATGTGAGGCGGACACGATCGGCGACCAGGCGACTGTCTTCCTCTCTCTCTTTCTCTCTCTTCTCTTTCTCTCCTCTCCTCTCTCATCTCTTAGAAGAAGAAGAAGAAAATGGAGGAAGAAGAAGAAAATGGCGGAAGAAAAGAAAAAAAAAAAAAAAAATTGAATGGCTGAAACGACGTCGTTTCAGCCATTCGGGGGATTCGGGGGAGAAGGATTCGAGGTCCAAATCTTTTTCCTTAAATTAATATCCTAATCAAGACTACCATCGAAGTTCTTGACCTAGTCTACAAACAAACACGAAAACGAAAAAAAAAAAAAAAAAAAACTTGGGCAAATTAATTCGGATAAATTACACTTTGTCCCTCGAAAATTTTACATTTTTCACTTTGGCTCTTTAAGTTTGATTCTTCTTACTTTGACCCTTTATGTTTGTAATTTTTTTCACTTTGACCCTTTAAATTTGATTTTTCCCACTTTGGCCCATCATGTGTGCAACCCTTTCCACTTTACTCATAGACTAACTTCTATCTAAAAAACTAACAAAACCTGCCACATCACTAACACATTAGCTCTATGTGAGATGTAAAAAATTTACTAACGATGCAAAAAATAAAAAATAGAAACAAAAAAATTGAATTTTTTTTAGTCTTTAGTGAACTTTTTTTTTCAAATTTATTCATAAATCTTATTACATTATAGATGCATCTAACTTAGATGCACCTAAAAAAATAAAGAACAAATTTAATTTTAAAAAAAAGAAAGAAAAAAGTTCACTAAAGATGGAAAAAAAACAATAGTAAACTTTTCATTTTAAAATTGACAATACAGGTGTTTGAGTTGGTATATTTTAATTTTTCTCTTCTTTAGCAAACTTTTTTCTTTTTTTAATTAAATTTGTTTTTATTTTTTTAGGTGCATCTAATCTAGATACATCTATAATGTAATAATGTTTATGAATAAATTTGAAAAAAAAGTTCACTAAAGACAAAAAAAAAATTAATTTTTTTATTTTCTATTTTTCATTTTTTACATCTTTAGTGAATTTTTTTACATCACACATGGAGCTGATGTGTTGGTAATGTGGCAAATTCTGTTAGTTTTTTTTCATGAAAGTTATTCTAGGAGTAAAGTGGAAAGGATTACAAACATGAAGGATCAAAATAGGAAGAATTGCAAACATGAAGGGTCAAAGTGAAAATAATTAAACTTAAAGGATTGAAGTGAGAAATGAGTAAAACTTTAGGGGCAAGGTGTAATTTACCCAATTAATTCTATCACATAAAACATTAGCACCGAATTCATGGAACTGCAGCAGTGGGCTACTAGCAGGTAACACTATTTGTTTTTTCCACTATAACAGGTACAACAGTTTATAAGTTAGGGAGGAAAAAAAAAGTGATTTGTATATGAAGCTATTAAATCAATTGCACGGAAAATATATATAATCTGTTTTAAGATTATTGACCCAATTATGTAATCTAAATAAAATAAACAACTAGATTCAAACTTAATTAAATTGATTTACACAATAAGAACTCATAAATCTAACTCATGTTAGAGATTACATTTTGATAAACAAAAATATTTAACAAAATGAAGCACATAAACAAAATAGTTAAAGTAAGCAAACTGAAGCTTGTGTGGTACCATAGTCTCTTTAAAACAGATTCGCCACCTCACCATGGGTGCTGGAGGTGTACCGGTGTCTGTCTCTCAAGATACGATGGTCTAGACCTGCTAACACAAAAGCACCTTCTATTTTGTTTCGGCAAACTAATAGTGGCAATACTCTCTCACACAAGAAGGAAAATATATGGGCAGACTGACCATGTAATACAGAGGCAAAAGATTCTGTGTTGAAAACTAAAGAAGTTGGTCTCTATTTATACACCATTGGGGAGAGAGGAAAAGCCTCCAGCTATGAAGGCTAGTAACCAATGCTTAGGACCTCCAAAGTTGGGGGCCACTATGACTTCCAAATTGATGTGGATCAATCATATATTTTTGTTTTTTTTGTTTTCTTCTTGGACCAATCAGAGGTGAGTGGGGGCTGTGTTTTTTGGGGGTCTATAGTATTGTTGTGAAGGCTAGTAACCAATGTAACCTATTACTCTTGCAAAACTGTTGAAATAATGCACAAAACTGATAGAGATTTAATGTGTGAGTTACACACAATATACACATGTGTGTATATACATATCTGTAGCCACTTAACAGACTTAGCCTAAAAAGATTACGTTGGTGGACCACCAATTCGACTCAACCCAAACCCATTCCCTCAAGCCTTAACCCCAAGATCCATGACCCACGACTCGGGCATGCAGCGCACGCGTATGTGGCAATTTTTTTATAACCAACTTAGACTATAGTTTTAGCCTAAGCCCATTTTTGAAGCATCCATAACTCCCTTCCTTCAAAAAATTTGGATGTCCCAAAGGGCTCATGCCTTTATCAAAACCTTGAGGTTTAAATACCCATCAAAGCTTTCATCTACGATCAATGTGGGATTGGTAGTTATATACAATTCTCAATACCTCATTCACGAGGTCAACTTTATGAGACAATTTCTCATACAATTCTTAATGGTTTTTTATTGTTCTTTTTGTGGTGTAAAAATCTTGTTACAAAGAACCTAAACCCATTTAATCTCACCTCAACCAATGATTGGGACCTACTTTAATTTCACATTAAAGTCACTATAAAACTATTTTTTCTAACAAGTCTCGCCCATTGGATCCATTTTTGGGCTTCATTTCGATAATTTAAATTGTTCACATTTTAAGATTCATCGAGTACATCATCTTTGCAAAAAAATCAAGTCAATCGAATAACGAAAATCACGTGTTTGTAATAATTTTGTATAAACTATTTATTTATTTTTTTATACAAAACATATCCGAACATGTAATTATAGTTATTCGATCAACTTAATTTTTTATAAGAATAATATTAACATGCTTAAAATTATGAACAGTTCGAATTAATAAAATTTTTGATATTAGCATGCCTAAAATTAATTAATTTACATATTTTAAATTTTAAGTATTTTTCGTAAAAATATTTATGCTAGTGTGAGTGCTATTTTTTTTTATTTTTTTGGGTAGGAATAGTGCTATTTTTTGGTAACCAGTTGGTGGGCAATCAATAAATAAAGACAAGTGGGGTACAGGCAGACCAAACATTAAGCTTGTAATAATAATTAGTTCAATAAACAAAGACAAGTGGGGGACAGGCAGACCAAACATTTAGCTTGTAATAATAATTAGTTCCAGTATAATGTTTGACAATACCAGAAAGTACAATGCTAACACGGAAAATGCATGAGACTCCAGTGAGAGTGTTGGGATTTTTTCTCATTGGCCTAAAAAATTGTTGTTTTTTTTTTTTTTTTTTTTTTTTTTTTTTTTCAAGCCAATGACAACCCCCACACTAGAGTCACTCTCACTGAGGGTCCCCAACACAGTCCATGCTAACACTACCATTTACCTTTTGGCAACTATGGGCAGTTTGTTTTCCAAATTAGTTTGAGTAGAATTGTTAATGTAAAAATTATTATCAAAAAAAAATTATTAATGTAGAAATTATTAATGAAGGAATTAAAAAAATTATATTTATTTGTTATATATTTTAGTGAGGAGATTAACTAGTATGAAATACTATAAATACTTTTTGGTGTTTTTTTGATATATTTTAGTATTGAAAAGAGTAAATTAGTGATAAATCTAATCTAAAGAGGGTATAAGATATTAGATTTAGTAAATATTTTTATTGGTGAGAAGTTCACCCTTTGTAAAATAGTTTGGTGAGAAGTTTTTTGTTGTTTTGGAGGACATTTTGTTTCCAGTTATACCCCTTAATTTATCTCTTGACTATCTATTCAAATATATATCCATATGTTCAAATTATTTTCTATCCGTTCAAATTTTTTATCTATCTGTTCAAATTTATATCTATCTGTTGAATTTTTTCCCTACCTGTTCAAAATCTTTGGGTGTCTATCTATCTGTTTAAAATTTGTGAATTTCTCTCTCTATGTGTTTAAAATATGTCTGTGGATTTTTCTCTATCTATTTAAAATCTGTGGGTTTTTTTTTTTTATATCTCTCTTTATAAATCAAAATTATATGTTAAATTTAAGATCAAACACAACATTATCTGTTTAATTTTAGATCAGATATAGAGCTATAGATCAAAATAATATGTTCAATTTTAGATCAAAGACAATGGATCAAATAGAACATTATTTGTCCAAAACACAATAGATAATGCATATGGAGAGAGAATGAGAAGATGGGTGAAATTAACAAATTCAAGAACTGGACCTAGATCTGTGTTTTCTTCATCATCTTTATCAATAGTGCCAAAGGAATTATCTTTTTCAGTACCACAACAACTAATCCTAGCTACTTCATCACCCTCTTCTTGAACCTTCTTCAATAACAAGAACAATTCAAACATACATATATATATATATATATATATAGAGGGGGGTTCTATTTGTTGAAATCAAACTCAATGTTCTTCTTTTTCAATGAACACAAAACACAAGAAGTGTTTGCTCTGAATATGTCACGACCCAAACCCAAAATTCTATGGGTTTAGCATCAGAATCGCCAAGAATCCGAGATTATCAAGGCCTCGCTAAAAAGAATACAAGAAAACAGTCCGGAAGCCAATACAAGAAATAAGTAATGTCCAATGAGTCATGACGATCAGTATGCCAAAAAGATTTTTCATACATGTATGCAGTCAGAGACAAACCAGTATATTCATCATATACATTTATTCAGTACAGGGACTTAATCCCCATTAAGCAGTACAATAACAGTCTATACGGTATTACAAAAACAGTCCAAGACAGACGGGGAAATACAACACCCCTAGCCATAGCATGGCAAACTCGGAACCTCGCAGTGAGGCACTTAGGCTGGCTTGACAAAACTGGAGTCACCCCGATGCCCCTAGCTTTGATCCGGTGCCTGTACACCTACATATATATATATATATATATGAACAGTGAGCTAAAGCCCAGTGAATAACATAAAGCGTAAAGGGGTTTAGAATGAATGTCCTTACGGTAATGAAAACAGTTCAATTCAATCAGTATATCAGTAGTTGAGTACAGTAAACAGTCATATGTGGTACATCCATTAGTATAGTAGTAACAGTAGGTCTTAAAAGACCGAACAGTAATGATGGCCATCAACAAGAAATGAGTGGTTCCACGAGGAACCGACAGAGATCTCAGACGAATAAAGAAATGATGAGTGCTAAGGATGCCACGATGCAGTTCGTAAATAAAGGACATACATTCATTCAAGAATCCATATCGATTCGAAGAAATTGATTCAAAGTGTTGGAAAAATAATCATTTAAACATATCTTTACACAATTGTTACTCACAGAGTTCTGGGCTACAATGGGCTAGAGCGTCTCCTCGAGGTGCCAACCCTATACAGTTAACAGATTGAACACACACTAAGTTACACAGTTGGGAAAGATAATAACTTAATCCCTAATTTGCCTCGGTGTGGTTCTACATCTATATCCTCTTTAAGATGCCTTAAATATGCCCTAGGAATGCCTAGGATAGAAAGAGGATGCAAAGATGCACCTTTGAACACTTTACAAAATTTGCTGAAAACAGGGGTCTCCCTCGAGCGAGGCTTTCTTCGCTCGAGCGGACATGCAGACAAAGGGCTCCACTCGAGCGTGATAAAAATCTTTGGATGCTCAGATTTTACGCTCGATGCTCGCTCGAGCATGAGATGACAGCTTCGCCGAGCGAGATCCTTCGCTCGGCGTCAAAGCGCACCAAGATGCTGAGAGCTTGAAATTTACGCTCGAGCCACCATTCTCTAGCTCGAGCGGATCTCAGAAGAAACGATGGTCGCTTGAGCATAGAATCCTTCGCTCGAGTGTAGAAGCCAAATTCTGGAATTTCCAGATTTGCCTTCCAAGCTCAAACCAAGTATTCCAAAGCTCAAAACTCAACCTCTTGGACCCAAATTCTGGAAAAACACATTCAAACTCAATATACAACAAGTTACAAAGCTCAATTTGTGAATTTAAAGCCCAAGAGTGAGTAAATTAAACCCAAATTTCAAACCCATTATCATGAACATGAAGGACATGCAAACATGCATGAATTCAAATCATTTCAAAGCTTCAATATGATGCTCTAGTGAGCCAATTGTTCCAAAAACAAGTTGAAAACATGGACCATTGCGAAATTATGAACATGCATGTGACAATTGCCATGAAATCAACTCAAAATTCAACAATACACACATGCATGCATGAAATGAGTTCTAATCCAACATCATAAGACTAGGACATGCCTTAGCTCTACAATTTGACATGGATCATGCAAGAACAATCTTAAATACAACAATGAGAGAGGTCAATGGTCTACCTTAAGTCTTGTATTCAAGGTCTATGAGCTCAATTAGCAACTACACTTCAATTTCCTTCAAGTTCTCAAGCAAGATGAGTTCAACTCTCTCCCTTATTTCTCTCTCTCTAGTCGGCAAAGGCAAGGAATGAGCTGAACAAATATGTGTCTAAGTGTATACTAAGGCTCCAATGTTGATCAAGTAGTGGCCCACTAAGGGTTATTTTGATAAATAAGTCCAATACTAGCAATTAAGCTTATTTTAATCTAATTTCGTCATACCAAATCGCATTTTTTATAAATATGCCATAAAATTACATCAATTATGAGGATCACGAAACACTAATCAATTTCTGGTTCGGCCGCCGATAAGGCCTTCAATTAGCAGTTTAAACACAAAACATGAACAGATAATCAAATAAATCAACAGATAGAAATGCATTACAATAGGTATACTTGATCAATTCAGTTCCAGTTTCAGTCAGTCAGTTCAGTAATTTATTCAGTTCACTTATCAATCATAATTAGTTCAGTTTATCGGTAATCAGTGCTTATTCAGAAATGCTTGATGGCGAGGGTTGTTGCTTCTCCTTAAAAAGAGTTTAGTCCTCTAAACTCGAATTACCTTTATTCTGGAAGAAAACAGGATTCAGTGGGAACAAGTCAGGATATCTCTTGGCCATGTCATCTTCCCTTTCCCAAGTAGCATACACGCCACCATGGTTCTGCCAATCAATTTTCACTAACGGGATCTCCTTGTTTCTCAGTTTCTTGATCCGTCTGTTTACAATCTTTATAGGTCGCTTCTCGTAAGTGTAGTCATCACTCAACACCACACGAGTAGGCTCAATCACATGGAACGGATCCCGAAGATAATCTCTCAACATAGAAATGTGAAAGACGTTATGCATATGCTCCATTTCAGGAGGGAGCGCAACTTGATACGCCACCGGATTGATTTTCTCGATAATCTCATACGGTCCGACATATCTCGGCGCTAACTTGCCTTTGACTCCAAAACGAGTCTGGCCTTTCATTGGTGTCACTTTCACAAACACGTGATCACCCACTTCATATTCTTGATCTCGTCTTCTAACATCCGCATAACTTTTCTCAAATGCGAATTTTCTCTGTTGAATCGGCCACTTTTTCAGTCGTTTCATACACAATCTCGGGTCCAAGCAAAGGCCCATCTCCAACTTTTGCCCAGCAGATAGGAGATCTACATTTCCTGCCATACAATGCCTCGAAAGGCGCCATACCAATACTTGAATGAAAGCTATTGTTGTAGGCAAATTCAACTAAGGGCAAATGACTTTCCCAATCTCCCTGAAAATCAAGGACACACATTCTCAGTAAATCCTCCAGAGTCTGGATGGTTCTTTCTGACTGGCCATCTGTCTGAGGATGGTAGGCACTACTCAATCTCAATTCAGTACCCAATGCAGTCTGTAGGCTTTGCCAAAACCTCGATGTAAACTTCGAATCCCTGTCAGAAACAATAGACACAGACACTCCATGCAATCTAACAATTTCATCAATATAGAGTATAGCCAACTTGTCCGCATTATAAATTGTCTTGACAGGTAAGAAGTGAGCAGATTTAGTCAGTCTATCAACGATAACCCAAATTGAATCCATACCTTTTCTGGAGCGAGGCAAACCAACATAAAATCCATTGTAATATGCTCCCATTTCCACTCTGGTATGGGTAAGGGTTGCAGTAAGCCTGCGGGTCGCTGATGTTCCGCCTTGACTTGTTGGCAGTGAAGACATTTTGACACAAAGTCGGCAATTTCTTTCTTCATTCCCGGCCACCAAAAGTTCTGTTTCAAATCTTGGTACATCTTCGTATTCCCTGGGTGAATAGAAAATTTTGAGTTGTGGCCCTCTTGCAGAACTCTTCTTTTCAGTTCAGTGTCATTCGGTACACACAGTCTTTCCTGAAACTTCAGTACATCATTTTCAAATTTGAACCCCGGTCTCGGTTTAGATTCCTGTTCATCGATGATCTTCTTCAAGAAGTCATCCTGTTGCTGTTTCTCCTTAATCTCTTCAATCAATGCCGGTTGAGCAGAAATAGTAGCTATTGTTCCACCTTGTTCCCGTAACACAATTTCAATTCCAAATCTTTCAAGGTCACAAAGCAATTCTTTTTGCCCGGTAGGCAAACAAGCTAAGTTTCCAATCGATTTCCGACTCAAAGCATCGGCAACGGTGTTGGCCTTTCCTGGATGGTACATGTAGACGTCCCCGAACGCCCCGGGAGGGTTAAGTCCCGTTCCGTTCATATTGGGGTCACTACAGTTCGGACTCGATTTGTGTCGGTTCTAAATCTGAACCAAAGAGTCCAACTCTGGCAAATCGTTTTGAAGAAAAAAAACAGATTTTTGAAAAAGTAGTGCCAAACATGGACTGCTTTGCCAGATTACAGAGTCGCCACCTAAATATTTTAAAATGGGAAATTTAGGAAACCCTGACTCGGTACCAAAGGCCACGTGTCCGTCATTACCAAAGTGTCTTGGCTCGGGAGCTTGGGTACGATCGGGGAAGGTCAGCTATGAGCACCCCCTTTCGCCTCCAAGACCGCCTCTACTAACCGTGATATCCAATTTCAAAACATTACATGTTCTTATTCGGTTATTAGCCTAGAATTACTATGTTATATGAGAAACAAGTATGGACCAAATCGCTTAAGTTGGAAGAAATCACTACGTGTTCGTCTTGAAAAATGACTTGCTACTCATAAGTAGGCTAAAATGCAGGTTTTGCCCCCCTCAGGCGGGCTATAAACCTCCCGGATTTAATGCATTGGTCCAACCTAAATAATTTAACTTCCATCCTCAGGCATTCAAGCATATATAATAGATAAGCACTTAGCCTCATAGTAGTCATCCTATTAAGGCAACGTTCACACGCATGCGATATGCAAAAGCATAAAAGCTCACCTTGTACTGCAAGCCAAAACTGAAGCTAATGAGAAATCCATGCATGGACCACAGCATACTGAAATATCTAATGCAACACATGCAAAGATGTAATCAAGGCAGGCTCGGCTATCCTAAGCATGGCATGTGAAATGCTACAACTATCACGTATTCAATTTGGAATTGAAAGTACGATGCGCTTTGTATGATGTACCGAGTCCGATGCATGTCAATCGAATGCGTGGATGCACACATGCATTGCATAAGGTATGCTAATTTAAATATGCCCTAATCTACCATCATAAGTGTAAATAAAAGGGAAGAAAGAAGTGGGGTTGGAAGACATACACACACTCACCCACACTTATTACAATTGCGCCTCACTCGGAGGGACCAAAATAATAATACAAATTCCAAAATAAATGAATAAATATTACAAATTCTAATTCTTGAATAAATAAATGTGAAATAAAAGGGGCCATGACCCCTCCTCGGGATGCACGAATGATGCATGCTCGATGTCCGCTTTGCCCGGAACCCGCACCATGCCTCTGTTCCTCTGCTTTTCCGCCTCTTCTCTCGAAAATTGCGAGAGTCCCGGGACACCTTCCACATACCCCGAATATTACCACCGGTGAAGGGTTGGACCATCGGCCGCAGGGTTTGGCCACGTCCGCAATTGAGATTATCGGCACAAAAGTGTGCCGTCGGCATCAAGAGTGCTTGCCGGCAACTTAATTCTGCAGAGACAGCTTTTGGACAAAGCAGACAAAGAACAGAGCATGGTATGGAATTTTGGGACAAATGTATGCACGGACACACTCCCTATCATGCAATGGACTCAAGGGAGCATGGCCCTCGACCCCCGGGCCACCAATCACGCATTTCAATGCATGATGGCCCAAGAAGCCAAAGTGTGCAACTTCAATGTGGAATGCAATGCACACAAAACATACAAGGGACCCAACCTCAATCATGGTTGATCAAGAGGTGAGGCAATGCACAACAATGCACATGCAACCTAAGCATGCAACCTAAGCATGCAACATGAGCATGGAGGCAAGTATGCAAACATGCAATACGTACTAGGCACACAACCTAAGCTAACAAACATGCAAGGCATGGAATAAGGCAACAATCTTTGAGCAACATGTTAAACATGGATTCAAACTAATTTGGGCAGCTCTATACTAGGCCCAAAACAGTGGCCAAATGTCATGGAAATGAGGGCCAAAACACATACAAACATGCATGCACACAAGGTCCAACACTTAGGCACCAAAGAGCAACTCTTAAGCACACTTAAAAGAGGATAATCATGGATACATGGCATGCTTAGAAAGCTCTGAAATCATGTTATAGAAGGTGCAAAACTAAGTAAACAAGACAAGCCAAGCATGCAACGATGTCCAAAACTCAAAGCAAGCCAAGGGGCTTAAACCATGGCTATACAAATTAAGCCTCAACAGGCCAAGAACAACCAAATCAGTCCTAAAGCATGTTAAAACAAACCCCCAAAACCACTTAGATAGCATCTAAAAGGTCTAAGCATGGAAGCATGCACAAAGGGCCAAATATGGAGCATATGGCAACAACCTTATAAAGCATTAAAGGAGCATCAAATATGAGCATTCAAGCATACTATGAGGACTGAAATGACGTTATAAGTGACTCCAAATCATCGAAATAGTGCAAGTAAAGCATGCTAAAGGGGTCAACACTCAAGGCTCATACGGTATACAAGAGAGGTTGCATGGTAGCTATACAAAGAAAAGCATGGATGACTCAAATGACCCAAAGCAGTCCTTAAGCATGTCAAAACAAGCATAAAAGCTTCACAAAGCTAAGCCAAAACAAGCAAGCATAGTGGTCTAAATGCTAGATACATGTTAAGGCAAAATGGAGGATTACAAAGCAAGTGTAAGATGCAAAGCCCAAACTGAAAAAGACCCTTCAACAACACTGAAGAGGGACCAAAAATATGACTACTCACAGTAGATAACAACCCCCAAATCAATATACAAACATGCTTAAAATGCAATACAAGATTAAGGCCACAAGAGGGCTACAACATGAAGTATACAAAGCATGCATCAAACAGCAAAAGACCCTTCATGGGACATGGAGAGGGGGTCAAAACAAGACCCTTTTCAGGCCTGTCGAAGGCCCAAAAATGGAAGCATGGTAGGCTAAAGAAACATGCAACAAAAAAGGGACCCAAGAGGGTATTGAAGCAAGTCATACATGGGGGTCCCAAACAAAGTTGAGCCCTTCTTCAATGTTGAAGAAGGGCTCAAAACAAGCCTCTTTGTAGTTTACATAGAAGCTCAAAAATACATGCAACTATGGCTTAGATATGAACCAAGAAAATGCTAGTTTTGGGGAAAAGTGTGCTTACCCTTGTAGACCAACGAACCAGCACCTCTTGGACCAAGTTTTGATGCTCCTAAGCTCTGAAAATGACCTCCCAAATTCTGGAAATGGAAGTGGTGGTGTTGTGCTATGGGTTGGTGAAGGAATGGCCCAAGAACAAGGGTGTTTGGAGGTTGAATGAGAGAGATATAGTGAGAGATGGAGGGTTGTGTGTATGTATATCAGATATCTATGATATATCTCTGGTTTTTTGCTTAATAATCTCTAACCCTAGACAAAGGAGAAGGAGTGGTGCTTATATAGGCAAAGAAGACTTAATGGCTAAGCAAAAGAGGGAGGTTCAAGAGGTGCAAGGGGGTCTTGGCTTATCAAAGAAGCTTGGACAGCTGGTAGGCTTCTTGAGGAAGCCAAGACAAAGGGTCAAGGCTTCCTCAAGAAGCCTTGGGCAAAGGGTGCACAAAAGGGGTCCAAAGGTAGTTAAAGGGTGCAAAATATGCACATGGATGCACGTGGATCTGGTTCTGTGCATCCCAGCTGGCACAGCTGGTATGCACCAGGCTTGGAGGGTGCAAAGGGTGCAAACCGGCCAGAAAATTTGATCATCGGCCAAAATAAAGTGCCGGTCGTCACTATATAGTGCCGGTCGTCACTATATAGTGCCGATAGATGATTCCTGGGTCAAAACATGGCCGGTGGGTATGCAGATTGAAGCCCCGGAAGTTAGCTTTCCAATGGCGCAAACGTTGCATCAAAATTCCTTCTGTGCAAAAAGTTATGCCCTTTTCCGTGAAGTCGCGCAGACTCGATCCAAACGGGATGATGCCCAGCTTCAACCAATCATATCTCCTCCCCCCGGACTTGGCTTTGGGAGATTCTTGAGTGCAAAGTGAAGCCCCGGAGGTCTTCTTTCCAACGATGGTGGCCTCATAGCTTAACTCCAAGTATGCAATTGAATAAGCCTGATTCAGCGAGGGCCGCTCAACTTTCTTCCACCCAGATTCATGGCGAACTTCTTCTCCAACCTATTTTCTCCCCTCCTCTCCTCTTTTCCTTCAACTCCAAACCCCTAAACAAAGTGTTTTGAAGGATTTGCCTCTCTCCTTGCCGAAGGAATTGAATCTTTGGCCTGCACATCTCTCAACACCGAGCAAACCGTCAGTAATGCCAAAGTCTTGAGGGCGGTCAAAAATGGGGTGTCTACAGTACAATATCTGTAAGTCATAATCCTTAATCAGTTCTAGCCATCTCCGCTGTCTCATATTCAGCTCTTTCTGTGTGATGAAATATTTCAGACTTTTGTGGTCAGTGTATACTTCACATGTTGCCCAATACAGGTAGTGACGCCAGATTTTCAATGCAAAAACTACTGCTACAAGTTCTAGATCATGGGTTGGGTAGTTCTTTTCATGTGGTCTCAGTTGTCGGGAAGCATAGGCAATTACTCTCTCATTCTGCATTAAAACACATCCCAAACCCTTATGAGAAGCATCACTAAAAATAGTATAACCATCTGTACCTGAAGGTAGGGCAAGAACCGGTGCAGTCACAAGTCGAGTTTTCAACTCTTGGAATGCTGATTCCCTTTGGTCAGTCCAGTCAAATGATATCCCCTTCTGTGTCAGTTGAGTCAATGGTAAGGCAATTTTGGAGAAATCTTTGACAAATCTTCTGTAATATCCAGCCAATCCCAAAAAGCTGCGGACTTCTGTCACATTTGTTGGTCTAGGCCAATTCACTACAGCTTCAATTTTCTGCGGATCAACAGAAATTCTATCTTTGCTAACAACATGCCCCAAAAACATAACATGATCAAGCCAAAACTCACATTTAGACAGTTTAGCATACAGTTTCTGTTCTCTTAGGGTCTGCAGGGCAAGTCTCAGATGGTGTTCATGTTCTTCTACGCTTTTGGAATAAATCAATATGTCATCGATAAATACAACAATAAAATCATCAAGGTACGGTTTAAAGATTCTATTCATAAGGTCCATAAATGCTGCAGGTGCATTGGTAACTCCAAAAGGCATAACTAAAAATTCGTAGTGCCCATACCTCGTTCTAAAAGCAGTTTTATCAATGTCTTCTGGTTTAACCTTCAGTTGATGGTACCCCGATCGAAGATCAATCTTGGAAAACACTTGGGCACCCTGTAACTGGTCAAACAAATCATCAATGCGTGGTAATGGGTATTTATTTTTCACAGTTACCTTGTTCAATTCACGGTATTCCATGCACAACCTCAGTGAACCGTCTTTCTTCTTTACAAACAAAACCGGTGCACCCCACGGTGAAGTACTGGGCCTAATAAACTTCTTGTCTAACAGTTCTTGCAGTTGCACTTTCAGTTCCTTCAGTTCAGTCGGAGCCATTCTATAAGGGGCCTTCGATATAGGTTGCGTACCCGGAATCACATCCACAGTAAATTCAATTTCCTTGTCAATCAAATCCCCTGGTAGATCATCTGGAAATACATCTGGGAATTCTCTGACTATAGGAATACAGTTCACATCAGTTTTAACATTATCATTAGTAGACACAGTCAGTATAGAACACAGATATCCTTTACACCCCTTTCTGATCAATTTAACAACTTTCACAGAAGAAATCAAATACGGAGGAGGTACTACTCCAACCCCGTTAAACACAAGTTCGGGTAAACCAGGTGGACGGAAAACAACTTGTTTTGTCACACAGTCAATAGTGGCATGATATTTTTGTAACCAGTCCATCCCCAATATTACATCAAAGTGATCAATGTTCAATGGCAGTAAATCAATAAACAGATGCATATCCCCAACAATAATTTCACAAGCAGGATACATATATGCACATGTCATGGATCCCCCAACAGGTGATGATACAGCTAACAGATAGTTCATGGGTTCTAAGGGTCTATTCAATTTCCGTGAAAAAGCATGCGATATATATGAGTGTGTAGACCCTGAATCAATAAGTACATATGCATTTTGAGTACAAATAGAAAGAATACCTGACCCTACGGTCTCGGTATTTTGCACGTCTCCCGGTACTAGGGGCGAAGACTCGGCCTTGCCTCATAGGCTCTTTCCCGGTAGCTTTGGGGTTCGGTTTTGGTGCCACGATTGATGCTGCGGCGTTGCCTGTAGCTCTACTATTACTCGGAGCAGTGGAGGGGCAATCCTTCACCATGTGGCCCACCTTGCCACACCTGTAACAAGCACCAGAGATTTTATAACAAACCCCTTTATGATTCTTACCACATTCGGAACAGGGCGGTATGGAACCACTCCCTTGGTTGGGGCTATTTGTTGATCCTGCATTCTGTTTCTTACTCAATGGGTTATGCTTGCCTTTCTTGAATTTAAAATTCTGCCTTTTACCACGCCATTCTGATGCTGGCGTTTCAGTTTTCAGTGCCTCGATGTTTGCTTCAGCCATCAAGGCTCGGTCAAGGACATTCACATAAGTCGGTAATTTCAGCACATTTATTCTATCCAGTATCGCAACATTCAGGCCGCCTTCAAACCTCCTGGCCTTCTTATACTCGGTGTCCACCATGTGTGGTGCATATCTAGCAAGCCCGATGAACTTCGTTTCATATTCGGCAACAGACATTGTGCCCTGTTTTAACTATTCAAATTCAGTGACCTTCCTGTCCCTCACACACTGAAGGAAGTACTTTTCAAAGAAGGCTACTTTGAATTGAGCCAAAGTCATAGCAGTATTGTCGTCACGAGTAAGCATCCACCACCTTCTAGCCTCTTCTTGCAAAGTGAAGGTGGCCAACAGTACCTTATGTGCCTCCGAGCACGGAAACACTTCAAACAGTTTCTCAGTCTCCAGAACCCATGCTTCAGCCTTTAATGGTTCAAGGCCTCCCTGAAAGGATGGCGGTTTCAGTTTGCTGAACTTCTGGGTAAGAGCAATTATATCCCCATCATTAGCGTTAACATTCTGTTCATTCACATTCTGGTCCCAACAGTCTTGGAGGAGGAGGTGAAATTTTGGTTCGATTGTTGATCTAGTCTTTCGGTTATTCGTTCCAACATTCTTTCGACCGCCATTCGGCCTCGAATGATTCGAGTTGATAGTAGCGTTGGCATTATCCATTTCACTATAAGCAGTTATGACAGTCATCAATATAAATAGTCATTTCCTTAAACAGGTTAACACATTAGCATTTAATCAGTCATGTCATAATCACACACTTTTCATGCTCATGTAATGCCCTATTACTTTTCTAGGAGACCCTATAGCTCATTTGGACACGTGTGTGCGGTATAACTCGTGGTTAAGTATCACTCTGATACCACTCTGTCACGACCCAAACCCGGCCCTATGGGTTTAGCATCAGAATCGCCAAGAATCTGAGATTACCAAGGCTGCTTAACAATATCTGATAAAAGCAGTCTGGGCTGGCGGAAATATCTGATAAATAAGTAATGTCCAATGAGCTATGACAGTCTGTATGCCAAAAAGATTTTTCATACATGTATGCAGTCAGAGACAAACCAGTATATTCATCATCTACATTTATTCAGTACAGGGACTTAATCCCCATTAAGCAGTACAATAACAGTCTATACGGTATTACAAAAACAGTCCAAGACAGACGGGGAAATACAACACCCCTAGCCATAGCATGGCAAACTCGGAACCTCGCAGTGAGGCACTTAGGCTGGCTTGACAAAACTGGAGTCACCCCGACGCCCCTAGCTTTGATCCGGTGCCTGTACACCTACATATATATATATATATATATGAGCAGTGAGCTAAAGCCCAGTGAATAACATAAAGCGTAAAGGGGTTTAGAATGAATGTCCTTACGGTAATGAAAACAGTTCAATTCAATAAGTATATCAGTAGTTGAGTACAGTAAACAGTCATATGTGGTACATCCATTAGCATAGCGATATGATGAGGGTCTTAAAAGACCCGAGCGATAATGATGGCCATCAACAAGAATGATAGTGGTTCCACGAGGAACCGACAGAGATCTTTGTACAGTAACAATACATGAGGTGCAAAGGATGCCACAAAGACAGCCTGTAAATAAAGGACATACATTCATTCATAATCCATATCGATTCGATGCAGTTGATTCGGTGTTTAGAAAAATAATCATTTGAACATATCTTTACACAATTGTTACTCACAGAGTTCTGGGCTACAATGGGCTAGAGCGTCTCCTCGAGGTGCCAACCCTATACAGTTAATAGATTGAACACATACTAAGTTACACAGTTGGGAAAGATAATAACTTAATCCCTAATTTGCCTCGATGTGGTTCTACATCTATATCCTCTTTAAGATGCCTTAAATATGCCCTAGGAATGCCTAGGATGGAAAGAGGATGCAAAGATGCACCTTTGAACACTTTACAAAATTTGCTGAAAACAGGGGTCTTGCTCGAGCGAGGCTTTCTTCGCTCAAGCGGACATGCAGACAAAGGGCTCCGCTCGAGCGTGGATTCCGTCGCTCGAGCGGATTGTGTGCTACAGTAAAAATGCTGGATGCTCAGATTTTACGCTCGATGCTCGCTCGAGCGTGAGACATAGCTCTTCGCTCGAGCGTAGGTCCCTTCACTCGAGCGTACGCTTGCGCGCACCAAGATGCTGAGAGCTTGAAATTTACGCTCGAGCCACCATTCTCTCGCTCGAGCGGATCTCAGAAGAAACGATGGTCGCTCGAGCATAGAATCCTTCGCTCGAGCGTAGAAGCGAAATTCTGGAATTTCTAGATTTGCCTTCCAAGCTCAAACCAAGTATTCCAAAGCTCAAAACTCAACCTCTTGGACCCAAATTCTGGAAAGCACATTCAAACTCAATATACAACAAGTTACAAAGCTCAATTTGTGAATTTAAAGCCCAAGAGTGAGTCAATTAAACCCAAATTTCAAACCCATTATCATGAACATGAAGGACATGCAAACATGCATGAATTCAAATCATTTCAAAGCTTCAATATGATGCTCTAGTGAGCCAATTGTTCCAAAAACAAGTTGAAAACATGGACCATTGCGAAATTATGAACATGCATGTGACAATTGCCATGAAATCAACTCAAAATTCAACAATACACACATGCATGCATGAAATGAGTTCTAATCCAACATCATAAGACTAGGACATGCCTTAGCTCTACAATTTGACATGGATCATGCAAGAACAATCTTAAATACAACAATGAGAGAGGTCAATGGTCTACCTTAAGTCTTGTATTCAAGGTCTATGAGCTCAATTAGCAACTACACTTCAATTTCCTTCAAGTTCTCAAGCCAAAGCAAGATGAGTTCAACTCTCTCCCTTATTTCTCTCTCTCTAGTCGGCAAAGGCAAGGAATGAGCTGAACAAATATGTGTCTAAGTGTATACTAAGGCTCCAATGTTGATCAAGTAGTGGCCCGCTAAGGGTTATTTTGGTAAATAAGTCCAATACTAGCAATTAAGCTTATTTTAATCTAATTTAGTCATACCAAATCGCATTTTTGATAAATATGCCATAAAATTACATAAATTATGAGGATCACGAAACACTAATCAATTTCTGGTTCGGCCGCCGATAAGGCCTTCAATTAGCAGTTTAAACACAAAACATGAACAGATAATCAAATAAATCAACAGATAGAAATGCATTACAATAGGTATACTTGATCAATCTTCGATTTGATCGATCGATTCGATAATTTATTCAGTTCACTTATCAGTCATAATTAGTTCGGCTTTTATCGGAATCAAGCTTATTCGATTCTAAATGAGGTTGTTCTGAGAACACAAACCACAAATCACCAAAACAAAACAAAACAAAACAAAACAAAATTGGCAAAAACAAACACAAATGACATCTCTCTCTCTCTCTCTCTGTGCTCACCTTCCTCCATTAACACATCAAAGAGAAAGAAAGAAGTTTGAGAGAGAGAGTTTATGTCATGTAAACAACATAAGTCCAGCAAATGATTTTAGTAAATTCAAAATGCTCTAAAGTCTCGTAACAAATCAATATACATGTTGTCTAACTATATGCATCTGTATATATAATTACCTAATCAAACGATCTTGAGCTTTGCATTTTCCAAGTCGCAAATCAAACGGTGATTCTACTAGTTTCCAAATGATGTTTCGATGTTGATCTGAGCAATTGAAGAAGAAGAAAAATAAGAAAATTCAAAGAGAACAAGGGCTCTATGGTTTAGATTTATGTCGATCTTAGGAAGGTTTAGATCTACCTCGATCTACCTCGATCTACCTCTACGGTGGACATCGGTGAAAGCCATGAGGGCTTTGATGATGAAGAAAGAGAGAGAGATGGAAGAAAAGAGAGCGTAGATCGGTAGAAAGAACACTTCAGCGAATCTGTGGTGAAGGCAGTGGCAGACTCCGTCGGCGTAGTGCTTCTGGTTGACGTTGATATGGCCGCGCCAGATCTTCATTGGAACAAACATACGGCTATCGCAACATATGTTTCTGAAGGCACCTTGCTCAATGCTGTAAGTGCAACCACCGAGAATGCGAGGGATATGAGAGACGACACGGCCGGTACCCCAGGACTTGGTAGAGGTCTAGTGGCCGGCCTTTTTGGAGACAAACATTGTAATGACCCAGATATGTATTTGATTAATTAGCCATCTAATTGCATTGTTATGTGCTACTTGATTATGTGTTTGTTGTGAAATTGCATGTCTAATGGTGTGAATTAGAAGGATTTGAATATATATATCTGTTGATTGTAGAAAAGCCTGTTGGAATTACAACTTTAAATTGAAGGTTGAAGGTCTTAGAGATGCTAGAAACCAAAATTAAGTACATAATTGTGATCTGCATAATTTTTAGGGCTTTCTAAGAAGTTTTGTAAAAATTCGATTCAAAATGAAATAATTGGATTTAATTAATATTTATATATCTATATATATAAGCTCTAGTTGAGCCTTAGCATCAACAAAAAAATCTGGGGAGAGAGAGAGATTAAGAGAGTTCTAGAGACTAAGAGGAGGAAATAAGTAAAGAAGAAAAAGAAGAAGAGCAAGGGAGATTAGGGTTTAATCTTCAACAAATCAACTAGCAAAGGTAAGATTTCCTCCATAATTTGTGAAATTGAGATGTCATGCTTATAATCCTTTAGCATTTGAGTTGGATTAGGATGAAATCAAACTTGATTGGTAGTGTTATGATGTAGTATATATGTAAGAACAAAATAAGAAAGAGATGGCAAGAATTGAGCTCATAACATCACAAGCATAGAATTAATTCATGGAAATCTGGTTATACACTTGAAATCTTGCATGGTTCTTCAAATTTGAGAGAAAAACTCCATGGATTATAATATTGGAACTTAACATTTGCATGAAAATTTGAGTTTTGTTTTGAAGTGATGATTTTGTTTGAAGTTCAAAATGTCTAGTTCAACATATTTTTTATGAGAGTTGGGCTTTGATGTACATAAAATTGAAGTTTTTGGTTACAAAACTCAGCTCAAGCACTGAAGCAGATTCTCAGATAGGTTTTGGCCTAAAACTACACGTGCGGAAAGGGTTACCACACGTATGGAAAACAGAGCATGGAAGACTAAACATTCTGTAAAAATTTCACGTGCGGGTGCACATGCGGTGGGGTTTCTGCACGTGCAGTTTTCAGGGCAGGCTTGGAATTGTTTTCTTTTCGTTTTTCGGACTTTGGGGCCTTTATTTGCATGGTTTCCACATGTTTTTCACAAGCATTCGTATATCATGAGCATTTAATAAATGAGAAAACGAATTGAACTAAACAAACGAACAAGTAATGATGAACCAAACCGAATAGGAGTAAGAACTGACGGAATGAATTGAATATGTGTTGAATTGTTGTGCTATGAATGTTTGTGTTTGTAGGTCAAGACTCGAAGACAGAGCAACCGGTTCTGGAAGCCTACTATGAGTAACATTACTATAAAGATATGTTTATATGAAATATATTTGAAATGCTATTTGATAAATTATGTTTTTCTGAAATGGTATTTTGTGAATATGAACGAATATTTGGTTTTGAATCTACTGTGGCATCTAAGGAATGGTCCCACGTCATGGGGGATAGCATGTTAATGCGGGTCCATGAAAAATAAGCGATTACAAGATCTCGTTAGCCATTTGACAAAGTGGTGATATGTTTAATTGGTATCTGGAACCGATTACTCTAGGCGGAAGACAATATGATATGTTCTGCTGGATATACCACTATTATGTTTCAATATGAGAATAATTGTGATATATTTGTTATACGGATATGATATATTTGGAATTCGTTCAATAACTTCTTTACTTTAATGTTATTCACTGGGCTATAGCTCACTGTTTATATATATATCTACATAGGTGGGTGTCCTGGAGATCAAGCATAGAAGGGTTCATTTAGCTAAGCCACTCGTTGAAACCCTACTAAGATTTTGGTGCCTCTAAGTTGAGGCTAGGTCGAGAAGACCATTGTATAGTTTGTGATCACATTGTCGGGCTTTTGTTATATGTATATATGGACATGAATGATGTTTTTGCACATGATATTATGTATATATTGTACAGTGGGTAAATTAACGTTTATATACATCTGAATTTGAGCATATAGATACACAGCTCAATAGATTATTTGTTGTCTTTATATTATAAGTTTTCGCTAGCCCCAATTATTTTGATTTGTAAAGAAGGCCTTTGGAAATCTCGAATTACTGACCGGTTACGAAGCTAAACCTATAAGGGCGGATTTGGGTCCTGACAAAATGGTATCAGAGCACAAGTTAATTTTCCTACACACGTGTCCAATTGAGCTAATGGATGTCCTAGAAAAGACTTAAGGACATTACATTGTCATGTGTGAGTATGTGTGCATTTTCTATGCATGTCTAATAAGGAAATGAAAATGAAAACTATGAGCATGAACAAAGAAATTAGGTGAATTAACATGCAAGTTTGATTTTAATGAGCATGACTATTATTTCAGCATGAAGATGAAAGTATGTGACTATGTGATAACATAAGCAAAGAAGTTATGTGTAACTTGACTTCTATATGGAATATGTGACCTATGTGAACATGAAATCCTCCTATGTTTATTATTACCCATGTTTATCTAGACCAATGGAGAGAACAAGAAATGCAGATAAGTCTGAATCTTTTGATGCTAAAATAGATTGGTTAGAAAGAATGGTGGAAGTTTTAACTGAACTAATGAGACAACAACAAGAGCAAAGGCAACAACCCTTACCTCCTCTGCTGCCTTCGGTTCAAGTAGAGCCAAATAGTGATGACATCATTGCTCTTACACAGAAATATAAGAAAATGAAGCCACTGGAATTTCTGGAGGGTATTGAACTGCTAATAAGTGTTTATGTGTACTGAAGTACATAAAGTTTTGTTGGCAACATTTACTCTGAAAGAAGAAGCTAGGAAATGGTAGATACTCGTCCAAAGCGAGAATGGAGACTTGACATGGGATCAATTTAAAGAAATTTTCTATGAAAAATACTTCCCGCAATGCATTTGAGATAGAAAGGTATTCGAATTCGAACAACTAAAACAAGGTGACATGATTGTGGTTGAGTACGAGGCAAAATTTATGGAACTAACCCGATATGCACTTCATATGGTTGACACTGATTACAAAAAGGCAAGGAAATTTTAGAGTGGATTGGATATTGAAGTGTGTGACCATATAAATGTTTTGAAATTGCCAAAGTATGTAGATGTCCTTGATAGGGCCTTGATGTTTGAGGCAAACATAACGGCTTTAGCGATGTCCACGTTAGTATCGTCAACCGAAGGGGAAAGTAAAAAACAAAAGAAACAGGAAGTTGAAAGGACCGATGATGATTCAGTGACCTCTGTGAATGAAAAATCAAATTCAAAAACTTTTGACGGCACAAGCTGGGGAGGCAATAATAACAATGGCACGCCTACATGTACAGAGTGTGAAAAGTAACATTAGGGCATTAGTCATCGTTTATCTGGAGCTTGTTTTAGATGTGAAAAGAAAGGACAGCTGGTTAAATCTTGTCCACAAGCTCACCCAAATAATAATGGCCCTATTACTAGTGGGATTGCATCAACAATGACACCAAGAACAACTGCAACATTTACTCCTGAGAAGCAAGGAAGGGTTTATACCCTAGTATCAGAGAACACCCAAAATATTGAGACCACAGACGCAGGTATGACCTCCATTATGTGCAAAATGTTTATGTGGCAATTAGTGTGAGAGTCGTACACTCTTTAACTAGATATACCTTATAAACTCATTGAATGATTAAAATTATGACCTTGTATTATACACCTTGAATTATTTAACGTATAGAACTTTGGGAATTGGGAACCTATGCTGTTTATCGGAGAATGAACTTTTGTTATTGAACACTACTAATGAGCTATTGACAGACTTACGAATTTATGACCAAATGCGTAGGTGATAATTGATTCTAGACTCGTATGAGTATGTACCTTTCCTTGGAATGAATTGTTATAATATTTGACCCTCTGAATTGGACTCTCAGGACCATGATTTTGTGATGAAAAAACTTGTTGAATACCTCAAATAATAAACTTGATATTTGGCGTAACTGTGAACGCCTGCATATGAGACTTATTTCGAAACTGTTGATTGTCTATCCAATGAATTGATTGTGACCTTCGGAAAGAAACTTTATTTGGGAATAATGAGATAGAACCTTTATTTGACTTAATTCTACTTATGGAGACTATGGAGTGTTAATGAACAAATGACCAGGTTATATTTTCTAAGGGAGTTGGTGGATTGAGAACCTGAAAATGATTTGAACACTTAAGATCTTATGTGCCTATTAGTAGTGGGCTATTCGATTAAAAACCGTATTTGAACTTATATCTTTGACTGATTGGGAACACATGTATTAGGTTAAAGATTGAATGCCTCGGTATTACCTTTGCTATCATGAATTTGACTGTTTAGAGAATGGTTGCTTCTGTGTTACCAAATCTAAAGTCAATGCTATGAGAGTTGTTAACAGCGGACAATTTTAACTATTATTGAAACCTCAATTACTTAGAAGTATATAAATTTTATACGTCCTATGATCGACTACTTCAGTATTACCTTACCTTATAATTGATTCTACAAGATATGTGCAATATGTATAATATGACTACTATCGTATTACCTTCACTGCCCTAGAATGGATATATAGATTTACTTTAGAATTTTAAAAGGCTGGGAATGATCATAATAGATTACTGAAGCAAATTACTAAATTGAACTATAAATTGTTACGTAACTGAGAAATGGTACTTGATCACTTACAAAATTCTTGTGCTCATGGGTTTTGACTATGAGAATTTGATCGACCTACGACATTACCAGATAAGAAGAGGAATTTGTGGTGCAACGGAAAAAATAAAATGAAAAATGGGACCCGAATTCGGTTTGTGACGTAATAAGACAAGTTTGGAGGACCGAACTTTCTAAGGTGGGGATAATGTAATGACCCAAACATGCATCTGATTAATTAATCATCTAATTGCATTGTTATGTGCTACCTGATTATGTGTTTGTTGTGAAATTGCATGTCTAATGGTGTGAATTAGAAGGATTTGAATGTATATCTGTTGACTATAGAAAAACCTGTTGGAATTACAACTTTGAATTGAAGATTGAAGGTCTTAGAGGTGCCAGAAACCAAAACTGAGCACATAGTTATGATTAGCATGATTTTTAGGACTTTCTGAGAAGTTTTGTAAAAATTCTATTCAAAATGAAATAATTGGATTTAATTAATATTTATATATCTATATATATATATAAGCTCTAGTTGAGCCTTAGCTTGAACAAAAAAATATGGAGAGAGAGAGAGAGAGAGAGAGAGAGAGAGATTGAGAGATTGAGAGAGAGTTCTAGAGACTAAGAAGAGTAAAGAAGAAAATAAGAGAAAGAAGAAAAGCAAGAGAGATTAGGGTTTGATCTTTAACAAATCAACTAGCAATGGTAAGATTTCTCCCATAATTCATGAAATTGAGATGTCATGCTTATAATCCTTTAGCATTTGAGTTGGATTAGGATAAAATCAAGCTTAATTGGTAGTGTTATGATGTAGTAAACATGAAAGAACAAAATAAGAAAGAGACGATAAGAATTGAGCTCATAACATCACAAGCATGGAATTAATTCATGGCAATCGTGTTATACACTTAAAATCTTGCATGGTTCTTCAAATTTGTGGGGAAAACCCCATGATTGTAAGATTGGAACTTAACATTTGCATGGTTTATAACTTTACACTTTAAACTCAAGAGTTTGATCTTTTGCATGAAAATTTGAGTTTTGTTTTGAAGTGATGATTTTGTTTGAAGTTTAAAATGTCTAGTTCAATACATTTTTTTTTATGAGAATTAGGTTTTGATTTACATAAAATTGAAGTTTTTGGTTGTAAAACTCAGCTCAAGCACTGAAGCAGATTTTCAGACAGGTTTAGGCCCAAAACTACATGTGCGAAAAGGATTACCGCACATGCAGAAAACAGAGCATAGAAGACTGAGCATTCTACCAAAATTGCATGTGAGAGCGCACATACGATGGGGTTTCTACACGTGCGGCCAATGCCTCCGCATGTGCGGTTTTCAGGGCAGGCTTGAAATTGTCTTCTTCTTATTTTTCAGACTTTCGGGTCTCTATTTGCATGGTTTTCACATGTTTTCACAAGCATTCATATATCATGAGCATGTAATAAATGAGAAAATGAATTAAACTAAACGAACAAATAAGTAACAATGAATCGAACCGAATAAGAGTAAGAATTGACGGAATGAATTAAATGTGTTGAATTTTTGTGACATGAATATTTGTGTTTGTAGGTCAAGACTCAAATGCCAAGCAACCGGTTTTGGAAGCCCACTGAGAGTAACATTACTGTAAAGATATGTTTATATGAAATATATTTGAAATGCTATTTGATAAGTTATGTTTTTCTGAAATGGTATTTTGTGAATGTGAACGAATATCTGGTTTTGAATTTACTTTGGCATCCAAGGAATGGTCCCAAGTCATGGGGGACAACATGTTAATGTGGGTCCATGACAAATAAGTGATTACGAGATCTCGTTAGCCACTTGACAAAGTGGTGATATGTTTAATTAGTATCCGAAACCTATTACTCTAGTTGGAAGACAATATGATATGTTTTGTTAGATGTACTACTATTATGTTTGGATATGAGAATAATTGTGATATGATTTGTTATACGGATATGATATATTTGGAATTCGTTCACTAACGTCTTTACTTTAATGTTATTCACTGGGTTATAACTCACTGTATGTATATATCTGTATAGGTGAGCGTCCTGAAGATCAAGCCTAGAAGGGTTCCTTTAGCTGAGCCACTCGTTGAAGCCTTACTGAGATTTTGGTGCCTCCAAGTTAAGGCTAGGTCGAGAAAACCGTTGTATAGTTTGTGATCACATTGCTGGGCTTTTGTTATATATTTATATGGACATGAATGATATTTTTGCACATGATATTATGTATGTATTATATAGTGGATAAATTAACGTTTATATACATCTAAATTTGTGCATATAGATACACAGCTCAATGGACTATTTGTTGTCTTTATATTATAAGCTTCTGCTAACCCTGATTATTTTGATTTGTAGAGGAATGCCTTTGGTAATCTCGAATTACTGGTTGGTTACGATACCAAACTTATATGGTGGGTTTGGGTCGTGACAAACATAGAGAGAGAAAATAGAAAAAAGGAAAGTAAGAGAGAAAATAGAGGGTTAGGTGTTGTGTTTTAACGTATAATATATATGCATAAGTTTGGTCATTTTGCTTGAGTTTGTCATTTTAGACAAAGTATTTCAGTTCTTGGACTTTTAGCCAAACAAAATTGAAATTTGAAGTTTTGGACCAAGTGCTCTATTAAAAATTATATTTTATTACCAAAAAAATTGTACTATATTATTTTAATATTTATATATTATATAAAATGACATTATATCTGCAACAACAACAACAACCACCACCAAAAAAAAAAAAAAATTAAGTTAATCCTCTCATTGATTTTAAAACCCAACTCTTGAAGGTATTTGCTAATCCCCTTCCCAATTTTGCAAACAAATACTATTTTAGTTAGGGGTGAGCAACGGATATTTCAAACTACCCAAACCGACCGAACTGCACTAATCCATCACATTTTGGATGGATACATGATGACGAGCGAACGGTTGCAGATTGATTTTTTTCAATCCGCCTAATTTTGAACGGATTGTGGATTTAAGGTTCCTTTGGTCGCAACCGAACTGCCAAACCACGAACACCACTAGTAATTTGTAAAATTTTATGTTTTCAATTTGTTTAAATATTCTGTTTGTATTTTCAATTGAAAAAAAGTTTAAATATTGTGTTATGTTTTCAATTTGGAAATCCTTTAATCAAATGGCAAGGGTTGATATTTGATATTTTTGTGTGGAAAATATAAGACTTAATTTTGTCACTTTTAAAAAAAATCAAATTAAATAGTTTTTGAATAAAAAAAAAAGTAATGAAATAGTTTTGATAATGCATGGTTTTCTTATATGTATTTATTATTGGTATTTGACAATTTACTTGATAATTTTTTAGTTATGTTGAGTTGGATTGTCATTCAAAAAATATGTTGACAATTGTTGTATTATGTTTAAAATTTGTAAAAGTTTAAACCGCTATACCGATTTGCATCAATCCGCCTATCCGCTCAATCCACATTCGTCAATTCGGTGGACGGATGTAGATTGATTTTTTTCCAATCTGCCCATCCAACGGACGAATGACAAATTAGAGGTTTTTCGGCCACAACCGAACTGCAAACACCCCTAATTTTAGTAGGTTTCACATCTATCCTAATCCAATCAATTCCCTATAACCAAAACAAACAAGTTCTTTATACTTTGTCTCTAGTGTGACATCAATTTTATTGTTTCACCAGTAATTGAATTAAAAGTAGAATTATTTAGAGAAAGAATTCCTAAATTATTAATATCGTAAAAAATGTTAATGCAATATATTTAATTATTAAAATGTTTGACATCCCTGTTATTATTTTACCCCCATTAATTATATCATGAGATACCACTCTATCTCTTGAACTAGGGAGACTTATTTATAAGTCCTTTTTCAGAACCTTATGCTAGGCTAAGTCCTGTGTAATTTCTTATAGAGTCTCAAGTCCTATTTTCATAAGAATATATTCCACAAGATCCTAACGTGACATGACACTTACATAAACGTAACGTAACGTGACACCTATATATACGTAACGTAACGTGACACCAATATGAACGTAACGTGACACCTACATAAACGTAACGTAACGTGACACTTATATAAACGTAATGTGACACCTATATAAACGTAATGTGACACTTACATAAACGTAACGTAACGTGTCACGTTACGTTTCGCTACGATTGGAGCCGACCGTGATCACGCAGTATTGTAATCCAACGGTGGTGATTCTCCTCACCGGAGATGGTTAGTCCGAGATGGAAAGTTATGGTGACGGGCAGTGAGGAAGACCCATTGGTTGATAGTCAGAAGGAGTTGGTGAAGGTGTTGGAGAAGAAGGGTGTGGAAGTGAGGGCTAAGTTTGGGGAGGGAGATCATCACGTAGTGGAGTTGATGGACCCCACAAAGGCCAGTGCAATCTTTGTGATTCTAAGAGATTTCATCTTCAAAACTTGCTCTGTCTCAGTGACTGTGAGCAGATTGTGATTTCATCTTCAATAATGGAAATGCTAATGAACGTGAAAAATAGGATGATTGTGATAGGCAGTTGTCGTTTTTTTTTTTTTTTTAGAACAATTAGTGGAGGTGCACGTTTCGCGTGGTAATTTTATATACATATATATATATATATATATTTGTGATTTTTATGCTGTGTAATAGTTTTACTTTTTGAATCATTTTATTATTTATTTTGTTAATGTTTAATATTTATGTTTAGTTTAAAAGGTCCATCAATAAGTTTTTATTGAAAATAAAAAATAAAAAAATTCGAAAAATAAATAAAATCAATTTCTTATATAAAAAATTCAATGTTACCATAGATCATAGGTGTCACGTTACGTTTATGTCGGTGTCACATTACGTTACGTTTATGTAGATATGTCACGTTACGTTTATATAGGTGTTACGTTACGTTTATATAGGTGTCACGTTACGTTACGTTTATTTAGATGTCACGTTACGTATAGGTGTCACGTTACGTTTATATAGGTGTCACGTTACGTTACGTTACGTTTATATCAATTTCCCTATATATGGTTTTATTATTATTTATGATATTAACAACTAATATTGAGGGTAAATATGTCAAGAAACTTCCCACAGGACTTATGGGAACATAAGTTTTTTTGTGGGACCAAATGTAGCACAAGTCTCCCTAATAGGACTTCTAAATAATTTTCCCCTTGAAGTATAAAAACAAATAATTAAAACCTTTCAATTTTTAAAGTGCCACACTTTATGTCGTTAATGAAAATAGTAAAATGTCTAAATTGTTCTATTTTTATTTTTTATTTTTTATTTTTTATATTTGACACATCTATTATCTCTTTGAAATTTATCAGAAACCACAAAAAAAAAAAAAATTAAAAAAAATTAAAAAAAAGGGAGCTTTTTTGATAAATCCACTTTCTAAGAGTTTTATTCCATCCAACCCATATTCTTTTTTACTATTCCATTAGGTCCTATTTGAGATAAGAAGACCAAATTACCCTTTTCATCTATTTATGTTCCATTTAGTTCACATTATTTTCTTATGTTTCAATAAGTCCTATAGGTGACATAATTACCAAAATACCCCTAATGTGAATGTTCACACCGTCAACGTGAATATTCATATCGTCAATGTGTAGGGACCTGGCCCATGTCGATCCTCGTGGGTGTCCGGAAAAATTCAAGTCGGGCCGGGACGGGTCCGACCCATTGACAATGTGAATATTCACATTGACATGTTAACATTCATATTAATAGGAGTGTAAAATTGGACCGCGTCCCGTGGCGGCGCGAAACCCGCCTGCGGCCCATGGGCGGCCCGGGACGGGCCCGGTTCGGCCCGTTGACAATGTGAATATTCATATTGACATGTTAACATTCACATTGATAAGAATATAAAATTGGCTCGCGGCACGGGGCGGGCCCGGCCCACCCCGTTGACAATGTGAATATTTACATTGACATGTTAACATTCACATTGATAGGAGTGTAAAATTAGCCCACGTCTCGTGGTAAAACTCCCGCGGCGGCAGCGGTGCCCGGCCTGTTAACAATGTGAATATTTACATTGACATATTAACATTAACATTGATAAGAGTATAAAATTGGCCAGTGGCCCATGGTTGGCCCGGCCCGGCCCAGCCCGACCCGTTGACAATGTGAATATTCACATTGACATGTTAACATTCACATTGATAGGAGTGTAAAATTAGCCCGTGCCTCATGGTCGCGAAACCGGCCTTTTCTTTTTAATTCTTTTAAATTTTTTCTACCAAAATTTTATTATTTTTCACAAAAAAAGACACTAGGTCTCGACGCGGGCTGGGCCTCGGACCGAGCCTTGAATGAGCCTTAATCGGGCCGATGGGCTGGGCCAGGCTTAAAAGTGATGGCCCAGGCCCTAGCCTAGGGTCTCGGACTAGGCTCGAGCCTGGGCCCAAACGAGCCTTTCTCGGGCCGGGTCGGACCGGTCTACGGGCCAAAAAATTAGGCCAGGCTTTAGCCCCGGCACAAGGGTATTCGGGCTTTGGATGGACTGATGGATCGAGCCTCGGGTCGGGCTGGTGGGCCTGGCCCTAGCCTCGAGCTTAGGTCGGGCTTGGCCATTTTTTTTTAATTCTTTTTAACTTTTTCTACCAAAATTTTATTATTTTCCACAAAAAAAAACATTGCACCTCAGGCGGGCTGGGCCTCGGATCGAGCCTTGAATGGGCCTTAAGCAGGCCGATAGGCCGGGGCGGGCTTCAAAGTGATGACCTAGGCCCTAACCTAAGGTCTCGGACATGCTCGGGTCCAGACCCAAACGAGCCTGCCCCGGGCCGTGGGCGGGCTTTGGGCAGCCCACGGGCCGCGGGCCAATTCTACATTCCTATCAATGTGCATTTTAACATGTCAATGTGAATATTCACATTATCAACGGGCCGGGCCGGGCCTAGCCCCGGCCGCGGGCAAGCTTCGGGCAGCGGGCAAATTTTACACTCCTACCAATGTGAATGTTAACATGTCAATGTGAATATTCATATTGTCACGCGGATCGAAGCAAAGCCGCTTCGGGTTTGCGATGAGCCAATTTTACACTCTTATCAATGTGAATGTTAATATGTCAATGTGAATATTTACATTGTCAACGGGCCGGGTCGGGTTCGTCCTAGGCCGCTGGCCAATTTTTTACTCTTATCAATGTGAATGTTAACATGTCAATGTGAATATTCACATTGTCAACAAAGTGGCCGGGTTTAGGCCGCCATGAGGCGGACTAATTTACACTCTATCAATGTGAATGTTAACATGTCAATGTGAATATTCACATTGATGCTGGCCGGCCCTAGGTCACCACCGCCTTAGGCGGGTTTCGACGCCATAGAGCACGAGCTAATTTTATACTCCTATCAATGTGAATGTTAATATGTCAATGTGAATATTCACATTGTCAACAGACCGGGCCGGGCTTTTTATCAATGTGAATGTTAACATGTCAATGTGAATATTCATATTGTCAACGAATCGGCAAGACTGCCCAAGGCCATACATGGGCCGTGGGCGTGGGCCAATTTTACTCCTATTAATGTGAATGTTAACATGTCAATGTGAATATTCACATTGTCAACAATGCGAGCTCATGAATGGTTCAGACATACGGGCCAATTTTACATTCCTACCAATGTGAATTTTAAAATATGAATGTTCACATCATAAAATTGCTAACTATTCAAAAAATATTTATAAGGGTATCAAAATTAAATATAAGGGCATAAGTGTCCAAGAAAATAGTGTAAATCAAGAAAAAGAACTTTATGGAATAAAACTATACATACATGGGACTAAATGGGTTAAAAAATTCTTTCATGGACTTCTTGAGTTAAAACACTTCTAAATGAAATTTATCAATAATTTAGACAATTTGGGTTTTTTCACCATTTTCATTAGTAAGACCAGGGTGTGTGACATTTTGATAGTTAAAGGGTCTAATTTGTGATGTGTGAATAGAAACTTTCAATTTCTTGTAACACGTTGAAATTTATTCTAAGTTAAAAGTTAAAAGTTTATAAAATAAAATTTAAAAACACTTCTCCACAGTTTCAAGAGAATTGATTTTTATTATTTTTTTTAAAAATTTAATTAAACCTTTTTTACCACATAAATTATTAGCAAAAATTATAACTAACAATCTGAAATTGGAAATGTTTGGTCCGACAATGTAACCAAATATTTTAATTATGTTAATAATTTTTTTTATTTATTTTTTTTGTCAGACAACTTTGGGTTAACACATCTTATTTTCTTTAATATATTTTTAGGATTCAGTTTCTTTCAAATTTAGATCTAAATGTAAGAGAACTTGACACGCCAATGAAGTCCATCATAGCCTCATAGGTCTCATTTTGATAATTTAAACTGTTCATTTTATAAAAGTTTTACTGGTCATTTGTATCCATTTTAATACTTTAAATCACAATTATTTTTATTTTTATAAATACAAATGTTAATGGATAAACGATATCTGATTAACTTAATTTTTTACAGACATATCCTATTTGATGTATTCTAAAACATGAATAATTTAAATTATTAAAATAAATCCCAAAATAAACTTATTTTACTACACAATAGTTATTGGTGCGCAGCCGGCGCAGCAGTACCCCAATTCCTTCATCTTTCCAACGGCAGTTGAACCATTCAATTTATGTTTGAATTATGTTAGTTCAAGTGGGCATTATTAGTTCAGTGTCAGTTTTCCATAGTTAGTGAAGTGTAGTTTTCAAAGTCAGCATTCCAACCTCCGCAAGACGTTTTGCTTCCAACTTTCAAAATTAATTGATTTATGTCATTATTGTGTTTGAAATTTAAATTTGGTGAGTAATTTTGAATTTGAAAAACAATTTATGAAAGAAAAAGCAAAATTAGGAAAATTATTATTCCTTTTTTCTATTCTCTCCGTGAATTCATTCATAAATTTAAGATCCAGACACAATTTTAAAATAAAAAAAATTAGTCAAGTGCTTCAATCCATTAGATAAAGATACATCTAAAAATCTAAATTTAAGGATAAATATTTAGGTTACATTTGGATGATGAATTTTTTAGATAAGAATTTAGGGAGAAAAATAAAATATAAAAAAATGCGAATAAAATATAAAATATTTTTTTCCTTCCTTTCTCTCATTTTTTCTTTTTCCTTCTTAAAATCCTACCTAAATTCAGCCTTACCAAACAAGAATCAACATGAGACCTTCATGAACCTAACTAAATTAGAATTAGGCCTCGTTTGGGAACAGGTTAATTTAGTAACTTTTTGGCTATTTGGCTAAAATAGTCACTCAAAAAAACTAGTATGTTTGGGATGACTTTTTGGCTTTTTACGAAAAGATGTGCAAAAAGTAGAGAGAAAAGAGAATCTTTGACTTTTTGGTATGGGTTATTGGCTTTTTGGCTAATTTAGTAACTTTTTGACTTTTTGGCTAAAAATGATGCTTCCCAAACGAGGCCTTAGTAGATAGTAAACTTATAAATTTTGGATTGGCTGAGTGATTTGTACATGGAAAAAGATAGGGAAAAAATGTAGAATTTTCTTCTTCTTTTCTCTTTCTTTTTTTTATTTTTTATTTTTATTTTTTATTTTGCTTGCTAAAGATAAAAAAACAGAATTTTTTTGTATTTTGTTATTAAAAAAAGTGAGTATGTATAAATTATTGCATTTCCTTTCATTTTCCAATCCTCTGATAAATCAAAGATTAAAAAAAATATATATGTAGTTTATTTTCCTTCCAAAAAATATATATTACAAAAATAAACAAAAAAGTAAAATTTACAGCTTATCTTGTAAATAAAATTGTCAAATTTTATATTGCATAAAAACCTATATAATAAAAGGGAAACGACAAATCAATCAGTGGGCTCGGAGTTAGGGTAAATGATTACAGAAAAGTGAGAATCTTTTGTGCAACCTTTGTTATATTTGTTTGCACAAAAAGTCTTGCACTCTATATATTTATAATTATTTTTGGTCAAACATCCTAATCCATAGTTGCCACAATAATAAGGGAAAATGGGAAAAATTATTTTTTAAAAAAACTTTTGAGTTTAACCCTTGTAATAAAATACATCTTTAATTATTAATTTTATCAATTTAAATCATAATTTTTTAATTTATTTTTAATTTAAATTATTGGTATATTTTAGTTAACCATTAGATTCAATGTAGGTGTATATAAATAAAATATATTTTTTTTATTGAGTTTGATGATTAAAAATAGACAGATGATTTAAATTAAAAATAAATATAAAATTTAGAATTTAAATTGATCAAATTAAAAACTTAAAAAGGTCAAATCCTTAAAAAAAAAAAAATTGTAATTTTCCCAAAAGCAAAATACCATTTAGTAGAAAATAAGGCAAATATTTACTCAAGGATCGTATTGGGTACAATTTTTTATGTGTTTTTTACACAGAATTATACCTCCATATATATATATATATATATATATTGATCATACTGATATGTAATTTCTCCATAATAAAATGGGTCCACTTCTGAAAATTAATGAGATTGTAAGCAAATCATCATCAATATAGGAAATTGATCAAGAGGGCATGACAAAGTAGGCCCTTTCTCTAAATTTCTCTATTTAGAGTTGGTTTAGAAATTGATTTTTTTATTTTATTTTTTCAAAAAAATATGTAAAAAAATAAAGAAAATATACTAACTTTTTGTGATCATTTTTTACTATTTTCTTTTCTTTCCAAACGACCCCTAGACTATGTAAGAATGTCAAAGTATGTAAAAAAAAAAAGATACAATTTAAAAATAGAGAATAACATAGGAAATGACTTATCTCTATACTTTCATCTTCCATACTCCTCCATGAAATATGGAAGATAAGAATATAGAGAGAAGTCATACCTACAAACAAAAAAAAATAAAAATTAGGAACATAAATTTCATACCCACAGAGTAGGTGAAAGCTTATTTGGAGTAGTAGTAGTATATAATACAAAATGGGCCATGCTACTACATGCAGGTATATTACTTTCTCAATCATAATCCAAATAATAATTACAATAAATAAATGGGTTTGGTTATGGTGTGCAACTTACACCTTACATTACTTATTTTACCTTATACTTACACCTTTTACATACACCTTACACTTTTGTGTAAGTGGCACATAGTGTGCAACTTACACCTTACATTTACACTTGCGCACCTAAGAAAACTCCTAAATAATAATCAATATCACAATGAGTCATAGTTAACAACACAATAAAGTCATAATCAAGTTATAGCTAACATCACAATAAATCATAATCAAATGTTACAAATATCATAACTGTAGCATATGTACACCTCATTGGTGTAATATAGAATTTTCCATACAACATACAATATTGCAACATCTTCACTAAAATCATCTTTAATTACTGGGAAAACAACCCAAGGTTTCACCTTGCTTATTTCTACTTTTCAAAAAATACTTTTAAGAAAATTCTACTTTTTTGTTTTTCGTATGTTTTTGTTTTTATTGAATTTTTTTAATATTTTAAGCAATTTTTTTACTTTTTAGACATCTAACATAAATACACCTAAAAAGTAAAAAAATTATAAAAAAAATCTTTTAAAAATTCACTAAATACCAAAAATACAAAAAAAATATAAAAATTCAGTATATTTTTTGTATTTTTATGTATTTATTAATTTTTTAAAATATTTTTTTATAAATTTTTTACTTTTTAAATACATCTAAATAAGATACATCTAAAAAAATTTAAAAAAAATTTAAAATTTAAAAAATATTCACTAAAAAACAAAAAAAAATATGAAAATAAAAAAAATTAATTTTTAAAAAATTTAATTTAATTTAAAAAACTCAAACCAAACATACTGAAGTGAGTGAAAAATAGAGCAAAATTCTTAACTGTTATATTGGCTCATATGTGAATGACCTGTGCAGATTTTGTCAACTCAAAGGGATTATCAAGTAGGGGGGAAGCATCCCATCAAAATAAAAAAAAAGTAGGGGGGATGTGGTCATTCATGAGCGCACCAATAGCAGAAACAGAGGAATTTAATATTTAATAATACTTGAGACCATTAAAAGTGATGTTTTAAAAGCAACACTAATAATGTGACAGTGAACAGGACTCACTACTTTTCTTTTTTTTTTTTCTTTTTTTTTTTTTTAAGTATTTGCCAACTCATTAGTGGTGTTTTAGAACACCACTTTTAGTGGGATGTATCATTACCGTTTAATATTGGAAAATGCTTTGGACCCTAGTGGGGTGCTGGGGTCCTGCTGATTGGCTGGAAAATAAAATTTTTTTTTTTTGAACTTCAGCCACTGATAATGTGCCATGTGGCACTGGGGGCTGGGGGTGCCTAGTCACTGAGAGTCTCTAGCATCACTCCCCAACACCCCCATCTCCACGTGGGGGCTGGAAAAAAAAAAAATAATTTTTGACCAATGAGAGGAGACCCCCAACACCCCACTGGGGTCCAACTCATTTTTGTAATATTTAATAGCAAAAAATAAATAAACAATATCTAAACACAGCTTAAATGATGTGAAATTTTTTTTTTTTACCTTCACCATATACATATTCAATGCTTGATTCGAACAGAGTCTAAATGAACAAGAATATTTCAAGAGGATAAATAAAATGATATTTAATAGTAGAAATAAATAAAGAATTATCATTTAGCTGACCTTGCTTTTTCAATTTGAAGTATGCTATGCTGATCCAATTTCATGAAATAAAATTATTTTTTCCAGTCAAAAACAAAACCAACAGACTAAAAAATAATTTAAATATTAAAAAAAACAAAAGTGATCTTCTAAGTGAAATGCTCTTGAGGCATTTTGTAGGACTCAATTGTCAACCCAACACCTCACCAAAAAATAAATAATTAAATAAAATTTTATTTACATAAAAATAAAAAAAGGTAAAAATTTGTGCTGTGTTTCTGATTCTGTCATGTTTCCAGCAGTACGAGTCATCAAACTTATAGATCTAAGAGCATCTCCAACGATTTATCTAATGTTTCATCAAATCTGAATCAAAAAATGACTATTTCCTCAATCTGATACTGAATGCTCCAACGGTTCACCTTCATCAAATCTCTTTCAGGACAACCGGATGGTCGCCCGGCAGGTCGACCAGGTAGGGAAATTTTTATTTTTTTTTGGACCTTTTTAAACTGTTTAAACCTACCTCCGTGGGTCAACCGGTTGGTCGATCGGTAAAGCCAAATTTTGTTTTGTTTTGTTTTTTTTTTTATTACTTTTTTGAACTGTTTGAACCAACCTTCACACTGTTTGAACCAACCAATTTTTCATGCACTGGTCGACCGGTTAGTCAACCGGGTGGTCGACCAGGTGGACATCCAGGTGGTCGACCACCATGTGTAATATTCTGAACATTTTCTGCTCCAACGGTTAGTAACAGTGATTTGATAAAATGTATATCTTGTTCTCAATTTGATGCTTTTTTTTCTGAATTCTCATTTTGATATCAATTTGGTGCAACGGTTGGAGCATAAAAAAGTACCTTTTTCATCAAAATTTGAATCTGATGCCAACTTTAATTCACCGTTGGAGATGATCTAACAATAAGTGCCTCATCAAACTTATAGATCTAACAATAAGCACCACAGCGCAGCACACGATCAATTTGGAGCCCGTGTTAATGTAAATTTAAATCCAGGGAAAATCCTTTATTAAAGTGGTTAGCAAGAAAGTTCACAGTTGATCCAATGCATGACAGTTCCATTAAAAACTCTGAGACACAACATGACATGACATAACAAAACTGTATCATGCCCAACCAATGAAAAGGGCTACTAAACATGCCTGAATTTCGAAAAGACAACCCCACAAGATTATCAGAACTGGAACTGCATCTCCGATGCATATCCAAGAGCTTCAAGGTGAGCAGCCATCGCCTTGTTCATAGGTGGTGGGCCACACCTCAGGACCTGTGCATGTTCCAGCATTTTAGGGTTAATCATTTTAGGTATTGAAAAAGTAAGGTACATGTATGTTAGGGCTGCAAATGACCCGAAATGTTTGTGAGCTCTGTTTGGTAAGAGCTCAACTCAACTTGGTTCGATAAGTAAACAAATAAGCTCGAACCTACACTTTTAAACTTGTTTAATAAACGAACCTAAGTCGAACTCGAGTATTATTTATTTAAATAACAATATAAATAGATTATTTATATATTAACTAATGTAAAAATGTGTATTAATGATAAGATAAATATATTATTTGTGTATTCAATAATATTATTTATATATTTAAATATGGGCAAACTTTGGGAACTTTGTTCTCAAATTTTTTTCTCATTTTTTCCATTAAAAGACAAAAGTTTTGCAAAATAAAAAAAAACACATCCAAACAAAATATCACATCTAACCCCATAATCATTTCACTTTTTCTCTCACAAACATCACATCCAATCACATAAAAACTCAACTATCTTCCCAAACACTAAAAATTTTTAATCTCATAAAAACCTACACCTACTAAAATCTACATAAAACTCACTTCCCAAACACCCACTTTATCTTCCTGTGATTTTGGTTGGGTGCGGATTACTCCCCTGACATTCGAATATCACCACATAATCCCCTGTGATTAATGGATTGACGTGCACAGTTAACACCGTCAACGACATAAGTAAGACTATTTTACCCTTATATATATAACATTGTTTACCATTTCTCATTCAACAGTTGTGCATTTGAGAAGATGAGAGAGAGAGAGAGAGAGAGAGAGGCTGAGAGAAGGAGAGCTAATTTTTGGAGTTGGGTTTATGAGTATCCAAGGTTCATCTGCTTTTGTATTCAAGGTTCTGAATATCTAAGGGTCAATTTGCTTTTGGAGGAATCAGATTGTGGTAATAAAGTATGTTTGGAAGGATAATTGGAAAATAAGGACGAAGAGTATAGCTAAAAAATATGGATCACATAGAGTGATCAAACTTGCAGTACCACGTTTCATAATCAAAACCAAATTTCTTGTTTTCATATTGAAAATTATTTTTTGCAACATAGCTGGTTGAGGGAGAATCAAAACTTGTAGAGTTTTTTTTTTTTGGTCAATAATAATCATCTCCGAATCAACACAGAAAACATGAAAGAAATCAAAAAGCCAATCAAAATAATGTCAATTTGAAAGAAATCATGAAAAAAAATCCCAAATCAAAAGCCTAATTTTTTTACCCAAAAATAGATTTGAATAAATCATGATTTGAAATCAAGGATGGATGGCTCTGAAGTGGCTGGGGTTATAGATGAAGTTTTCCACTTCATTGGAGATCAACAAGCCATACAGATGGAATTTTAGTTCTCTTCAATCCAAAAAAAAAAAAAAAATTTAAAATGGGTTTGGATTTGTGTATGTATACAAATATATATATATATATATATATGTATATGTATGGGAGGAATTTCAGTTCTCTTCAATAAAAAAAAAAAAAAAAAATTAAAATGGGTTTGGATTTGTATATGTATACAAATATATATATATATATATATATGTATATGTATGGGAGGAATTTCAGTTCTCTTCAATTAAAAAAAATAAGATATTAAAATGGGTTTGGGTTTGGATTTGGATTTGGATTTGTATATGTATACAAATATATATGTATATGTATATGTATATGCATATGATCAAGAAAAACATATATATGTATATATATGTACACATGATCAGAGATGTGTTTGTTCAATTGATCAGAGATGTATTTGTTCATCCTGTGAGAGAGGAGGAAGAAGAATGGCAAGCTTTTGTAAATTCAAAGATGTATAAGGGGTATTTTCGTCATAAAATATTGCTTACTCTCTTCAAGGGGGAGGTTCTATTTATACACACACATTCCTCTTTTTACACATCCTTCTTAATTCACACACCAAAAAAAAAAAATTACTCATCACACAATTTTGTTCCAGTTATATCCCCCATACACACTCCCAATCCATACACCTCCTTCTACACCAGCAAGCAACGATCAAACCCTAACCCTAACCCTAACCCTAACCCTAGCTAGCAACCACCTTGCCGACGACGACGTAGCACCGGCGACGTACCGTGACCCCCCCTCTCTCTTTGTCTCTCTCTCTCCTCTCAATCGCAAAAAGGAAGGCGACGACGACTCGCAGATGAAAGGCGACGGCGACTCGCAGACAAAAGGGGGTTTCGGATGTTGATGGTCGAACCAATGTGTTTTGTTCGGATGTTGATAGTCGAACAAAATTCATTGGTTCGATGGTTGATTTCCGAACGGAGGCGATTTTTTCGACACTGGTAGTTCGAATGGTAAGAAAATGAGGCGATTCCACGATGCCCGACGAGGTGGGAAAGAGAGGTGGGAAGGCAATGGGTTTGCAAGATGAAAGGGAGTTGCATTGTTGGAGGAAGAGGTAACGGCGGTGATGGAGGAAAAGAGAGGTGGCGGCCATGGAGGATGGTGGTGACTGATGGTTAGGGTTAGGGTTAGGGTTAGGGTTAGGGTTAGGGTTAGGTTTTTGGCAGTTTGAAGAAGGGATATTTTGGTAGTTTCATTTTAGGACTAAAATGTAATAAAAAAAAATTTATTAAGTGTGTGTAAAGAGGGTAAATGGTGTGTGCAAATAGAAGCTCCCTCTTCAAGGGTGTGTGAACCTCACAGCTTGTTAATTTGGATGGAAAAGTGGACAGTGCATTTTGATCCACAAACCACATGGAGGTTGTGGTGATTTCCGAATGTCAATGGATAATCTGCACCCGACCCAAACTATAGAGGGTAAAGTGAAGTTTGCCCTTTAAATAATGTAAATATTTATCAAGAAAATTTTTTATTTAAATAATATAAATAATAGCCAAAAAAAATATTCATTATCAAGCTTCGAGCCGAGCTCAAACCTTGCAAAGCTCGACTCATTTGCAGCCCTACACATACAAGAGAAGGCTTCCAGGCATTCAAAGAGATGGAAACATAAATATACCTGAATATCAGATGATGGTGCAGGGCAGTGGGTTTGAATCATTTCCTTGGATACAAACCCAACACCGCCATTCCATACCTCAGGAGGCTGCAGAGGTATTTAAGCAGGCCATTAGTTCATGAATAGAGACAAAATCAAAATGGGCCTATCTACACGATACATGAACAATCATTTGGTAAAAGTAATAGTTTAACTGAGAGAGAGCAACAAAAACAAGAGCAGATGTGCCATGCAAGAACGATGACTGACCTGATTCAGCACATAGTAAATCTTGAAGCGATCAGGATAGTTAGAAGCAAGGCCATCCAATTCTTCCTGCAGATAGATATCCAGAATGTAAATTGATTCAATCCATTTTTATCAACCACATGTCGGTATATCTTGATTCATTGCATTAATTATTACATCTAAATCTATAGTAGTTCAAGTCACAGCACTAGTAGCCCCATTATATGATGCAACACAATGTGCCAATGGTAATCCTCATTTGTAGAAGCAGCCAATTTCCCATACCAAGGGAGAAAATGATGCAACAATTGAAACAACTAATACATGTCATACATGTAAACAAAAGATTGAAGCTTTATAACTAAAAAAACATTTCATAAATTGAAGGGAGCTGCATATTCAAGTAAAATTTACTAATGAAGTAAACGCCTTTCTTGGGAGGTTCTATTTTCACACACCACATTATCTCAGTTCACACTGAATTTTCAAATTTTTGGTTCAAAAGTAGATTTCCGAACAAAACTCATTGGTTCGGAAGTTGATTTTTGAACCAAATAGTTTTGTTCAAAAATCAACTTCTAAACCAAAGATACAGCCAAATCAAATAATTTTGTTCAGAAGTTGATTTCCGGACCAAATAGTTTTATTTGGAAGTTGATTTTGGGAAAAAAACAAAACAAAACAAAACAAAACAAAACAAAATGAGAGAGAAGAAAAAGAAGTGTGCACCAAGACAAAACCATGTGTGAAAATAGAAGCTACTGTCATTCTCCCGTGCTGTTTTTCAGTTTGTAGCTCCACCCAAATCCAGCAACAAGCAATAACTTCCTCTTTGTAATTCTAATTTTCTCAGCTCTAGACACTTCATCAATCTGGATAACGAAGATTTTTTGCTCAATCTTTAAATCTTTGTCACAACTATATGTTCTCATTTTGAAATACTATAAAGAGCCGACGAAACTGATTAACGTAAATGTATAGGACTCTATCGAATTTACCGAAGAACAACCAAAGGATACTACTGCATTCAAGAAAAGAAGAACAAACAACAATGGACTGATAACCAAAGAGTAAGAAGAATGACAGTGAGTGAAGATGAAAAGACACTAATGGAAAAGGATGAAAGTGAGGTAAAATAGAAGAAATCGACTCTAATTGTATCATGCAACCAATAAGAGAAGAGAATGAAGGAAAAGGATGAAACTGAAAGAGAATAGAAGAGCAAAAAACAATTTTTGAATATGAGACCCACTATTTTGAACAATTTTTTGATACAAGACGGTAAGGAAGACAAAAGAAAGAGAGAATTGAAGGGAAGAAAGAGAGAAAAGAATAGGTCAAGAGATAAGAGAGACCATTACGGTTATCTTCATAAAAACTCTATTATATAAGAAAGCAGGTTTATGTAGGAATTTAAATGATAGCCCTAACATAATCATCATTACTACATTTTTTTTTTTTTTTTAATTGGCATTGGGGTGTTCGGATCAAAACCTGACTAATCCCCCAGTGTGCACAGGCCCTCAGCAAGGAGTTTCCCACAAGTGCACCATGGTTAATTCAAGGGTTTTTCCTCAATCCAATGGACCGAGGAATTGTTAACACTTAAGGAGTTTCGATCCCTGAACCTTAGAGGGAGTACATCCCCAAGACCCAAGGCCTTGCCACTAGGCCAACCCCTTGGGGTTATAGTCATCATTACTACATAACATCATCTCAACCGTAAATGTTCACCAAACTCTAAAAGAAAGAAATCTTGGCAAGTGAAAAAATTCAGTTACTGGTTTTTATGTTCAATCCAATGTTTTAACCGTCGAGGAGGTTATGTTAAATTAAGTTATTTGGTAAAAAGTTATTATCTTTCCATTGAACATATTACTTTTTGTCTTTGTTTTAAAGGGTAATAATAGGTTGAAGTTGCAATGCAAGAACATACACCACACCTTCAAACCTTTTTCTGTATTATCCACACCATTCACAACTGTAATTTCTTGTTCTTTAATGGTTGTAGATAGCTAGAAACAAAAGCTTTGAATTTTCCAGAGACATCACCTAACCAACACCTCATTAAGAGATCCTAATCACCAAGGCCATACCTAGCCTGCACTTCCTACATTGAGACGGTAAAGAAAGCCTCTGGCTGAAAACTAAGCACCATATACTAACTAGGAGAAAATTCCCATCTTGGACGTGCAAAATGAGTTCTACTTCCCAAAACAGGGCCAATATGTTTTTGGCCAACCTAGGTAATGACCAACTCATACAGATTCTAAAGATTTCATTTCTCTAGTGGAGTCATGCAAGCACTTGTATGGCCCATACTAACACAAAGTGAGATAAGAGAATTACCTTTAGAAGAATGTCCTCGAATGTAACATTAGCATAAATGAGATGCACCTTCGTCACGTCCTTTGGGTTTTCTAAAATAGCTCTTGTAACCTAAAGTGGAAACAAATCAGAACAAAACAAAGCAATATAGAAACACCAAAACCTTTAAGAAGACATCAATCTAAAATAATTAATATATCTTGATAATTAGATCAAAATACATATACTAGATTCTCAAATACATACCTGGAACATTGGAGTAATGCCAGAGCCACCAGCAAGCATACCAAAGGCTCTCACTTGGCCAGGTTGATACTTAAAACGGCCCTGGAACAATAAAACCACCCCAATATGATCACTTTCATGCAGTAGTAACTTCATATCTATGAAGCGTCAATAGCCCAACGCATTTATATCATGAGAATAAGAATCCAGGTTAGTTAAGTTCGAGAACCAATACTTAGCAGTCTGGCAGCTATATAAATGTTAATTTAGGCCATTGATACATTACATGAGCCGAGCCACTAATCATTTCTAATGTGTTTATTTAAAATACAAGATAGGATCACTTGATATTAGAGAGAGAGAGAGAGACTTTTCATAAATAATTAAACTTCTATTTCCTTAAAATCAAGTTGCTTGGCAAACCACAGTGATAAAGTTTCAGACAGTTTTTTATCACTCAATGCAGCTTTGCAACCACCCCCATAGAAGCTTTCTCTAACAAGAAAATCAATATTTTTTTGGACGAATATTGCCAACTATTTAAGAACTTCAGTTCACCATAAAACTAACATAAGTATTCACTTATTGCAGTTCAAATGGCTTGGGATCTTGAAAAGTCAACCTATCATATGGGGAAAAAATGGAAATGAAGCAAAATAACTTCAACTATGCCAAGCGAATACTGGAAAAAAAAGCACTTTTAAACATATTAAAAAATGGTATAGTCCAAGACCCAAGAAAGTTGTTATATGAACATACACACTAGATTTTATTTATTTTTTAATAACCAAGAACCGTGTCCTAGGCAAGGTCCTTTGGGCCCACCCTAGGAGTGTAAACATGAGGATCAAGAGACACCCCTAATCACATGATTTGGGAAAATGGGAGGGGCAGACAAAAGTCAAACTTGAGCTGGGCATGTAGGCAGCAAACACATTGCCAACTAGATTACCCCTCGGGTGTAAACTCTAGATGGTTGGTAGGTTGACTTATCTGATTGACAATTCAAGACATACTTAATGTCATAAATAGGGTCAAATACACACTCCTCGCCTATTACAGGGAAGTGGCATTAAGTAGTTATAGTGGTGACACAGTGTAAGGCAGAGAGAGTGTCGATATTTTCTTTGGATGGTGCAAATGGAACCAGCTGCATCTAGTACTTTATCCAAGAAAAAAAGAACGTAAAATTGGAAGCAAAACAAGAAAGGTACAGTAGGTGGCATGCTTCACTATCAACATAGCTCGAACCAAGTGGTTGAGAAGCCCACCAATACAGAGAGATCTGTGCAGAAGTTGCTATACCCTTGTATATCCCTTAACAAGTGGTCTCTTAAGACAGTATTCACAAGTCACTCTAACCAAGGCATCCAGCTACACTCTATAACCCAAAGTTGGCTACAAAAAGGTCAACATCCATTAAGAATAACAAATAAACAAAAAGAAAAAAGAAAAAAGGGGGATTCAAGAATTTTACTCAGTTGAAGGAAGTTCAAAATTGATTAGCAATAGGAGAAACATTACTCAATTGTGCAGTTAAAGTGCCCTAATAATATATTTGGACTGACAAAAGAATACTGCCTAAAGGTACCCATGAAACTATGGAACAATCACTACAAAAAGATGGTGGTAACCCAGTTTCTTCAGAGATGCTGTGGTGGCAACCCTAGTTCCTCAGGATGAGATGTACAGTCATCTCCTCCGACAGGCAGTGGAGGTGACAAAATAATTGCCCAGAGAACTATAGATGATTATGTCAAATTTACTTGAAAGTTGACATACAAATGAACATCGATGCAGATGGTGCCCAAAGCGAAAGATATTTTCCAAATTAGCAAATGCTTTGTAAGGTTTATGTCTGTCCCATACAACCACAAACAATAACCTGGAATTTCTAACTATCAAAGATGGCTAAGATTCTAAAAGGTCAATAAAAATAAACATATTTCTTCCTAACCCAACCTCAGTTTAACACCCTTCCTTTCCATCTGACTGCAATTTACCAACCATATATCATAATAATCAATCTATCAATTACAAGTTCATGTTAGCCAAACCTGATTATTTTCTAGCATATTTCTAGTTTAACTAGACCAAAGACATCTTTGTCCAACACCAGCAAATGTAATTTTGGCAGCAAAACAAACTCTCAAAGGATGATGCAAAAGAAGAACCAGGCTTGGGGGAACCACCTTTACTGATAGTATTACAATTTGGGTGAGCAAGTATCCAGACAACAAAATATAATAACTTAGTTCAAATACTAAGAAGTTACAAGACTACAGTTATTAGTTACAAAACTAAAAGGATGATATGCTTCTCATTCTTTTTTCTATTGCGATTCTCCATCCAGAAGTTTTACATTGCTTTTTTTTTTTTTTTCTCCTGACGCCTAAGGTGCTTGTATATCTTGCATGTACCAGGAATAACCTTTTTCTTTAGCTTAAGCCTTCTTATTCATCAAAAATAGACACTTACATAAAAGGATTAATTTTCATGTTTTTCCTAAAGATTGATTTATTACCAAATAGAAATGATTGATTTCTACATGAAGGTAAAAAAATAAAATAAAATAAAATAATTCTTTAAGTTGGATATGAAAAGCTAAGTACAATAGCAATAATCACTTCATTATAGCACAACCTTTTATGCTAAATATCTTAGGCGCAATGCCTTTTGCTTCATTTCCATAAATTGTAAACTAATGTATCAATTATTGACTCTCCAAAAAAACTCAAAAATAAAGTAACAGCAAAAAAATAAATAACTACATAAAAGTTCAAAGAAAATGCTGTCAAATGGATATCACAAATATCGAAACAATGATTTGAACTCGTATTTGTGCAAAAGGAGGAGAAACAGCGCACTCTTCAAACATGCATTTCGCTTCATTTGAATAACGTGCCCTTGCATTTAATGCAAGGTATTGATGAGTATTGGAATGACCAACACCTGTCCACCTGACGTAAATGCATTAAAGCCGGAGCCCCCAAAAAACCCTAAACCTAATAACATGATTGGCATAAAACCTGTCCAAGGGACAGTATTTCGGTAGTTGGACTGTTGATTTCTTGCTTAAAGGCAAGGAAAAATCTACAATGATTTTCTACAAAAACATGTCCAAGGGGAAGTACTTTGGCAACTAGATGGTCGATCTCTTGCTTAAAGGAAAGGAGCAAACCTATGATGGTTTTCTACAAAAACCTATCCAATGGACAGTACTTCGACCATCGAACTACTGACCTCTTGCTTCAAGGCGAAGAACAAAAAAAACCTGTCCAAGGGACAGTATTTTGGTAGTTGGACTGTCAATTTCTTGCATAAAGGCAAGGAACAAATCTACGATGATTTTCTACAAAAACATGTCCAAGGGGCAGTACTTTGGCAACTAGATGGTCGATCTCTTGCTTAAAGGCAAGGAGCAAACCTATGATGGTTTTCTACAAAAACCTATCCAATGGACAGTACTTCGACAATCGAACTACCGACCTCTTGCTTCAAGGCAAAGAACAAACCTACGATAGTTTTCTATTGTAACCATATTGTAGAAGCATGATTCAGACTCAGATACGAGGGCTTAACCCAATGCTAACTAATTGCATAATCTTATGGTACACTGAACAGGGAATGGAATGCAATGTGACAATTTAGACTAATAACATTGACATAAGGCAAAAAATAAGAAGGGCTTTTCTGATTCAAAAAGATATGTCCTGCAATTAAATTGTTCATTCCAAAAATCATGTCGTCAGACCATAGGTTTGGTAACCATGACTTCAACTTCCATAGAACCTTCTAGAAACAAGGATTTGTGCAAACTGATGTCATACAGTACAGGGACCACAACTAAAGGGCCCATGTACAAAGTAAATACACTTGGACATGTCATTCACCAAACAGTTAAAAAGGTTTTCCATGCAAATAAAGAAGTATATTAAGTGCATACACAAACGTCCACCAGATATTACATAAAGGTAGATGTAAAGATATAAAACAATGAACAAAATTCAATAGTAGTATGACCAGATGCAATCTAGAATAAATAACAACATTCATCTATCTAAAGGATCCAATATGAATTCTTTCCAGCATCATTCCTTCATCATGCCTACATGGGGCCAAAATTTCTAAAGTAAGCTAAAATTGCCCAAATTCTTTGCCTTGTGGAGCAGACAAAACTCAGCTTCTAGCAACAAGCATGCATGTAAACTAGAAAAGTTTGAAGAAATCAACATTAGAGATGGGAACACATACCTTTGGTCCCTTCACAGCTAGATAATCACCAACGCACATTTCCCGGAAGTGATGTGACATCCTTCCTTGCGGATACATCTATTTATGCACATAATCAGAAAACCATTAATACAATAGACATTATGCCAACAACCAACACATAAAAATCCCCATCAGATCCCTCGTGAAAATGAATCCTTATGAACACATGAAAGTATAGCTTCAACTATTGACTACACCCCCCCCCCCCCCCCAAAAAAAAAAAAAAAAAAAAAAACAAAAAAACCTTCAAATACAAACTAAATAAATCTTGCAAACCCATGTCTAAGAATAGTGTGTGTTTTACATATACCTTGATGACTAACTCGAAAGATCCAACATCAGAGTCCAAAGTAGTTGGGGTGTAAGGTTTAATAACCTCTTCACCTTGGCCATCCTTACCCCTATTTTGATAAAGCAAATATCAATCAAAATCTAATCAGGGAAAAGAGAAAGAAAAAAGACTAAAAAAAAGAACAACAGACCCAATATTTGAAAGATAAAGCATCTACAAAAATACAATCAGGCACAGATTTTGAAGTACATATAGAATCACAATTGTACCTGCAGCTTATATGTTGTCCAATAGGAAGTCCCAAGACTGAAGTAGGTGTAGGAAGTTCAAATTTGAACCTGGCCACATTATGACTGATCTGGGTTTTCTTCACAAGCTTGAATTCCTTGAAGTTCTCAGGATTTAAGCACCCTATTAAGCAAATCCCATATATTATTTAACAAATACACAAATTGGTAAAAAACCAGTTTTACAAATTGAAAAACAAACTAATTTAAAAACTGCACAAGATTGATTAGCCAGAATTTTTGAAAACCCATTAAAAATCAAGACACAAATAGACAGAAAAACATAATAGACCTTTGGGTTTTTTGGAGGAAAAGAAGAAAGCAGCAGCCGCAACAATGGCGAAGACGGCAACAGCAACACTGACGATCTGGATATCAAATGTTTGTAAGAAATCCATTGGTATTGAGCAAGGTCAAACCCCTATCGATCTCCTCTTCCTCTTCCTCTTCCTATAAATGTGGATTTAGTGTGAGGTTTCAGAGGTTTTTTACCAATAAATGGATGATATTTAACATTCCAAGATAAGAAACTGGCTCCTACCTACGGTCTTAACGTCTACCAACCAAATCAATCATTTTTATATGGAAAATGTTCTCCTTTGTTTTTTTAGATTGAATATGGAAAATGTTCTTTAAATGGGAAATCCTGTGCAATTTTGTTGTGTTCTGCTTATAATTTGGTTATGACACTGTTTGGTGGAGATGTGTAAAAATATTTATAACTTATGTCTAAACAGTTTTTAATTTATTATGAATATAAGTTGATTTCTGACTTATAAATTAAGCATCTTCTGCCCCACTCAAAGAATAAGTTGATTTCTGACTTTCAAAAAGTTATAAGTTATAAACTATAAGCTAAACCAAACACATCAAAATAACTTAAATTAAGTTAAAAGTTAAAATAAGTAACTTTTAAGCAGCATCAAACAGAGCCATATATATATAATAGTTCATTTGATAGTTTTTGTGAAAAAACACAAAATAATTATAAATGTGATATTTTATCTTTTACATATTTTAATCTGTTTTATCTTTATTTGCCATTTTAGCTATATAGTCTCTAGCCAAACAAGGCCATTATGATATTACTTGTTTAGGGATAATTTAAATAAATGTATTTATTTAATAAGTATACTTATTTAGATCACATTATTTTTATTTTTTTACATATTTTTTTTATTATAAAATGTCAAAAATTAAACTAAATAAGCAAACTATAAACAATATCACGTTGATTATGATATTATTTTTGTTATGAATCAAGAAGTATTTGGTTATACCTTTATATGGTATATGATTATCATTTTTTTATTTATTTATAAAGTTATGAACTCCCATAAGATTGAGTCATGACATTCATATTGATCAACCCCACAAATATCATAATTTACATATTTTTTTAAGGGTGTGTACCATACTATTACTCTCTTTAATTTATGGGTTAATTAAAATTTGGTCGCATTTATGTTTAGCTATTTTTTCATTTTAAATTTTTGAAGTTTTGTTTTTCTTTCATTTTAGTCTTTCATGTTTTAAATTTTCTCATTTCTTTTTAAATTTAATTTTTATTTAAAATTAAACAAAAAAAAAATGTCATGTTATCTACCATATAACATAAAAAAATATATTATTATATTATAATTTAAATTTGTATTAGAAGTGTGAGTTATATATAAATAAAATATTTTTATGATACATGACTATGAATGTGTTATTTTCTGCTTTAGTTTTGGTAGTAAATTAAAAATTAAAAAAACAAAAAAAAAACTTGAATATAACGGACTAAAATAAGAAGAAGAAGAAGAAAAAAAAAAAAAAAACCTTCAAAGACTAAAGTAAGAAAATAGTCAAATATAAAAGGGATAAAGTGTAATTTATCTTTGAATTTATATATTTGGCTATGGTATATATTTTAATATTGTATAATTTGTTTCGGTTTTAATAAATTTTTATTTTTTGTATGTTTATTTAATTAAATATATCTGTTATGTGAATATTTAAATATATTTTAAATTTATAATTAATTTTTTATATTCTCAAGCATTAAAGTAATTATTATTTATGATTTAACAATGTTTTAGAGTTATTAAATTAAATAAAACATCATTACTCATATACATTTATTAACATTACTTTTTATTTTTAGGGGAAAGCACCAATAAATCCCAAATTTGGAAATGTTAAACCATTTAGTCCCGAATGTTTTTTGTTGGACTAATAGGTCCTATTTCACTAAAAGCTTACTATAGGTCTTTTTATGTCAAACATTATTCATCATTCATCAAACATCAAACATTAGCAACGTCAGAATTATTTATCAAACATCAAACATTACCAATGTCAGGATTATTCGTATAATTTCGGTGAAAATATTATCAACGTTAAAATTATACATCCAACATCAAACATTATTAAACGTTATCAAATATCAAACATTATTCGTCAAACATCAAAACATATTATCAACATTCGAATTATACATCCAACATCAAACATTACCAAACGTCAAGATTATTCATCAAACATCAACCATTAAACATTAGAATTATTCATCATACATCAAACATTATTCATCAAATATCAAACACAACCATTAAACATTAAGATTATTCATCAAACATCAATCATTATTTATCAAATTCATTATATATATATATATATATACATCCACATAGATGGGTGATATCATATAATTAATTACCAACGAGATACTCAGTCTATGGGCTTCAATCAACACCACCACAACGCCGAAGCCTATTGGATTTGGATCTGCTGGTAGCGTAAAATTGGGATTTGGGTTGAGAGAGAAAAAGAAAGGGTTTCAAAATCAAGATGAGAGAGAAAATTAGGGTTTCAAATTTAGGGTTTCAGTAGTGGCGATCGACATTCATCATCAACATCAGGGCCAGCGATCAGCATTCATCATCAACAGTGGTTGAAATACTGTTGACGATGCACAATGGTGTGTACTGTTCGAGTATTGGGACGAAGAAGAATTCGAAGGCCTCCCTGTACAACACCAACCTCTAGAAACCGTGAGGACCATGAGTATTGGAGAGTTAGATTTGAGGGGTTTGATCGGGACTCTCCTCCTACAATCCCCACCCCCCTCCTCTCCCTCCCCTCCGAGAATCGGTTTCTGGGTTCGACCCATCACCCAACCTCTTGCGCGCTCTTTCTCTCTCTAGATTCTCGTTCTACTCTCTCTCTATTGATCTTCCGCGTGAGGAGGTAAGTTTTCATCTCATTTTCAGTCTTTCATTATGTGTATTTTGGATTTGATTTGAAGGTTGGCTTTCAATTCTTTGAGAATTGACTGACTTTTTGTGGTTCTGATTTAAGCGTATAGTGTTTTGATTTGTTGTTTTTTAATTAGGAACTATGGATCTTTTATAGTTTTGTTCGTTTTTTGGTTTGGATCTCCAGATCTATTTCAGGAAATATAAAAAGGTAGAGAGAACCAAATTTCTGCCATTTTCCAAGCAGCCAAACAGAGAATCAAGCCATACAAATACGTAGAGAGATAATTGAAGGACTGACCCCATGTATGGGAAGATGTCACAGATCCAAGAGGAAATTGATTCACAAAGTTGCATTTTAATTACGACTACAAATCGTCAGAGCACCAATCTCGAACTTCAAACGTCCAACTGAGGAAGAAAAGAGTTCAATAACCCGCAAGTCAGTAATTGATGACGTTGATGTTCAATGGTGTTAATGTTTTTGATGATCAATGTAGTTAATGTTTTTGGTGTTACATTATATTAATGAATCTGATGTTTACCATTTTTGGTTGGTGTTACATTATATTAATGAATCTGATGTTTGAAATCTGTAGTTTAAATGAATCTGATTTTTGGTGTTTATGTTTAAATGAATCTGATGTGTAATTTTTCACAATGTTTGTTACGATGTTGTTTTTGATGATGTTGTGATGTTTTAGGATGTTGTTTTGATGATGTTTTACGATGTAGTTGATGATGTTGATGTTTTTATGATGTTCATTTTTTATGATGTTTATTAGTGATGTTGGTGATGTTTTTTAGGACTAAATGGTTTAATAAAAAACATTCAGGACTAACTAGAGCAACATTTATCAAAATAGGATTTATGAGTAATTTCTCCTTATTGGTATCTATTTTAGATAGAAATATATTTTTTTAAAAGACAAATGCTAACAAGTGTCCTCTATGTATTGTTTAATATTGGGAAGTGTATATAAAGTGTGTTGAAAATATATAAAACTATTAAAAAATATATAGTTTTAATTTCAGTAAAAATACATTTTTTTTTTTTTTTTGTATTTTACTTGCCCTAGAGGCACTTGTTAGCAATATATATTTTTTTTAATGATTATACGCCAGTTAAGAAAGAGTGATTTTAATTTTACTTATAAATTATTATTTTTTACCTTAGGATAAGTTACAGTACATAGGTCCAATTTGCACTCTTCTCTTTTCTTTTTTAGGATAAAAAAATGTAATAACACCATCTTTTATATTTATTTGTACCTCCATTTTCTGTTTTTTTCTTTTTATTTTTATGGGGACTCTGCTCTCTTAACTTATGAAACGGACTATAGACTCATGTGGTGAATCTTTATATTAATTGAAAGTTGATTAAAAACATCTCTCTGGCATTTTTAAGATAACTAATATTATTTATTTATTTTATTTATTTATTTTATTTATTTTTATCTCATAAAATATAAGTAGAAATTATGCCTATTTAATACATATTTTGCAAAAATAGAAATAGGATAAATTACATTTACTTTTACTAAAATTTGAAGAAAATATAATTAATCACACTTTTGATATAATTATATAACTTCCTTTAAGGTTTTAATTTACCTAACACGTATACCTTTTTTATTTGTAATTTATTAGTCATATGAATGGAAAAAAAAATGATGTTATTATTTCTTTCCTATTAAAATATATATTTGTCTTTATTTATTTTAATATCCACCCCCATTAGCATTAGTTTCAATCGTTTTAGCTGTACCAAAAGCAAAATTAGTGTAATTATATCAAAAGTATGAGATTAATTATTTTTTTTTGAATTTAAAAAAAAGATTAATGTAATTTATTCTTTATATATAAAAGGTAATGCTATAGTACATACCTCTCAAAAGACGGGTACCATATACACCCTTATTACTCATTTTTGTAGTATATGTTATATATTTTTTTATAACTGTTATGTATTTTTTCTGCTTAAGTTACAATAATTTGTTATTTAGAAATGAAGTTATGTATTATTTTTGTGGTAATGTTACACGGTTTTTTGTTAGAAAATATTTGGACAACAAAATAGTACGTAACATTACCATAAAAATACATCATATTAGTACAAAATGTGTATCTTTCTTTCCAAATTATAAATTATTATAATTTTATTAAAAAATTATGTAATATTTATTATAAAAATATGTAATATATATTATAAAAATACATATATAAAGTTTCCCATAGAAAGAGCTGAATAAGGAGAAACCAGGGGCTATAGGTGGATGGTAGGTTGGGTAGATGAGAGAGAAAATGGATTGTTTATGCAGTTTTGCTTTGAATCTTGTGAGAGATACCTCACCCCCAAAAAATAAAAATAAATAAAACAAAATGTTAATTTGGTGAGGATGGGTAATGCAGTTGTCACAAAGTAGCGGGAAAAGGACAGAAAGATAAAAAGAAGAGAGAGGGGAGGGGAGATGGGGGTAGGTGAAGACTGAAGAAAGTGATGGAGGTGGGTTACATACACCAAACACAAGTGTATCTATCTAAGTAATTCCCACCAAACCCCCACTTATCTACTGTATTATTCTAATCTTGTTTTTTTTTAAAAAAAAAAAAAAAAAAAAAAAAAAGAAGAAGAAGTTAGTTTGTTAATTTTTTTGATTTTTTTTTAAAATATAAAAAAATAATGCGATCCAAATAAATCAATAAATTAATTAAAAAAATTAACTAAAATATTAAAAAAAATCATTAAAGACAATAAAAAACTCATTTGAAAATAGTTTCTAAAAATTATAACCAAACAAAACCTCACATCACAATACTTTAGAGGGATATTTATGATCTTGAAGTGGGCCGAGGTAACGGCCGAGAAGATTGGCAGCCAAGTGGATCATTGGGCCGAGATGACTTGCGATTCATTCAGTATCAGGTTGCTAGCACTTGGGCCGGGCAGGTGTTAGGCCAAGAATGCGCCGCCTAGCTCGGAAGGAAAACTACTCGGTAAGGCAGTGCTCGGTTGGACCGAGCGGCATGTTCTGGCGATGAGGAAGCCAGTCAAGTAAAGTGACCGGCGCCCGAAAAGGCGTGGTCAGCCGAGGTAACCGTTTGCTCGGCCGGAAGACAGAACATAGGAGATGTCCCGGGCTCAGCTTGCCGAGATGTTATCTAGCCCGGTTCTCCTTATGCTTAGCTAGTGAAGTGCTTGGATATGAAGCACAGCACGGCCATGGATAGAGCAGCTCGGCTGCCAAGCTCCAGATGGAAAGGCTGACAGTTGAGGTTAGGTAATGTACAGCAAGGTTTACGCTGACAGATGGGATAGCAGAGCCACGTGTCAGGAGACGACTGGGAGTGGATATGAGGCGCAGAGGGTATATAGGCATGTCTGCACCCCCCCATACGTGGACGGACATTGGGTAAGAAAATACTTACACTCGACACTCTCCTCTCTCTCTCTCTCTCTCTATCCCTAGGTGTGCTAATTTGATCGTCGGAGGGGTTTTTCGGCCACACACCGCCGGGTAGCTCACCGCCGTTGTGTTTTCAAGTGATCGGATAGAAACGGAGCTCGGAAGAAAGGAGTACGGGCTTGCAGGAATATTTGTTCCCCGTACAATTGGCGCCGTCTGTGGGAAGCTTGCAGATAAAACCTTGTCTTCCGAAGCTCTTCAGATTGCCTTCAATGGCGAACAACGAGGAGATTCAGGTGTCCGCCATCGACGGAGTCACTCCGGAGTCGGGCAGGCGTAGGGAGAGACCTTCCACCATCTCTCCGATGGGGGACCTAGAGACATACCAGGGAGGACAGTCAGGCGACGCGCGGGATAAACGCAGGAGGAGTTATGGACATTCGCGGAGTCCGGAGGGTCATCGGCGGCGGAGAGATTTACACGCCAAACGCCTCGAAAGCAAGTTGAAGGACTAGGATGCCGTCATCCGGCGAATGGCAGCAGAGATGGAGGAGTTGAAGCGGCACGTCAAAGGGAAGGGTGTAGCTGGAGTGGGTGACCACAGTGAGCGCACCCAACCCAGCCGTTCAGGTAGCCAGAGTCAACGACACACTCCGTCCATCTCCATTACCAGAAGCTACAAGGTTGGTGATTCCGATGTGCGCCCAGAGAAGTCCAGCGCGCAAGATAGTACCTACCAACCCTCACGTCCGGCGACGACGTCGAGGTACACCTATTCCGCTCGAACAGAAGATTTGCGGGCAGTTCTTAAGGAGCGGGCTCGCCGGCGGAAAGCTCAGAGGATATCGGCGTTTCAACGGTTATCTTATGGGGTTCATGCCAGTGAGGAAGTCGGAATGCCTCCGCTCCGCCAAGCAGCACCGCTCCTGGTGGATTCCGACTTGGCAAGGTTGAGCGCCACCCCTTTCTCACTGGAGATAGAGACAACACCGCTTCCATCGGGCTTCCACCAGCCAAAGTTTACATTGTACGACGGGAAGACAGATCCTTACATGTACGTAAGTCATTTCTGACAGGTCATGGCCGGGCATAGGCGAAATGACGCTCTTATGTGCCTCATCTTTCCGTCAAGTTTGGGCGAACTGGGTTTGAAGTGGTTCGAAAGGTTGCCGGAGGAGAGTATAGAGAGGTGGCATCAGTTGGCCGAAGCCTTTGTGACGCACTTCAAAACCAACACCAAGACACCCAAAGAAGTGGATCACCTACTGAGTGCCAAGATGGAACCGAGCGACACATTGAAAGCATACAACTCCAGATATTGGGAAACCTTCAATGAGATCTTGGATTGCCCGGTCAACCTAGCAATCACTCAGTATAAGCGTGGTCTCCCGGTCGGACATAGACTGCGGGACTCACTTACCATGCATCAGCCGACGTCCATGGGCGGCTCACGCATGCATCAATGAGCGCATCCGGTTGAGGATGATGCTTCGCATCTACCGCGAAGACAACTCCAGTAAACAGACAAGAAAACGGGGCAAAGTGCACGCGGTACAGAGTCCAGCCGCTCAAGTGACAGAGCAGAGGAATCAGACCGTGGTTCAAATCGTAAGAACTGGGGTAGAGGATGTCGGAACGACCGGGATGACTACACCCGAGATGATATTGTGGATGCCAACAGGAGGTTGAAGGCAAGGACTGGCATCACCACGGTCTTCAAGATTCCAATCTATCGCATACTTAGTGAAATCCGAGACGAGGCGTATGTCCAGTTTCCTGCTAAGTTGGGCGATGGACAAAAGGGCTACAATCCGCGGTATCGTTGCACATTCCACCGGGAGAGAGGTCACCAAACTGAGGATTGTTTGCCTTTAAAGTAACACTTAGAAGAGCTGGTCGCGGCCGGGCACCTAGACCTTTACATTGATGGCGGCGTCAAGCCGAATCATGCTCCGGTTGATCCCAGGGGACAGGATGACCGAGATGCGCCCCCACAAGGGGTTATTAATGTGATACACGGCATAGTGGAGTCGGAACGTGTTTGTGAACTCCGGGGAATGATCAAGAAAGCAGAACATATGAGGGAAGTTTTGTCGGTACAGCCTGCCATTAAGAGGGGGAAGACCGAAGAGAAAGATGTGATTAGTTTCACCTCAGGGGATCTAGAGCGCATCTAGACGCCGCACAACGATGCCCTAGTAGTGACACTTCGCGTCAAGGAATTTGATGTCAAACGGATCTTGATCGATCAGGGAAGCTCGGTCGAGATCATGTATTACGACGCGTTCAAGCAACTCAAGCTCCGAGAAACAGACTTGGCACCGGCAACTTCGCCACTTGTTGGTTTCAACTCTCAGCCAGAGTGGCCTTTGAGAAAGATTATCCTGCCGGTCAAAGCGGGATCCGTGGTCAAGCAAGTGGAGTTTTGGGTGTTACAAGTGCCTTCGACTTACAACCTCATCCTTGGAAGGGGATGGCTTCATGCCATGCAAGCTGTAGCATCGACCTACCACCAGGTGATGAGATTTTCCTCGGCTATGGGGGCAATCGAGGAGATTTGAGGGGATCAGGTCATGTCCAAACAATGTTTCGTGGCAGTAAACGGCAGCCGGGCTGCGAAAGGCTTTGTACAAATGATTGAAGGACCGGAAGACCGAGGTGTTCTGGAGGATGTGGGCACTAAGGCAGAGGACAAAGCTGTGGAGGACTTGGTTGAGGTGTGAATCGATATGGAGCGGCTGGATAAGTTCTTCCTACTCGGTTCCAGCCTTACCACCCAAGAAAGGACCGAGATGGTTGAGTTTTTGATGGCCAACATCGAAGTCTTTGCATGGTCGCCTTACGACATGCACGGCCTCGATCCAAGTTTTATCTGCCATCACCTCAACGTCTTCCCTGGAGCAAAGCCAGTCATCCAGCAAACAAGGAGATCAGCGTTGCATCACGCCGAGATAGTAGCAGAGGAAGTCAAAAATTTGCTTGAGGCACGAGCAATTCAGGAAGTGCATTACCCTCGGTGGATCTCCAACACAGTAGTAGTGCCCAAGAAGAATGGAAAGTGGCGAGTTTGTGTCGACTACAAGACAGTCAACAGAGCTTGTCCCAAAGATAGCTTCCCTTTGCCGCGCATTGACCAACTAGTGGATTTAACGGCTGGACATAATAGGCTAAGTTTCTTGGATGCGTACCGCGGCTACCATCAGATCGCCATGCATGGGCCTGACCGAGAGATCACCTCCTTCACGACTCCAAGGGGACTTTTCTGCTACCGAGTCATGCCTTTTGGTTTGAAGAACGCCGGGGCAACCTTTCAGAGGATGGTGACCAAGATGTTTGCTCCTTTGCTCGGCCAGACAATGGAGGCTTACATCGATGATATGGTGGTAAAAAGCCGACTTGAGGCAAACCATTTGTCCGACCTAGCCGAGATGTTTGCCATCCTAAAGAAGCATAAGCTGCGCTTGAATGCGTCAAAATGCGCCTTTGGCGTGGGGTCCGGAAAATTTTTGGGATTCCTAGTCACGAGGCATCAAGGCACTCGGGTCGGATCGTGGTCGGTAAGAGTTGAAGCCTTGAGCGGCTAAGGACACGCAAAGATCTGGCGGGATAGCCGCTTAATCGATTTATAAGCCGGTCATCAGATCGTTGTCGCCCTTTCTTTCAAGCATTGAAGTCCAAGTTCTCATGGGACGAAGAGTGTGACCAAGCTTTGGCTGAGCTCAAGGAATATCTGTCTTCTCCACCACTGTTGGTTACGCCTACACCGGGTGAGGAACTCTACCTTTACCTTGCTGTCTCACAGCACGCAGTCAGTGCGGTGATCATCCGAGCTGAAGGAATCAAGCACCTCCCAATCTTTTATGTCAGTAAAACCTTGCTGCCGGTAGAAACGAGGTACTTGCCGTTGGAAAAGCTTGCGTTGGCATTGATGATGGCTTCCAGGAAGTTGGCGCACTATTTTCATGCCCATACCATCATCGTATTGACCGAGTTTCCCCTTAAAGCCTTGTTTGAACGGGCGGACTTCTCTGGCCGAATCCTCAAGTGGGCGGTCGAATTGGGGCAGTATGATGTGAAGTTCCAGCCGCGCACAGCCATAAAGGCCCAGACTCTGGCCGATTTCGTTGCGGAATTCTCACCAGGTACCCATCTGATATGCCCGGTCAATATTTCCGTGGCAGAAGATGAAGAGAATGCAAGCCTGACCAAGGTACAACAACTTGGTGGAGTTGGCGACGCGAAATTTGCGCGCCCCACCAAAGTGCCCTCAACTTGTCCGATTCCACCAGCCGGTGACGCGATGACGGAGTCAGGTATTGTTGTCCCACCCACTCTGTCCGGTACCGCATCACCAGGGGGGGAAGTAATGGAACTACTCAGCACAGAGCCCGCGGCCGGTATAATACCGCAGTTTGGTGATTCGCCTACGGACTTATGCATTCCAGACCAACTTGTTGTTGAGTCCGGTGCCGAATCACCAAGGGGGGCTGGAGTAGAGCCAGTCGACGCAGAACTTGAAACCGGACAGTCGAGCAACCATGATCCCACCACCCTTCGCAACTCTCAGGACCCATCAGACTGTTGGAAGCTTTTCGTGGGGGAGATGTGGAAGCTTTTCGTTGATGGAGCATCGAACCGTCACGGTGCCGGCTTGGGTATCGTTCTTATCTCCCCGGATGGCCTAACCATTGAACATTCTATCACGCTTGGCTTCCCAGCATCTAACAACGAGGCTGAGTACGAGGCCCTTTTGGCCGAGCTCAAGAGCGCTATTCAGATGAAGGCTACCGAGCTGATTGTGTACAGTGATTACGAAGCAAAGGATGAAAGAATGGCGAAGTACCAAGCTCTGGTCAGGGAACACATCAAACAGTTTCTAGCAATCAGAGTCCAACAGATTGGCCGTGAAGAAAAGCAATGTTAACCGCCTCGCTTCAATGGTTCAATGGTAGATAGTACATCTCCAAACCCCTTGTTAATTGACTTTCTTCCACGGCCAAGCATTGAAGATGCCGGGCAGACGGATGTACTCTGCGCCGCGCTAGGTCCTTCTTGGATGGACCCCATAGTCTTGTTTCTCAGAGACCGGACTCTACCAACCGACAAGAAGGAAGCGCACAAAGTCCGGGTGAAGTCAGAGCGGTTTTGGCTCTCTCCATCTGGTGCGTTGTATAAAAAGTCCTTCACTGGTCCCTATCTAAAGTGCGTGCAACCGAGTAGTGTGGAGGCCTTCCTGTTCGAAATTCATGAAGGCATTTGTGGCAGCCATATAGGGGGCAGGTCCTTGGCCTACCGAGCTATTTCGCAGGGATACTGGTGCCCGTACATGCAGGCCGACGCACAAAAGTACGTCCGAAAATGCGAGAAATGCCAGAAATTCGCCCATCAGATCCATCAGTCTGCCAGGGAACTTCTTCCCCTCACCAGTCCTTGGCCCTTCGCCATGTGGGGGCTAGATATAGTGGGACCACTGCCAACAGCACCGGGCAACCGAAAATTCTTCATTGCGGCCACAGATTACTTCATGAAATGGGTTGAAGCTGAGCCCTTGGCAATAATCAAAGAGAAAGACGTGAAGCGGTTTGTCTGGCAGAACGTGGTCACACAGTTTGGCGTCCCAAAAATTTTGATCTCTGACAATGGCACCGGTTTGATGCGCCTATTCAGAGGATTTTGTGAAGATCTGAAGATTGAGTTCTACAACTCTACTCCGGCTTACCCGCAGTCCAATGGTCAAGCCGAAGCATCGAACAAGACTATTCTGGATGGGTTGAAGAAACGACTGGAAAAGGCAAAGGGAAAATGGGCTGAGGAATTACCCAGCGTCCTTTGGGCATACCGAACAACCCCGCGGTGATCTACTGGGGAGACTCCATTTGCTTTGGCTTATGGCATGGAGGCGGTCATACCTTTGGAAGTTGGCATGCCCACCCTAAGAAGCGAGAGTTTTGAGCCAGAATTGAATGCCAAGACAATTGCCTTGGAGCTGGATCTAGTAGAAGAGCGTCGGGAGAAGGCTCTCATCCACGTGGTCGCCTACCAACAAGAGCTCTCAAAGAAGTACAACAAGATGGTGCACCCCAGACCGTTCAAAGTTGGTGATTGGGTTTTGAGGAAAGTTATGGGCAACACCCTGGTGCCAGGTGAAGGCAAACTAGGGGCAAATTGGGAAGGACCCTACAAGATCACCGGTTTGGCGAGCAAGGGGGCTTACCACTTGGAGGATCTGAAGGGAAGAGCCATTCCCCGGCCATGGAATGCAGCCAACCTTAAACTGTATTATTTCTAGCTTTAGCTTTCTCTTCTTGTGCAAAGGAGTTTTTTGGCTTGCACTTCAGAATGTAAATTCTTTTTGTCAATATATAGAAGTGATTTTGCTTTAGATTGTTGTTCTTAAATGTAAAAACCGAGATGTTTTGCTTCGGTTGGAAGAGTTGGTGTTTTGTCCAACTTAGGATTCCCAACCGAGATGTTTTGCTCCGGTTGGAAGAGTTGGTGTTTTTTCCAACTTAGGATTCCCAACCGAGATGTTTTGCTCCGATTGGAAGAGTTGGTGTTTTGTCCAACTTAGGATTCCCAACCGAGATGTTTTGTTCCAGTTGGAAGAGTTGGTGTTTTGTCCAACCTAGGATTCCTAACCGAGATGTTTTGCTCCGGTTGGAGAGTTGGTGTTTTGTCCAACTTCGGATTCTTAACCGAGATGTTTTGCTCCGGTTCGAAGAGTTGGTGTTTTGTCCAACTTAGGATTCCCAACCGAGATGTTTTGCTCCGGTTGGAGGAGTTGATGTTTTGTTTAACTTAGATATTTCTTGCCAAGATGTTTTGCTCCGGTTGGAGGAGTTGATGTTTTGTTCAACTTAGATATTTCTTGCCGAGATGTTTTGCTCCGGCTCGAAGAGTTGGTGTTTTGCCCAACTTAAGCCATGCCAACTGAAAAAAGAAGAAGAAGAAGTTAATTTATTAATTTTTTTGATTTTTTTTAAATATAAAAAAATAATGTGATCCAAATAAATCAATAAATTAATTAAAAAAAATTAACTAAAATATTAAAAAAAATCATTAAAGACAAAAAAAAAACTCATTTGAAAATAGTTTCTAAAAATTATAACCAAACAAAACCTCACATCACAATACTATTAAAAGAAAATCTCACAATACTGTTAACCTTCGTCAAATTACATTTATTTTTAGTTTTACACTTATAATCATATTTATAATTTATTTTTTATCTATACAAATGTAATTTGATAAAGATGTTATTAACATCTAATCATTTAGTTTTTTATAAATATATTTTATTTAATATTTATATAAAAAACAAACTATTCAAATTATTAAAATATAACCTAAACGTACCCCACACTGCATCAGCACCGCAGTGACCCATATTCACTCCCATTTTGTCAGAAACAATTAATGTCTATTTTTATAATTCTTTATGTCAAATGGTAGCAGGAAAACATATACAATATAATAAATATGACAATTTCCAAATTCAAGCCCCCCATTTAGACTTCTTTCTTCTTCGTTTTTTCAATTGATTGGAGATGAATTACATATAGGGATGTCAATTTGAACCCGACTCAACAGAGACTTGACCCTCCGATCCCGATTAGAACGAGTTTTCTCTGAAAATTACCTCCATAGGATTGGAGATGGTATTAAAAATTAAATCCCTGATGATTTTTGGACCGGGGACGGTGATAGGTACCCCAGCACCGGCCCCACCCGGAATAGCCCTCGAACAATCCCATATATATATATATATTTAGCCTTTATTATATTATATCTAATATTTATCTCAAGTTCTCAACTCTCTCTCTCACTCTCTCTCATTTTCTCTCTCGTTCTTCTCCTTCTACTCTTTGTGAGAGAGATGACCGATCCCTCTTCCAAGATATTAACTAATTCCACGACACTCAAGGATTTTCCAGTGGAAAAAGCATTTGTAACACTTTGTACTTCTTGGACTAATGAGATTGCTCTTGACACTCTTATTACTGTACTTGGAGCCTCTTTGGTTCATTTTGGAATATTGATTGAGGTGGTATCATAATGGTAAAATAAGATTGAACCAAAAACATTGATTCGGATAATTGTCGTATGAGTAGTCTTCACTCTTTTGCGTTTTTCTCTTTCCACACTTTGAATTTGGATGTGAGGTTAGAACCGATGGAAATCGTGTTTCCAGGGCTTCAATTTGGACACAAGAATGACTTAAAATATAATCCGGACGAGGGAGTTATGCCTGTTTAAAATTTGGGTGCCTGTGTTGGAAGCAAGTCCGCTCGAGTGAACTTTTGACCGCTCGAGCAATTTGCACGAATTATGGCACTTCAAAGTCACTTTTTAGCCCAAAATATTTATTCTTTCTTTCTCTCTTCTCTCCCTCCTCCATACCTGAAACCCTAGAGCTCCAAACACTTGATTTCTCCAATTTCTCCCTTAAATCCACCCTAGCCCCTTCAAGAAAATTGAAGAACAAGTCCAGATTGAGATATCTACCAAGTGTTTCGCATTTTCTTTGAAATTTCAAGTGGGTTTCCATCTTATGCTTCCATTCTTGAGGTAGGGGTATCTTTAACTTATTATATCTTTAATTTGAGACCCATATGTGGTAATTTTATTAGATATTCACTTGTGTAGATATATATGTATATATATATGTATGTATCGATTGTGTTTGCTAATAAATGATTTGGAAGGATGTGGGTAATAATTCATGATTATGGATGGAATTATGTCTATTATTGAAGATTATTGTTGTTGATGATGAAAAGTAGTCTCTAATTCATGAAAGAGAGAAAACTCCTAATTTTCTACAAACCCTAGTTTTGAAACTTGTTCAATAAAGAGGGTTTTGCTCAATTGATTTTTAAAACATGAAATTGGGTGTGTTTATTCGACTTTGAGGTTGAAATATTTATTATTGGACTGTTGTGAATTGAAATCATCCTAGGGGAAATTGAAAACTTTAAATTCATACATCATATACAATATTTAACTCTTCTTGTGATACTAATGTGTATCAATGGTTAGAAGGGCTAAAAGGGGGTTTTGCTCAGTTGGCTTTTAGAACCTAAAATTAAGTGTACTTACTTGACTTTGATGTTGAAAAGTTAGGCTTTGAGACTTTTACATCAAAACTGGAGACAGTGATGGTTATATATTGAAGAATCTTCTCATTGTTGACATATAAACTATTGAATTGTTGTGCATTGACATTATTATAGAGAAATTGAGATTTGGAAAATTCATGCATCATAAACTTTTAAAATTTTATCTTGCGACGTTTAAAGGTTGGCGTATTGAAGGAGTTGAAAGGGGGTAAATAGTCTATGAGTCCACGTAGTGAGTTGAGTTTGGTTGAGTTGTGTAAAGTAATTGGTATCCGCACGGGGAGTCAAGGTGCCCAATTGCCCTATGCATATCGCCAAACAATATGGAAAAATGTTTTTGGGTGTCCACGAGCCAGTCGTTTCAGGAGTCGGCAAATGTGGAAAAACATGATTTTTGGTTGTTCACATCCCTGCCGTTTCAGGAGTCGGCACATGTGGAAGGAAAAAAGGTTTTTAGGTTCCCATCGCCCAGCCGTTTCTGGAGCGTCAAATGTGGGACTATTTTCAGTATACAAAATCTATATCTATGTATTTGTTTTGAATTATGGCTCTTACTTGGGATGTCATAGTATATTTACCACCCCTGCTTTTTGAAGAATGATTATCTAATATCATGCTTGGTCATTTAAACTTATAAAGAAGATTTACTTTAACATAATTTTTATACTTGCATAGCATGATCATATGTGTTTCAATTAAATATATAATTTGTTAAATATACTTTCTATTGAGCACTCGCTCACCTAAAAAACTATCAGCTTTCTTGTTTTCATTTTTTAGAAAACACTTTTCATAAAATTCTACTTTCTTATTTTCTGTGTGTTTTTTGTTTTTACTGAATTTTTTTAATATTTTAAGCAATTTTTTTTTTACTTTTTCGACACACCTAACATAAATACACCTAAAAATTAAAAAAAATGTAAACAAAAATCTTTTAAAAATTCACTAAATACCAAAAATACAAAAAAAAATACAAGAATTTAGTACATTTTTTATATTTTTATGTATTTATTAATTTTTTAAAATATTTTTTCACAAAATTTTTAATTTTTAGATACATCTAACTAAGGCGCATCTAAAAAAGTAAAAAAAAATGTTTAAAATTTAAAAAATATTCACTAAAAACAAAAGAATACAAAAACCAAAAAACTCAGTTTTCAAAAAACTTAATCCAGAAAACTCAAACCAAACACACTAATTTTCAGGAAATGAAGTTGACGAGTCACCTAAATGATTTACTATGGAAAGCAATATGGACGAAGTATGAATGATCCCTTGTTTGATGTTTTGTGTTGAAGCCTTGGGGTTATTTTGTATAAATGTAAAGGATTTTATTTTTAAATCAGGGACACTTTCGATAGAGTGCTGTCCCTTTTTTATTTCTCTATTTTGTATAACTTTGTAGCTTTTGAACTATTTCATTTAAACTATGCATGTAAACCGACTATATTGAAATTCTTGAGAATAGTTCAATGGGGAAGAAGTGTTTGTATCTATGTGGATTGAGATAGGGGAACAGGATTTGGGAGGTGTTTTCTTAGGGCGTTACAAATTGGTATCAGAGCTAACTAGGTTTGAATACCTTGGGCTCGTGGGAAGTGACGTTTGTCACAATAGTTTTACTAGGATAGGATGGGGCGCTTATGTGCTTTGCAACCTTTGTGTGTTTTTGTGGCTATGTGGGTATGGGGATAAGCTTCTGGGATACAACTTGCGCCTATTGCATTCATCGAAATCTTTTTTGAAAGGCACCTGATCAATGCTTTTTCCACTTGAAAGTCTTTGAGCGTCATGGGATAAGCTGATATCTTAGAAGAGTGATTCGTATGTGCTCTATATGACTATGTGCTTACGTAGTTTGCCTTATGTAGTGTACATATAAGTATAGGTGTATGTTTAACTCAAATGTGACGTGCGGGAATTTGTGCGGAGTATTAAACTGTGAGTTGATTTTGTCTTTACCTTGAGGATGTTTCTCCCTAGGAAAAAGGGGTAAGATAAACTACAAGGGTCAGACTGACGAGTCAATATGATTTAGAATTTACATTGGATCATAAGTTAAATGGTTTTGTAGAATAATGGATGTATGTATTACCATCAAATGATGGAGACTATGATGCACAATAAATGATTTGTCATTATGAAGAGAGTTATTTTTGAAGCCTTATATCAAATTGTGGAAGTGAGCTATATAAAGGATTTTGGAGGTAAAGATTGTTAGAAATTAGACTAGTTGTAGTAGTACAGTGTTGAGGTTTTAATGATAAGTGGAGTGACTTAAAGTAAAACGTCTTAGAGTGATGATGTCAGAATAAGTAAAAGCTAGTTCTAAATTTCTTTGGGATAGACTAAGTTAATTGTGGTTGGAATGCTCTAATTGTTCGATTGACTATTTATGAGGATTGTGTTAGGTCTTAAGCCAATTATTTTGGTATGCATTTAGAAATATGTGTGGTCATAACATGAAAGAAATTGTAGGGTGTAGTAAGAGATGCTTTTTTCAGAGAGTTTATCTAGTTCAGAATCTTGTAACAAGTTCTAGGTGAACGAAGTATGTAAAGAGTTTTGGGATGAGATTGAATATGATTTAAATTGCACTGTGTGATTAAATTTCTAGTGATGGAAAATAGTGGCTATGAAATTGTGTTATGAGTATTGAAGGTATGGATATGTAGGCTAGTTTTGAATGCCTTTGGGACTAATAGGGTCAATTGTTTTGGAGTTGTTTATTGATGTACTTGAGTGTAGTAAATGGATGCTTACCAAGATGATAAGTAATTGTGTTAACAAATTAGTGTTCTTAGAGGAACTAATTTTGAATGGAATTGTGAGAATGTTATGATTCAATAAAGATTGTGACTAGCTGTTTTGGGATAGTTGATGCGACTATAATTTGAACATGGAAATTTGTTATTGGTCCACCAAGAATAATTAATGTTAATTTTTAAAGTTACCCTTAGCTAAAAGTTATAAATTGTGACGACTAGAGATATACATGAGTACTCTGAGTTAAGTTTGGTGTGTGTAATGACAATGTGGTGCAGGAAACCAAAATGGAGATTTATTTTGTATCCCTTAACCTTTGACCATAAGTTGTCTTGTATCCTTGATGTGAAATTTATGATTCCCTTGTATTGGTCCTTCTTTTCCCCTTAAGAGTGATGAGAATTTTGTTGTTGATATATTATTCTGGTATTGCCATTGAGTTTAAGTTGGGTGTACTTGAGCTTAAGTTAAATTAACAGGTATTTAGTTTTACTTAATAAAGGATGATTCTTTATTTCAATTTTATTCTATCGTGTTTTGTGGTGAAATTATTTTAGAAGAAGTTATTTGATAGACACCATGTCAGGAAATAAATTGATACGAAGTATTTTTGTTATTTGGTTAGTCATGGAGATTCTTTTGGAATGACCATTGTTAACAGAGAAGAATTTCTTAGAGTGAATGAGTGGTATTATAGCTTGTGGTTATATCTTTAGAGTTTCTGTAGGAGGGAGCTGATTAGAGACTTCAAAAGAGATTTCAAAATAACTACAACTATGAGTATTTGTTGGTGTAACCTTTCGTCTTGAGTTGTGTAGGCATTTGTGGTGGGTTAGATATGGTGGTTGGCATCGTTTTGTGATATGAGTAGTTGTGAAAATTAGATTTTATTTTCATTTTGATAAGATGTGGCGAATGACTTTTCGAGTTAAATTATTTTTCAGGGGTGGAGTAGCTTTAGTAGTGACTGGATTGGAGTGCTGAAAACATGATTTTAGTTAGAGATTTTGTATTAGAGGTGTAGTATTATCTTGGTGAGAGATGCATATTGAATTTCGTTTGGAGAGATTTTATTATAATATGAGATTACTTTATTTATTAACGATGTGAATCATTGTCATTAAGTAAGTTCGTGCTATAGAAAGTATCGAATTCAGGTTTGACCTCATGGGAAGTCATAATATTGGTATGGTGTGGAGTCGTGTTTTAGCTATGGAGTTAATATCATGGCTTTGATTCCAAGGAATGTAGTGTGTTGTGCGAGTATAGGTAAATGATGCAAGGGTAGAAGGTTTCCTTAGGTAGCGTGTTAATTATTGTTCTAACATTAGGAGAGGTTGATAGGGAATCGCCTCAAAACTCATTTAAAATTCTAGAAATGAGGTATGTGAATGGGTATTGATTAATTAGTGAGTGTGTGTCACTTTGAGTGACAAGTTGTGCAAATTGCTTGGTATTTGTTTTTAGTTGGTTGCGTGTGATCCCTATGATGTGGTAGTTACGGAATTTTTTTTTTTTGCTAGCTTAGTTGTGGGGGAATGCGACTTCCCAAGTTTATGAGCAAAACTTATCCGTTGGTCTTCTTTAACCTTATTGTTATATTTTGAATTGTTGTTGCCTATATGATTGTGATGAGGTTGTGACATTGTAGTGATAGTGATGGAATCCTTGGTTGTGTGATGTTTGAGAATCACTAGTTGAAATATGTTTGAGAATGGAGTTTTCCTATAGGGTATGACCTTACTTTTGTCGGAATTGAGAATTTATTATTATGGATAAATTAGTGAGAAAAAGGGAAAAATAGTCAAGAAGTGGACATATCGAGTCTTATGACATGTATAAACCTTAACCATCTTCACAAAATTGTTCCTTTTTCAAACTCTTCATTTTTACCATTCACTTTTATGTATCTAAACCATTCCTTTATTTATATATATCTATAGTTTTATACCAATTATGAATCCCTTCAAATTTCAAAGGTCTGGAAATATTGTTTTTGGGTATTCTTAACTTTTAAGTATTTCAATAATGCATTTAAGTAATGTGTGGATATGAAACACTAGCTGTATTGCAAGAACGTGGTTTGTGGTGCTTTGATTTTATTGGGTTGTATCTTGTCGAAAGGCCATGGTTGGCGGATAGAATTCCTATTACAAAATTTTTCCTTCTCTTTCTTTTCTTTTCATGACAGGGGTTGAGGACTTCTAAAGTGATGTGAGATATTCTTTTGAAATTGGGTTGCCAAGTGACCGGTAGTTGTTTTTGGGGTGTGAATGTGATGTGAGAACTATTTTTCTAAGGTTCTGGGTCGTTAGACGATCGAGAGTTATTCCCTAGAAGTTGAGTCTGTTTGAGACAGGAGTACTGTAAGGTATTTTAGTGAGACATTTACCCTTGACTTTTAGTTTCATGGAATCGATGGGTTCTTGTGGCTCGTTAGAGGTACTTGTGACCATTTTGTCTAATCCGACTAAATGGGGACCTGTATGTAATGGGAGTCGTCTGTTTGGGTTGGGTGGGCCTTGGTAGTCCTTGTGGATGAGTTAAAGGGAAGACTCACCACTTGAGTGTGGTTATTCGTATCATATAGGGTGGATCTAAATATTAGTGTGGAACCTGAAAATATGAGAGTTAACCTTAGATTTTGAACAAGATTCTAAAGTGGTGATTGTAATTTTTTTTGAAATTGTTCTATCCCTTATATCATTGGGTTGCCTTATCTTCTTTCGTGGAAGTTGTTTCTTGTTTATCACGCAAAATCTTTTGTATTGGGAGAATCTTTTAGAAACTTCTTGTTGAGTAGAAATCATTGTGATTAGTTGGTGGGAGTGTTAGTTCAATCTCTGTTCCATTTGGATTTGTCTAAACTTTAGATCTTGAACTGTTTAATATTTGGGACGAAATTTCCTAAGGTGAGAAGATTGTAGCACTTTATACTTCTTGGACTAGTGGAATTGCTTTTGACACTCTTATTATTGTACTTGGAGCCTCTTTGGTTCATTTTGGAATATTGATTGAGGTGGTATCATAATGGTAAAGTAAGACTGAACCAAAAACATTGATTCGGGTAATTGTCCTATGAGTAGTCTTCACTCTTTTCCCCTTATTCGTTTACCACACTTTGAATTTGGATGTGAGGTTAGAATCATTGGAAAGCTTGTTTCTAGGCTTTGATTTGGACACAAGAACGACCTAAAACGGAGTCCAGATGACAGAGTTATGCTTGTTGGAAATTTGGGTACCTGTGCTAGAAGTAAGTTCGCTCGAGCGGTCTGTGCGAATTCTGGCACTTCAGAGTCACTTTTTGGCCCAAAATCTTTATTCTTTATTCTTTCTTCCTTTCTTCTCTCCCTCTCCTCCATACCTGAAACTCTAAAGCTCCAAACACTTGATTTCTCCAATTTTTCCCTTAAATCCACCCTAGATCCTTCAAGAAAATTGAAGAACAAGTCTAGTTCAAGATATATATACCTATTGTTTCGCATTTTCGTTGAAATTTCAAGTGGGTTTCCATCTTATGCTTCCATTCTTGAGGTAGGGGTATCTTCAACTTATTATATCTTTAATTTGAGACCCACATGTGGTAATTTCATTAGATATTCACCTTTGTAGATATATATATACATATTTGTATGAATTGTGTTTGCTATTAAATGATTTGAAAGGATGTGAGCAATAATTCATGATTATGGATGGAATTATGTCTATTATTGTGGATTATTGTTATTAATGATGAAAATTAGTCTCTAATTCAAGAAAGAGAGAAAACCCCTAATTTTCTATAAACACTAGTTTTGAAACTTATTCAATAAAATGGGGTTTTGCTCAATTGATTTTTAAAACATGAAATTGGGTGTGTTTATTCGACTTTGATGTTGAAATATGAATTTTTGGATTGTTGTGAATTGAAATCATCATAGGAGAAATTGAAAACTTTAAATTCATGCATCATATACATTACTTAATTCTTCTTGTACTACTAATGTGTATGAATGGTTGGAAGAGTTAAAAGGGGGTGTTGCTCAATTGGTCTCTAGAACCTAAAATTAAGTGCATTTACTTGACTTTGATGTTAAAAAGTTAGACTTTGAGACTTTTGCACGAAAATTGGAGACGATGATGGTTATGAATTGAAGAATCTTCTCATTGTTGACATGTGAACTATTGAATTGTTATGCATTGACATTATTATAGGGAAATTGAGATCTAGAAAATTCATGCATCATAAACTTTCAAAATTTTATCATGTGACTTTTAAATATTGGCATATTGAAGGAGTTGAAAGGAGGTAAATAGTTTATGAGTCCGGGTAGTGAGTCGGGTTTGGTTGAGTTATGTAAAGTAATTGGTACCCACGCAAGAGTCAAGGTGCCCAATTGCATTGTTTGCGCATATCGTTGGACGAATGTGGGAAAATATTTTTCGGTGTCCATGAGCCCGCCGTTTTAGAAGTCAGCAAATGTGGAAAAACAAGATTTTTGGGTGTCCACGAGCCTGTTGTTTCAAGAGCTGGCAAATGTGGAAAAACATGGCTTTTGGGTGTCCACGTCCTCGCCATTTTAGGAGTCGGCAAATGTGGAAGGGAAAAAGGTTTTTGGATTCCCATCGCCTCGCTATTTCTAGAGTCAGCAAATGTGAGACTATTTTCAGCATACAAAATCTATATCTATGTATGTATTTTGAATTACATCTCTTACTTAGGATGTCATAGTATATTTACCACCCCTGCTTTTAGAAGAATGATTATCTAATATCCTACATGGTTATTTAAACTTATAAAGAAGATTTACTTTAACATAATTTCTATACTTGCATAGCATGATCATGTGTGTTTCAATTAAATATATAATTTGTTAAATATACTTCTTGTTGAGCACTTGATCACCCTAAAAACTAATAATTTTTAGGAAATGAAGTTGACGAGTCACTTAAATGATTTACTATGGAAAGCAATGTGGACGAAGTATGAATGATCACTTTTTTGATGTTTTGTGTTGAAGCCTTGGGGTTATTTTGTATAATTGTAAAGGATTATATTTTTAAATCAGGGACACTTTCAATAGAGTGTTGTCCCTTTTTGATTTCTCTATTTTATATTACTTCGTAGCTTTTGAACTATTTCATTTTAACCATGGATGTAAACTGACTATATTGAAATTCTTGAAAATAGTTCAATGGGGAAGAAGTGTTATGGAATTATATAATTATTTTTTTATCTACAATTTGTATCTATGTGGATTAAGATAGGGGAACAGGATTTGAGAGGTGTTTTCCCAGGGCGTTACTGCATTGATCATATGCCTTTTCAAAGGGACTTTGATGAATGTAGTGGACACAAGTCATATCCTAGAGGATTGACCCCATACCCACCTAATCAGATAAACACGTAATCAAGTAAGACAACTAACCCCTCATCCTAGCATGACAACCCAGTGTGACGAAACTCACCTCCCACGAGCTCCAGGTATTTAACCTGGTTCGCTCTGATACCAAATTTGTAACACCCCAAAGACAATTCCCAATTATCAATTATAAGTACATGCTCCATACATCCACACAACATAATTCCATTCCAATGTTTCTCTTTCTCATTGAACTGTAGATTCAATTTACAAAAATTACAAGATACAGCTTTAGTTCAACAAGTTAGAGAAAATTTCAAAATAAATACTTTGTCCTCTAAGTTTACTAATTACATTGTGCCACTTAATACAAAAGATACAAACTTTAAAAATAAAGTAAGAAAGATGTTCAACAGTTACATTACAATTTCAAAGTTCACAAAAATTTATATTTTTAAAAGAGAGCCATTTTCTTCTTCATTGACGAGGTTGTGAATCTTTATGTCCTGAAAATGTTAGTAAATAGAAATAAGCAGTTGCCTAGTAGAGAATATATTTAACCAAGTATATGAATATTTGATTTAAAATATGCATGATCTCTATTATTACCTATGAATTTTATAGTTTCAAATTTTATAACACAACACACAATTCAACATTCAATGTCCACATTTATAGCGATTACAGCTTTGACCCAACTCTTGTGATGTTCCAGACCTGGGTTTAGTGCCTTTGTATTGTTGTGTATCTCCTTCTTCTCTTGTATACCTTTGAAATTAGTCTTTGGGTGTGTTTGGAATAGGTGGGTTACTTAGTTTTCAAACCTTGTATTGCCCAGATTTTTGGTCTTCTGCGTGAGCGGCCATTATTGCGCTCGAGTGGGATATGTAAATTTTGGTCCTCTGCTCAAGCGGACTTTCTTGTACTCGAGTGGGAGTTGCAAACCTTTAGTACTTTGCACGTCTGCAAAAGTGCTGGAGGAGTGTCTTTCACGCTCGAGCGGTGTTTCCTACACTCAAGCGAGTGGGCGCTCCAGTGTCTTTTCTTGAGCTCGAGCAGTTGGTCTGTCGTCTGCAAAAGTTCTGGAGGTGCGTGTTCTACGCTCGAGCGGAACAAAAGTTTGTGTCTAACGCTCGAGCATCAAACTCTCTGCTCGAGCGGACTGTGCGTATATCAGATCGCGAAAAGCACTTTTTACATCACTTTTTCATATCTTTTCATCCAAAACCCTAAAGTTGAGAGTTTCTCTCTCTTAAACTCACATTCTCTCTACATTTTGACCTAGATCCTTTGATCTGTACACCCTTGTGCCTTCATTAAAAGGGTAGAACTCCTCAAGCTCTTCACTTTGATATGAGTACAAGTTGGTTTCGTTACTTTTGAAGTTCCATCCTTGCTTGGCTCGTCTTCTTTCTTTGAGGTAGGGACATTCTACACCTTAATAGGGTTTTAACCTAGGTATTTGTTGTTTTGTATAAATGGTGGGATTTGGAAGGATTTGAGTAAAGTTAGGGTTTGAATTCAAAATTGAAATAGGAGTTTTCCATGTTATTTTTACAAAATGACTATGGGGCTTGTATATGAGATTCTCTAGTGTTAAAATGATGAAATTTAGCCTTTGGGTTGATATTTGAAAAATGGAGAAATTTGCCCTAATTTGAGTTGGATAACCAAATTGTATAAATAATGAAATTGATATGGGAAATGTGAAATTGGAAGGATATGTGAATGAATGGTGTAGTTGGATTTGTTAAATCACTCACCTATGGAAATTTGATAAATTATCTATTTAAAAGATTGTGTATCTGTCTAGAAATGTCTGTTTTGGGCTATCGATGGAGGATAGCTATGATTGTTGTAGAAATTGCATGAGGATTAGGTAAATTGAAACCTATCATTTAAATTGTGTCATTAAATATGACTGTACGATTGAGACATTGAATATGTGTTGTGGATGGTCATTGTATATGACGATATTTTAATACATTGTATATGTATAATTGTTTGGGAGAAGAAAAGAGATGTACTCCACTGTTTGGGAGGAGATAGGGGATGGACTCCATTTAAAATTAAGTTTGTAGAGACCCTAATTTTTTTAATTACCATTAAATCCCTAACCTTGAGTTTATTTCAATAAAGCCCTAGAATTTTTGCTTAATTGCGTTTTAAACCCTAGAATCAGGAAGCATCGTAGATTAATTCGAGTAAACCCTAATTGATCGCGGTAGATTAATAATCACCTTTAAAACCCTATTATTAATTATTAGACCCTATAACTATAGATTAATCACTTTAAAATCTTAATTCCTGATAATGCCGTTTTTGCTCGGTTTTTCGCCTTTGTTTGCGCTTTAATTTAACGGGACCCAAATTTATTATTCAAACTATTTTCTAATGTTAGTATATTAATAACATATATCAAGGTTTCATAATTTAGACTTGGTCCCTATATACTTTTATTTTATTTCATTCCAACCCTTAATTGTAATATTTTATTGATTAATGTACTTGTGCCTATTATATTATGTTTATAACTACAAATATCTCATATATATATATATATATTTCTTGGAGCCCAAGTAGCTAGTTATGTAAGGGTTGAAATGGCCTTGATGGCATTGATGGACAACTTTGACCAATTACACCTATGGAACTTGGCCCCTAAGAAACCTTCCAATCCTTTCTCTATATATGCACACTTCTCCCCCTCATTTTACACATTTTCAGCCATGCACTAGAAAAGTGAGAGAGAGTGATCTTGGAAAAAAAAGAGAGAAGAATAAAAACAAGAAATGTGTTAAGTCTTGTACAACAAAGGCAAACATGCATCACCTCTTCTCTCAAGTTCTTTTACCACTTGTTTTTCCCCTCCTAATACATGCTCTTTGTATATATATGTTGTAGTCTAGGTCTACACTCTTGTATAAATGTGTATTAATCAAGAAATGGTATGCTTCTCTTTCTTTATTAAATTTCCAGCAGTAAATCTTTTCCCTCTCTTGAATTTATTTTCCTATCAAAACTCCATAAACTCAAAATCTGTTTCTATGGTGTAATATTTGGTATGTCTAGAGTATGTGATAATTTTGGTAGGACCTAAGGATGTATTTTTATAACCTAAACAATTTTTCTAAGTTTGCTACTCACAGAACCAGAAAAATAGTCAACTTTCTCTATTTTTATAAAATTCCAGAAAAATAATCTTGAGTCCAATTTTATGTCAAAATCTTAATCTTGGTGTTATATTTTAACTAAAATTTGTTTGAACTCAAGATAGTGAGGGGTTTGATAGAAAAATCGATTTGCGTAACGGTCAACGAATCTGGACAGATCTTGGTAATTCTGAATTATCTTAAAATCTAAAATACCTATCGTACTTTCGTAAATTGAGTTTGAAACTAGACTTATTTATCTACAAACTCACATGAGGCCAGATACTTAGGGCTAATAAAAGTATTTTTTTCATAATTATTTTGAAAATGGTTCAAATTTGGAAATCTGAAAATTTGTGTTAATATGCTCTTATTGGTTTGCAACTCTTATATTATATACTTCTTCAATGTCTTAGTCTTGATATGTAATCTATGATAAATTGTGAATTTGCTTTACCATGAATAAATTACTTGTTGTTTAGTTTGGATTCGTAATTACACTTACCATGCTTTGCTATAACTGAGAACATTATGCACTTAATAAAGGGGAAATCAAATAGGATGGTAATAGGTTGTGATCATTGTATTAAATTTTTTGAGATAATGAACGATGGATTCAAAAGTTTGATACAGTGGAATGTGTTCCATTTTTGTGAAGTCTTGCGCAAGTGTGTTTTCGAACCCTAACATGGCACGGGAGATATTTTGGCTGCTTAACGGAAATGGGAGGCATAAGCATGGCAATGAGGGTCTCACACAGGGAGAGCATCCTTAGAAGCCCGTTCCCTTGGGACAGACTGTGATGTCACCACTTGGGTATGTAACCTAGGTGCGTGGGCATCATTGGTAATTGTGCGGTAAGCGACGCACTAGTGGTTATGCGGTAAGTGACACATTGGTATTGTATTAACCAAGGGGGAGTCAGAATTGCCCGTGGCCAGTGTTAGTGGTTGGGTAAGAACGGCATTTCGCGGGGAGTTGCCTAGAACTAACTAAAATTGACTATTATTCATTAGAACTGAAATTTAATTCTAAGCTTTGCTTAATTATTGATTTCGCTGTATGTTATGATCGTGGCATTATGTTACTTGTGTATTTGGAATGGGAAAAGGGTTAGTGTGTGTGTGTTTACTGGGCATTCCAAGCTCATGGCGTTTTATGCTAGGTGAAGGCGAGTTTTACACCGAGAACGAAATCCCTAAAAGCCTTGCGGAGCCATGGCTGCCATAGAGATTAGATTTTATATTTTTTGTATTTTGGATAATCTTTTCATATTAAGGAACTGATCTGTATTTAAAGACTTGAAGAATTTTATCTGTAACTATTATTAATATTTTATTTTAGTATAATTATTTATATTTTGTGCTTAAAAATGATGTGTATCCGCTAGTTAAACCTCGGTGTATCGTTGTATTATATTGTCAAAATTTGGGGCGTCACAAAGTTAGCTGGAGTGTCCAGGGTGAAAGTCTCAAAATCTTGTATATATATGAGTGCCGGTTCCCTCGGATGAGAGTTCCGTAAAATGGTAAAATAGAAGTGTTGGAGTGATGAATGTACTGAATTGTGAACCATTGAGTTGTAGTCTCATTTTGGTTGATTAGATAATAATGAACTTGGTTAATGGATTAACTCGAAATGAATGAATGGAAATGGATTAAGATATGGTCATCTATATTGAATGGTTAAGGAAAGAATGTAAGTTGATATTGATTATGAAACATTTAATTGACACGTATATCTTAGTTAAACCTCATACACTGTGTTAGTTTATCTCTACTGGGCTTTGGTTCACCTTACTTGGGAAAACATTTTCAGGTACTGGTAACATGCCACCACCAAGGACATAGCTTAAGAGAATTGAGGGCTGAAGGCTCCATTTTTGTTATATTTGTGCTTAAATGTTTATTCAAGCCAAGGGCTTAACTTGTATAGAGCTTAGGACTTTTTCTTTTATGGTAACCAAGTGATATCTTAGAAAGATGTAAGCCCGTAGGGCATTTATTTTGTTATCATTAATTTGAACTACATGCTGTAGATTCAGAATGAATGTTTATGAATGTATAACGCATGTAATTCCCTTTTGTAATAGAAACTCTGATGAATGAAGTAGATCATTTTATTATGTTCATAGATCTTATGGAATGGATTGTTGTATTATGTTTTGGGGGCGTGACAACATTTTTCCGTTCTCACACAGATGGCCAGTGGACACCTCAAAAGAGGGAGTTCTTCCGGTCGAATTCGGACGAGTTTTTGGGGGATCCCAAGGAGCCATTGAAGGCTGATGAGTAGCTAGAGCAGATAATGAAGATGTTTGAGATGCTCGGTGTCGAAGATGGAGGAGTAAGAGTAACCTTGGCGTCCTTCCAGCTGAAGGGAGACGTAGGTCAGTGGTGGAAGTATGCGTGGGGGCGCATTGGAGGGACTTAAGAAGCCTTTGTAGATGCTTTCCAGGACAAGTACTTACTTGCTACAGTACGGGAGAAGTTGAAAGGTCAATTCTCCAAATTGGTGTAGCTCAATACACCAGTGGCTGAGTTCGAGGCCACCTTCACTAGTTTGTCAAGGTTTGCACCAGAGTTAGTAGCGACCGAGGAACGCTGGTGTTTGGAGTTTGAGAAGAGGTTGAGGACCGGGCTGATGTTTAGAGTAGTTGAATGCATGATTAGGGACTATGGGCACCTTGTGGAGACTGCAGCCCATCTTGAGACCATTATGCATGCAGAGGAAGAGAGGATGAGGGGCTCTAGAAGGAGTCAGGATGGTTAGGGAGACAGTAAGAGGCAGAGGGGTTCTAATCCCCAGCAGTCCCAGGGAGCGCATTCGAGGTCTACCTTTCTAGTGCCGAGTTCGGGTTCTGGGAGAGTTGGTCAAGGAGACTTCACTTGTTTCAAATGTGGTCAGTTGGGCCACAAGTCTCCAGCTTGCCCACAGAGGAGAGGAGAGTAACGAGCAGCATCATCTTCGGTTCATTCTCAGGGCCAGAGTCAGGGCAGAGGCCAGTCGCTCACTTGTTATTAGTGTGGGCAGGCGGAGCACTTGAAGAGGTTTTGCCTACAAATTAGGTGGCACACCTGGTGCGTCTGGTTCAAGGCAAACACAGGGTCACTAGCCTGCACAGTCAGCACAGGCCTCGTGGGCCAATCAGGGAGCCTCTTCGGCTCAGTCAATGCAGCAGTCTTATGCTCCGAGAGGTGAGCAGGTAGATCAGAGGCCAACAGAGCGTGTGTATGCTGTTACCGCGCCTGACCTTGTACCGGCTCCATCTGTTGTGAGAGGTACCTTCTTGTTTTGCAATTTAGTTGCTAGTGTATTGATTGATACGGGTGCATCTTATTCCTTTATATCTTCTGCATTTGCATCAGTTTTGGGGTTAGAGTTGGCATAGTTAGCATCTCCAATTTGTGTAGAGTCACCTATTGGTGAAGAGGTTATCTTGAAACAAAGGTGTCGGGGTTGTGACATAGAGGTCGCCGGTCGTTGACTTCCTTTTGCATTTGTTTTGTTTGATATGACTGGTTTTGATGTTATTTTGGGTATGGACTGGTTATCATCATACCAGGCTATTATAGATTACTACCGTCAGAGGGTTACTATATGTACCTTAAGCAGGGATTGTTTTTATTTCTTGGAGGACTAGGTGGATAGAGTCTTATCCCCGGTATATGATCCACATGGGCGGAGTGAGCTTAGTTGTCTCGTTGCTAGCTTTCAGAGTAGTGAGTGTGATGAAATTCGGGTTGAATTGCCAAGGGTGGTTTGTGAGTACTCGGATGTCTTTCCTGAGGATCTTGTTAGTTTATCACCTCACCAGGAGATAGAGTTCTTTGTCGATTTAGTGCCTAGCATGACACCAATTTCTATGGCACCGTATCGGTTTGCACCAGCTGAGTTGAGTGAATTGAAGACTCAACTCTAGGAATTGTTAGATAAGGGTTTTATCCGCCCTAGTACCTGACCTTGGAGAGCACCGATTCTCTTTGCTAAGAAGAAAGATGGAGTGTTGTGACTTTGCATAGATTATCGAAAACTGAACCGGGTTACAGTTAAGAACAAGTATCCAATGCCTCGTATAGACGACCTGTTTGATCAGTTGAAAGGGTCTTGTTGTTTCTCTAAGATAGACCTAAGATCGGGTTATCATCAGTTGAGGGTAAGGGAGGAGGATATCCTGAAGACGGCATTGGAAATGGATTAACTCGAAATGAATGAATGGAAATGGATTGAGATATGATCATCTACATTGAATGGTTAAGGAAAGAATGTAAGTTGATCTTGATTATGAAACATTTAATTGACACGTATATCTTAGTTAAACCACATATACTGTGTTAGTTTATCTCTACTGGGCTTTGGCTCACCCTACTTGGGAAAACATTTTCAGGTATTGGTGACATGCCACCACCAAGGACATAGCTTAGGAGGATTGAGGGCTGAAGGCTCCATTTTTGTTATATTTGTGCTTCAATGTTTATTCAAGCCAAGGGCTTAACTTGTATAGAGCTTAGGACTTTTTCTTTTGTTGTAACCAAGTGATATCTTGGAAAGATGTAAGCCCGTAGGGCATTTATTTTGTTATCATTAATTTGAACTACATGCTGTAGATTCAAAATGAATGTTTATGAATGTATAATGCATGTAATTCCATTTTGTAATAAAAACTATGATGAATGAAGTAGATCATTTTATTATGTTCATAGATCTTATGGAATGAATTGTTGTATTACGTTTTGGGGGCGTGACAACATTTTTCTATCCTCACACAGATGGCCAGTGGATACCTCAAACCTTCCACTTTTGTCGTCCTCACACAACCGGCAAGTGGACACCTCAACACATTCCCACATTTGTCATCCTCACATGACCGAGCATGTGGGCACCTCAACACATTCCCACAACAATAACATCTTAAACACATCACAAGGAATCACTTAGACCCTCCAATTTTACTCATCACCCTTTTAGTCAAAATCAAATAACAACCTTTAGGGTTACACATTAAATTTGGGGCTTTTCCTTTTAAATATTAATTCCCCCTAATTCATGTATATTTACTCAATCTTCCATAATTGGTTGCCCAACCCTCATCAATTTCACACAAAACACATCATCATCACAAATCCATATATATACATACATATATCTATATCATCCATCTCAATAATCACCCACACCTTAATATTTCACACACACTTGAACCAAAATATACATATACAAGGGTAAAGATATTCATACTTCAAGAGTTGCAAGTGAAAGATGAAGATCCACGCAACAGACTTCTGAAATAACACGATTCAATAGGTTCAAAATCTAGCTCTTGGTGTGAATAACAACTTTAAGGCTCAAAGTTTGATTCTTGCTAATACTAGATGAAATCAAGGGTTTTAAAACTAGGGTTTTCGAAAGGAGTGCTATTATATATAGAGAGAGAGAGAGAGAGGATATGAAAAAGTGAGTTAGAAATGGGTTTGGTATATATTTAACTTTGCTGCCTTGAACAAACCGCTCGTGCAAACTTTCACATTGCTCGAGCGAAGTGCCAAAATACAAAGAGACCCAGCGAACTTTCCACTACTCGAGCAATAAATGCATGGTCTCAGAAGTTTTGCAGAGCTACAGTGAAAATACTAGGAGCTTGAAATCAGCGCTCAAGCAAGCTTTCCTTCGCTCAAACAGTCTCAGCTACAAACATGTGAGATACTAGGAGCTGCGAATCTACGCTCGAGCAACCAAATGACTGCTCGAGCGGTCACCGAAAGTCAGGTGTTACATTTCAGATATTATCAAAATTAAACCACATGATTAACAATCTCCCCCCTTTTTGATGGTGGCAATCTATACATGAATTTGACACAAAATTTTACAGGAATAAATGCAACATAAAAATATTCAACAATCATAATACAAGCATTTATTTGCATTATATTTTCTCCCCATTTATTAACAAATTCTTTGTCAAATAACTTTATATAAAAATCATATTTCTTCTCCCCCTTTAACATCATCAAAATAAAACATTAAAATAGGTTAGGAGAATCAAGTTTTGAAGTAAATACAACAAAAAAATATTTATCAATAATAAGGCATGCATTTATTTTCTCCCTCTTTAAAATATCTTTACCAAAATCATAAGAAATTGTTATAACTTCTCCCCCTTTAACATAATAAAAACATTTGTGCATATTAGGAGTAAAGAAATTTAGAGTAATTTCAAAATATATTTTTAGAAAAACTCCCATTGAGATTATGCGTATAATCAGAATATAATTTTTCATAAAACTCCCCCTAAGATGATGCTTTCTCTTTTAAAAAAATATTTCTCCTCTGGACCATTTTCAAATATATAAATTGCACCATAAGATTTAAAAAATAAGTTTATGCAATCTCTTCATTTCTATTGTGATTTAAAAAAAATATTCAATCATAATACAAGTCATTAGGAAAAATACATTTTATAAGATGTAATCATATCAAGTCATGCATTTGTTAAGAAGTGTACAATCAAATTTTCCGATTTCTCAAAATGTAACACATATCATAATATATATGTGAGACTCAAATGAATATTCTAATATTTAGTTATATAGTCTCATGCTTAGTGATTATATCAATTCATATGTAAATATATAAATTTAATCAATCAAATTCAGCAGATGTTATATCATCAAAATCATCTTAATAATAATGTGATTCAATGATAATAATTAAATTTGAGATTAAGTCACAATTTTTCAAACATTCTTGTGCATAAAAAATCATATTTAAAAAAAAAAATATATATATAGACATCTTTTTAGTCAAAACATCAAATTAGTAATAACTTTGTTTTCTTCTCTTTTTCTTCTATCTCTTGTGTCATGGTCAAAATATAATGTATATATGGTATAGTTTGACAATCATGCATGTATTGGAATAAGATATTCATATACGCAAGAGAGTAGAAATTTTATCATTGAATAAAATATTTTGAGATTTGAAAACTGACTTTTACTAAAGTTACCTATACCAATTATCTCTGTTCATGTCTTGAACATTTTTTGTCCAAAATATATTTTCATCTACCGGATTTTACCTTTAAGTGCAACTACAAAAAAAAAAAATAATAAATAAATAAATTTCGATTTTTGGTACCCAAATCTTTTTACTATTGGTTTCAAGATTACTTGATTTTAGAATCTATTTTATTTTTGTTCCATGTAATCCTTTTTTAAATTGATATGATGAAATTGAGTGACCATTCCTATTACAATAATCACACGCAATATTAGGATTACTAAATGATGATAATTTAATAAATATTTTTTTAAAAAAAATTAGTTCCTTGTGGGGTTTAAACCCAATATCCGCTTTGTCAAAAACACATATTTGATTTTTAAGTAATTTATTTAAATTTTCTTTTCCTAGTGTGAATTTAAAAATTATTTTATTTCAATCTTCTATATTTTCTTTTAAAGAATTATTTTTAATTTTCAAATCATTTGAAGAATTTTTTAAAGAATCATTTTCTTTTTTTAAACTTTCATTTTTATTTTTCAAAGTTTCATTTTCATTTTTATTTTTCAAGATTTCATTTTCATTTTTCAAAATATCATTTTCATTTAAAAGACATTTGTTTGATTTTTCGAGAAAAGATTGTTTTGAAATAATCTTTTGAAAATCATCATGTAACTTCTTAATAAAATCTAATAATTCATCATACGTAGGAGAATTTGTATTTATCTCAACATCTTCAACTCCCATGAAACAAATATTTGTTACTTCGTTGTCATTGCCTTCTCCATTGGGGTTATTTATATCATCATCATCTCCACAAGCAAATTTTACTTCTTCTGTGATTTCATTTTCTTGAGTCATGCGTTCGTGTGTGACTTCTAGTTTTTCCCAAATCTCTTTTGTTGTGTCACAAGCACAAATTCTATCATATTCATTAGGACCAGGTACACAATATAAAATATATTTCGCTTTAGCATTTATTGAATGCTTCTAATATCATCCCCATCCCGTTCCTCTTTTGTTTTAGGAATTTTCTTTGTATCTATGTGTTGGCTTTTTGGCTTTTCGAAGGGTATTTTTGTAAATGCAAGCGTGCCAGCAAGGATCAATCAGTCCTTACAGAAATTATAATTGCCAACCAATTATCAGACGATTGTGTTTTAGTTCTTTCAGCCTCAATGAAGAGGACTTTTACTGGTGGCTTGACTTAGGAGAAATTAAGAGAAATAACAGTTAATATGAAGAACAATGGAAGTATTTCATTAAAATGAACACTTACAATGATCCAAACTCAGCCTCGAAGAGGTTCTGATAACGATCTACTTGAAACTACTCCTATGAATCGAAGTGCAGAACAGGTATTTAAAGTGCAAGAAAGGTAAAGACTGGAAATGTAAAAACTGGAAAATAAAATATGTAAAGTAAGACTGGTTTGTATGATCTGAGTCTGGGCTTTTTTCTAGGGACTTCCTTCTATTTATACTCCTCAAGAATGACCATCGAATTGCACTTCAAACCGTCGAACTGCTCCTCCATGATTGCTGATCATGCTGCCTTAGAAGTAGTTCCACTACGGCTTTTCTTGCAGTTGAACTTCCCTCTTGTATTTGAATTTGAATATGAGCAACCGTTGAAGCCACGTCATCTTGTATCTCTTTACTGATCCTGTGCTACTCAGATCACGTGAGAACCAATTTTTACTGCCATGTGTACGATCAGGATCGAAGACTTGAGTGGTCTCCCCATACTACCCTTGCTTTGCCACGTGTCGAACTGTAATTGGCTTTTACAAAATATGTAGCCAACATTACCCTCCGCACTAATATACCCAATACTTGGTGATATTAGTGGATCACAGCTTTTCCCGTGCTTTTGGAACGTGCATAGAGTCTATCTTCTGGAAACACAACCATCATCTCTTTGGTGATAATTTGCATTAACTCTTTTCAATTTGTTGAACGTCCCAATACCTTAGCATTCGAACAGACTATGGCTAAATTAATTTCCCTTTCTATTGATCAAGCACGCGAAGAGCCATTGAGTAATGTTGTTTCCCCTCGAAAGAACCTCCACGCATTCATTAGCCACCTTTACCCGCCTTTCTATATTTAGGTCATGGAAGCCTTTGCAAATTACCAACCTTTGGACTGCGAACACATTGTCCTTAATCCTTCGATTCAAAAAGTTGCAGACACAGATACAAGAAATTCTTCCTCTGACTCCCCCTTGTACCTTGAACGAACTGGTCTCAAACCTTTGATTTGGCAAGTTGCAAATATGGACTTAGGAAACTCTTCTTCACAAAATTCTGCATGGGATAAAGCTATAACTTCTTCGTCTTCTGGGAGTTCTGGCTGGACAAGCTGGTCAACACCTGAGACTTATGATTTGAGGGAACGAATCAACCATCATTTTGTTGAGTTTACTGACCCTTTGGAGTTTCCTCTCTATGCTCGAAGTTCAGTGGTTTACCCTTACATACCCATTGACCTTCAACGTAGTTTGGAGGAGAACCTTCTTATGGCATGGTACACATCCTCCATGCCTACTAAGACAGTGCTTGTTGCCCAACGCTCAGAAGAAGCTCAAGGGTACCACCCATCCTTCTTAGCCAAGAAGGCGAAGATTTGCTCTTCTGACTGGCTTGACTACATTAATGCCTTTGTTCCTTCCGTTCCCATGCCATCTCCCATAATTGAAGCATCCACACCTTCTTCTCCACCCTCTGAAATAGAAACATCTGCTCATTCTTCTTCACCAACTCTTTCCTGGACAGAAAAACTGAGGCTTGCCCTCCCCATGAACGAAGTCATTCCACCTTACAAACCTCCATCAATCCCTACTCCAGCTGAGCGGAAAGAAGCTCAACTTCCGTTTGCAGCTTTCTCTCACTTGCCCTTCAATGTTCTTGAGGACGAAGTCCCTTCCAAGAACTTTCAATGGGCTTGTGATATTTTGACTAGGGGCCATATTCTTAACCCCATTGCCCAAGCAGAACTTCATATGTTCCTTGACCAACTCCCAGTGCTCCTCTACTGGCATCGAAATTCTAAGGTTACTACATAATCTTTGGACCAACTTTCGTCTCTCCGAATTCAAGCCCAATACGAAGCAGAGAACTTCATCGAAGAATTCGATGATTTCAAGAATAAAGATTCTGTGTATTGGGATGATTTGGTCCTAGATGAAGTGGAACAACGATTGAGAGAGGAAGCATTCGAAATAAAGGTTGAAGAGCTCTACTATGAAGTGAGAGCACACCAACTTATGCAGCCAATATTAGAAGAAATAGAAGATATAATAAAGAAAGAACAGGAATTTATTGATCACTGTTGGATCAAATTTCATGATCTTGTCATTTACTCTATTTCTTACTTTTATGAGCTTGAGTTCATACCCAGATAGGGTCATTTGATGTAATTGCTTTGGCTTCAAATATAAATAGAATCTTCCATTTGGCATTATTTGACCTTGTTCCCATTTGCCTTTGAAAGCCAATTTAGAGCTTCGAACTGAACAAACTCATTCTTCGAATCTGGATTCAATCTTAATGAAACATTAAAAAGAACCAACATGTCTCTTTCCAATGTATGGAGTAAAGTTGACAATCCTGGCTGATATCATCTAGAATTAGTGCTTCGAATTTAACAACATTACCCTTCAAAACTAACTATAACCAATATATGGTCATGGTTGATATAGTCAATCAATTTTAAATTGACCAATTTTGCTTCGAAGAGCAGTCCATGCTATTTTGATTTAAAAGACAATCTCCTTTTATTAAAACCAACGATTGGTTTTGATGTCTCGAATAGTAATTCTCATCCTTAAAGAATCCTAAGTTTTGCTTCGAAGGCCATTTTTCATTAATAACCCTGAAACAGGTCTTTAAACCCTTTGAAGTGCATCAATACTCGAGCATTCTAACATCTTTAAGCATGTAATATGCTTCGAAGCCGACTTCTGTATTTCGAAGCTGTTATTATTTGATCTTTTGGCGCCAAAACTTGGTTTCGAAGCCAAACATCTTGCTTCGAAGCTGACATCATCATCCGGAATGCGTTCTTTCCTCCAAAAACTATCAATATTGGAAGAGACTCCTCGTATTCGTACTTTTAGTACTTAACAACTTATGCAATATATTTTTCAGACACAAAAGCTTTTAAAACCCTCTTGCTTCGTGTTATGAAATCGCTTGCTCTTTTAACGCACAAAACCCTCATCAGTCTTCCACTTCTCTTCACTCCCTTCTTTGCTTTCCGAAAAAACGTACTATCAATGGCTTCTTTTCACCAGAAGTGCCAGTCATAGAGCGCGTGAGCTCATCTGTAGCCTTGAAAAGGCTCATTGACGCAGAATGTGAGAAGTACAAGGCTGGGAAGAAAAGCGCCATTGACGCGCGTATCTTTGTCCCTCGTCATCATGAGCAGCAAGACTACGTGCTCGGGCCAATATTCAAGGAGATCCCTACTGAGCTCCCAGCTTTATATCCTCGTCTGGAGAACCAATGTCTCCTTTATGAATGTGGTCTCGATTGGAGGAACTGGAGAATCAATCGCCCTCACCGATGTTGGCCCACAATGAGACCGGAGTGGCAAGAATGGTACGACCGGGTCATCCCTGCTAGGACACTGGACCTTCAAGAGCTCTGCCTTCTCAATGCTCTCCGACTATCTAGGGTAACTATCTCGGAGGACCCTTTTCTTAGTCCCTGCCGCTTTATGTTTTTGGAACCTTATCTTCAATTTCTTTCAATTTAGATGTGGGATGATGGCCCCTACTGTTCTTGACATTTGCCATCTACTAGGAGTATCCCCTATTGGTACCCTCATTACACCAGATTTCCCTGACTTAGCAGTCTCTTTCTCCCTCCCCTCTCTTAACTTATCTTATAGTGATTTTGTTAAAGCTGAGAATAAAAAAGAGGGCCCAGTAACTGATAGGGAATTCTTTTCCTTCTTGTTATATTGGCTTTGCAAATTCCTCTTTTGCACTTCCTCTCAAAGAATCATGCCTGAATTTGCTCCTCTTGCCAAAGCCTTTGTTTTGCAAAAAAGGGTAACCTTAGCCCTATATATTCTAGGCCATGTATACAGAGTTTGTTCCCTCTTTTGTGAGAAGCCCTTAGATGCTAATCAAGGGGGGCCATTCTGGATCCTTCAGCTTTGGCTTTTCTCCTATTTTACTGAATTACAATCCAAATGTCTTAAATTTTCTAGGCTACACTCTCTTACCTATGGCATAAGACTGGCCAATGCTTCCCTCTATCCTTCTACTTTTGCTTTTTATTTCTTTTTCTTCCATCGACTACCAGCTGCCCTTCCTATTCACCGTTTCCGTTCCTTCGAAACCAACATAGGTCCAACTTGGTTGAGTCACTTCCTAAGTGACAGGCTCTGTGCTTCGCCTATTCACAAGGATATATGGGCTTCCCTTCTGCTTCCTAGGGAGCTGTTTATCGGGACCACGAATCCCAGAGCTTATAAATGTATAGCTGAGCCTTATTGTCTTGCTCAATTTGCTAGACAATTTGGCTTCACACAAGGGGTCCCAATACCTCTCTGCAGCAACACCAATTTGAGCCTTACCAGGAGAGATTTGAAGGTTAGGAAGTCAAGGCTGGAAGAGGCAACCTTCAAATTCATAGATGACTTGGCCAATTTTGAGTACACCCCTTTCATTCCTGAAGGTACCGTATTGAAGAGATACCAAAATTGGTGGGTAAGCAATATGGAAATCTATTTAGCCATTTCACCTCAAAACCTACTGGAAGTGTTAGATGTGCCCAAGCCCAAGGGAGCTGAAATTGTCACTTCCTCCACTGTGCCTCCTACAACCCAGTCCATTCCTGCTACCTCAACTCCTCCTAAAGCCACTCGGGCTGTTTCGAAGAAAGGTATATGCCTTTGTTTTCTTTCCTTCGACTCCCCATATGATGTTGATTGTCTTATTCTTATTTTGTTTCTATTTATATATATTTCTTTTGTGAAGGTGGTCGTGACAAAAGAAGAAAGCTTGATCTGAAAAAACAACTGAGGTGCAAGAAGAAGAAGAAGAAGGAGAAGCAGACCAAGAGCACGAGTCACCCTTGACAAAAAGGCAAAAAGTGATTGATTTGTTTCAAGAGGAGACAACTGCTAGGGAGGTAGAGAAGGAGTTTATTTTTAGGAAATCCGAATCTCAGTTTGCAGAAGTTGAGAGGACATCTGAGGAACAGACAATGCCAATTCAAAGAAAGAGGAGAAGAAAGATTACTATTTCTCATTCTGACTTTGCTGAGGACTCTGATTCCGAGACAATCGCCCAAGCAATAGAAAAGAGAAGGAAAGTGACTGCTTCAACTACTGTCTTGGTTGAAGATCCCATTCATGAGGCAGCTGCCAAGGTCGTAGACCAAGAACATTCCAAGGCCATAATTGTCTTTGAAAGAAATTTGAGAGGAGACGGCAACAACAAATTTTAAGAGGAAGGCTGCCAAGATCGTTACAAAGAGAAATGGTAAGAAGGCAACAGACTGCCGAACATTACTCTCTTCGCAGCTCTCCCATCAGTGCCAGCGCTTCTAGAACAAGTAATTTCTTTCATGCTTCTACTGTTTTGCCTTATCAAATTTTGACGCTAGAGCTTGACCTTACATCTCTTCCTTTTTGTAGCAGCAAACATTGAAGCTATACTTCCAATGGGGACTCCCTCAATTTCAATCGAAGTTGATCAAATGCATAATGTGAAAGCCATTCAGATAACACTTCCACTTCCTAGGCCCATATTTCATATACCCCCTGTGAGCCCTAGCATCCCTGCATCTCTCCTTCTTGGCTTAGACCTATACCTCCCTTTCTTGACCTTTGACCTACTTCAGTCCAATTCTCCTTCGAGCCTTGCTTCTCCTTCTTTCACAGAAATTCCAACTGCTATTCCATCTCTAATGGCAGTTGACTCTCCTACAGAGGGTGCTGGTAGTTTTCCAACTCATAGTTCATCACCTTTGCCTACTTCATGCCCCTCTTCACTTGATTCATTGGTGGCTAAGACCATAGAGGCTGCAAAAGATGCTTTATACATTTCTCCTATCCCCATGCAGTCCTTTACGCCTTTCACCACAACTCTCTCTGCACCCCTCATGTCTATGGATGAGGTAGATGTCTTCGAAGCAAGACTAGCCAGTCTTTTTGACATACCTTCTACCTCTCCAACATTCAATGTTGAAGCTGAGCCACTAGTCTTGGCTGATTCTTTGTTGGAAATTCTCGAGAGTTCTTCTTCTTCCGTGATAAGCCTTACGCACTTTCAATAGACACGGACACATGTGCAGGCTGGCGATTTCATTTTAGGATTCCTCGAGGCTCTCTGAGGCCTATAATCGAAATGGATTCCTCAGGTCTGCAGACTTGACGATCGAGCATGGATGTTTCAAGCCATTTATCTCAGGCAGCAGCTACTATCGATTTTTACATCAGCATTTGCCAGGCTGCCAAGGCTGCGGATGAGAAACTGGCCAGAGATCAGAGTTTCGTTTCCCAAGTACATACCGAAGTATTAACTCTGAAAGAACAACACTCCTCTGCTTCCCACTTTCGAGCCCAGCTGCTGGAGAGGAAAACCCAACTTGAAGAGGAGTTAACTGCAGTAAACCAGGCCTTGGTTCGAATTGACACTAAATTGCAAATCACTAACCAAGAACTGGCCGATCGCAAAGAAGACATGGCTACCGCTATTCAACTAGTTCCCTCACTTAGCAATAGGAAATCTATTGTACAAAAACAATTAAGACATTGTAATGAATTTTGGGCCAATTTGTGGCACAATGTACTTAATTCTTTATGAAAGAACGAATTTTGTCTATCATTTGAGCAGTCTTGTGTTTTTGTCTTTAATGCTTATTTTATTCCTTGTGTTTCCCAAATGGTTGGAAAATAAGGCTTCAAACATCTGCCATTAATCTTTTTGGGATGTACATATCCATTCAGATTTCTCAAATGGTATGCTCCAAAAGGCAGAACTCTATGAATTTGATATGGTCCTTCCCAGTTTGGTGACCATTTGCCAAACTTATGGCTTTTAATTCCTATTGGGAGTATTGTTTTCCATACCAAATCACCTTCATCAAAGCCAATGTGTTTGACTTTCTTGTTATAATTCTTAGCTGCTTTCTTCTTTTGGAAAAGAATGCTATTTAATGCCAAAATTCTGGCTTCGTCTATGCCTTCTAACTCTAAGCACATACTTTGATGGTATTACTCAGGATCTAACTGATCTTGGCATCTTACCCTCAAAGATTTAACATTAATTTCCACAGGTAAAACTGCATCATGCCCATATACTAAAGCATAAGGTGTGACTCCTGTGCTTGATCTTGGGGAAGTTCTGTATGCCTATAAAACATCCAACAAAAGGTTATGCCAATCCCTGGGGTTATCTTCCACAACCTTTTGTATCCTTTTTTTCAAGGACTTGTTAGATGATTCAGCTTGACCATTGGCTTGTGCATAATAAGGTGTGGAATTAACAAGGCTAATTCCAAACTCTGCCACAAAAGACTTCACCATTTTCCCATCGAACGCAGTCCCATTATCCACAGTTATGGTTTGTGGGATGCCAAATCTATGGATCAAATCTTTAATGAACCTAATGACCTCTGTTTGGCCTACAGCCTTGTATGGCTTGGCTTCGACCCACTTAGTGAAATAGTCAGTAGCCACTAGAATGAAACAATAATGCTTCGAAGAGGGTGGGTGTATTTTTTCCATCATATCCATGGCCCATCCTCTGAATGGCCAAGGCTTCACCACTGCATGTAGGTCAGTTATGGGCACATGCCTTATTGTGCCATGCTTTTGGCATGCCTGGCAACCCTTTGCATATTCTATGCAGTCTTTAAGGATAGTTGGCCAATAGTAGGAATGCCTTCGAAGCATCCATCTCATCTTTACACGGTGATGAGCACCACAGATGCCTTCATGAACCTCAGCCATAGCTGTTAATGCTTCTTTTGGGCCTAAACATTCTAGCAATAAGCCATCTCCCCCCTTTTTGTAGAGAGCATTGCCATATATCATATATTGCATAGGCTGGAATTTGATTTTCTGGCGGCTTTGAAGATGGACCAGCTAAGTATTGCATTATTGGATGCCTCCAATCTTGTTCTTGTAAGTCATTATGATTGACTTCCAAGACCACATTCCTTTTATTCAAAGGTTGTATTAATCTTTGATATGTTGTTTGGCTTATGTCCCTTTGGGTATTATCCCTTCTCTTGAAGTTCGAAGCTTTCTGAGCTACGTCATTAGCTCTATTGTTCAAGAATCTGGGAATATGAGTTACATTTGCTATTTGAAACTGAGAAAGCAGATGTAATGCAACAACATAGTATGGCAAAATACTTATGCTTTGACACTTGAAAATCCCTTTTACTTGGTTAACCACCAATTGAGAGTCTCCAAATATGTCAACTGCATGTATTTGTAATCCAATAAGAATTTCTAGTCCCACTATTAAGGATTCATATTCAGCCTGATTATTGGAACATGTGGCTTCATCCACTCTGAAACCATATGTAGTTTCTACCTCTTATGGAGATTTAATCACAACACCAATTCCAATTAAGCCATTGGCTTTCGACCCATCGAACCACATCTGCCATGGCTCAACACTAGCTATACCAAGTTCCATTATCTCTTGGCTCTCTGTTTGAGATGGATAGTCTGCTAGAAAATTGGCTAAAACCTGCCCTTTTACTGCCCTTTGGGGGACATACTCTAGATGAAATTCTGATAAGGCTAGTATCCACTTGCCAATTCTCCCCCTCAACATAGGCCTAGATAACATGTATTTAACCAAATCTGTGGTTGCAATTACCAGGACAGTTGTAGGTAAAAGATAATATCTTAATTTCATTGCAGCAAAATACAAAGCAAGACACAGTTTTTCAACAGCTGAATATTTACATTCACAAGAATTTAAAAACCTACTAAGGTAATAAATAGCTTGCTCCTTGCTTTCTTCATTGTCTTGGGCCAAAAAAGCTCCCAATGAATCTTCTGCTGCAGCTATGTACAACTTCAAGAGCTTGTTCTCCTTTGGTGGCATCAGCACTGGAGGGTTGGCCAAGTAGGCTTTGATACCTTCGAAAGCAATTTGATGCTCCGCTGTCCACACAAATTCCTCTTCATTTTTCAGCCTTAACAAGAAAGAAAATACTTTAGTTTTCCCTGCAGTGTTAGAAATGAACCTTCGAAGAAAGTTAACCTGCCCAAGGAACCTTTGTAATTCTTTCTTACTTGATGGAGGCCTGGCTTCAATGATGGCTTTAGCTTTATTCTGATCAATCTGTATTCCTTTCTTGTGCACTACATAACCCAAGAAGTTTCCAGATGATACACCAAAAGCACACTTAAGAGGATTAAGTTTCAACTTGAACTTCCTCATTCTTTCAAAAGCTGTTTCTAAGTGAAACAGATGCTCCTCCATGGACTGGGATTTCACTACAATGTTATCAATATAACAATCTAGATACCCTCCAATGAGATCATGAAAGATAGTGTTCATAGCTCTCTGATATATAGCCCCAGCATTCTTCAGACCAAATGGCATTTTAACCCATTCGAAGGTGCCAATATTCCCAGGACATCTGAATGCTGTCTTGTGGATATCCTCCTCTGCAATGCAGATTTGGTTGTAACCAGAGTGCCCATCCATCATTGATAAAATCTGATGCCCTACCGAACTGTCTACCAGCAGATCCACTATAGGCATAGGGTACTCATCTTTGGGAGTTGCTAGATTTAAGTTTCTGAAATCGATGCATACCCTCATTTTGCCATTCTTCTTAACTACAGGCACAATATTAGATAGTCATTCAACATACCTGGCTGTCCTAATAAAGCCTGCCTTGAGTAGTTTAAGAATTTCTTCTTTGACCTTCTGAATTACTTCTGGACTCGTTCTTCTTGGTTTCTGCTTGTATGGCTTGAAATTAGGCTTCATAGGGAGCCTATGTTCCACTAATGACTTATCCAATCCTGGTAGTTCATTATAGGACCATGCAAAGCAATCTTTGTATTTTTTTAGAACAACCAACAACTGGTCTCTATCCAGAATATTCAAGCAAGCACTTATATAGGTGAGCTGTTGTATAGAACCTTCCCCTAAATTTACTTCTTCTAAGGGGTCTTGTGTCTGAGAACTTATTGAAGCTTCTTCTTTGGTTTCTTTGACCTTCGAAGCAACCTTCTTGCTTTGTTCTGCTCCCAGGTTCTTTAGTTCAACATCTTTGCCCTCCTCCTCACAGACAAAATCTGTCCATAAGGCATCCTCCTCCTGTATCTCCTGGACTTTTGTCTCAATGTCCAATGCAGAGTATTTCCCAAGGGTCAAAATTCTAACCTGCTGCTGCTCCTGTTTACAGCCAATTATCATGGCTTCTCTTTCTTGCTCCTGTACTTTCTGGACTATAGCTTTTACATCCAATGTTAAGAATTTAATCAGAGCCAAAGACTTGGCTTCTTGTTCTTCATCTCTTTGCCTACAACCAGGCATTATTGTCATCTTTAATGACAATCTCTTCATCAGCACTCTCTTGGACTAAGTGCTTCAGGTGTGTCACTTCCTCATCAGTCGTCACTTCGGCTGAGCCATCAGCTTTCCTCAGTATACTGAGTGGTGTCACTCCCTCAATATACAGCTTGGCCTCTGCAAAATCTGCACAGGCTATGAAGGGTTGAGGATCTGCATCGATCTCCTCTGTCTTTCCATTACCCAAAGCCATCATGATTTTCTGATGCAAAGAGGAAGGCACACATTTGTTAGTGTGGATCCAATCTCTCCCAAGTAAGGCATTGTATTTAGCATTACTGTCGATTACGAAGAATGCTGTCATGCAGTCCCTGGTCCCCACGCTCAAGTTAATGGGTAAAATCCCCTGAGCCATTTGTTTGTCTCCAGCAAAGCCAGCGATGGTTGTGCTGGTTGGGATCAACCTGGGATTCTTTTTCCCTAGTTTCTTCAAAGAAGATTTCGGTAGTAAGTTCACTGCTGCCCCATTATCTATCAGGACCCAATTCAATTGTATCCCATCAAAGAAAGCCTTGATATACAAAGGCTTGACATGCTGTGTCATAGAATTTGAAGGATATTCAAAAGGATATGAGAGGTTGATGCTCACCTCTTCCTCGCCCTCGTATTCAGTTTCCATCGGAGTAACCATTTCAGACTCATCCTGTACCATACTCACTTGTGACTCCTCACTAGAGAATGGAATAAGATCCATGTCTTGGTCATCTTGGTCCTCCTCTTCAGCCTGGAACTTGTGAGGCAGTATGTGTACCATATTGGATCTGGGAGAAATGAGCCAAAGCGGATGGATGGTATTGCTGTCTCCTTTCTTAGCTACCTTGATTAGTGACTTGGTGACATCCTTCATCTTTGCACTCTCTAACTCGTTGCTAGCGATTCTTTTGAAGGATCTTTCTCAACTGGTCCTTCAGCCAGAAATGTTTGCTCAGCCATGAAGGCTTCGAACATTTCTTCCTCTGCCATTTCCTTCTTTTGGCTTATGCCAATCTCTTCTTTCGTCTCGCTATCACTTTCCATCAGAGCCTTCTCCAACCCTGCTAAGCTAGCCTTCTCCTTGGCCTTTAGTTCAGAATGAACCTTGGCCAACTGTTCTTTGCTGCCAACCAGTTTGTTTTGTGGATTTGGCTTTAGGGCATGGTCTGGCTTTGGATTCTTCTTTTCTTCTGTCTTTACCAGTGAAGAACTCTCTCCACTTTCTTTCAGATCTTGCTAGTACTGGGTGTACCTACGCTGAATTTTCCTCCTCTGTGACCTTGAAATAACTGGGACCATATCTGGTTCCTTTGTGTTTGGGTGTTTAAGGAATACCCAATTGTTCGGAGCCACCAATGGAGGCTTGACCATCCTGCCTTGGTTTCCAACATCCCTTTGGGCAGGCACTTCCCTAGGCTTATTCTGCATTACAAACCAATCTGGGACCCCAGGTACCCATGAACTTATTAACTCAGATGTTGAACTGCTTTTTTCAACCTTCGAAGCCATCTTCGAAGCTGGCTGTGAAGGTAAGTGTTTGGCTCTGACCTCATGTTTTAAGCTTGATTCAGACCTTCGATGCAGATAGCCACTTTCCGTCCTACGTGAGGTTGGTCTAGGGGGCCAATCCCTGGCTTTGATCCCATGAAATGAGCCTCTCTCCAGTCTTCTTTTAGAATGACTGCTCTCCATTCTGTAATAGTTAGGTGGCCTGGATTCATGTAAGGGTCTCTTGCCTTTAGCATGCATTCTGTCCATTGCAGGCTCAACCACTGGTGGTCGCTGCCTATCACTAGCCGGATATGGCCTTTTGTTGTAAGCGTTGGTTGATTTAGGACGTCTCTGAACATCCCTGTAGTATTGCTTCCCATCAATTGGAAGCCCCTTCAACCATTTATAACTTAGTCTGCACCTGGGACACATCCTCTACATTACAGCTGCTTCCAAGGAATCATCATCCAGTGCTTCTTCATCAGAGTGTTCCTTCTGGCGTGAGAAACCTTGTCCAATGGCTGGTGGGTTTCCAGTGTCCTTCTTGATAGTTGTCTGGTTGGCAATATGCATTTGCACATTGACCTCTTCCAACTCTTGTAGAGATAGATTCTGGAAGTTTGGTATAACCACATTAGCTGTGCTCTCTCCAACTTCTGGAAATGGGTTGCTGTCAATCCCCATGACCTTTTCTATTTTGGCTGGAAATTTCAAACTCCCTTTCCGAATTTGCTCTTGGATCCTGTCTCGAAAAACAATGTAGTTTTTAGTCGAGTGAGACCAAGAGTTATGTCATTTATAATATACTTTTCCCTTAAGTTCATCTGGAGATGGCAGTTTTACTCCTTTAGGTAACTTAAGGAAGTTGGCCGCAAGCAAATGATCAAAGATGTCATCTGCTTTTGTTAAATCGAAAGAGTATTTTCTGTGAAAGTCTTTCTTTTTAAACTGCTGGTCAATTGTTGTATCTTTATGAATTAATGCTTCACAGATTACAGGTTCTTTGCCCACAATCTTCGCTACATCGATCTCATAATTAGGATCTCTATAATATGTCTTGTACGACGCATTATTTCGATCTTGTTCCTCCTCTAGTTATGCTTCGTATCTAGACACCTTATAGGTCAGTTCCACCTCTGAATTCAGTTGAGTCAAACTTCTTTCGAAGCCTGAACTCTAGGCCGTTTTGAGCCAATCTTACAAATTCTGATTCTGGCAGGATGACTCTACATTTATTTCGAGCCCTTTTAAATCTGGCAACAAACTGAGTACCCTTTTCTTCAGGCCTTTGACTCAATCTAGCCAAGTCTGCCATAGAAACCTTTGGCTCCGATTGGAAGAATTGGGCATGAAATGCCTCTTCCATTTGTTGCCAATTTTGAATGGAGCCAGGTATAAGGTTGATGTACCATACAAACGCTCCTCCAGTTAGAGAATTTGGGAATAATTTTAGTTTCATAAAGTCATGATTAGTAAATTCACCGCATTGAGCAGCAAACCTAGCAACATGCTCTATTGTTGACTGATTTCCAGTCCCATAGAAAAGGGTAAAATCTGGTATCCTGAACCCCCTTGGGTATTCATGTACCCTATCCACCCATTCTGGGTATGGTTTTTCAGATCTGAAGTCTGGACCCCCCGAGCCATCGGTCCACACATCTCCCTAACAATATCAGCAATTTGGTCCCTAGGGACCATATTTTGTGCCTGTTGAACCACTACTAGAGGGATAAACACAGGATTTGGTGGACAAACTTGTGCTTGCGGTCCTCTTGGTCCATAAGGTGGTACATTTGGAACTGGTTGCCCCTTTGAGCCTGTCCTGCGAAAGGACTTGTGAAAGGTACTGGGACAGGTGTTGTGTCCCTTCCATTTGCAGGCCAACCTTCCAACCCCCCGGATATAAATTCGAATAAGGGATTATTATACCCCCTAGTGCCAGATATGGCTTCGAACATGGGATTTGTAGCCATTCTTACGCCACTTTCTTGTACTTGGCCAGATCCACCAACTTGTGTGGTTTCATTGTTAAGTACTGAGGCATTTTGGCCTGCTATAGGCCTCGAAATGGGTTCGTACCAAGAATGAGGTGATGGTCTTTTATAGTTCTGGTTACTAGTTTAACCATTAGAATGTCCATTAACTTGCATAGGCTGTTTGTCTCTAGCCAATCTTCGCTAAGGGACATTTAAAACTTCCTCTGTGTGTCTTGTGTTTGTTGGTTGGTGGTTATTCGTTCGATCCAAAAAGGATGTTGCCCACCTTTCCATTGTGTTCATTAATTATTGTCCCATAGCATCTACTAAGCCATCCCATGGATTGGTTGGCTGAATAGATGGAACAATGGATGGCCCAATTCCTTGGTTTCGTCCAATATTATGAACATATGGTTCTTGTCCCGAAGTACTGGTCTGTTCGACCATAGGTTCGGATAACATGGGAGTTTCCACAGGATGTGTTACCACATTATCCTCTGGATTAGGTATTTCTACCTCTCCTTCTACGCCTTCTTCTAAGCATTCATTTTCTCCCTATCGTCTTCGTCTAGCCATTTTAACAAGTCCTACTGGGCGTGCCAAAAATATATGTTGGCTTTTTGGCTTTTCGAAGGGTATTTTTGTAAATGCGAGCGTGCCAGTAAGGATCAATCAGTCCTTACAGAAATTATAATTGCCAACCAATTATCAGACGATTGTGTTTTAGTTCTTTCAGCCTCAATGAAGAGGACTTTTACTGGTGGCTTGACTTAGGAGAAATTAAGAGAAATAACAGTTAATATGAAGAACAATGGAAGTATTTCATTAAAATGAACACTTACAATGATCCAAACTCAGCCTCGAAGAGGTTTACAGTGACGATCTACTTGAAACTACTCCTATGAATCGAAGTGCAGAACAGGTATTTAAAGTGCAAGAAAGGTAAAGACTGGAAATGTAAAAACTGGAAAATAAAATATGTAAAGTAAGACTGGTTTGTATGATCTAAGTCCGGGGCTTTTTCTGGGGACTTCCTTGCTATTTATACTCCTCAAGGATGACCATCGAATTGCACTTCAAACTGTCGAACTGCTCCTCCATGATTGCTGATCATGCTGCCTTAGAAGTAGTTCCACTACGCCTTTTCTTGCAGTTGAACTTCCCTCTTGTATTTGAATTTGAATATGAGCAACCGTTGAAGCCACGTCATCTTGTATCTCTTTACTGATCCTGTGCTACTCAGATCACGTGAGAACCAATTTTTACTGCCACGTGTACGATCAGGATCGAAGACCTGAGTGGTCTCCCCATACTACCCTTGCTTTGCCACGTGTCGAACTGTAATTGGCTTTTACAAAATATGTAGCCAACACTATGATTTTGGAAGAAATAATTGGAGCATTTTTAATAATCTTCCATACCATGTAGTATATCCCTTGAATATACTTCGTTATTTTATTTTTTCATTAATTGTAATTATCATTAGTAAAACATGGAGGGTTGGAAGGTGAGTGATCATCAATAATTTGTGTTCCTATAATGGTTGCCATTGATCAACTCTATGACTGTTAAGTCAAAAACAAATAATAATAATACTAGAACCCTTACTCTAATACCAATTGTTATCCCATGCAGGCAATTAATCCAAGAGGGGGTGAATTGGATTTTTTAAACAAATTGCCAAATTAAAAATATTAACCCAAATAATAAATAAATAAATGTTATGCCCCCAAAATATAATACAATTAATCCATTCCATAAGATCTATGAACATAATAAAATGGTATACTTCATTCATCAGAGGTTATATTACAAAAAGGGTATTACATGTATTATACATTCATAAATGTTCATCCTGAATCTATAGCATGCAATAGTAGATTAACAACAACAAAATAAATACTCTACAGGCTTACATCTTTCAAAATTATCACTTGGTTACAACAAAAGGAAAAGTCCTAAGCTCTATACATGTAAAGCCCTTGGCTTGAATAAACATTTAAACATATCATAACAAAAATAAAGCCTTTAGCCCCTAGTCTTCCCAAGCTATGCCCTTGGAGAAGGCATGTCACTTGTACTTAAAAATGATTTTTCAAGTAGGGTGAGCCAAAACCCAGTAAAGATAAACTCACACAGTATGTGAGATTTAACTAAGATATAAATGCCAAGTATAATTATATTCAATGTTCATGACCAACTTATATTCTTTCCAAGACCATTCAATGTAGATTTTCACATCTTAATCTGTTTCCATCCATCCATTTTAATTCAATTTATGAGTCAAGTTCATTGTCATCTAACCACACCAAATGAAATTACAATTCATTGGTTCATACTTTAACAACATCTATTATTCAAAACACTTCAACATGCCATTTTACGGAATTCACATTCGAGGGAATCGACACCCATAATTATAAGATTTCGGGACTTTCACCCTGGAGACTCCAGCCAACTTAATTTTAACATGGAGTCCATCCCCTTTCTGTTCCTAAACAATGGAGTACATCCCCTATCTCCTTCCAAACAAAGATACATATACAATATATTAAAAGCATTGTCATATATAATGACTGTCCACAGCACATTTTCAATATCTCGATCATACCATCATATTCAATGAGGTAAATTAAAAGATAGGTTTCAATTCACCTAATTCACATGCAGTTTCTACAACAATCATAGCCATTCTCCACCAATAGCCCAAAACAAATATTTCTAAACAGATATACAATCTTTTAAAATAGATAATTTATCAAATTTCCATAGGTGAGTGATTTAACAAATCCAACTACACCATTCATTTATGCATCCTCCCAATTTCATATTTCCCATATCAATCTCATCATTTATACAAAATAATTTATTTAACTCAAATTAGGGCAAATTTCCCCCTTTTTCAAATATTAACCCCAAGGTCAAATTTCACCATTTTATCACTAGAGGACTTCATACACAAGGTCCCCTTAGTCATTTCAGAATCCAAAATAGAAAACCCCTCTTTAATTTTTGAGATTAAACCCTAACTTTACCCAGATCCTACCAAATTCCTCTATTTATATAAAATGACAAATACCTAGGTTAAAAATCATAACAAGGTGTAGAATATCCCTACTTCAAGAGTAGAAGCCCAAAGGAGAAAAGAAAGAACTTCAAGAATGCCCAAACTCCACTTTGTTCGGATCAAAAGGAAGCCCACAAGATGCTCTGTCTTTTTATCAAAGGAACTAGGGTTGAGAGATCCCTAAATCTAGGTGTATTTGTAGAGAGAGAGAGAGAGAGAGAGAGAGAGAGAGAGAGGGAGAGAGAAAGAGAGTGCCGGATTATGGTTTTTAGAAGAAATGAAATCAAAAAATGATGTAAAAATTCTGTGCTGCGAATTGATAGACGCGACTCTCGTTCAAGCGACCAGACATAACAAGTGACCTCGCTTGAGCGCAAGAAGCGTCACTCAAGCGTAGAATGCATACCTTCAGGTATTTCACAGATGCACACCCTCGGTCGAGTGCAAGAAACCTCGGTCGAGCGAAGAACTTCATATTCCCAGAAAAGCTACGTCTGGAAGGAAACCTAAGTACTCTCAAAACTTGCTCGAGCGAATAAGCAAATTTCACAATGCTCGCTCGAGCGCAAGAAGCCTCGCTTGAGTAGAGAAGCCAAAATCTGGGCAACAACAATCTAGACCAACTAACTACCAACTATAGCCACCCCATTTTTTACCGTCCTCAAGACTTGGATGTTCTTGCAGGTATATCCAGTGACGAGTGTGATTGCTCGTTGAGCGCTCGAAATCCACTACGAAACGTCACAAGTTTGAGCTTTCCAAACCCTGCATCAATTCTATCTCATTTTTGGACTATGTTTTGGTCCTTTCAACATGTTTCTTTTGGTGCATTGCCGGCCATGATTGGGCACTGTCGGCCATGGACCCTAGCCTGCCAGCCATTAATGTGCCCTGCCGGCCATCAATGAGCCCTTGCTGGCCATCACTGATGGCCGGCCGGCCACCAGTGTGTTAATAGATATTTTGTGATATTTTTGCTAGCTGGTTGCACAGGTTAAGCCATCTACTTGCATGTGGAGGGTTGGATTTCTTTGAGAGGTTTTTGTATCTTCTATATATAGAGGCCTTTCTCTTGCATACCCAAGTTTAGAAATTTTGAAGACACAAAAATTTCTCTCTCTCTCTAGAATCTTCTCTCTCTAAATATTTTACCTAAAAGCCCAAATTCTCTACACTCTTACATAGAAACCCTTGATCAAACTTGATCATCTTTGTGTTGAGATTGCTTGAGGCCTTATTTGAGCTCTAGAAGAGGGTTTTAGCTTGGTTTGGCTTGCCTTTGTTGTATATATAGCATCTTGTCTTCAAAGAGGTAGAACTTCTTGTTTTTTTTAGCTTCATTTAAATATTTGTTTGGCCATCTTTGCATGATATTTTGAGGCTGATTTAGACCTCTAAAACCTCTGTTTTTATGGTTTAAAATAGTGGTTTGAGGTTTGTTTTGGAGTTAGGGGTGTTTCACCATTTTTGTAGCTTGCTTGGTTAAGTGTTGTGCCATTTTTCAAAGCTTTTAAAACAACTTTTTTTGGCCTTTTAACCACTGAATTCTAGGGGATTTTTAGTAGTGAAAACTTTGTTTTGAGGTCCAAAATAGGAGGGGGTAGCCTCCCCTCCTTCTGTCTTGTTTGTAAGTGTAGATAGCCTAACATGTGAGCATGTTTTTCTCCTCTTTTGTGACTTGATCTCAACATGTTTTAGGTACTGATTTGGCATGATTTAGCTCTGCTTTGGGCTGTCTTGGTCATATAAGCCTGGTCTTATGTAGTTGTAGTGTAAATGGCTTCATTAGCTTGGCATTTTAGGCCTCTAAACTTGATTTGTGTGGGATGTTTGCATGTTGAAGAGTCATTTTACATGTAATTTCAGTGTTCATAGCTTTGTCACATGCTCATTTGCTTCACTATTTAATTGCTTTTTAGAGTTGCTTTTGAGTCTTGTTTGTAGCCTAACATGTGAGCATGTTTTTCTACTCTTTCGTGCCTTAATCTCAGCAAGTTTTAGCTCTTATTTTGGTATGTTTAAGCTCTATTTTGAGATAGTTTGGTCAGTTGAGCTTTGTATTGCATGCCTCTAGTGTTGTGCTCTTCACTAGTTTGTTGTTTTAGCTTTTGAACATGTTGTGCATGTGTTGCTTGCATGTTGTAGTATTATTTTTCATGTCATTTCAGCACTGAAATTTCTGCAACCTCCCTCATTTCTTCACTTTTCATTTGCTTTGAGGTTTGTTTAATCTTAAGCTTGTGTTTAAGCTTGACATAGAGCTTGTGCTCAATGGTTTTAACCTTCTTTTGAGGGTTCCTCCTCACCAAAGGCATGATCTCTCCCATGTCTTAAACTATCTTTTGGTTGGCCCCTTTCTCATTAGAGGACACTCATCTTGGACTTAACCGGTTAAAGAATGGCTTGGTAATGCTAAAATGAGTAAACAAGAATTGGACAAGTAAAACATGACCAAGATAAGCATGTTGTGTTTGCATTGCATTGTGTTCAATCGAACGTTATATTGAACACAAGGTAGATTAGTCCATTTCACACTCATGTTGTGTTTGCATTGCATTGCATTGTGTTCAAGCACTCATGGCCGGCAGGCCACTGGTGCATTCCTCAGCATTGGTTTGGTAAGGTGGAGTAGAAAGTTCTTGGAGAAATCTTGTAAATAGAGCCTCTCAAGAGCAAATCGGTGAGCTTTTCAGGGTGAAAATCGAGCGCATGCATGTTCAACTTCTTGAAGCAAAGCTGAAGCACTGTAGTTTAATGCTTTACTTGTTAGTTAGCATGGTTTTGTAATTTAATTATCTAGTTGTTAATTGATTAAGTGTTGTAATAATTAAATATCTTAGCTTAGATATTTCTTTATTTTGTTGTGTAATAATTAATCTAATTAGTTTAATTAGATTAGTTCAATTAGCTTAGCTTAGCTTATTCATTCGGACCCTCCTTCGTGAGGGCGCAATGTTGTAATAAGTGTGCGTGTGTGTGTGCATGTCTTCCAACCCCATGTCTTTCTCCCTTTTACTTAACCACTTTCGATGGTTAGTTTAGGGTCATTTTCAATTAGCATACCTTATGCCTGGATGTTTGCGTTCATTCATTTGTCTTGCATGCACCGGGCTTGGTGCATCATTCAAACTGCATTGTAGTCTCAATACTTACTTGAATACGTGTTTAAAAGTATGTTATCAAAGTGTTGCAAATAACATGATTAGGTAGCCGAGCCTATCTTAATTGCATATTTCATGTGTTGCATTAGGCATCTAACATAGTTAGGATCATGCATCTTTTTAACTTTTGTTTTCCTAGCTTGGAGTACTAGGTGAGCTTTTACGCTTTAGCATACTTGCATGAGTGTGAGTGTTGCCATGATAGCATGTTTGCCATGAGGCTATTTGCTTAATTGATCAACTGCATGAATGCCTGTAGATGAAGGCTTTGTTGCTTGAATTAGAATAATTCATCCATTGTATATTTTAAGCCCACTTTGCAAAGTGGCAAATCATATTTCAAGCCCATCATGTTTGGTGACAAATCCGCGCTTTAGCCCACTTGAGGGTGGCATTTTCAAATCATTTTCGAAAGCAAACATTAGTTGATTTGTTCCCAGTCTTGCGACTTAGTCTATACTTGTATGTGTGCGTCACATAGTAAAGTTAGCTAATAATTAGAATAAGAACACATAGGGTTTATAAAACAACATATCATGGTTAGTAGAGGCCAATCTTTTGATCGGGCGAGCGGGGGTGCTCATTTCAGGACCTTCCCCTCTCATACCCAAGTTCTCAAGTCAAGGCAACTTTGGTGATGACGGACACGTGGCCTTTGGCACGAGTTAGGGTTTCCTAAATTTCCCAAAAATAAAATATTTAGGTGGCGACTCTGTAATCTGGCAAAGCAGTCCAATTTCGGCATTATTTGATTTAAAATCTGATTTTCCAAAATGATTTGCCGGATTGGACTCTTTGGTGTTTATCGGTTTCACATTGCACTTTGTGAGATTAGATTCAGAACCGTGATAGGAGTCCAAACTATAGGACCAATTCGAGCCTCTTCGAAAAGGGGGCACGAAGAAAGTCGAGTCCACACCAACCTGTTCCAGACACGCCCAACATGTTCCAAAATCCGAATTCAAAGAGTTAAAGGAGGAAAACACGACATGGATTGTAATGCCCTGAAATTTTCCACAAGAATATGCCCAAATAAATACAACAATATACCCAAAAATTCCACCTTCTCATTAAACTAAGAGATAAGAGGTTACAATTCACCATATACATTCCCATAATGTTCTGAATTCGTATTACAGTTGAATGAACTAGGCGATCTTACAAAATATAAGCCTCTAGGGCGTACAATTACAACAAAATAAATTAATAGTTTTGTTACAAAAATTTCAATTCAAAATAACAAAATACACATGGATAAACTTTTCCAAAAAGGAACTATTGCTTGACCACTCCTTCAGGGAGGTGGAACTCCATCATTTCCTAAAAAAAAATAAGATAGGGTTGAGCTATATGCCCAGTAGAAATACATTTACCCAAGTATTTAGTCCTTTGAATAAGATTATAGTATCTTTGCGACCAAACATTACATGGAAATTTATCTTTATATGTAATCCTTAACAAACATACAGATCCATGACAACCAAATAATAACAGTGGCTATTTATATCATCAAGCACAACAATCAAACATTCAAAACCATAGAACACAAACCATGAGTCCACCTGTAAGAGTCCAGTTTAAAACACCCTTTACTTTTGTTTTTAAAACCAACCGCTACATTTGTCGACTATTATACGGCAGGGAGTGGGCACTCCAAAGAAAATCATCCGTTTTTCCACTTTTGCCGGCTATCATACGGCAAGACTATGTGGACACCTAAAAATATTTTTCCTACATTCATCCAGCAATAAGCCTAGACAGGGCATTTGGGCACCTTTTTAAACTCCTCGTGCGGGTACCAACATAGCACCACACCACACTTGGAAAGCCGACTCTTACCCGGACTCATGCAGAATTAACAATTCATTCATATTTTATTCCATCAACAACCATCCAACATTACCCAAGAGTTAAATACAACACAAGATTTAAAGAAAACAAATAACATTCAAGCCACAATTCATTTACTATATCAACATCCACATGCTTCATTTATTTTATTTCACAATATTTCATGAATCAAGGAAATTCCCCATTCAATGTGGTGTTTTTAACTCAAGTGGAGAATCTAGGGTTTTTACCAAATTTGGGGGTTTTTCTTCTCTATTATAGATATGGCTTGTAATAACATTTATATACATGCTTTGAAAAGAGGGAGTAAAGAAATCTCAAGCAAGAGTTAAGTACAATGGTTTATTTATGTAAAACATGAGATTGATCCAACAATGCTCTCCAATTAATTCACAAATCACAACCATACCATGAAATCCCTTCAAAACAAAGAAATACTAAGGTAAAAGTGTCCCTACCTCAAGTCGTGAGGAAGAAAACCTGAAACACTCAAGGTTGATGAAGCCATGAACTTCTCAGACCAATAGAGAGCCTTTGACAAGATCTTCAAGTTATCTCAAAGGATCAAGGTGAGAAGACACCTCTAAGAGTGTAGATCTAGGGATTGAAGTGGAAAAAGGGAGTTTTTGAGAGAAAAAGAGAGAGACTCTCGGTTTTGAGAAGAAAAAGAGGAGAAAATTATGAGAGAAGTGGGGTTTGGGTCTATTTATAGTATTAGATGATAGCCCTAAGGTCAATGAAAAAGATAAGTCCAAAAACCCTCAAAAATAGGGCCCATTCGAAGCCCAAAATTCTGAAAAGAACACGCAGAGGTCAACCCTTCGGGCAAGGGAGTCGACCCTTTAGGTAGAAAGACAATCTAGCAAAAAGCAAGGGGGTCGACCCTTAGACAAGAGAGGGTCGACCTTATTTTCCAGCAACTAATGCAGAAATTCTGCAACATAAGAGGGTCGACCCTCCCCAGACTAGTGTCTATCCTATTTTCCAGCAACACCTCCAGGAGCTTCACCAACAAGGGTCGACCCTTAGGGAGGCTGGTGTCTACCCTATTTTCTAGCAACACTTCCAGAAACACTACAACATACAAGGGTCGACCCTTAGGAAAGCTAGTGTTGACCCCAAGGCAAAATTTCTAAGTTTCCACGGAACTTTTGACAAGAACAAATGCGAACGAACAAACCCAACGAGTTTAAATCGGATTGTACTCCTTCAAAACCAATATACAACAAATCCAAAGACTCCTAAAACAAAAATAAAGATATTAAACACACCTTCCAATAGATTAAAACACCCAGGTGTTACATGGATACAATATTAAATCACGAAACCCGAGTTTGGAATGTGACAAAGGTCAGGTCAAAATCGGGATCGCTATAATAAATTTGTGCAACTATATAAAATAGAGAAATGAAATAAAATGAGCAAAGGGAAGAGAAAGCAAACTCAGCAATTTATAGTGGTTCGACACACAAGGCCTACGTCCACTCCCCAAGTATTCTCCTCGGAAATTTCTCCATTATTTTTCAAATAGTAATTACACCATTAGCTTCATGGGTGCTAGTGAACCTTTATAACAAGTGGCCAATCTTGATCACTTTAACTAGTTTAGAATCCTGTGCGTAGTCACACCTAATCAAGTAATTTTATCTAAAAAATCACTCACAAAAATATCTCAACTAGTTTAGAATTCGGTGTTTAGTTACATCTAACCCAAGTGATTTTATCCCAAAAAATACTCACAAAAACTCTCTTTTTACAAGAATAATAAGAGTAAGGGATAGAAAACCCTTTTATAATTATGCTTAACTCTCAACAAAATTTCTCACAGAAAATATAACTCAATGAAGCACAATACAATATTTGAGAATATTTCAATATAATAGATTTTCTCTTATTCACTTCATATTTTGCTCCAACTAATACACTTCTATATATACCCAAAACTATATTTGTCAGAGAGAGATGCTCCTCTACTTCAGATCTCGAGGGCTAGCACACGGGACGAACTTTTTAAAAAATGGCAGATGGAGGAATTGAATTTGTAGCCAAGTCGCTTTTGATAAATAGTGAAATGCATAGTAACTCAATATTTTTTCTTCCAAACCTTATGAATTTCAAAAGTTACACAGTAACTTGAATAGTTACTTTTCAATTAAAAAATATATGATGCACACTAAAATCTGTTTAAATAATATTTATAACAAACACATCATATAACATTTATTTTAATAGATAATATTTTGTGTCAAAAAATATAAAATATGCATATTAAAAAATCACAATTTATCCCATAATATTTCAGACATTATCAAAATTATACCACATGATTAACAAATTATCTTTGTGAATATTTTCTTAAAAGAATGTTATTTTTTTAAAAAAACATTTTTTGGTTAAATTCTCTTCAAACCCTCACGAGACTACAACTAAAATACATTTTGACTCGCTAAAATACACATTTGACTCGCTAAAATACATTTTGACTCGCTAAAATACATTTTTTTAGAGCCTAAGTCTTACACATTTGACTCGCTAAAATACATTTTATCAGTCTATTAATTTGTGTTATTTTATAATTTTGTGTGATTTTATATATTTGTACATATTTTAAGGGTCTGTACATAAATTAGTATAAATAATATATTCTAGATATTTTATATTATATTAAATTATATACATAATAAAATAATATAAACAAATAAATAAATAAATAAAAATAAAACAAATAAACAAACAAAGGAGGCAACTGGAAAGGAAAAGAAAAGACAAATGAAAGAAAAGGAAAGAAACGAGGTGGTGGTGGTTAACTATCCCACCCCTCAATTATATATATATATAATATTTTATTTTATTATGATATTATTTATATTACTATTTTTGTTTTATTTGCAAGTTTTCTTCTATAGAAGAAGAAGAATGAGGAGGAGAAGGAGGAGGAGGAGGAGGAGGAGGAAAGGGGCAGAGAGAGGAGGTAGAGGGCTTTGGCCTGAGAAAGAAAAAAAGAAAGAAAAGAAAGGAAAGTGGGAAAGTGTAATTTGTATATGTTAGAGTGTGGCAGTTATATGGGTGTTAGGAATTAATATTTTCTTTTTAGGGTAGAGATAAAACCTTGACCAAGTAATTAGGGTTTATTGTATTTAGTATTTTTAGTTTTGATTTGATTTGGATAAATTGTATAACTTTCAGATATTTTTGTACAATAAATGTTTTATTCAAAACATATTATACAATTGTTTTCACTGCTGTGTATTAAAATTGTTAGACGAGTCATACCTAATAAAACGAGTCATGTATTAACCATAGTTTATTTTAGTTTAGTTTAGTTTAGTTTAGTGGTGACAGTCCGTGCTACACAAAGATGATTCGTGACTTTCTGGTTTTAATATACAAATTTTCTAGACGATGTATTTCTGATCAACTTACATCATATTATCCAAATTAATGATTTTTAAAAATTAATATAATAACCCCTTATTATAAAGGTAGTGGTGGATTCAAAACCCTAAGAAATTTTGTATTTTATTTTATTTATTTTATGTTTTATTAATTTTAGTTTTATTATTTTCAAAACCAATTTTCTTTAAATTACTTTAATTATTATTTTTGAGTCAACACAACTAGATTAGTCCTTGAGGATCAACACCTGGACTTAACCGTTATACTTCAGAATAGTAGTTATTACTTAGTTTTAAATAGAATATTTTGGCGTGCAAACGACCATATTAGTTATCTATGTAGACTTGACTTGATTATGTGATTAAGTGCTTAAATTGGTTATGTGTTATGTGGCTATACATTGGGCAAGTTTTGTAACTTGGTAGGAGTTGAGTAAGTGTCTTGAGAAAGGCTAAAGTTTCGTTTAGTAAGCTGGGTGTTGTCATTGATAGGACGTCAGAGCGAGGAAGTAGGGGTTATGGTTGGACTAGAAGTGTTGGTAGGGGCACCAGCTGTTGGGGAAGAGATTGCACATAAGATTATAAGAGCTGTAATGGAGGCTTTAGCTCGCAATGAGAGGGATAATTCTCGTGCTTTAAAGATCACTAAGGAGTTCTTTCGCTTTAACCCACTGGAGTTCACAAGAGGACCTGAACCGTTGGAGGCAAAGAATTGGTTAGAGTAGATCACCAAAACTCTTGATATGCTCAGAGTCGAGGATGAGGGGTTGAGAGTAGCATTAGCGAGTTTTCTACTGAAAGGAGATGTGGGGTATTGGTGGAAGTATGTGAGCACTACCATAGGCACCGGTTGGGCTGTATTCACTAAGGCCTTTTTGGCCAAGTATTTTCCTCCTTCCACTTGGGAAAGATTGAGGAGACAATTTGTGGAGTTTCACCAAGGCACTACTCCTTTGGCACAATTTGAAGCGAGATTCACCAGTTTGTCTAGGTTCGCTCTAGAGTTGGTAGCAACAAAGGAGCATCGTTGCTTTGAGTTTGAAGAAAGGTTATGTGATGAAATTTGATGGAAAGTTGTTGGGTGCATGCATAGAAATTATCACACTGGTAAAGGCAATAGCTCACATGGAAGCCACCAATCTTGAGGTTGGCCAAGATGGAGGAGAAGAGGCCATATTGGCAAGTTCTATGGTTCGAGAGCACACCAGGCCTAGTAAGAGGCAAAGAAGAGTAGATTCTCAATCGCAAGCACAGTTTCATCCTCTGTCTACTATTGTTTCTTCATAGTCGTCTTTTAGGAGGTCTAATCAAACTCAAGTTTCCTCAAGTTGGTCATCGAATAAAGGACCACCATCTTGCTCCAAGTGTAATCAGTTGGGTCATGTTAGGAGTCGTTGCCCTCAGCATGGTCAGAACTAGTCTTGGTAGTTTAGATTGGAGTAGAGAGGTTATTGAAGATTAGTTGAGTGTTTTGGCTACTTTGACATTGCAATGTTATGTAATTAAATGTGGGGCCTCGTGCCTGCTGATGTTGTATTTGTGTATTTTGTTAGCTTAAATGCAATAAATTAGAGTTGTGATGGTTTGTGAATTAACTTAAATTGAGAAGTAATTGTTGGGTTGGTAAATTTGAGTATCATTGTTAATGTGTTAGTGTTTGATAAGTTGATGTATATAAGGTTTTGTGAGTCCTTCCTTGATTGAGAATTGTTATTAAAAATTGTAATGAGTGTGTTGTCATGAAGTAAGCTCGAGAGGCTTTGGGAACTAAGTAGCCTTAATGGGGGTGTAAGAGTCTTATAAGAGGAGGTGAGAATTTCTTGGTCGGGTATTGACAATGATTATAGAGTTAGTCATAGAATGTGTTTGAGTTAGTGTGAGTAAGAGGTTTGTTGGTGGCCCTAACGATCACTGGAAATGGTGTGAAGTGTCTAATTGTCATATAGGTATAAAGGTTATTAGGAGTTGACTTGAGAGCGGTGATTGGGTGGTCCAGGCTTAAGGGAGGAATAAATAGAGAGGATGGTCTTACTATGATTAGTTTTTGGGAGTCTGGCATGGACTCAACTGCTGTGTAAGTATGTGGGTGTTGAGCCCCATGTAGGGGTAATTAGTGTTGGGAGCTCATCGGTGTTTGAGTGCTAAGTGTTGAGGGTTAATGATGTTAGTTGCCTTGTATCGGAAAGAGGATGACAAGTAGTCAACTTGTAAGTTGTTATCATTTTGGGCAAGGAATTGTGTAGTTAAGGAGTGCTTGGGAGTACACTTTAGTCAAAACTTGATAGTGTGAGTGCAGTATTTAGTGTGGGTATGTGTGAAAATTCTTTTGATTCTATAGGAGATGGAATTTTGGGGATGAGAAGTGTGATGTGTTAATGTGTGATTGTTAATAGGTGATAACGAATGTGATGAGAGAAAATTACGAAAGATTAATAAGTGTGCATGTGCATTGTTGTCTTTCAATGTGATTGTTACTTTTATGAATTGTTGTTTTCATTGATATTAAGATTAATCGCTGAAATCACACTGGTTGTGATTGATAGGTTTGGGTGATGGTTGGGAGTCACTAGTAGTGATGTTAGAAAGGGGTACAAAAATGAAGTTTTCCAATATTATGGCCTCGGTTGGCATTGGAATTGAGAACATTGTTGTGGTGATTTCACTTTTGGTTCTTGGAAAGTGTTTAACAAACTAGTAAACTTTAAAATTTGATGTGGAAATTTTTTTCTTCTTCTAAAAGTCGATGTAGGTTGGAACATTTTGTTTCACTTATTTATTTTATTTATTTACATACTTCTTCTATTTTGCAATAGGTTGTACTCAAGGAAATGTTTTCAAAACAAAGGTGCAACCTTATATTGAGGCGTGAATAAATTCTTAAATCTTGTGGAATTGGTTCAAGTAATGAATTGAGCACAGGTTGATAATGGGTGACTGAACGTATTGATTTGATGGACTAGTATTGTTTAAACGTATTATGTTGTAGTACAGTTTGTGGGTCAAGTTTCCAAGGCAAGTTCCCTTATATTGGGGAAAAATAAGTAAGAGTTTTTTCGTGACTGTAAGTTTAGCCTTGAGTTTTAAGATGCTAATTACTACGAGTTTTTTGTGCTTTGTTTTGAGTGGATTAGCGTTGTTGAAGCTGTTGAACTAGAGAGTTGTCTTGTGAATCAGGTTTCCATAGGAGAACTCTACTTTTTTATTACTCAAGTGAAAACTTCTCATTATAGTGTGTTATTGTTCTTGAATTCTGGGGTGCTAACTATCTAGTGATTGTAGGGTGTTGAGTATACCGTTGAAGTGAGGGTGACGTGTCTTACGGTTGTGGACAATCTTTTGGTGGGATTTTAGTTTAGTAAATATTGGTAAGCTACTTGGTTTGTGGGGATGTTGGTAACCTCTTGTTAGAATTGTGGTTCCTAAAGTTGTGTATTGTGGGGGAACTTTGTTTTGTTTGGCCAATTACTCATTTCTCATAGTCATCATATAACGATTCCAGTTTAGACCCGACAAATATCTTGCTTTTGAATCTAAGAATCAATGTACTTAACTATTGTTCATCTCATTTCCATCTTGTTGCTTATTGAGTTTGGCTATTGAGAGTTTTGGTTGCGTTTGAAATAGGTTAGGAAGTTAGTTTTTCAACGAGTTGTTGCCCAGGTTTTTGCCTGTTCACTCGAGCGCTCTTTTACAGTCTACAAACTACTGGAAGTGTGATATCTTCGCTCGAGTAGTATTTCTTACGCTCGAGCGGTCTTTTGCAGATCTAAACTTCTAGGAGAGGGTTATTGTGCACTCGAGCGGTGGTTTTGGTCGCTCAAGTGATGTCACTTATTGTGTCTTATGCTCGAGCGATGTTTTAGCCGCTCGAGCGGTCTGCGCATATATCAGTCCGAGAGAAGGCCATTTTGGATCACCTTTTCATCTCTATCTCCTCTCTAAACATTTCAAAACCCTAAAGCCTTCACACTCTCTCTCTAGCTCTCACTTCTAGCTCCAAATATTCTTAATCCATTGGTTTCCTCACCTTAGCCCTTTGGAGTAAAAGATTGAGCACGTCAAGGGCTTTATTCTAATCGGAGGAGTTAGTGTTTTTGGCTCTGCCAAGTTCTACCTTTTGCTCTCCCTTGTCTTCTACTTTGAGGTAGAGATTTCTTTAACCTTTAATGTGATTTTTAGCTTAGTTATTTGCTTTTTGAAATGGGCTAGTGATTTGGGAATTTTCGGGAAAACCTAGGGTTTGATTTTGAAATCAAAAGAGGGGTTTTCCAAATGGGTTCTTGAGAATGGATGTGGGCATGTGTTTATGGTTGAGTTATGTTAAAATGGTGGATATCCTTTCTTAAAGTTGATTTTGTAAGTAAAGGAGGTTTCGTTTTAAAATTTGGAATATTTGGATTTGTGAAAGGAAATGGAAAATGATGTTAGGTTTTATAAGATTGGACCAATGCTTATCTGTTTTGGGCTATCGGTGAAGGATAGTCTTGAGTGTTGTAGACAATGCAAGAGGATTAGGTTAAATTGAAACTAATTTCTCATACATTGTATGTTGAGCATCATTTCATATTGAACATTGTAAATGTATTGATTTTGAGAAAAAAATGGTGAATACCTTGGCGAATTGGTTAGGAAGTGTGGTTGTGGTTATGATGTTGGCTTGTGTGTCCTTGGTGAAAGTCTAGAAACCCGCGTGGTTAGGTGTTGATCTTTCTGGTTAGTACCAGTAAAATGGCTTTAGTAGTGCTTGTATAGTCTACTGGCAAACACGTACCTAAAGATTCCCAATGTTTTGTATCCACTGCCCTATTTTCTATTGGAAAAGGATTATTTTCATGAATTGATTTATAATCTGGCATTGCATTGTTTTGAGATGGAAAACGAGGAATGTTTGACAATGGCATGCATGTGCATTCACCTTATAATTTTGGTAAGATTCATATACTGTGTTAGAGCATCTCTACTGGGCTTTGGCTCACCTTATATGGAAAACAACTTTCAAGTGCTGATAGTATGTCTTCACCAACGACGTAACTTGGGAGGACTTAGAGTCAAGGACTTTATTTTTGTTTATTGATGTAATTATTTTTGATTAAGCCTCGGGCTTTACTTGTATTGAGTTAAACTCATTTTGTTGTACCCATGCATCGATTTGGAAAGTTGTAGCCATTAGGGCATGTAATTAATTGGTTTTAGTTTTACTTTAATTCATGTATCCATGTCATATGTTATAGATTCAAAATCTAGGATTTGTGAATGTATATTACATATGTCATCTTTCGTATTTGAGCAAAGTTATGAATATAATTGAATATATGATGTTGTTGATCATTTGTAAGTAATGTTATGAGTTGGGTTATTTATTTTATTTTTTTTTGGGCATTGCAACTTGGTATCGAGCTACCGAGTTTGAATACTTTAGGATCTTGGGATGTGGTTTTTACCATAATGGGTTCTCTTGCTTGATGGTATTAGAAATAGACCTGATATGCTATGTTATAACATGCTTATGTGACTAAATGAGTATGGAATTTAATTTCTTAGATATTGATTGGGTCTACAAGTTTCTAGAAGTCCCATTAGAAGAGCACTTGATCACTACTATTTCTAACTAGAACTCTAGTAATGTTGTGGAATGGTCACTATCTGGAAAGGAAGTTCGTTTGTCTTCATGTGATTAGGTACTTATGTGGAGTGAATTAATTGTTGTCCACCATATTAGGACCTGAGTGAATTGGCTTCGACACATTTGTGAATGTGCTAATATGTTGTCTTACCTTCATTAGGATGCCAGGACGTAGACATGGTTGTGGTAGGCGTGGTAGGCCTAGGTGGCAGGAGGTGCCGTTATCGGTTGACATTCCGGCATAGGAGGAGGGAGTTAGTTAGGTCAATGTGGCCAAGCCAGCAGGCCAGCAAGCCATGGGCACTTTGGCCTGTGAAATGGCTGGTGCTTTGCAGGAATCTATGACATTCTCAGGGCTGAGAATCTAGTCCAAGCCCACGTTGCCGAGATAGGGCCATCCTTTCTGAAGAGGGAATTCTTCCAGTCGAATCTAGATGAGTTTTTGGAGGACCTGAAGGAGCCACTGAAGGTGGATGAGTGGCTTGAGCAAATACTAAAGACGTTCGAGATGCTGGTCATCAAGGACGATAGTCTTAGGGTGACCTTGGCATCCTTCCAACTGAAGGGAGATGTGGGTCAATGGTGGAAGTATGCGCATGGGCACATTAGGATGACTTGGGAGGCTTTTGTCAACGCCTTCCAGGACAAGTTCTTACCTGCCACTGCCAGGGAGAAGTTGAGGGGTTAGTTCTTAAAGCTCAAGCAGTTGAACACACCTGTAGTAGAGTTTGAAGTCGCTTTTACTAGCCTCACTAGATTTGCACCGGAGCTTGTGGCAATGGAGGAGCGCCGTTGTGTCAAGTTCGAGAAGCGACTGAGAATTGGGCTCCTTTTCAAGGTGGTTGGGTCTATGATTATGGATTACGGTCATCTTGTGGAGACGGCGACTCATTTAGAGACCATGTTTTAGGAGGAGGATGAGAGGGTAAAAGGCTCCACGTAGAGAAGACAAGTGGTTCAGGAGGAGACTCGGGACAACAAGAGGCAAAGGGGTTCCACCTCACAGCAGTCCCAAGAAACACATTTCAGATCCACTTTTCATGTACCAAGTTCTGGTTCATGGAGAGTTAGTCAGGGTGGGATCACTTGCTTTAAGTGTGGTTAGTTGGGCCATAAGTCTTCAATTTGCCCGCAAAGAGGAGGAGGGCAACAATCTGCACCGTCTTCGACTCATCCACAGAGCCAGAGTTAAGGGAGAGGGCAACTGCCTACCTGTTATCAGTGTGGGCAGTCGAAGCACTTGATGAGGTTTTTTCCTCAGACATGTGGCATATCTGGTGTGTCTAGTTCGAGGCAGACACAGAGCCATCAGTCTACCCAATTAGCACAGGTGTTGAGGGCCAATTAGGGAGCCTTTTCGACTCAATCAGTTTACTAGTCTTGTGCTTCGAGGGGTGAGCAGATAAAGTAGAGACCCACCGAGAGTGTGTACGCTGTTACTACGCAGATTAGTTGCCAGCACCCTCTATTATGATAGGTAACTTTCTGTTGTTCAATTTTATTACCAATGTATTGATTGATACTAGTTCATCTCATTCCTTCATTTCATCTGCATTCATATCAATTTCTGGGTTAGAGGTGACTCAGTTAACATCTCCACTCAGGGTAGAGTCACCAGTTCGGGGGTAAGGTTGTCCTGGACCGGGGTTGTAACAGTTGTGAGATTGAGGTTGCCGGCCGCCGACTTCTTTTTGCTTTTGTATTGTTAGATATGTCGAGTTTCGATCTCATCTTAGGCATAGATTGGTTGTCTTCTTATCGTGCTGTTATAGATTGTTACCGTCAAAGAGTTACGGTGTGCACCTCAAGTGGTGACTGTTTTTATTTTCTAAGAAACCGAGCTAATAGAGTTTTGTCACCAGTATATGATTCATGCGGTTAGGGCAAGCGTAGTTGTCTTCATGCAGCTTTCTTGAGTAATGAGAGTGATGTGGTCCGAGTTGAATTGCTGAGGATAATTTGTGAATACCCAGACATCTTTTCTGAAGATCTTACTAGTTTGCCACCCCACCGAGAGATTGAGTTCTCGATTGATTTAGTGCCCGACATAGCAACCAATTTCTATGGCACTGATTTGCACCTGCCGAGTTGTATGAGTTGAAAATTCAACTCCAAGAGTTGTTAGATAAGGGCTTTATTTTCCCTAGTACATCGCCTTGGGGAGCACTGGCTCTCTTTGCTAAGATAAAGAATGGCACCTTGCGATTGTGCATCGATTATCGGAAGTTAAACTGAGTAATTATTAAGAACAAGTACCCATTACCTCATATAGATGATCTGTTTGACCAGTTGAAGGGGTCTTGTTGCTTTTCTAAGATTGAATTGAGATCGGGGTTATCACTAGTTGAGGTGAAGGAGGAGGATATTCGGGAAACGACATTCCATACGCGGTATTGGCACTATGAGTTCTTAGTGATGTCGTTTGGGCTAACCAATGCATCAGCTTCGTTTATAGATTTGATGAATCGAATCTTCCATGAGTCATTAGACCATTTCGTGGTTGTCTTTGTTGATGACATCTTAATCTACTCACCCTCCAAGGAGGAACACGAGGAACACTTGTGGATCGTATTAAGTTGCTTAGAGCCCACTGTTTATACGCTAAATTCGGGAAGTGCGAGTTCTGGTTAAAAGAAGTCAATTTCTTAGGCCATGTAGTATCAGGGGAAAGGGTGATGGTAGACTTTTCTAAGATAGAGGGAGTGCAAGATTGGGAACAACCTAAGAATGCCTTTGAGATCTGGAGTTTCTTGGACTTAGCCGGGGTATTACCGATGTTTTGTGTAAGACTTCTCCAAGTTGGCCTCACCATTGATTTAGATTGGCGAGGAAGGGGGTGAAGTTTGTGTGGAGTGAGACTTGTGAAATGTCTCCAAGAGCTTAAGGTTAGACTCACCACTGCTCTAGTATTGATTATTTCGAATAGGGGTTTAGGCTATTCAGTTTATTGTGATGGGTCTTGAGAAGGGTTGAGTTGTATATTGATGCAAGAGGGGAAAGTGGTAGCATATAGTTCGCGGCTGTTGAAAACACATGAGAGAAGTTATCCTACTCACGATTAAGAGCTAACGGCGGTGTTTTTTGCCTTAAAAATCTGGAGACATTCCTTATATAGTGAGAAGATTTGAATTTGAGATAAATGAGGTGGATGGAGTTTCTAGAGAATTATGATTTCAAGTTGCACTATCATCCGGGAAAGGCCAATGTAGTGGCTTTGAGTAGGAAGTCTATAAGTAGTGTAATTGCTATTTGGGAATGGGAGATGTTTGGTGCTATTTGCGAGTTCGATTTGCATCCTGGCGAGTCTGTTGAGTCGGCCATTTTATTCACTATTGTTGCACTACCTACACTAGTGAGTCGAGTTATAGAAGCATAGAGAGGCGATCACGAAATAGAGGTTATTAGAGGGAAAATAGCTAGTGGAAAGGAGTAGAAGGGCTTGAATGTGTATTTTGACTCGAATGTGAGGTATTTGGGCCATCTTTTCATGCCAGAATTTTGTAGGGAGGAGGTACTCCGAGAGTTCCACCATTCATGTCTTGCGGTACACCCGGGATGCACAAAGATGTACCACAACCTTAGCCACCAGTTTTGGTAGAGGGAGATAAAGAGAGACGTACCCTTGTTTGTCTCGAAGTGCCTTACTTGTCAATAAGTGAAGGCCGAGCACCAACGACCAGCGGTTTTGTTACAACCCTTAGCTATAGCCGAGTGGAAATAGGAGCATGTCACGATGGATTTTATTGTGGCTCTTTCAAGAACTCAACGGGATAATGATGTTGTGTGGGTGATAGTTGACTGGTTAACTAAATCAACATACTTTGTACCTATATGCACGAGTGACTCAATAGATTATCTAGCCAACCTTTATGTTAGGGACATAGTTCGACTTCATGGGGTCCCTGTGACTATTGTTTCGGATAGAGACCCTTATTTCACGGCTCGATTGTGGAGCCTACAGAATGCCTTGGGTACTAGATTGACGTTTAGCACTGCCTATCATCCTCAGACTGACGGGCAGTCCGAGCGAACCATTCAGATCTTAAAGGACATGTTTTGGGGTTGTATTCTGGATTTTAAGGAATTGTGGAAGAGATCTTTACCTTTAGTAGAGTTTACCTATAATAACAGCTTTCAAATGAGTATTGATATGGTGTTGTTCCCGGTTTTCCATCCATTGCTTATTGTATTCTGGACTTGGGATTCCATCATGGTGGTTGTTGTTGTCCTTATCTTGTTACCGTCTTTAAATTCTTTGTATTTGAGTTTTGGGATGTGTTGGGCAGGTTTGAAACAGGTTAGATGTGATTTGAAATAAATAGTTACTGCCCAGATTTTGGTTTCTTTGCTCGAGCGAGGCTTTTGTCGCTCGAGCGAGATTTGGGTTTTAGTTCCTTCGCTCAAGCCAGGGTTCCTTCGTTTGAGCGAGCTTTGAGTAGTGTGTCTCTTGGCTTGAGCGAGCACTCTTGCGCTCCAGCGTACGTCTGTATCTCTTTTTGACCTGAAGGTTGTGTTTCTTCGCTCGAGCCAGCTTTCCTTCGCTTGAGCAAGCGAGGTCTATGTTTTGAGTTTCTTCGCTCGAGCGAGCACTCTTGCGCTCGAGCGTGTTTTTGGGTTGCAAACCTGAAGCTTCACATTGTTCACTCGAGCGATGCTTCTTGCGCTCGAGTGAGGTTTTGTTGTGTCTGGTCGCTTGAGCGACCACTCATTCGCTCGAGCGAGCCTTGAATATATCAGTTCGCAGCAGCGTGTTTTTGCACACTTTTTCATTCTCTTTTTCCTTCAAAGCCTAGATTCGACACACTCTCTCTCTACATACATCTTCTCTCTACAAATACACTTGGTTCTTGGGTGTCTCTACCCTAGTCTCTTTGAAGAAAAGGTAGAGCTTGGTGTGGGCTTTGTGTTGACCCGAAAAAGTTGGGCTTTGGAGCACTTTGAGTTTCTTCTCATCTTCTTCTTTGAGCCTCTACTTTGAGGTAGGGATATTCTTAAGTTATATATACTAGTTTTGCCCTATTTATGATGATTTAAGAGTTCCTTCTAGTTTTTGATGATATTAATTTTGTGATTTCAAAATGTAAAGGTTTTCCTCAAAAGAGGGTTTCTCTTTAAACTTTAAATTTTTGGTCAATCCTTGAGGGTTCATCTTATTGACCTAAGAAAAGAAATGTTTTGGATGAGAGTTTTCACCATGAAATGGGAAGTGATTGTTTTGAGAAAAACCCTAGAAATTGGGGATTTTGGTAATATGGCAAATGTCTTTGAAATGTTTTATTTCCTTGTTTTAAAAGGATGAAGAGAGTGAGTTGCATCAATGTTTGGCAAAATGGAAAATTACTTGTTATATGAACAATAAGGTGTTAATGTTAAATTGTTGACAATACATGCATGGGCAAGGTTGTGGCGAGACTAATTTGTTATGTCTTGTGATATAAAAATTGTGACTATGTGTTGATGAAACATGTTAATTTTGTGGATGAACATTGAAAGGAGAATATGAGAATGCGAATGTTGACATTGTAGTAGAGATAGTCAAAAGTGGAGAAACGTTTTTAGATATGGAAAGGATCATTTGCATTGCATGTTATTTCATTTATTATGGCGCATTGTGAATCTACGTCATGGAGATTTCCATCATGAGGAAAAGAAATAGTTATTGTATTGAGAATTATGAAAATTGTGTAAGGGGTAAATATGTTGGTAAGTCCAGATAGGAGGTGTTGATGAATTTGTTAAGTTGGCCTGAGTGTCCTTGGTGAAAGACCAGAAAACCGCGCGGATAGGTGTCGAGCCTTTCCGATTAATATCGATAAAAATGACAGTTTGGTAGTACTCGTAGACTCTACTTGCAGACATCGGCCTAGGGATTACCAATGTTGTATTTACCACCCCTATTGAATTAATAATGGAAGTTTGAAATTGGTGAGATCACATGATGATATTGAGAACATGGTGATTTTGAAACAATGTATTGAAATGAATATTTTTTTATCCTCATTGATTAACCTTGGCATAGCATTGCACTTCATTTACTTTTGTCTTGAGAAAAAAGCATAACTGTATATACTTTGTGAGAATTTCTCTACTGGGCTTTGTGCTCACCCCTATGGGTTTTGGTGCAGGTAAAGATGCGGTGATCCCGCCGAACTGAGGGCGTGGATATTTTTTTTGCGAAGAGTAGATGACTCTCCTTTTTGTTATAATTTTTGTAAAGCCAAGGGCTAACATGTATGGGTCTGAGAGACCATTTTGGTGTTGTCACACCCCACTTTTTATTACTCGAAAACATTACCAAAGCCTGTAAATTTAGGTCCATATTTTTTTTTTATATAAATACATTTACAAATATCTATTACACTTGAGTAATAGAATCTCAAAGATACATGTTCTCCCTCTCTCAATAATTACAACAACAATAATACATGCCAAGCTTCTGCCGTGAAGCTACAAATAAATAATTACAAATACAACTCCACTACCTTTACATCTACTAAGAAAGCTATACAAATAAACTGAAGAACTCCATAAATCTTCAATCAAATAACCCAAACTTTCCTTCCTGTAAAAAAATTTTACAACAACGGGGTGAGCACTAATGCCCAGTAGGAATCTCATAGTTCTAAATCAATAACGAACACACAGATAGAAATGATCATGCATGCGGGGTGATACAATATAGTAGGGTGACATTTCATAATCTCAAAATATCATAAGTAAGGTATCTTTTTCTCAAAAACAATTTAAACACTTGTAGGAAAAACCTTCAGCCATAAAAATCATCCCTGAACTTTAGAAAATCATAGATCCTTGTGAAACAACCATATTTAAGAAACAACATCATTTAAATGTTATTAACCAATTTCCCAAACATTTCTCAATTAATTTTCCATTGTTAATACTCTTCTTTTCCTTCCATTCTTCTTTTCTACTTTTCACTTTTAACTTAAAACCCCATAATTTCAAGGCAATTTCCTTTTTGACTCGCCAACAATTCTCCTATACTCATTTCACCCCGTTAATTTCACCCGCAAAGTTTCATTTCAAGATAACACAATGTTAATAAACTCTTCCAAGCCAATCCTTTATTTAATTATAGAACAACTCTCACAATTTACTTTTATTAACACAACTACTTCATTAAGTTTACCATCATAATCTATAATCAATTTACAGTCTTAGAACACAAATGTCTACATTGTCTATAACACATGGTCTATGACACAATACACTTTCCATTTATATAGACATGGCTCAGAACCTGGCCAAACAACTCAACAAGGATAACACATCAAGTTAAACCTTTCTTATACCAAATTAAACACACATGCTGATGTTATAACAATCTCAATCAAATCCACTTCCATACTTCCCAACTGATACACATGGTGGTGATGTATCATATCAACAACAAATAGAAATATTTCTATTATCAATAAGCACACACATGTGATGCTACTGGAGTCCATCCCCTATCTCCTCCCAACAAATCCGGTTTAGAGGTCCATCCCCTATCTTCCCCTAAACCGTGGAGTTCATCCCCTATCTCCTCCAAAACCAAATGCATATGCAATGTAATACACACTTGCCATATACAACACATAATCAATACAAGTAATGTTCTGTATTAATTCAACAGTAAAAAAAAATGACTTAATTTCAGTTATACCTAAGCCACATGCACGGTCTACAACAACCACGACTATCCTCCACCGATAGCCAAAAAATAGTTATTTCTAAACAAGAAATAAATACATCAATGAATGTAAATTCGACATTCTCAAAGGTAAGTATTTAAACTACCCAATTATATCATTAATCTCATAATTTCCCCAATTTCATGAATTAAACCCAATTCCACATTTTTTCCTTAAATTAATTATACAAATTAATCTAAGCCAAAACCCTAAGGTTTCTCCCAAAATTACCAAACTACCCCCACATACCAAAATACCACCACTTAGGATTAAAACGTATAAATGGGCAAACATTTCCAAAATTCAATTAAACTTGTATATATACAATTCCATACCTCAATTTCATGATTCTACTTTCAATTTGGGCAAACTCATTGTTTATCATCATAAATCAACCTAGGGTTTCAAGAAAAATCTAGAAATTTCAAGAAAAATTCCAACTTCTTAACCCATTATTTTCTTCTTCCAATTTTCCCTTGATTATACATCCTAGGTTCCTAATCCATAATCTAAACCCAACAATAACACCCCAAACTCTTCAAATCCGAAATCCCCCAAATTTCCATAATATAATTCTATATGCTCAAAATGTAGATTTTGCATTTATGTACTCCAAAATACCACAAATCTATCTATTAATGTAAGCATTGAAGGAGAACTAGGACCCCTACCTCAAGAAACAAGCCAAAGAACGAAAATTGATGAGAATCCTTCGCAATCCAAGTTCCAATCGATTGAAAATGTTAATCTTCTCTTGTTCTCCATCCTTGATGCAAGAATCATGGTGGATTGTTGATAAAAGTGGAGGAAATCAAAGGTTTTGGGCTAGGGTTTCGGACCTATGCAAGAGGAAAGAAGAGAGGAAAAGAAAAATGGAAGGAATGAGCTCAAAAACCCGTTTTTACGCTGCTGAACCTGCTATTTCCGCTCGAGCGTCCCTATTCCCGCTCGAGCGGACTCGCTTCAAAGACAGATTATGAAACTTCAAACAGGTATAACTTTTTCATACGGACTCCGTTTTAGGTCGTTCTTGTGTCCAAATTGAAGCCCCGGAAATAAGCTTTCCAATGGTTCTAACCTCACATCCAAATTCAAAGTATGGAAGGAGAAAAGGGCAAAAGAGTGACGGCTGGTCAAAAACTCAAACTCCAAACTTGGGGCTTTTTATCTAATCTCATCCAAATGCCTTGTTAAGACTTCAATTAAGGTTCCAAACATCACCCAAGGGTCCCCAATTATAATATTTAAAGTCCACTCGTCAACCCATCAATATCAAGAGTCTAACAACCGTACAAGTTTTAAGGTGACGGGCACCACTTTTCATCAATCCAAAGTGAATCAAGATCCGAGTCATTACAACCTTCCCACCTTAAGAAATTTCGTCCTCGAAATTGCATCCGTTCTAATGAGAATAACAACCTTATGCTCACCAATTTTTAACAACCCCTAGTTCGCAAAGAAAGCATGTGAGCACCCATACATATTCACCAAACCTTAACAACTTTCGCCACACCACGCTCCAATTCTAAACCCAAAATACCAAGCGTTACAACCTACCCACCTTGGGGAAATTTCGTCCCCGAAATTAAGAAAGTCAAGTAGAAGACAACTCAAACATGAACGGAAACACACCCTGTAATGTTCCAAGACTAGATCCACTCTCGATAAATTCTCGATTTCAAGGAAAAGCAATCACCCTTAAACCATACCAAGTCAATACAAACAAAACCAGAACACATTACCTCGTATGATCGAATACCACAATTTTCAATTACATTTCAATTAATTGCGTTATGTATTTCTTATTCGATAGCACATAAAACTAGAACAGATGAAATGATTCATGAACATATTTCGCCTTTTAACATTTAAATTTTATCGTGCCATCCTGTGCCACATATAAAGAAAGTAAAGTTCCATTTTCCACATTAATATCAACATTTTCCCAAAGGAATTCCAACCATCGCCAAATAACATCCGCCACCCATCCGGTGACATCACAACGCAATTCCTATGTACACTTGCGACAACAACAAACAAATGAGCCAACATATTTATTACCAATATCAACACGTATCTCAACATTCAACACACATATATACACATTGGCACCAATGCACTTCAACAATTTCCATTCAAACATTTTTAATTCAATTAGAGTAATTTCACAAATTCACATAAACAACACACGATACATGTACAAGTAAGACTCCATGCCATCAAGTACCCCTTGAGACACTAACCACTCGATCCCTATTTATCCAAAACAAGGCAACTCCCAAGATAATCAAGCATCAATTAACTTCAAGTAGCATTCATCGAAATCACTAGTTACAAATCACACCACAACAAACCAACCAAACCAGGTCCTCAAATCTCACCAAAATGAAAATAACTACAAGAATCCACCTCAGAACTAGCCCAAGTTACTAATTAACCACCCTCACGGCTCAAACATCGATACATACATCACTTCACATCTCACAATTCATAATCATAATCATCATCACCTATTATTCTCATACAAACAATGCCAAGAATTTCATAACACTTGCTCCTACACTCTAAGTCACTAATCGCCAACCATACAATTTCCAACACTTACAAGTGACCTTACACCGCTTCTACCCCGAGATGAAGCTCCTTACACCCCTTTACCCGTTTCTAGAATCTCACTAGACTTTTCAAATATACGTTGCATTAGCACCATTCCCAACAATCTTATCATTCTCAAGTCGATATAATAACACTTATTTCGAGTCACACAAAACAATTACCACCCACACACAACACTCACTGCTAGGAAACACGACTCATATTTCCTCCCAAGAACCACTTCTAGCATTTGTTCATACTCATGAACCCCATATTCCAATACTGTTAACTCCTTTATACGCACACAACCACTAGCTCACCACACCTTATGCCAATACTACTTTTATCACCATGAAGCACAATTTTCATACCACCACCAAGCACTCTCACGATTTGCTAAGTATCTCCAACTAACCTCATACCATTCTAAGATCTCACATCATCTCAACTACATTCCTCATAAACTATTCAAGTCATACATTCCATGTTCCACAAATACTCTCATCCCATTTAAGATTCATAAGTCAATATGCATTTCTATCAATATCTAACATCCCCCTTATTGCAAATTAATAACCATCTGGTAGCTCTCATTATCTCAACAACAACATCGGACATTAATAACCAACCTCTATCCCTTTCCTGAGACACTTACTCTTCCTACTAAATCCAGAAACCAACCTAACACATAATCACACAACACATAAACAAATTTTTTTTTTTTTTTTTTTAAGCAACAAACCACATAATTGAATCAAGCCTACAAGGACGACCACTTGTCCCAGAACTTCCAAGGAACTCTCATTAGAAACTACGTTGATCAGACGCATTTTCCAATGAGATCTCAAAGCAAGTTAGCCGGCTACAAGAATTTTCCATGAGGCTTAACCCATGCTCATATAATGCAACACATAATGCCCTATACCTCCTATTTCTATATGCAAATATCCTCACCAAGCGAAGCCAACCCATTGTGGTAAAAACCACTTCCCACGAGCTCCAGGTATTCAAACCCGGTTAGCTCTGATACCATGTTGTCACACCCCACTTTTTATTACTCGAAAACATTACCAAAGCCTGTAAATTTAGGTCCATATTTTTTTTTTATATAAATACATTTACAAATATCTATTACACTTGAGTAATAGAATCTCAAAGATACATGTTCTTCCTCTCTCAATAATTACAACAACAATAATACATGCCAAGCTTCTGCCGCGAAGCTACAAATAAATAATTACAAATACAACTCCACTACCTTTACATCTACTAAGAAAGCTATACAAATAAACTGAAGAACTCCATAAATCTTCAATCAAATAACCCAAACTTTCCTTCCTGTAAAAAAATTTTACAACAACGGGGTGAGCACTAATGCCCAGTAGGAATCTCATAGTTCTAAATCAATAACGAACACACAGATAGAAATGATCATGCATGCGGGGTGATACAATATAGTAGGGTGACATTTCATAATCTCAAAATATCATAAGTAAGGTATCTTTTTCTCAAAAACAATTTAAACACTTGTAGGAAAAACCTTCAGCCATAAAAATCATCCCTGAACTTTAGAAAATCAGAGATCCTTGTGAAACAACCATATTTAAGAAACAACATCATTTAAATGTTATTAACCAATTTCCCAAACATTTCTCAATTAATTTTCCATTGTTAATACTCTTCTTTTCCTTCCATTCTTCTTTTCTACTTTTCACTTTTAACTTAAAACCCCATAATTTCAAGGCAATTTCCTTTTTGACTCGCCAACAATTCTCCTATACTCATTTCACCCCGTTAATTTCACCATAAAGTTTCATTTCAAGATAACACAATGTTAATAAACTCTTCCAAGCCAATCCTTTATTTAATTATAGAACAACTCTCACAATTTACTTTTATTAACACAACTACTTCATTAAGTTTACCATCATAATCTATTATCAATTTACAGTCTTAAAACACAAATGTCTACATTGTCTATCACACATGGTCTATGACACAATACACTTTCCATTTATACAGACATGGCTCAGAACCTGGCCAAACAACTCAACAAGGATAACACATCAAGTTAAACCTTTCTTATACCAAATTAAACACACATGCTGATGTTATAACAATCTCAATCAAATCCACTTCCATACTTCCCAACTGATACACATGGTGGTGATGTATCATATCAACAACAAATAGAAATATTTCTATTATCAATAAGCACACACATGTGATGCTACTGGAGTCCATCCCCTATCTCCTGCCAACAAATCCCGTTTAGAGGTCCATCCCTATCTTCCCTAAACCGTGGAGTTCATCCCCTATCTCCTCCAAAACCAAATGCATATGCAATGTAATACACACTTGCCATATACAACACATAATCAATACAAGTAATGTTCAGATATTAATTCAACAAAGAAAAAAATGACTTAATTTCAGGTTATACCTAAGCCACATGCACGGTCTACAACAACCACGACTATCCTCCACCGATAGCCAAAAATAGTTATTTCTAAACAAGAAATAAATACATCAATGAATGTAAATTGACATTCTCAAAGGTAAGTATTTAAACTACCCAATTATATCATTAATCTCATAATTTCCCCAATTTCATGAATTAAACCCAATTCCACATTTTTTCCTTAAATTAATTATACAAATTAATCTAAGCCAAAACCCTAAGGTTTCTCCCCAAAATTACCAAACTACCCCCACATACCGAAATACCACCACTTAGGATTAAAACGTATAAATGGGCAAACATTTCCAAAATTCAATTAAACTTGTATATATACAATTCCATACCTCAATTTCATGATTCTACTTTCAATTTGGGCAAACTCATTGTTTATCATCATAAATCAACCTAGGGTTTCAAGAAAATCTATCTAGAAATTTCAAGAAAAATTCCAACTTCTTAACCCATTATTTTCTTCTTCCAATTTTCCCTTGATTATACATCCTAGGTTCCTAATCCATAATCTAAACCCAACAATAACACCCCAAACTCTTCAAATCCGAAATCCCCAAATTTCAAATTTCCATAATATAATTCTATATGCTCAAAATGTAGATTTTGCATTTATGTACTCAAAATACCACAAATCTATCTATTAATGTAAGCATTGAAGGAGAACTAGGACCCTCAAGAAGAAACAAGCCAAAGAACGAAAATTGATGAGAATCCTTCGCAATCCAAGTTCCAATCGGTTGAAAATGTTAATCTTCTCTTGTTCTCCATCCTTGATGCAAGAATCATGGTGGATTGTTGATAAAAGTGGAGGAAATCAAAGGTTTTGGGCTAGGGTTTCGGACCTATGCAAGAGGAAAGAAGAGAGGAAAAGAAAAATGGAAGGAATGTGCTCAAAAACCCGTTTTTACGCTGCTGAACTCTGCTATTTCCGCTCGAGCGTCCCTATTCCTGCTCGAGCGGACTCGCTTCAAAGACAGATTATGAAACTTCAAACAGGTATAACTTTTTCATACGGACTCCGTTTTAGGTCGTTCTTGTGTCCAAATTGAAGCCCCGGAAATAAGCTTTCCAATGGTTCTAACCTCACATCCAAATTCAAAGTATGGAAGGAGAAAAGGGCAAAAGAGTGACGGCTGGTCAAAAACTCAAACTCCAAACTTGGGGCTTTTTATCTAATCTCATCCAAATGCCTTGTTAAGACTTCAATTAAGGTTCCAAACATCACCCAAGGGTCCCCAATTATAATATTTAAAGTCCACTCGTCAACCCATCAATATCAAGAGTCTAACAACCGTACAAGTTTTAAGGTGACGGGCACCACTTTTCATCAATCCAAAGTGAATCAAGATCCGAGTCATTACAGGTGTAACCAGGCTATTGCCTTGGAAGATGTAAGCCCTTAAGGGCATTTTGTTGCTTTAAGAATAGATGCTTCACATGCTATAGATTCATGTGTTTTCTTATCATTCAATGTACATGCGCATGTGGAACTTTTGTAAAAACTCTTTCATTAATTATGCAAAGATAGAAGAATTGTTGTAATTGATGCGGGATTTGCTAATCAGTGTGGGTAGTTCATGTTGAATTATTTCGGGGCGTTATAGTTTGAGGCCTTATATGACCGACCATGTAGATCTCCTGTGTATTAGGTCGAAGTGGGTGGCGCACCTATGTTAGGTTCTGAATTAGTCCAAGAAATGACGGAGAAGGTTGCGCTTATTCGTAAGAGGTTGGATTCGGCCTAGAATCGCTAGAAGAGCTATGCCGACCATAGAATGAGACCCTTGTCCTTTGTGGTAGGAGATCATGTGTTCTTGAAGATATCACCAAGGTGGGGTTTAATGAGATTCGGGAAGAGTAGAAAGATGTCTCCTAGATTTATTGGGCCTTTTGAGATGCTAGAGCAGATCAAGAAGGTAGTTTATCATTTGGCCTTGTCGCCCCAACTTTTCGAGGTTCATGACATGTTCCATATTTGTATGCTCCGAAACAAATGATCAACAACATCATATCTTCTATTCCATTAATAACTTTGCTCAAATACAAAAGATGACATATGCGATATACATTCATAAATCCTAGATTTTGAATCTATAGCATATGGCATGGATACATGAATTAAAGTAAAAGTAAAATCAATTAATTACATGTCCTAATGGCTACAACTTTCCAAGTCGATGCTTGGGTATAACAAAATGAGTTTAACTCAATACAAGTAAAGTCCGAGGCTTAATAAAAAATAATTACATCAATAAACCAAAATGAAGCCCTTGACTCCAAGTTCTCCCAAGCTACGTCCTTGGTAGATGCATATCATCAGTACTTGAAAGTTGTTTTCCACATAAGGTGAGCCAAAGCCCAGTAGAGATGCTCTAACACAATATATGAATCTTAGCAAAATTATAAGGTAAATGCACATGCATGCCATTGTCAAACATTCCTCGTTTTCCATCTCAAAACAATGCAATGCCAGATTATAAATCAATTCATGAAAATAATCTTTTTATAGCAAAAAACAGGGTAGTGGATACAAAATACTGGGAATCTCTAGGTATGTGTCTACCAGTAGACTATACAAGCATTACTAAAGCCATTTTACTGGAACTAACCGGAAGGATCGGCACCTAACCGGGTGGATTTCTGGACTTTCATCAAGGACACACAGGCCAACATCATAACCACAACCACACCTCCTAACTAGATTTACCAAGGTACTCACCCATTTTTCTCAAAATCAATACATTTACAATGTTCAATATGAAATGATGCTCGATGAACAGTGTATGAGAAATTAGTTTTAATTTAACCTAATCCTCATGCAATGTCTACAACGCTGAAGACTATCCTTCACTAATAGCCCAAAACAGATATTTCTATATAACAGATAGTTTCCAATCAAAATATATAATTTATCCTTTTATAATGAGAGTGATATTACATATCCAACTCCACCATCATCATCAACGTAAGCATTGTTCCAATCTTATAAAACCCAACATCATTTTCTATTTCCTTTCACAAATACAAATATTTCAAATTTTAGAACAAAACCCTTATAGTGATCTCGGTTTTGACCCGACACTTGTGGTAGTCCGGACTCGGGTTATGGTTTCTAAATGTTGGTCATTGCCTTTCTTCTTTATTCCTCCTTAAATTTGATTATTTGGGCGTGTTGAATGTGTTTGGATTAGGTTGGTTGATTGGTTTTCAAACCTTGTGTTGCCCAGAATTTTGGTTATCTGCTCGAGTGGGACTTCTTGCGCTTAAGCGGGATTTGCGCACTCTCAGTACTTTGCACGTCTGCAAAAGTACTAGATGGAGGTTTTCTACGCTCGAGTGGCGTTTCCTACGCTCGAACGGGTGGGCGCTCGAGTGGTTTGTTTGTCACTTGCAAAAGTACTCGATGTGGGTATTATGCACTCGAGCAGGTCATTTCTTGCACTCGAACGGAACAATTTTTTATGTCTGACGCTTGAGCGTCAACTCTTCCGCTCGAGCAGACGGTGCATATATCAGATCGCGAAAATGACTTTTTATATCACTTTTTCAGATATATTTTTCTTAAAGCCCTAAAGTGAGACCCTCTCTCTCTAAAACTTACCTTCTCTCTAGATTTTCACCTAGTTCTAGTAATTTCTCAACCCCTTTGCCTTTGTTAAAATGGTGGGCTTTTCAAGATCTCCATTTTGATCCAAGTAGACTTTTGTTTTGGTATCTTTGAAGTTCCATCCTTGTTGTGCTCGTCTTTTCTTCTTGAGGTAGGGATTTTCTACGCTTTCGTATGGTTTTTGGCTTTGTTATTTGTCATTGTGTAACAACGGTGGGATTTGGGAGTAGTTTGAACAATCCTAGGGTTTGGATGAAATGAAAAGAGGAACTTTTGGTGAAGATGAAATAAATGAATATGGGGTTTGAAAATGAAGCCATGTTGTGTCAACATGGTTGATTTTGGTACTTGGATTGATATTTTGAAAAGTGGATTTTTTCCCTAAAATGATTATCAAATTTATTTTGTATAAATAATTGGAATTGGTGTTATAAACATGAAATTAAGCGAGTATTGAAATAGATGGTGGACTTGGGTACGTAATATGTCACGCCTTTGGATATTTTGGATAAATTATTTGTCTTGAGATTGTATATATGTTTAGAAATGTTTGTATTGAGCTATCGGTTAAAGATAGCTTTGATTGTTGTAGAAGTTGCATGTGGATTAGGTGAATTGAAACTAATCTTTTGTTGATTGTCATTGAATATGACTGTGTTTATATACATCGTATAATTATGATTATTTGGGAGGAGAAAGGGGATGTATTTCATGTATAATTATGTGTTTCTATATATTGTATATGTATGATTGTTTAGTAAGAGAAAGGGAATGTACTCCATTGTTTGGGAGGAGAAATGGGATGGACTCCATTATAATTAAGTTGGTCGGAGTGTCCTGAGTGAAAGTCCCGAAATTTATACATAGGTGCCAATCCCACGGACGAAATATCCATAAAATGGCTGTTTGAAGTGTTTGTGTGTTGGTTGTGAAATTGTAGAACCATTGAGTTGCAGTCTCATTTGGGCTATTGAAAAATAATGAAATTTGCTCATGTATTGAAATGAATTGAAGAAGAATGAAATGAAATATAGACTTGGCATTTTATGACTATGTAATAATGTGAATGTTTTATACCTAACATTGTATATACACATTGCACTTATATCATCGTTAAATCTCATATATTGTGTTAGATTATTCCTACTAGGCTGTGGCTCACCCTATTTAGGAAAACCATTTTCAAGTATTGATGACATGCCTCTGCCAAGGCAATAGCTTGGAGAGACTTTTGGGAGCAAGAGCTTCTCTATTCTGATTGTGTATTTTGTAAAGCCAAGGGCTTAATTTGTATGAGCTAGTCTCTTTTATTGTAACCAAGTCAAGGCTTGGAAAGGTGAAAGCCAATTGGGCATTTATATATGTTATAGCGATCCCGGTTTTCCCTTCATTGTTTAATTGTATTCCGGACTCGGTTCCGTGGATGTGCTGTTGTCTTTTTCCCGTTTTCGTCCTTTACTCTTTGTATATGAGTCTTGGGTCGTGTTGGGCAGGGTTTGAAATAGGTTGGTTGTGTTTGGAAACCAAGGGTTAGTGTCCACTAAATTTTCATAATGGTTCATTTAATGCCAACTGGTGTCTTTTCATATTTCTAACTAGTGTTCATTCAATTCTAGTTAGTGTTCATTTAATGCTAGTTAGTGTTCATTTAATTCTAACTTGTCCTTTCATTTTCCAATTAATGGGCTTTAATAACAACCTTTCAATATCACTTGTTCATCTCCCTTTTGATTTCAAAACCCTAGAACCATCTTCTCTCTCCCTACACACCTTCTCTCTAGGTTTTCATCTCCCTCTAGTGTAAATCTATACTAAGTCCTTTGTAAGAAAGGTAGAGTGGGTTGAGGGCTTCATTTTAATCTGAAAGTTTGGCGATTTGGAGCACTTTGGTTTTTGGCCTTCATCTTCTCCATTTGGTCTCTCCATTTGAGGTAGGGATTTCTTTGTTCTTTTTCAATACTCAGTCTATAGATAGACATGTGGAAATTTTGTATTGCATGAAAATCATATCCGTGTTGGATTTGTTTGAAAATTATGAGGGGAACCAAGGGTTGGTTGTTTGAGAATGGTTTTGTTATCATTGACTGTGGTTTGGACTAATTAGAGAGTAACATTAGCATGTTATTGTTGGAAAAAGAGAAAGCCCTAAATTATATTTTGATTTGGTAAAATAAAAAGGGTTTATGGTTAAACAATGTTGGTAAATTTCTATTGTTAATATGAGTTGTGTAGAAGGTGTTAACAGTTAAAGGATTAATTATGGTATTGGGGTTATTTTGAAATGAACGTATTGAATCAAGTTGGATTATGGCTTATTATCCATGGAATTGATTTTGTAAAATGAAGAGAATGTAATTGGTTTTGTGAAAAGGGAAAAGTGTTTTTGGAATAAGTGATGGAACATGTTGACTTAAGAAAATTATGAAAGTTGATCTTGAAAATGGTAAATGAAATGTTAACTCTATGTGAGTCTCGGAAAATAAATTTGAGAATTGAGCTATTGTATCATGAGTGTTGAATACACACATTTGGGGGTTTTATCCTTACCTATCGTACTAGTGTTGTTGTTGGGTTTAAGGTTTGCTTGAGAGTTGAGTCTCTTTTATTCGGTGTACTGAATACATGCATCTAGAGGTTTTGTCCTTGGTCATCGGTGGAGGATGACATTGTTGTGTTGAATTGTGACGTATGCATTACACTTGTGTTGATTAAACATTATTGAATAGTTTATGTGTATGTATTACACTTGTTATTTATGCTTTGTTGTATTGATTGATTATGTATATGAAATTGTTTATATACATTGTGTTGTGTGGGAGGAGATAGGGGATGTACTCCACGGTTTAGGGGAAGATAGGGGATGGACCTCTAAACCAGATTTTGTTTGGGAGGAGATAGGGGATGGACTCCATTAGCATCACTATTATGTGTGCTTGTTATATTGAACTGTTTTTACATGTTATTGATACAGCACTAAAATGTGTATCAAACGGGAAGTATAGAAGTGTTTTTGTTTGATATTGATAAAACACTAAAATGTGTATCATTTGTGAAGTATGGAAGTGTTTTTGTCTGAGATTGATACAGTACTAAAATGTGTATCTATTATGAGGTATGAAATGTTTAAAATGAGTTATTATCTTGCTTATCGCTTTGGCATATCCTTAGCTTACTGTGCATATAGCCGGTAGAGTAGAGTTTTAATTGTTATCGTCAGTGTATCTGAGTATGTTATGGGTTGCGATGGTTACAGTTTTGAAAGGCCGAGCTGCCTCATTTGTGGATTATATACATGTTGATGATTTGTTATTTCCCTTTTATTTAAGGCATGCATGTATTGATATGAATGTGTTGGGAACAAACCAAAATGCCATTTTGAGATCTTGGAAAGTGTGAAGGAAAATGGGGTATTTGTGAACATGTTTTCAAAAAAGGTCATTTTGTTGTAAGTATGGAAAATGGGGGAAGAGTAATGGGCTTGGTGAAATTGTTTTTTTTCTAAAACTATTATAGTCATGAAAGTTTGGAAAAATGGGTAATGAAAAGGAAAGAAAGGTGAACCGCTTATAGCGTTGAATGAAATGGTTGTTTTCGAGAAAAGTTCATACTTATGTATATTTTGCATAAACTGTCACATTACTATTCTAGTATGAGATTGGGCATTCATGATCATAGCTATCTGTAAGTTGTTATTGTTGAGGACCATGTTGAGATCCCTACTGGACTATATGTTCATCCCACGTTGTTAAATCTTTTTCAGGTGATAGCCAGGATGTGCAAGGTTTTGGATCTTCTTATTTGTTGGCCACGGGGCCTCTTTTGTGTTGGCGGAATGCCATTTATGTAAAAGGGTTATACCCTTCTTCTTGACTTTTTAATGATGTAAGCCCAAGGGCAATTTATTTAGTGTGCTCATGTTGTATATAATTTGCATACGAATGAGAGAGTCGTTATTTATTTCCATTTGTTGAACCAAAGAGTTTTTCCGCATGTTATCTCTAATATTGAATTAAACTAATGAATTTGGTAATGATTTCGAGTAATAAAAAGTGGGGTGTGACAGCTGTTAAACTCTTTTCTATCATTAACTTTTTGTAATAAAAGGACTATTTACTCTAATTTATGCAGTTATTAACATATGTTTTGGGTTGTATTTATTGTATTATTTTGGGGGCATTACAATCCTTTTTACTTACAAAATCAATTTTAAGAAAGGATATCCACCATTTTAACCTCAACCATAAACACATCTCCACAATTATTCTCAAGAACCCATTTGGGAAAGCCCTCTTTTGATTTCAAGATCAAACCCTAGGTTTTTCCGAAAATCCCCAAATCACTGGCCCATTTCAAAAGGCAAATAACTAAGCTAAAAATCATATTAAAGGTCAAAGAAATCCCCACCTCAAAGTAGAAGACAAGGGAGAGCAAAAGGTAGAATTTGCGGAGCCGAAAACACTTACTTTTCACTTAGAATGTAGTCCTCAACGTGCTCAATCTTTTACTCCAAAAGGCTTGGGTGAGGAAACCAATGGATTGAGAGTATCTGAGGCTAGAAGCGAGAGCTAAAAAGAGAATGTGTATGAAGGTTTTAGGATTTTGAAATGTTTAGAGAGTGTGTTTAAAAGTGACACAAAAACCTGTTTCAAATGCAACCAAAACTCCAAATAGCCAAACTCAACAAGCAACAAGATGGAAATGAGATGAACAACAATTAAGTACATGGATTCTCAAATTTAAAAGCAAGAAATAGGTCAGGTCTAAACTAGAATCATAATCTCCCCTCTTAAGGAATTTCGTCCCAGAAATTTAAAATCAACTAACATTGATTGAAAATAAAACAAATCATATATCATTCAGACTTGTAACAAGGATACATCAAGTTTTTTAACACCAACTATTACAGTTCAATTCCCCAAAACATATACCATGTTTATATATATATATATAATTACAACATAAATAAGATTTCAATACAAGTATCAAATATCAACAAATAGGTCCGAATACTTCTTACGGACTTCTGCCTTACGCTCTTAAGTCGCCTCCTCAACCCCATGGTGTCGCCACAACACCTTAACTAATGGAATAGTCTTGCTTTGCAAGACTTGGTCTTGCGAGTCTAAAACCCGTACCAGTCTCCCCTCATACAAGGCATCCTCATCTACGTCTAACTTGAGAGTTATAGGAAATTATTACACCATAATCATATAAATAAACCTATCCAAGTTACAAAAATTTTATAACTCCAAAATTAAATTAAAGTTAATTTCCATGAGTTATAAATGAATTTAATTCACTATAAACATGTAAATAATTCTAGCAATTAAAATCATGCAAATATACTACAAAATTATAAGCATGTAACAAACTAAAATCTAGAAAACAAAGAACCTACATGACGTCACTTAAATGAGTATAACAACTCCATCCAACCACCAAGCACAAAGGACTCAAAACATCACCGTGTCTTAAAGACATATTACTTGTCACTAAGGACAAGCCAACACCAACTCACAACTTATGCTAATACACAACATATCACCGGTATAGCACTCACCGAGGTGCCCACTTCGAGTCCACTACTCAACCCAAAATGTTTCTATAAGAAGGGAAACACACAACTTAGGATACATAGCACTGGCACCTTTTTCCAAAATAGTAACACAACACAATAACATAATAATTTCTCAAACAACCCCATTGAGACTCCAATTGATTTACATACCATCTACCACATAACACATAATCGCGCTAAGTCTACAAAGATAATTATTCGTTCTAGTACTCGCTTAGATTTCTTATTAGAAACAACGTTGATCAATCGCGTTTCCAATAAGACCTCCAAGTTAGTCAACTAGACATCGAATAATATCCATGAGTTTGAACACCATGTCCACATAAAATGCAACACATAAGCATGTTATCATTTAGCACACAACATACAAATCTCCTCACCAAGCATGATAAACCCATTATGGCTAACCACTTCCCGCGAGCCCAAGTTTTTCAAACCCGGTTAGCTATGATACCAAGTTGTCACACCTCGGATTTACAAGGTTCGGCCCACATGAGTAAACCACCCAATATAAGCACACAGTACATGTGTTATTCCAATTTTATACATTCTTAGATACAACATCTATGTCAAATGGATGTTTTGTAACAAAAACATATAAAAATGTTATAAATCAAATTAAGATGCCCAAAGGCTTACATCATATACAAAGGGTGTAACCCTTACAAGAGTGGCACACGGCCAACAAATATATAAATGGCCCTTGGCCGACAAATAAAGGAACCACCCTACACGGTTCCAAACACAACTTCAACGTCTCAGTCCACATCCGTATAAACATACCTAAAAAATATTTTCAACTACGCAGGGTGAGCATAAAGCCTAGTAGGAAATATTTCAAAAACTAATTATGCTCCATTAGTGTAAATGATCATGACTGCAATACATACATATATAATATGCTCAATGCATTTTCAAATCCACTTGTTTTCTCAATAAAAATCCTTTCCTTCCAGTCTTTCAAACCTTTTGTTTATTCAAAACATTTTTCCGAATTCAATACATTAGTTTGATATAAAATTTATTTCCACAAGTCAATCCAGGTATCTCAATACCAACTAGCAATTTCATTGCCAAATTCCAATACGAATACATTGTTAACCAATAGCAAATACATTGCTAAAACCGTTTAAAAATCATTTCTTTCCAAAACCAAAATGATAATAAATAAAATGGATAAATCTCCAAAACCAATACAACCTTTCATGGAAATTTTGTCGGTGGGAAACTGTCAAATGGGACCCATGTAAACGTAGGCTATACAAGCACTACAATTGCCATTTTACAGAAATTTCGCCTTTGGGATCGGCACCCATGTATACGCGCTGTTTTTGGGACTTTCACCTTGGACACACAGGCCAACTTAATTCAATAGAGTCTATCCCCCTTCTCCTCCTAACAATGGAGTATATCCCCTTTCTCCTCTCAAACATTATACATATACAATGTATTAAAACACACAGTCATGTTCAATAACAAACATTTCTCAGATTTACCATTTTACATACTCTTTCCAAATAGCACGATACATGTGACCCAAAATCTGATTTTCAAAAAGAAACAAATGCACTTAAACATAACACAAGAATTTCCAAAAATCTCTTTCCAAAACACACAATTTAAATCCTTAAAATCCATTGCATGTTCCATGATATGCATGATTTATAAACAGTCCAGTTTGCCTAGTCAATATGCAATTTCTACAACAACCATAGCTATCCTCTACCAATAGCCCAAAACAAATATATCTAAACAGATAAATAAATTCTATTAAAGATACACTCTTCCAAAATCTTAAATGAGAGTGATAATACATATCAAACTCCACCATCATCATTAATCATCATTTCAATTTCACATTTCCCAACATTTAATCCATTCCCTCTTTACAATCTCAACAATTACATTTTTAGGGCATAACTCCCTTCCTCTTTGAAAATTCATTTCAACGCAAGAAATAGCTCATTTCAACATACATCAACTCCAATTTCATAATCATAACCTTTTTCAAGAAAACATTTAGAAACCCCTCTTTTACATTTTGATTTGATAATCCAACAATTCCTCAACAAGACAAACATTTTAGGGCTTCTTCAAATTAGGGCTTTTCACTTTTAAAAACTCATATACATTCTTTATAAGTGGAAAATAAACTTTTGTGGCTAAACCCTAGCTCAACAACCCAATTAGAACGAACCCTAACTTACAAACCAATCATAAAAAATCAATCTAAGAACAATGGGATCTATATATTTAAAATACACCACAAATACACTACCAAACTCATATTGAGTATAAGAAATAGACCCTACCTCTTGAAGCAAGAAGGAAACAAGTCCGAAAAATCACCGGCAACGAAACAACGATCCATTAAGATTAAATGGAAGCCCTCATCGTGCTCTATGTTTTGGTGTATGGAACTAGGGGTCAAAGATGTATGGAAATAGATGAAATCAAGCCTAAAAAGCTTAAGAAACCAAAAATGGCAGAAGGAAAGAGAAAAGGAAGTGAGAAATGAAGAGATTAGATCCAAAAAGTGGTTTTTAAAGATCTGATTCTGCGTTGTATGCTCGAGCGTCAAAAGTTCTGCTTGAGCGCACTATGTTGACAGCACAAATTTGCAAATTTCAAACAGGTATATCTCTCTCGTTCGGACTCCGTTTATAGCGATCCCGATTTTTACCCAACTCTTGTGATGTTCTGGGCTCGGGTTTAATGCTTTCATATTGTTGTCTATCTCTTTCTTCCCTTGTATACTTTTGAAATTGGTCTTTGGGTTGTTATGATTGCGTTTGGAACAGGTCGGTTACATAGTTTTCAAACTTTGTGTTACCCAGATTTTTGGTCTTACACGCGAGCGGCCATTCTTGTGCTCGAGTAGGATATGTAGATTTTGGTCCTCCGCTCGAGCGGCATTTCTTGCGCTCGAGCGGGAGTTGCAAACTCTCAGTACTTTGCACTTCTGCACTTCTGCAAAAGTGCTGGAGGAATGTTTTTCATGCTCGAGCGAGTGTGGGCTCGAACGTCCCTTCATGAGCTCGAGCGGTTGGTTTGTCGTCTACAAAAGTTCTAGAGGTGTGTATTCTATGCTCGAGCAAGCCTCTTTTTGTGCTCGAGTGGAACAAATCTTTGTGTCTGACGCTCAAACGTGAAACCCTCCGCTCGAGCGGATTGCGTGTATATTAGATCACGAAAAGCACTTTTCATATCACTTTTTCATATCTTTTCAACCAAAACCCTAAAGTTGAGAGCCTCTCTCTCTAAAATACTCTCTCTCTACATTTTAGCCTAGATCCTTTGATCTCGCCACCCTACTCCCTTTGATAAAAAGGTAGAGCTTCTCAAGATCTTCTCTTTGAACCGATTAGAGTTGGATTTCGGCACTTTTGGGGTTTCTCTCTTGCTTGGCTCATCTTCTCCCTTTGAGGTAGGGATATTCTATACTTTAGTATGAGTTTTAACCTAGTTATTTGTGGTTATGTATAAATGGTGGAAATTTTGGGAGTTTTTGGTAAACTTAGGGTTAGTTCTCAAATTGAATGGGGGGTTTCTATATTGTGTACCATAGATGATTATGGGATTTTGAATATGAGAATATCTTGTGTTAAAATGGTGAATGTTGGCCTTTGGGTTAATATTTGAATAATGGCAGAGATTTACCCTGAATGTGTCTTGAATATTATTTTGGTATAAATAATGAAATTGATGTGAGAAATGTGAAATTGGGAAAAGGTGTAAATGAATGGTGTCATGCCCCACTTTTTATGCCAATGGCTACCATTACCAAATCCTTTCTTATAATCTAATTTCAGAGATCATGTGCGGAAATTCAATACAATAATGAGTACTATTATTAAAGATTCTCTCATTCGAATATGAAATGAATGCACCATGAGATAAAAATAAATAAATTGTCCGTAGGCTTACATCTTTTAAATTAAAAGAAAGGGTTTAACCATTTTCTATCAATGGCATTCCGCCTACAAATAAAAGGCTTGTGGCCAACACATAAAGAAGATCCTCAATCTTGAAATCCTTCTCGATGTTCACTTGAAAAAGGATTAGCAACGTGGGATGAACATAAAGTCCAGTAGGGATTCCAATATGATCCTAAACAATAACAACATACAGATAGCTATGATCGTGAATGCATTAGATCATATCATATACATAATGTGACGGTTTATATAGAAATATACTTATATAGGAACTTTTCTCAAAATCATTCATTTCGCTCAACAACGTAAGCAATTTACTTTACTTTATTCTTGTTACCTTTTTCCCAAAATTCATATGACAATAACAAGTTCCTTAAAACAATTTCGCAAAGCCCATTACGTTTTACCTTCTTGAAACATGTTCACAAGTATCTGATGTCCTTTACATTATTCACAATCTCGATACAGTACTTACGTTTGTTTCCAACACATTCATGTCTTTACATATATACATTCAGTACAAAGGGAAAACAACAAGTAACCAACAACTATTTACTCAACAAATGAGGCAACTCGGCCTTCTAGAACCATAACCATCATAACCCATAATATACCCAGATACACTGAGACAATAATGATAAATGTGTTCCGCTCTACCTGCTTTAAGCACAATAAGCCAAGGATACACCTTTCCATAACAAAACGCCAAGTCAAGGATACACCTTTCATCAATTTAGTCTTACTTCATTTCATGACAATTCATTTCAAGTTAATTTATTTCATCTCAATTCATGAGCCAATTCATTACATTTTAGACACCCAACTGAGGCTACAACTCAGAGGTTCTCAATCAACACAATTATTACACAAACACTTCAATTTTACCATTTTATGGAATTCTCATCTAAGGGAATTGGCACCCATTTATACACAAGCACTTCAATTTTGTCATTTTACGGAATTCTCATCTGAGGGAACCGGCACCCATATATATATATAAGATTTCGGGACTTTCACCCTGGACACTCCGGCCAACTTAATTTTCAATGGAGTCCATCCCATATCTCCTCCCAAACAATGGAGTACATCCCTTATCTCCTCCCAAACAATGATACATATACAATGTATTTAAAGGCGTGTCATATACAGTGACTACCAAAATTCACACGTTCAACAATTTAATCAAACCGTCATATTCAATAACAACCAATGAAGGATTAATTTCAATTCTCCTAGTCTACATGCAATTTCTAGAATAGTCATAGCTATCCTCCACCGATAGCCCAAAACATATATTTCTAAACATATATACAGTCTCTAAAAGATAAACTATCCATATTTTCATAGGTAAGAGATTACAAATATCTAACTCCGCTATTTACATTCATATCTATCCATCTCTACATCTAATATGTTAAGAAAAAAACAAAATCCAATTCTCGCAAGACTTTCAATCCAATAACAATGATAATATGTAAAGGCTCCAAAATCTGACCTCAAGTTCATTATCAATTTACAAAGGGTGATGATTTCATTTTCTTTCAAAAAGACCATTTTTGTTTATTTTCCAATCCACACAACTTCAACCTTTTTCTAAGAATTCATCCTCGTCATTTTACAAAAACAAAACCAAATCCATCCTCTTTATTTTACAAAACCAATTCTATTGATATCAAAACCATAACTCAACTCAACTTCACGTGATTAGTCTAAAACAAAACTAACACCGTGATTACTTTTTTTTATTTTCTTTTGATATAAACACAATTATGCGACCCATATTAGCAAAATATATAAGGATTATTCAACTTCCTCCTTTTTTAAATCCATTATATCAATAACATTAAATTAGGGCTTTCCTCTCTTTCTTCACAAACATAATAAATCATTTTCCCAAATAACCCAACAACAAACAACTTAACAACTCCAATCACAAATATCAAACCCTAGATCCCCTTTCATGAATTTCAAGAAAATCCATAATGAATATGGTTTTTATGCAATAAAATCTACCACATATCTATCTATAGATGAAGTATTGGAAAGGAGTAAAGAAATCCCTACTTCTTGAAGCAAAGAGATGACGACCCAAAAATCATCGACGTCGAAACCACAAACATTTAGACCAAAAGGAAGCCCTTGACGAGATCTACACTCTTTCTCAAAGGACCAAGATGAAAAGATCACTCTAGGTGAGTAAATCTAGAGATTTAAGTGAAAAAGTTTGAGTTTTAGAGAGAGAGAAGAGAACTCACGGTTTGAGAGGAAAAATGGAGGAAAATAATGAGAGAAAAGTGGTTTGGGCCTATTTATAGTAGTAGAGAATAGCCCTAAGGTCAAATAAAATAATAGGCCCAAAACCCCCCCCCCAAAGGTTGGGCCCATTCGAACCCCAAAATCTAAAAAAAAAAAAAACACGCAGGCGTCGATCCTTTGGGCAGGGGGGTTGACCTTTTAGGTAGAAAAGACAATCTGGCACAAGCAAGGGGGGTTGACTCTTAGACAAGAGGGGGTCGACCCTATTTTCCAGTAACTAACACACAGATTCTGCAATGTAAGAGGGTTGACCCTTCTCAGACTGGTGTCGACCCTATTTTCCAGCAACACTTCCAGAAACTTCACCAACAGGTAAGGGTCAACCCTTAGGAAGGCTGGGGTCGACCCCAGAATAGAATTTCTATGTCTCCAAGGAACTTTTCACAAGAACAAATGCAAGCAACCAAACCCAACAAGTTTAAATCGATTTTCACTCATCCAAAACCAAGATACAACAACACCAAAGATCCTCAAAATTAAATAAAGGATTCAAATACACTTCCCAAAAGTTTTAAAAGGGTACAAGTGCTACAAATGGTGTAGTTGGATTTGTTTAATCACTCATTCATGGAAAATTTGATAAATTATCTGTTATAAAGATTGTATATCTGTTTAGAAATATCTGTATTGAGCTATCGGTGGAAGATAGCTATGATTGTTGTAAGAATTGCATGATGATTAGGTGAATTGAAACTAATCATTTAAGTTTGTCATTGAATATGACGGTATGATTAAGGCATTGAATATGTGTTATGGATAATCACTGTATATGACAATGAATTTAAATATATTGTATATGTATAATGTTTTGTGAGAAGAAAGGGGATGTACTTCATTGTTTGAGAGGAGATAGGGGATGGACTCCATTGAGAATTAAGTTAGCCGGAGTGTCCAGGGTGAAAATCCCAAAATCTTGTGAATACATGGGTGTCGATCCCACAGATGAAATTTCCGTAAAATGGCAAGGTTGAAGTGTTTGTATGATGGTTATGTGGATAAGGAACCACTGAGTTGTAGTCTCAGTTGGATCATTTGGAAAATTTATATATATTTTCCATACGACTTGGAATGAAATAAATTAACTTTAAATGAATGAATAAGAATCGATTGAGGTATGAAAATTAGTAATGAATGGTTATGGAAAGAACGTAAGTTGATCATGAATATTGATCATTTATCTGACACTTATATCTTAGTTAAACTTCATACATTGTATTAGACTATTTCTGCTAGGTTTTGGCTCACCCTATTTGGGAAACTATTTTCAAGTACCGGTGACATGCTTCCTCCAAGGACATAGCTTGGGAGGACTTAGGAGCTTGAGGCTCTATTTTGTTGTTTTATGTTTAAACGTTTATTCAAACTTAGGGCTTTACATGTATAGAGCTTAGAACTCTCTTTTGTTGTAACCAAGTGATATCTTGGAAATAAGTAAGCCCATAGGACATTTATTTTGTCGTTATTAACCAATGTTACATGCTATAGATTCATGATGAACATTTGTGAATGTATAATGCATGTAATATCTTTTGTATTACAAACTCTGATGAATGAAAGGATATCAATTCTATTATGCACTCTTCTCTTATGGATGGGTTAATTGTATTATTTTTTTTAGGGGCGTGACACCGTTTAGGGTCATTATTGTGTCCAAATTAAAGCTCCGAAAGTAATCTTTCCAATGGTTCTAGCCTCACATCAAGATTCAGAGTATGGAGAGAGAAAATGATAAAAGAGTGAAGACTACTCAATAATAACTATTCGAATTTGGAGTTTTTGATTCAATCTCACCCAACCTCTATGGTAACACCTCAACCAAGGCTCAAATATCGACTAAAAAGATTCAAAAATCATGATAATCAAAGAGTTAAATATAATTCCATTATATTAGGAAGTACAGAGTGCTACACTTCTCCTTTTGGCGATACCCACCAAAAGACCAAAATAATCTATAAATTTTAATCACGTGAAATTAATGTTTTTGGATTATTCCAAAAACTTTAAATCTATAATAAATAGATTTAATGATATAATCCACGTGAAAGTAATTTAATCATTTAATCATTAGAGTTAATGATATAATCAATAATAAGAGAAATTATAGAAGTAATGTAGATTTAATGATTTAATGTAGATTTCACTTTTAAATCTACACGTGTTTATCTTTTCGTACACGTGGATTATTCCAAAAACATTAAATCTATAATAATTAAATTATAGAAGTAATTACATTTTAGTCAGATGGATTATTCAAAAAATGTCACGCCCTCAAAATATGAGATAAACCAACCATGCATAAGATCCATAAATATAGTAGAAATGTTATATTCTCATTTATCAGAGTCCACATTACAAAAGATATTACATGCATTACACTTTCATAAATGTTCATTCTTGAAACTATAGCATGTAACTCTAACTGTTAACAATAAAATAAATGTCCTACGGGCTAACATCTTTCCAAGAGATAACTTGGTTACAACAAAAGAGAGTCCTAAGCTCTATACATATAAAGTCCTCGGCTTGGATAAACACTTAACACAAAATAAAATAACAAAAAACAGAGCCTTTAGCCCCTAAACCTCCCAAACTATGTCCTTGGAGGCTGCAGGTCACCTGTACCTGAAAATGGTTTCCCAAGTAGGGTGAGCCAAAGCCCAGTAGAGATATGCTAAAACGATATATGAGATTTAACTAAGGCATAAGCATCAGATAAATGTGTAATATTCTCGACCAACATTTATTCTTTCCAAGACCATTCAATATACATAATCATGTGTCGATTCATTTCCAATCATCCATTTCGGGTAAATCTATTTACCAAGTTCATTATCATCTAATCAGCCAAAATGAGATTACAACTCAATGGTTCACAATTTAATACATTTATCAATCCAACACTTATATTTTCTGGCCATTTTAAGAAATCACATTCGAGGGAATCGGCATACATATATACACAAGATTTCGGAACTTTCACCCTGGACACTCCGGCCAACTTAATTTTCAATGGAGTCCATTCCCTATCTCCTCCCAAAGAAAGATACATATACAATGTATTTAAATGCGATGTCATATACAATGACTAACCAAACCACATATTCAACAATTCAGCCAAACCATCATATTCAATGACACAATTCGTATGATTAGTTTCAATTCACCTAATCCTCATGCAATTTCTACAATAATCATGGCTATCCTTCACCGATAGTCCAAAATAGATATTTCTAAATAGATAAATAAATTTATCAAATGGATAATTTATCAAATTTCCAAGGGTGAGTGACTTAACAAATCCAACTACATTATCCATTCATATAACCTCCCAATTGCACACTTCCCACATCAATTCCATTATCTATTCAAAAATAATAATTCAAACCAACCTAGGGCAAATTTTCCCCTATTCCAAAATAACAACCCATATGCCCAAACACCACCATTTCAACATTAGGAAACCTCATACACAAAGCCCCATAATTATTTTATAGGCTAACTTGAAAACCCTTCTTTTAATTTAGAACCCAAACCCTAACTTCACCCAAATCACACCCAAATCCTTACACATCTTCAAAATGACAAATACCTAGGCTAAACATCATAACAAGGTGTAGAATATCCCTACCTCAAATATAGAAGCTCAAAGGAGATGATGAATAACTTCAAAGATGCTCCAAATTCGGTTTGACTCGGATCAAGGGAAAGCCCTTGAGATGCTCTAACACTTTAATAAAAGGACTAGGGTTGAGAGATGCTTAGATCCAGGGTTATTTGTAGAGAGAGATGGAGCTGTGCTAGGGTTTTGAGTGAAAAGGGACCAAAAAGTGATACAAGACATCGCTGCTGCGAACTAATATATGTGACCTTTGCTCGAGTGAAGGAGTTGTCGCTCAAGCGACTAGACACAACAGTGACCTCGCTCGAGCGCAAGAAGCGTTGCTCGAGCATAGAATGTAAAGCTTAGGTTTGCCACAGACGCAGACGTATGCTCAAGTGTAAGAAGTCTCTCTTGAGCGAAGAAGAAATTTCACAAGACTCGCTTGAGCGAAGAACTACACCTTCCTAGAAAAGCTGCGTTTGGGAAAAAACCTAAAGACCCTTAATTCTTGCTTGAGCGCAAGAAACCTTGCTCGAGCGAAGAAGTAAATTACACAAGGCTCGCTTGAGCGAAGAGGCCAAAATCTAGGCAACAACTATGACGACCTAGTGTGCCATCCGTCTTATTCCTTTGTTTAACGTCGGTTTTGCCACACTAGTGTGTCGGTTTCCACCTAAAAGCCTTGTTGATCATTTGGGGTTTGTGATGTTCGGGAGTTTTCTCTCAAGACTTGTTCTGGTGTCGAGTTTCACTTACTCCGGGGAGTGCGAGGTCAAGTCCAGAGAGCTGAGACTTGAGCTGGGAATTTCCTGGGCTGTTTGGCTTAGCCACACGTGTGGGGGCCACAGGCCGCACATGCGGGAGAGGGCCGCACGTGCGGAATGTAGAGGAAATTTTAGGTCACACACTGAAATAAATGCACAGTGTCACAGGTGCGGGAAGAAGGCTCCGCACATGTGAGACGGGCACACTCTGAAAACTCTGTTTTTTCTCTTCCTTTGGGCCGTGTGTATCTCATTTTGTTGTATCTCTCTCTCTCTCTCTAAAAATACAACTCTCTCCCTTCTCTCTACATTTCTATCTCAAACCAAGATCAAAACCCTTGAACTTCCTCAATCCATTTAAGATTCAACCTTGGCTCCTTCATCAAAGATTGAGAACATCTCTAGAACCACATAGTGTATGGTGGAGATCTCCTTTCGACTTCATCAAAGCTAGGGTTTCATCTCCTCTTTCTTCATCAAGCATTAAGGTAGGGAAATTTCCTTAAGTTATATATATATATATATATATTTATGTTAGATTTGGTTGATTTAAAAGTTTTATTAATGATATTGAAAGTTTGGTCTTTGTCTCATAAATGCTAGGGTTTTAAAAGTGGGTTTGATTTCTCTTTCTTCCTGAACAACCTTCTTAAGGATTTTAACTTACATAATAGAAGGGGTGATGTCTTAAGGGAAAACCCTTTCAAAAGATGGGGAAATGTTTGTTTTAGAAGAAAAACCCTAGTAACGTGGGGTTAGGGAGAACATGTTGGGGATTTTATAAATAAATTTTATTTACTTCCAATGTTAGTAATGTTTTTCTTATGTGATAAATGTAATGAAGAAAAAGGGGCGTCTTAATCATGTTGATGAGGGAGAAATGGTAAAGAATTTGTGGATTGGTTATTGTTGCTTATAAATGTTGAAATGTGGTTATTCTTGATGAGTCTAAATGGACACATAGTCATCTTGTGAATCTTACAATTGGGTTAGGCATGAGAGTTGGTAAAATGCACATTTCAATTGATAGTTATTACATTTTGTTGAACACGGATAATCTTGAGATGATAATTGTTGAGCACCGAGGATTATGGGAATTGAAAGCTTGGAAATTAATGTTTGAAAACTTCATATAGTCTTGAAATGACTAGAATGATAAGAATTGTGCATGGTGAGAAATTATTGCCATGTGTTGATAGCATCGGTTAAGCATGAGGTGTTACTTATTGCATCATAATCTCATTAATTATTTATCACCATTGCGCATCTTGATTGAGTTCAAAACATTCACATTGAGAAAAGATTACTGTAATGAAAGCTATGGAAAATGTTTAAGGGGTAAATACGTTGGTAAGTCCGGTTAGGAGGTATAGATGAAATTGATAAGTTGGCTTGAGTGCCTGGGGTGAAAGACTGAAAACACGCGCAGAGGAGGTACCACTTCCCTTTCAGTTAGCAACCGGTAAAGTGGGGTTATTGGTAATGCTTGTTGAGCCTACTTGCAAACACTAACCTAGGGATTACCTGAGTCGTATTTACCGCCCCTTATGATTTAAAATTTGAAGTTTGGAAATTGATGAGATGGCAAAACATTAATGAAAAACATGGTGATTTTCAAGAAAGGCATGATATGAGATTATTTTGAAAAGGCATTGCATCGCATTTGCACTTGCATTTAATATTGGATATCTTCCATAAATGTATATACTTTGTTAGGGATTTCTCTACTGGGCTTTATGCTTACCCCTATGGGATTTTGGTACAGGAAAAGACGTGGTGAGCCTGCCAAGTTAAGGGTGTGGAAAATTGTGAAGAGTACATAGCTCTATTTTGTTGTGAGAACTATGTGCTTTACATGCTATAGATTCATGTGTTGTTTTTACCAATGAATGTATAATCTGCATGTGAAACTTTTGTATAATCTCATTTATTAACTATGTAAAGATGGAAGGATTGTTCTCATTGTTTAGTAAATGTTAGTTGATGTGGTTGTTGCATGGTGAATTATTTCGGGGTGTGACAACAATCGTTTATACCAACTAACAACCTACCTGTTCCAAACTCTCCCAACAAGTCCCAAGACTCAAATTTAAAGAATCAAAGGGAGAAAACAAGACATAGACAACAACATACAGTCACAGAACCCGAGTCCGAAACATAATAAAAGTCGGGGCAAAAACCAGGATCGCTATAAAAAACATATATTAACTCTTAAGGGTATAAAAGTTAATCCAAAAACTTTTGGATTATTCAATAGTAAGAGAAATTAATATAATCAATGGTAAAAGAAATTAATTTCACGTGACTAAAGAGTTAATATATCATTAAATCTAATTGTTATAGATTTAATGTTTTTGGAATAATCCACGTGCACGGGGATTATATCATTAAAAATTACTTGTCAATTAACTTTTACACCATAAAGAGTTTATATATGTTTTTGAAATAATCCACATGAAATCTACATGTGCTTATCTTTTCGTGCACGTGGATTATTCCAAAAACATTAAATCTATAATAATTAGATTTAATGATATAATCCATGTGAAATTAATTTAACTACTAAGTGGTGTTTTGTTAAGTTGGTAAAAAGCTGGCTTTCTGATTTTTTAGTCTATTTTGTCTTTTGGTGGGTAAAAAAATGAGAGGTGATGCGACCTAAAATAGGGTTAGAAAACTATTTAATCATTAAATTAACCTTAATCAGTATGTTTAGAAAACGACATGGTTAACTATGTTCTTTGACCTATAAATAGGTTACATTTGATCTTGAAAATGTTAGGGAACAACTAGGATCATCACATCACCCATTACATTTATTTCAAGTATGATTTCTATGGTGTATGCACACACAAAAGATTTTGTTAGCTTATTAACCTACGTAGATTCAAGTCATCCTCTCAATAGTTAAGCAAAAGCCTTAGGACATTTAGGGAATTAGCTTCCAGAAAACATTGAAAAACTAAAATGAATATCTTTAATGTAGTTAGGCAATTGATTTTTTTTTTTTTTTTTTGGACTTTTTTTTGACATTTTTCGAATTGTTAGTATATTCACCATGTTAAAAAAAATAAATATGAAACGAAGAAAGAATCAAACAAACAAATTCTATCATGTACAATGAATCAATTTGACCAATTTTTGGGTACGTCACTTCTAATTTGAACTTTGAAAATAAACTTCAGGAACTTTTGGTCCAATCGTTTGCGGGTTAATCTTAAAATTTGGATACACTTCAGTTACCTTTTCTTGCATCTTGATGATAGATTTAAAATAAATTAAAATTGGGATACAGTTACTATGACTGTCACGCCCCAAATTTTATTACTCAGATAACATTACCAATATTCATTAATTAAGTTCATTTACAAATGACAATTCATCCTTTGATGAAATAATAAATAATTTAATATACATGTTCCCCTCTCATGATACAATAAAGACATTTACATACGAATAAAAGAAATGCCCTGAGGCTTACAATAAAAGCGAGGACACTATTCTTTATAAAAAAAAAAAAAAAAACACTCATCCAAACAAACAAATGAAGTAGTACAATCCATCACTATATTACACTTACGAAGTGGCAAAAATCATTGTTTGATCTTCAAATCCGAAAAGCATTCCCTGTACACATGTACAGGCAGGGGGTGAACAACTACTAGCTCACCAAACAATCTCATATTAAAACATTAGAAGATATGAGAGTACCAAAATAGTCATACATATACGTGAAATCATATAATGTCAAAACCCTATGATTCTATTACATAATCTCTTGAACCTAATTTATTTTAATTAACCACAATTAGTTAATTTAAATAAATAAAAACTTTTGGATGATTCAGTAGTAAGAGAAATTAATATAATCAATAGTAAGAGAAATTAATTTCACGTGACTAAAGAGTTAATATATCATTAAATATAATTATTATAGATTTAATGTTTTTGGAATAATCCATGTGCACGTGGATTATATCATTAAAAATTACTTGTCAATTAACTTTTATACCATAAAGAGTTTATATATGTTTTTGGAATAATCCACGTGAAATCTACATGTGCTTATTTTTTCGTGCACGTGGATTATTCCAAAAACATTAAATCTATAATAATTCGATTTAATGATATAATCTAGGTGAAATTAATTTAATCATTAAGTGGTGTTTTGGTAAGTTGGTAAAAATCTGGCCTTTTGATTTTTTAGTCTATTTTGTCTTTTGGTGGGTAAAAAATGTGAGAGGTAATGTGACTCAAAATGGGTAAAAAGCTAAAAGCTGGGCTTTTTTTTTTTTTTTTTGCTTCCCAATATAGGTTAGAAATCTATTTAATCATTAATTTAACCTTAATCATTATGTTTAGAAAACTCCATGGCTAACTATGTTCTTTGGCCTATAAATAGGTTCCATTTGATCTTCAAATTGTTAGGGAACAACTAGGATTACCTCATCACCCATTACATTTGTTTCAGGTATGATTTCTATGGTGTATGCACACACGAAAGATTTTGTTAGCTTATTAACCTACGTAGATTGAAGCCATCCTTTCAATAGTTAAGCAAAAGCCTAAGGACATTTAGGGAATTAGCTTCAAGAAAATATTGAAAAACTAAAATGAATATCTTTAATGTAGTTAGGCAATTGTTTGTTTGTTTGTTTGTTTTTTTTTTTTTTTCTTTTTTTTTTTTGACTTTTTTCGAATTGCAAGTATATTGACCATGTTGTTAAGAAAATAAATATGAAATGAAGAAAGAATTGTCACACCCCAAGTTTTATTACTCGAAAATATAACCAAAACCTTCCGTACAAGTCCATTTTATTAACTACAATTATAATTACAACTACTCATTACATGGAGTAGCAATAATATTATTGCTTCTCGAATAAATACAACAATAATACAAGTCAAGGTTCCCATTGAATTATACAAGAATCTCTCATTACAACAAACATCTCTCATTTACGCTCTGACAAATAAGAGAGAATAAACTCTTCAGTCCTCAATCCAGCATTCCAAACTTTGTTCCTGAAAAATGGTTAAAATAATTGGGATGAACACGAAGTCCAGTAGGAATCTTCCCTGATTCTAAACAATAAGGTCCCTAGATACATGTGATCATGAAATGCTAAAGAATGATATAAACATAAATTCGTTGTGTTTTTTTCATACACAAATTACAATACAAATAGGTAATACCATTCTTATAAAGAAATTCATGAAAACTTTTCAATAGAAAAACCCTTTCATTTGTTTCTGTATCAGTCAAATATATTTTTCAAAAAAAAGTCTTTTCAAGAATCCCTTGTTAACTTTACCTAAAACTATAAACATATCCACGAGTGATTTTCCTACATATCACAACACATCACAACCTATTATAATCCACATAAAAAGAACCCATGCAATTCCATATATTCGACTTTACCCAATCAAGATTATTCAGTTTCCATTATCTCAAACACAAGTGCAAATCTTGTTATAATCATTCCATACAATCCAAATTGGACACCGGCTCCATTACCAAGCCTTAACATCATACCACACGCTTTACCGGTCATAAGCCGGAAGGAATATGGAACCTCACGCTTTACCGGTCACAAGCCGGAAGAAACGCGGAACCTTTACACATTTCATCAACCCACACGCTTTACCAGGCGCTACTCCGAAAGGAAGGCGAAACCTTTATTAAGCGCCACGCTTTGTCAGCTCAAATACGGCGGGAAATGGACCCCAAGGCAACATTACAATCCATCAATTTCTTAAGTCATTGCTCATTATGAATAGTGGGCAAAGCCAACACATTCATTCATCATTTCCATTACTTATTCGCTCAAGAACATGTACTCATTATTTTCCACCATTCTCTAGTATTCATCAAGTCATTCGTTGTTATAATCCCAACAAAACCAATAATAACGTTCATTATTCTTATCACAAAATTCGTTCAATAACACATCCACTAAGAGCATTTTGTGCATTTTTAGAAGCATTCTCAATTCTTATATTTCAATGGTCTTTTAACTTTTCCACAAAATTATCAAATCTTCATACTCAATTTCATAACACAATAATCATCGTAAATTATCCGCAATTAATTGATTTAATTACTCATCTTAATTTCTTCAAAATAACATTTCTATACAATAGTTATTTTCCAACCATTATTCATCATTATCTATTCTCATCTCTACAAAACATAAACTTAATTTCATAAATCAAATGTCAATTGAAGCTTTCTTCATACCCAACATAGATTTCATAACTAGGGTTAAACATAAATTAGGGCTTTTTACTATTTGACACAAAACCACATTCTCATAACCCAAACATTTTATATTTCACTTAAATCATCAATTTAACTTCCATAAATTAAAAACCCTAGCTTCCTTCACATGTCTTTTATAAAAATCTCCTCAAAATGGGGGTTTTATGCAATTGAAATTATCACACATCTATCCACAAGATATTATTGAAGAGAAGCAAGGAAAATCCCTACCTTAAGCAAGGAGAGAGAGAAACCCGAAGTTTCAAATTCAACGAAAACACGATCTGCTTGGATGGATTGAAAGCCCTTGGCGCGCTCTACAACCTTCCTCAAGGGACCTAGGTGAGAAGATGCTTCTAGATGAGTAGATCTAGCAATCTAAGTGGGAAAAAGTTAGGTTTAAAGAGAGATGAGAGAGGCTCACGGTTTGGGAGGAAAGGGGAGGAGAAAATCATGAGAGAGATGAGTGTTGGGTCTATTTATAGAGTAGAAAAGTATCCCTAAGGTCAATGCAAAGAATAATTCCAAAACCCCAAAAGTAGGGCCCATTCGGACCTAAAAATTCTGGAAATAACACGCAGGGGTCGACCCTTCGGGCAAGGAGGTCGACCCTTTAGGTAGAAAAGACAATCTGGCACAAGCAAGGGGGGGTTGACCCTTAGACAAGAGGGGGTCGACCCTATTTTCTAACAACCAACACATAAATTCTACAACATAAGAGGGTTGCCCCTTGCTAGACTGGTGTCGACCCTATAGAAAACCAGCAGATGCACTAAGAATTCAAACAGGTATAACTCTCTCGTTCAGACTCCGTTTTAGGTCGTTCTTGTGTCCAAATCGAAGCCCCAGAAACAAGCTTTCCAGTGGTTCTAGCCTCACATCCAAATTCAAAGTATGGAAAAAGAAAAAGGAAAAAGAGTGAAGGCTGGTCAAAAACAAAAACTCAAATTTGGGGCTTTTGATCTAATCTTGCCTAAACACTTTGTTAAGGCTTCAATCAAGGTTCCAAACATCACCCAAGAATCCTCAATAATAAGATTTACAGTTCACTTGCCAACCCATCAATACCAATCTGATATGAATTAGAATTTGAGTCATTACAATCTCCCCACCTTAGGAAGTTTCATCCCCAAAATTAGACAATTCAAGAATCAGAGTTTCGAACAACCAAAAATGGAACAGATATAAGAATTTACAATTACTCCAACTAATCATGAACAATCTCTACCCAATCCCAAGTCTGTAGAAGAGTCTCCCAACACAATGAATTTCATGAGTCGAACAAGAACAACTCCCAATTTGGTTTACATTCACTACACCAAAATCTAACTTAAAAACTAAAGAAAACTTCCATATTTTGGTCCTACACTGATATTCTAATGACACCCAAATAATACAAACGACAATTCCCAAGTCGTAAACCCCCTTTTCATTCACGTGATTATATTTAACAAGCCACAGAATTCATCAATTCTATGAAACAAGAAGTCGAGCAAAGGCCTCCCTAACGTGACCTACAGTCGTATCTCAAACAAACTTAACCTCAAGGAATTAATTCTCAGTTGTCTAACCACGTAGAACCTTAGGAGACAGAGCTTTCACCTTACATTCACACCTCAATAAACAACTATCGGTCTCTCGGCAACAAATTTCCAAACAATTGCCTTACATTACAACCCAAGTCCTCCATCCCTCTTCATAAGGAGAAAAGATTTTAACAAATGTTTTATCCGCGAATCATGGCTTTCAACAAAGCTCAACTCTACGAAATCAAGCACCTCAAACCTTATGCTTGCAACACAACTGGTATTATGTTTTCTCATTACTCACTTGTGATTTTAAAATATTTAACAACCAAAAAGGAAAGAACATCATAAAATATATTTCTAACCTTTGAATTTCAAAAGAGATCATTCATGGTAGAAGACTTTATATGAAAATGTTTCACATACATACAAATGATTTGTTAAAGTACTGGGTTTTAAGAAAAGATATGTTTATTTATTTTAAGGTTTTTAAGAATGCTGCACACCATAAGACTCCATATGCATTGTTCATAATTGTTTCACATTTACTAACTGGTTCATCCATCATAATATATTCCCAATTTTGGTAAAAACAAGATCATGTTCAATGGGAGAACTTTATTCCCAATTCTATTCTCAAGCATATTTCGACCGGTGACTCTTAACCATCACCCGCCCAATAATCCCATCACTATAGTGATGCCACAATCTCTCTATAGCTATTCAAGCAATAACCACACATAACAACACCAATAAACTACACATTATGAGTTTGGGAAAATCACATCCCATTTACAACCTCTACCAATATCCACCAATTACTCTTTATTTATTTTACATTTGGATCACAATTTTGACCATGAAACCCATTTTGGGGAATCACACACAATCAACTGAAAACAATTACCAAGCAATTTTCACGACTTGTCACTCCCCTGAGTGATACACACATTCACTAACACCACAATTACTAACACCATGTAAAGAAAAATCCTCAGACTATACTTGTACAGTACACCGCATTCTCTAAAGTCAATGCCATGGTATTTATTTCCAAGGTTAAAACACGACTCTCAACCATACCAAGATTATGATGTCCTAGGAGGTCAAACCCAAATTCAACACCTTTGATAGCACATACTTGCTCCATAACAAACACTCTCACCATTAATGATGGTACTATGCCTCTAGTTTAAAATTCTAACAAAATCATACTTCCAGTATTTCAATCCAATCTCTACTACAGCTGCTCCATCCTTAAAAAATAATTTAACTCAGAAGGTCAATCACTGCGGCTTACCAAATGAAATTAAAATCTGCTTCTCACAATTGCTCAAATCACAAAACAATAACACCAACCATCATATCAAATGTGACGACTGGGTCTCTTTCTTCCCTTTTCTTTCTTTTTTTGCTCCATTCTCCTTTTGCTTCCATTGGATTTGAAACGTTCGGAAATAGTTCCCTAGATAAAGTTCTTGTTCTTGTTTTGTTCGATGTCGAGTTTCACTTGTTCCGGGGAGTGCAGGGTTAGGTCCGAAGTGCCGAGATTTGGACCGAGAAATTTTCTAGGCTGTCTGGACTTAGCCGCACGTGTGGGGGCCACTGGCCGCACGTGCAGGAGGGGGGGCGCATGTGTGGAATGCGGGGAAATTTTGGGTCACGCACTGCTAAAAAGGCACGTGCGGAGGTGAGAGTCACACGTGCGGAGAAAGGTGCTCCGCACGTATGGGGAGGTGCGCCGCACATGCGGCAGACTGGGCAGTCCGACAACTCTATTTTTTTTTTTTCTCTTTTGGTCTGAATGTTCATCTCACTTTTGACATTTCCCTCTCACTCTAAACCCTATTTTTCTCCTCCTTCTCTCTAGAAAATCTCCTCAAACACTAAAACTCTTTGATTTTGCAAATCTTTGGGTCGAGATCATCATCATCTTCCTCTAATCTTGAAGATCAAGCTAGGGCTCCTCTTGGTATATTAAGTGTTAAAGAATCCTCCATTAAAGCTAGGGTTCCTTTCTCTCCATCATCAAGACCTTAAGGTAAGGACATTCTTGAGTTATATATACATGTTTTGCTACATTGTTAAAGATCTAAAGATTTTCTTGAAGTTTTGTATAAATTTTACATTTTGATTCAAAAGGTAGAGAGTTTTAAATGTGGGCTTCCAAAACTCAATCTTTGATACTCCTTGATGGTTATTCATTTATAAAACCTCAGAAATGTGATTTTATTGGGTTTTACTAAGGAAATGAGAAGTGTTTTGTCTTGATGAAAAACCCTAAAAAATTGGGGATTTTTGGGAAAATAGAAAATATGCTTTGAAATTCTTATTTTCTTGTGTCAAGAGGATGAATAAGGGTAAGTTTTATCAAATGTTTAGCAAAATTGCAATATCACAAGTTCGGCGCCGACAGAATGTTAAAAACCGGCACATACTTCGAACCCAAGCTTGTTACCTCGAAATTGGCTCGACCGACATCATCTCGGCTTCATTAGTTTAGCAACCACCTTGCACTCATCTCAACTAAGTATGGAGCCATTGTACATCGTTTAGCTACACAATGAACTCACCTTCTCTCCAGAAAGGGTGTCGGCAAATCGGAGGTTCCTTATCTCGAGAGCTTGCTTGCTAACATGCATCATCCCCTCCTTTATCATTTTTCTCGGCAAATATAGTTTTTCCTAAAAGCAAGTAGCTCTGCCAAATGACGATGCCACGAAGTGATCACATCTCCGTCGTCGCGAATGATATTCAACTTTTATGCACCTCCTACCAACTCCAATTCTGCAACTGGCCAGTCACTTCGAAATTTCTTCCGAATAACAAACGTCATTCGCAGGTAATGGGTCAAGACTAGGCTAAATCAACCTCAAATTGATTTGACATACCATCGCCAAACAAAACAATTTGAACCAACATGACGGCCGGTGTAGATGTTACATACTCGGCAAAAGCCTCACGAACATGCTTACAGTCGTGGTTCACTACCTCGCTCTACTCGGCCCCAAATTCATCCATCGACAAAAGACCAAAACTCAGTCGAAACACTCAAGCTCAGTTCATAGCTGAGTATCAACAAAAATTCTAGAATCCCATAATCCATTTTTGGAGTCCAATTCTACAAATTTCAAGCCTAATATTGGGATCAATGACCTGGAAAGTTCGGGAGTTTACAAGATTGCTCAACATCAAATCTGATCGGCATGCTATTTCAGTAGCAAGATCGTAGGGCTAGGAAATAATCATCCGTCTTCCCCAATCATTCATTTCCAATTGGGGCATATCAGCCGATCATCATCTCGGCACCTCTGCTCTACATCCATACTCAGCAAAATTGGCAATCATTGACATGGATTATTATCCTTGTAATGTTTGCATTTGATCGCCGCTTGACACCAATAGAAGCCTCTATATTTTGGAGCAATCTCTGTGCTCGGCTGTGGGCTTGACTTTCTTCACGCCCCTCCTCTCGGATAGGCTCAAATTAGTCCTACAGTTCGGACTCCCGTCACAGTTCTGAATCTAATCTCACAAAATGCAATGTGAAACTGATAAACACCAAAGAGTCCAATTCGGCAAATCATTTGGGAAAATTGGATTTTGAATCAAATAATGCCAAACTTGACTGCTTTGCCAAATTACAGAGTCGCCACTTAAATATTTTATTTTGGAAAAATTTAGGAAACCCTGACTCGTGCCAAAGGCCACGTATCCGTCATCACCAAAGTTCGGCTCAGGAACTTGGGTACGAGAGGGGAAGGTCCTGAAATGAGCACCCCCGCTCGCCCGATCAAAGATCGGCCTCTACTAATCATGATATGTTATTTTATAAACCTCATGTGTTCTTATTCCAATTATTAGCTAGCTTTACTATGTGATGTGCACACACACAAGTATAGAATAAATCGCTTAAGTTGGAACAACTTAACTCATGTTTGTTTTCGAAAATGGTTTGAATTTGCCACTTGTAAGTGGGCTTGAAAACGCGAATTTGCCACATCACAAGGTGGGCTTTAAACATGATTTGCCACTTCATAAAGTGGGCTTAAAACTTACATTTATCGAATTGTTCCAATTCAAGTAACAAAGCCTTCATCCACAGGCATTCATGCATTTTATCAAGTAAGCACATAGCCTCATGGCAAACATGCTAAACATGGCAATCACTTACACACATGAAAGTATGCTAAAGCTTAAAGACTCACCGAGTACTCTAAGCCAAAACAAAAACTAGTTAGAAACAATGCATGATCCTAACTATACAAAATGCCTAATGCAACACATGCAGTATACAACTAAATAGGCTCGGCTATTTAAGATAGCATATGAATGCAACAATTCGATAACATGTTTTGAAACATGTATTCAAATAAGTGTATTGAAATTGCGATGCAGTTTCAATGATGCGCCGAGCCCAGTGCATGCAAGACAAATGAATGATGCAAACATACAAGCATAAGGTATGCTAATTGAAAATGATCCTAAACTAACCATCGAAAGCGGTTAAGGAAAAGGGAGAAAGATGCAGGGTTAGAAGACATGCACACACGCACGCACACTTATTACAACATTATGCCCTCGCGAAGGAGGGTCCGAATGAATAAGCTAATCTACACTAAGCTAAGCTAATTATTACAAACCAACTAATTAACTATTCTAGCTAATTAATTATTACAACACAATTGAATAACTAGCTATGCTAAGCTAATTAAAATATTACAACACAGATTAAACTAATTAATTACAACACATATAATAATTAGCTACAACTAGCTAATAAAGCAATAAAGTGGCCTCGCCGGCAAGGGAGGCATGCATGCTCGGTTGGCTTCCTCCTGAAAATCCATCGCCTTGCCGTCGGCCGCCTCTGTTTGCACTCATTTGATCACTGAACATTGCACCAACTTCCAGACTATTTCTGTTCCAACATAGGAACACTTTTGCACAAAAATGGACTGGTGGCCGGTCGGCCACAAAAGGTGGCTGTCGGCCACAAACACTGGCCGGTCGGCTAGTTTAATGGCCGGTCGACTACCTCAAGTGGCCGGTCAGCCACCTGCTTTTCCAAAATTCTATTTTTGCGCAACAGAGGCAAAACAATGCATTTTTCAAAGAATGTGTGTACTACCACCCTCCTTATCATTCCTCAAGCTCAAAGGAGTGCGACACTCGGCTCTCAAGCCACCAATCAAGCATTTTCATGCATGATGGCCAAAGAACCAAGCTTGTACAAAGTCAATGAATGCATAATTAAGACTCGAAGGAAACCATCACCTTATCATGCATGATCAAGGGTGACGGCGACCAAGAAACGTGACACGTTTCATCACTTTGAGTATGAAACGTCCCACATTTCTTGTATTTGGATTAACGTCCGATCCAAATACATGCAATGCAATACAACATGTTAATCTTGGTTATGTTTTACTCTATTCATTTTGTTTACACATTTTAGCATTACGAAGTCATTCTTTAACCGGTTAAGTCCAATGTAGGTGTCCTCTAATGAGAAGGGGTCAACCGAAAGATTGCTTAAGACATGAAAAAGCTCATGCCTTTGGCTAGGAGGAACCCTCAAAATGGGGTTAAAGCCATTGAGCACAAACTCTATCTCAAGCTTAAACACAATCATAAGGTTAACCAACCCTCAAAACAAATAGAAAAATGAAGAAATGAGGGAGGTTGCAGACTTTTTAGTGCTGAAATGGCATGCAAAAGACACTAAATAATGCAAGATCATGCAAACAACACATGCACAACATGTTAAGGGCCAAAAGCATCTAAACTAGTGAAGAGCATTACACTAGAGGCATGCAATATCAAGCTTAAGTGACCAAACCAACTCTGGATAGAGCTTAAACATGCCAAAATAGTAGCCAAAACATGCTAAGATTTAGGCACAAAAGGCAAGAAAAACATGCTCGCATATTGACCTGCAAACAAGGCACAAAGCACAACTCTCAAAAGCAATGAAATAGTGAACTAAGTGAGAGTGTGAAAAAGGTATATGCACTGAAATCACATGTAAAATGATGCTATATCATGCAATCATCTCATGCAAAGCATGTTAGAGGCCTTAAAACACAAAGCTAGTGAAGGCATTTGCACTATAGCTATACAAAACATGAGCCATATAACCAAGACCACCCAAAATAGAGTTATAGCATGACAAAAAAAAGCCTAAAACATGCTGAGATTAAGCTAAGTTAAGCCATAAAATCATGCTACTTTGTAATGCTAACTAAGCATAGAATATAGAGACAATGAGGGGAGGCCACCCCCCCTATTTTGGATCTCAAAATAAACTTTTTGCCATTGAAATTCCCTTGGAATTCAGTGGTTTAAAGGCCAAAAAAGGTTGACTTTAAAAGTCTTTAAAAGTAGGACAAAAGGCTTCACAAGCCAAAGAGCAAAAGAGGAGACAATCCCCCCCTAACTCAACAAGGGTTAAGCCACCATTTTAAAACCTTAAAATCAGAGTTTTTTATGGTTGAAAAACCAGGTCAAAATAGAATAAAGAGATGGCCAAGCATTTAATTAAAACAAAGCTTAAAAGTGGTAAGTCCTTACCCTTGAAGCACAACACTAAAATAGGTGCAATTTTGAGCTCAAATCAACCTTAGGAGCTCCCAAATAGCCTCAAAGAACCTTAACTCCAAGATGAGGATGTTTGGTTAAGGATCTTAGAACAAAAGTGTAGAGAAATCTCACTTTCAAGCACAAAATAGGCAGAGAGAGAGAGAGAGAGAGAGAGAGAGAGAGAGAGAGAAAGAGAGAGAGAGAGGAAATTTTTGCTCACAAAAATGTCTAACCCCAAAAATGGGGGAGAGACCTCCCCTTATATAGAAAATCAAGCCAAATGCTTGCTTTCATCCCTCCATACACGTGTATGGAGATGAGCATCAGTGAACAACAGCTGGCACAGCTGGCAAACAAATATCTGAAAAATGAGAAAAATGGCCGTCGGCCATCATTAGTGGCCGACTGGCCATCAGTGTAGTCGACCGGCCACCACTGATGGCCAGTGGGCACAAGCCCTGGCCGATAGGTTGCAGGGATGGTCGACAGGCCACCCTCTCCTCCAGAAGCAAAACAACAAGCTCTTGGTCCACAACCAAGCACAAAACAGACAAGTTTCAAAAGCTCAAAGGCAAGGCACTCCGACAAGAACTTCGGGCGTTCAAAATGAACACAAACATGGATGATTATCGAGTATTCAAACGATGATGTCCAAGTCTTGAGGATGGTTAAAAATGGGGTGTCTACATCAGCACATAGAAATATCTTTCGTGCTCTGCGCGTAGAGACATTCCTCGTACTTGACACGAAAGTCCATATTTTAGAGCAATCTTCATGCTCAGCACGTCGAGCGCCAAGACTCCGGATTCAGAGCAATCATACATTCACGGATTCATACGTGCATTTGTCCATTCATTTAGTTCACATATATATGTATCAAAAATGCTTTTTCTAGAGGATTTAATATTTATTCAAGCAACAGCGCTTAGCAATGTGCTCCAGGAGTAAGACCTACATTAACTATGCATTATCCATCAAAGATCTAGCATCTGTTTATGCCATGAACTCAGAAAAAAAAAAACTTCCACTTCTTTTGTCAAACAAAAAGAAAGTTTTGGGGCTATTGTGGGAGCCGAAAAATACTTATATCAACTTAATGAGGCTAACCCAAGTAAGGCCTACAATGGGTCCAACCAAAACAAATGTCATTTATCCCCTCATAAAAGGAGGATAGTCCAGACACAAGAGGTATGCTTTTCCCCTGCACTCCACACACAACACTCTTTACTATTCTTTTTCTTCATAGATTCTAACTTCGTCATCAAAGTGTCCTCAGCTGGTAACCCCGGTTGGGTGGCATCAACCATATTTATCTCTTGTAGGTTCATGGGATTATTTTTGTTGAATCTCAGCAACAGTCCATGTGAGGGACTATTTTGGATCTCACATTATTAATTACCATACGACTATTTAGTGGAGGATAGAATAGCTGATAAAATCTCCAGTTGTGCTGCAACGCACTCACCGTACCTGATTGACAAAATGTTACAACAATACCTGTTTGTTTTGATTATTTTAATACCCAGATAGCAAAAATTAGAAGGAAAATGTGATAATGCTTGATAGCTGTGGTATATGCAATTAATTATGGAGTTAATTAAATGCATATTACTTGAACAACTATGAAGCTAAGAAGAATGATGATTGTTTAAGGTCACTTTCAAGGGACCTCTGATGCACAATATGCCAAATAGATTGCTAATAGACTGCAACATGGAACCAGTTTGTCCCCAAGTTGACATATGTCTATTACATTACAATAGAGTAATCTAATACTTAAATAACAAAACAAGTCCAAATCCAAAAAGTGTAATTATTACAATGTAGTAGCGCAACTTTTGACAAATGTCTCTAAGCTCCGTAACCATTTGTTTACTTTCTTTCCTAGACTTTGCAACCATCTCTTTTAGCTCACCATTGGATACAATCAGTTCTCTAAGCAAAGGAGTAATATTAGAATCTCCATTCCTTCCCTCCCTTAGCATGTTCAACCATTGTCGCTGCATATGTGGAGGCATCCACCACTTGAAGAAGCCGCAACCATTATTGTCATTGTTGTTGTAGGGGCAGGCAAAGTACACTACCTAGATTGTCCTTTGACTCTAAAATTCTAAATGCCGCTCTCACCCCACACCCACATTTTCGATTCCTGAACGCAATTTCACCGCTATCACTTATGTCATTATTTGATGGTGACATTATTCAACCTGGTATGTTTAATAACAGACCCAAAAAGATCAATTGACAAGTTACGTTGTTTATGAAACCATAGTGAAATAGATATTCAATCATCCTAGGCTGTGCTGACAAGTGAAATATATATTCACTAATTGCTTGGGATTCATATATTTCCTCTTTCTTTCTAAAGCCGGAACAAAGTAGGGTTTTACTTTGGGAGATTCAAAATACATCCTTTAGTTTATATAAGAAAATATCTTAATACAAAACAGGTTTACATAAATAAATTACGAAATGCACATGGAAACTAGCAAATCATATGCAATAACCATAGGCATCACCACCATCAGTTTGTCAATATTGCAACACGAGAAAAACACCCAATCTAAGATCATAAAAACCAAAAAAACCAACTAGGATAACAAACTTACATGCACCCATCAGTGAGAAAGAGAAAAAGATCAATCTCAAAACTCCAAAGATGTTAATTATTACCTCAACTTTTTATCTTCTTCAATATGAAAAAAATGAAAATTCTTATACCTTATATTCTTTTTGCAAACTCTTAGAAATTCATACTGAAACTTAGGCCACAAAGCATTAAACTTGAGAGGTTACAAAATTGTATGTCATAAAGGTATTATATATATATATATATATAACTAATTCAATATATATATTTTTTGATCGGCAAATAAATCTTTATTGATGCAAACATATAAGATATGAAAAGATACATCAATAAAGAGGAGCTTGGAGCTAACACGAAGCTCCAAGCGCCAGTTGGTGAGGAACTAACAAAAAGGAAAGCAAAAAGCACATAGCAAAACAGATTTATTCCAATCAACCCTAACAACCAGCTAACACATTGACATTCAACCCAAACGCCCATCAAACAAGTATAATAGCACTCAGCCCAATCAAGCATCCAAAGAAGAACAATCCAAACACAAAGAAGACTGCACCATTATAAGACCAGATTCATGATCAAGAGAGGAGCTTCAAGCGAGAGTACCAAAAAACAATTGCAACCAACTATAGCAGACTCATTGTAGTAGCAAACCAACAAAAACACCCAACAGTTGCAACCCACCAAAAAACACCCCACATAGACCATAATCTCCCTTCAAATGCATAAGAATAACTGCAATTTTAATCAGAAAATCAACTGATTTCCATTCACTTCACAACAAACAATCAGCAAACAGAGCTCTGAAGCAGAGGACCTGTGATGATGAATGCACCCAGACAGATCAGCAGACAGATCAGTCTTTAACCAAAATCACCCAGACAGATCAGTAGAGTAGACAGCAGATCAGAGCAGAATCAAAAAGGCTAACAGATCAACAGAGAAGATTAGAAGGATCAAAAGGCAAAGACCAACTGTGAATTCAGGAACAAAGCCTGATTTGATTCCATTTGAAAGCTAAATCATCAATTGAGAATGGGAAGTTCTTAATAGATGCTTTCAACCAAAAAGTTGCCCTGATTTTGATTAATTCACACAGGCCAAAGAAATTGGTTGAGTCTTAAAGGAGACATATTCGTTCATGTGCTTCCAAAGGGACCAAAGAACAATAAGGGGGATAGCTCTCCAAATTAGCCTATCAAAGCTCTTCAATCTAACACCCAACCACTAATTGAGAAGGCTATCCACAGAGTTATTTATACACCAGTAAAATCCCCAATCATGAATAAAAGAAGACCAGATCAACCAAGAAAAGGGGCAAAGAAGCAAAACATGAACAACAGATTCAGGTTCAGCTCTGCAGAAGGGGCAAAGAATAGAAACACTGCTATCCAGAATGCCAAGTCTGTGCAAAAATTCTGCAGATTTGATTTTGTTTTTCCATGCTAGCCAACAGAAAAATGAAACCTTGGGGGGAGTGTTTCTATTCCAAATGGATTTACAGATTCTGAGATTGGGGCGGAAATGAGAGCTACTAAGAGAGTAAAGAGAGGACACAGAGAACTCACTACTATTTGTAGATGCGCAAGCCCAGGACAAACAGTCTGCTCTATCAAGACTCAAAGAAGGAACGGAGGAAAGGACACCAAACAATCTAGCTTCTTCAGCCAATTCCCATACATATAACACTCTTTTATGGGGTAAATTCCAATCATTTGAACTGATTTTCCTTGCAAAGAATTGGTGGAGAGAACCTTCCTTATCAATTGAAAGATTAAAGAGAAGTGGAAAATCAAGCTTAAGACAAGAGTTACCACACCACCTATCATGCCAAATTTTGATTCTATTTCCATTTCCCACTTTAATAAGGCAGTTGCCCAAGTAGATGTTGTAAATAATACTGCTATGAGTCCCAATGGAGATGATGTCCTTCCACAGTCTGGAATGTTTGTAAGAGGGCTTCATTGGTGGAAACGAACACAGCTCATCAACCTTATATTTACTACAAATAGCTCTCCTCCAAAGAGCATTGATTTGAGTTCCAAATTTCCACCACCATTTGAGTAGCAAGCAAGCATTGACATCTCTGATCCTTCGAATACCCAACCCCCCTTGATCTGTGCTCCTTGTAACCTCCACCCATTTCACAAGGTGAACTTTCCTTTTAATGGCATTACCACCCCATAAAAAAATTAGCCTCAATCTTTTCAATATCTCTAGCCACACCTTCAGGCTTCTTAAATAAAGAAAGAAAGTACACTGGTAGACTGGATAAAGTAGACTTGATCAAAATTACTCTTCTTGCAAATGACAACAGTTTTCTCTTCCACCTGGAGAGTGTAGATTTAAATTTGTCAAGCACAGGCTTCCAAGTAGATTTCCTACTAGGGTTAGCACCAAGGGGCAACCCTAAAAATTTGAAACGAAGGTTATGCACTTTACAATTTAGAAGCCTTGCAAAAGAGAGCAGTAAGGCATCAGCCACACCAACACCACACACCACACTTTTGTGGTAATTAATTCTAAGACCAGAGAGAACTTCAAAGCATCTGAGAATTCTTTTGACAAGGACCATCTGATCCCAATCTGCTTCAGAAAAAAGAATTGAGTCATCGACAAATTGCAGATGAGATAAGAGAACATCATTAGCCCCAACTAACACACCTTTGAGAATGCCAAGATTAAGTGCTCTGCCCAAAAGTATATTGAGCCCTTCAGATACTATATTGAACAGGAAAGGTGATAGTGGATCACCCTGCCTAAGATCTTATTGGGGTGAGAATTCCTTTGTTGGTGATCCATTCACAAGAATTAAAATTCTAGCTGTAGAGACACACGTTTTCATCCAAGAAGTCCATTGGGATCCAAAACCAAAACTAGACAACAATGAGAATAGGAATTCCCAATTTACAGAATCGAAGGCTTTCTCAAAATCCAACTTTAAAATCAGACATTGTTTCTTGGCTTTTTTCCATCCATCCACCACTTCATTGGCAATGAATACCCCATCAATGATATTCTCCCACCTATAAAAGCCGTCTAAGTTTCACTAATAATTGTGGGTAACACTGGCTTCAATCTATGTGTTAGAACTTTTGCCAAAATTTTGTATAGAGAACTCACAAGACTAATGGGTCGATAATCTGACAGATTAATGAGATTTTCCAACTTAGGGATGAGAGTAATAAACGTACTATTAATGCGATATATGAGCCTACTATTCTGATGGAATTCTTTAAAAAATTGTATAATCTCATGCTTCATGACCTTCCAAAATTTCTGATAACACAACAAGTTGAACCCAGCTTCAGTGAACTCTGGATCTGGGGCCTGGGGCTGGGGCTTTGTTGCTATTGCAATCTTTAATTGCTGCTAAGACTTCAGTTTCAGTGAATTCTAGAACAAGGAAATGAGAAACATAATCTGCCTCTATAGTCTTGAACACCCCTCCCAAAACAGGTCTTTTAAGCCAATCTTCAGCAAAATGAGTCTTGAAATGTTGAAAAACCTCATGCTTGACCCTGCTAGGCTCCTCATGAGACACTCCATTGACAATAATAGAATTAAGCAAGTTTCTACTCTGTCTGAGATTGGCAAAGTATTTCTATCTCCATTCAGAGTCCAGTTCAGTCTGGACTTTTGATGCCATAACTACTCTACCATTCTGTAAAGCTTCCACACTTCTTGTCTGATCATTCTTCTTCTTATCTTTTCTGAATCTAGCAGTGCTTTATCCTCTGCCAAAATGTCAAATGTATGCAACTCCTCCTCTGAAGCCTTAAGTTTGGATGTGATATTACCAAACACCTCAATATTCCATTTTTTTAATTCCATCTTTAGGTGCTTAAATTTTTGAATAAGCCTGAATCCGGCCTACCCAGAGAAAGAGTTATTGTTCCAGCAATTGGCAAAAAGTTTTGAGAAGCTTGGGTGTAAGGTCCAAGTGTTTAAAAATTTGAAAGGTCGAGGCCCCCAATCTCTTTCATCTTCCATCATCAACAAGGGGCAGTGATCTGAGATTAATCTAGGCAGGCCCCAAAGCTTCATTCTAAAGTTGACCATCCACTCAGGACTGAGCAAGACTCTATCAATTCGGCTCCACTTCTCAGAGTCCTGGGCATTACACCAAGTGAATTTCCTTCCATACAGCAGTAGATCATTGAGCTCACTTTTCCCAATAAAATCATTCAATTGTTTCATCCCCTTGTCCCTTCTAGAACAGCCTACCCTCTCCCCAATATGCCTAATCTCATTGAAGTCACCTCCCAAGCACCAAGGATCAGGGAAAAAGACCTTGAGCTTTAGTATATCATCCCAAAAATTGGCTCTATCACTAACATCATTGGGTGCATATATGTTTAACAAAACACAATCAAAGGAGTTGTATAGAGAACCAGAGAGTAATATGTACCTCCTATTACAGCAGCAGCCAGATAGTTGAAAAACAGCAAGATCCCAAATACATAGAAGCCCACCCGCAGATCCATCAGGATCTACAGACATATATTCCATGTTTCTGCTTCCCCAAAGCCCCCTAACAACATTATCTGAAACCACTGCTTTCTTGGTCTCTTGAAAGAAAGCAATATCAATAAGTTTCTCCTTTAGAAGGCATTTGATTCTACCCTTCTTCTCAGGTTTCCCCAAACCCCTAATATTCCAGGAAAGTAGCTTCATCAAGAAACAAAGGAATTACACTCAAGGCACCCATCTACAACATATTACTGCTGAGCCTTCCCTTCCTTGATAATTCTCTCCTTGTCCTTAAGCTCTAGATCAATGATCTTGCTTAGAGCAACATCTTTCATCCCATTAAAGTTGATACCTAGGGATTTCCCCAAAAGCATTGTGTCTTTAGCTTCTTGGAGGAGACAGTGGTTGAAAGATGATGAACTTTCAGATAGATCCGAATGGGCAAGAGCAGAAGCAACTGGTCTGAAAATGGCAGACTTGGAAGAATGCTTATAAACTGCAGCAGCCTTGTAGCCATGAATTCTAGCAAAGCTAGAGAATCCTTCAAGTTGAGACTTCTTTTTTCCCCTTTTCTTCGTAAGTTGTTGGAGTTTTGGGTTGGGGGATAGAGCCTTGAATTGGCCAGAACGGTAAGGGCTCAAAATACTCTTCCCAACAGAGAGAATAGGCCCATCAGATTGCATATGAGGAATTGATGAGGCCAAAGTAACAAGATTGCCATGTTTGTTACTAACCAACTCCTTGGGCCTATTAGAAGGGCCACAATCTAAGAACTTATTTGAAGAATGGGCCAAATTTACTTCCAAGTTAATGCCAGGCCCAATGTCTTTTCTGAACTCCTTGGCCAAATTCACTTCCAAGTTAATGCCAGGTCCAAGCCCATCACCACCTTCATTGAAGTTTTTGATAAACCCAGAGGTATAGACGTGAGGGATACACCTAAGGTTGTCATCATTACTTTTTGAATTTCGATCTGATCCTTCCAATAGAGGCTCCTCAACGCATGCTTTATTCTCTCTACTGAAGCCTCCTACGACTGGTGTCTCCTCAACAACAATATCCACTGCCTCACCTATGTGACTGACAGAAAGCCCCTGCCGTTGTGCTACCACCTCATTACCGTCGTTCTTGATTCTGACGTTTGCCCCTGAAATGTTTCTACTCTTCTTACTGTAGTAGGTTCCGATGGAGCTGAACTCCTCCAAGTCGTTGTGTTTCAAGCTATCGGAGTATGTTAGATGATCTTCACAGACTAGAATGGGATGTGAACTGTCATTACACTTCAAAATGATAGTTCTGTTAATAAGTTCCATACATGCAGTGGCCACTCTAATTCTAGCATGAGAGAATGACTTTGGTTGACAGAAATCACCCTCTAAACTGAGAACAGAACCCCATGTGCGCCTAATGTTATTTAGAGTATTTCTATTCCAGAGATTCAGTGGTATGCCATAACACCTCAACCATACACATCTCTTATGTTGTAGATGAAAACCAGGCTTCCATTCCGATACAAAAAGACTCCAGTCCTTGAACCAATCTTGGAGCTAGCCGATATTGGAATGCAGTTCCGTTTGAGATTTAAAAGATAATATTATGTCGCAACCTCTCCCTTTTCTGACCTCTATCTGCTCCAACCCTTTCTCCTTCAGGGCTTTTGAAATAATGTGAGTGGGATATTCTGTATTGAATCTGATGATTGCACTTTCATATAGCCAACCATTGCCCTCTTCAAAGGCTTGAATCTCTATACTTTCTTCTCCAGCCGTTGAAGGAACGACCTCTTTTAGTACTTCTGCGAAAGATCTATGACCAACAAATGTAGCCTTTCCATTAATGTTGTTTGTATGAGGGGCCCTTCTGGAAGGCTGGGGCTTCTCCCTGCTCTGTTCATCTCTGCTATTTCTATCATAAGCAACAACTTTGACCTCCAGTACCTTATCATCCACCAAAAGGCCATTCCCTTTTTGAATGGCAATAGCTGCTACTATCTGACAATCATATCTCACAAACCCAAAACATGAGTTTGTCGTTTGCCTTCTTTTATATGGGATAAATGCTTCATTCACAATCCCAAAATTTGAAAAGAGTTTGAATAGAGCTTTTGCATCCATTGCTGAGGGTATGTTGTCCACAAAAATAGTAAAAACTCCATGCCTTGCTTCATTGCCCTGTGCTCCGCCTCTTCTCCTTTGTCTCAGCACCGAAATCCAACCTCCACTCACATCGCTCTTAATCCTTTGTAACTTTGGAAACAAGGGGATGCCTCTAAGGAAAAAAAGGGTAGGGACATAACTAATTCAATATATGGCACACAAAAAAGAAAGAAAGAAAGCAAATTCGCCTAATAAACATTTAAAAAGAAGCAACAATTCTATGTTTCAAGTTAATTCATTTTACATACAACAAATCATGTAACATAAAACTAATTGACTGTATGAATAAATAATGAATGCACCCAGAATCATCAGCACAAGCATTCCGGCAAGGCAATGGATATTAAAAAAAAAAAAATCCTTACAAAACCACCTCCACCACATAATTATTATCCAAACCCACTGCACATGAGACAGTTGTAAGCCCACATACATACATACATACGTACAAATCTTAGCAACACACACTTGGTTTAAGATTTTTTCATTCTTGTAAGATTGAGTCCCTAAAAATAGATTACTTTGTCTTCTCAAATCCCCAAATCATAAACCCTAAAATTTTGAAATTTGTATTCACATTTATCAAATCTGGTTACTTTTCTTTGATTAATGTGAATAATCAAGAAAAAAGCAGAAGAAGAGTTGAGAACGAAGAACATACCAGTGCTGTGGTTCTTCGTCCCTCGTCATTTCTTCCTCCGTTGCTCGACACCAGTCGGTCTCCTACAGTCGTCGGTCACCGAATGTCTTCGTCGCTGTCCGTCAAACAAGAAGCGTCCATCTTCTTCCCCCTATCTCTCTTTCCCCCCATCTGCTACGCGAACCTACTTCACACTAGAAGGCTTCTATCATACGCTTTAGGCTTTTGATTTTTGAATTTATTTTATTTTTTTTTTATTTTGGAGGGGCCAAAACGACGTCATTTTGGCCCTTTTCATTTACTCATCTAGGGAGCCCAAAACGACGTTGTTTTGGAGGTACTTTAGGGTACTTCAGGCTTATGTACTCCAGACGATCTGAGCGCATTTTGTTTTTGTCTGGATCCTATGGAGTACTTCTCCCTCGAGTACTCATGAAGCTGGTAAAACGATGTCGTTTTGATTAAGGTAAAAAAATAAATAAATCAATAAATCAAAACAACACCTTATGTCGTCTTCTCCGCCATACCACTTGTCACCAAGAACCCCACCATTTCCATGATCTTTACCCACTGCCAACCCCTTTCCAAACCTCCCTCAACCCTTCGACCCCTCCCCCCGGGGCGCAACCCTCATCTTCTACTTTCTTATCATCAACAATTTCCAAGAATAAGCAACAAACATAGTCAAAAGGAAATCCAGAAACCGAAGCACTATTCATCATCAGATAATCTTCTTTATAATGAGGACTCTTTGCAAGAACACTACTATTGTAAGCACTCGCGATGCAAATGGAGAGTTGAAGATGAAGGAGAATGAGATCGAGAATGAGATAACGATGACAATGACCATGACCATCTCCTCCCCAATATGGTTTTCACGATCTAAGGGGGTCAGGTAGGTTGCAAAGGGAAATAAGGGTGTTAGAGAAGAGGCGGGATCAGTTGTCAAGGGTAGGGAATGGCGGAGGATGGTAGAGGGAGGGGTTTTGCAAAGGTGTTAGGTTGCAGAGGTGGGCTGAGAAGGAGGTCAAGGGGTTGGTGGAGGTTCGGAGAGGGTGGAGTGGGGTGGCCAGAGGGAAAAGAGGGTGGGGAAGGGATTGGAGTGGCCAGAAAGGGGTGGCTGGTGGCAAGCCGTGTGCCGAAGAAGACATGGTAAGGTGCTATTTGGTTTTTTTTTCTTTTTTTCTTTTTTTGCCTTAACCAAAATATAATGTCCTCTTAATAGATCAAAACAACATCATTTTGACCTACTTCAAGAGTACTCCAAAGGATTCGAACTAGTATTGTTCCCTCACATTTATTTAGAAGTACAAAAAATAGTTTTAGTTGGCATCTCTGTCAAAGATGAACCCATGTTTCAGAAGCAATTGAGTGATTAAAAAATTTCTCGGGAAATTTGAACCTTAAGCCTTAATAACAAACCAGTGAAACCACTATAATCACATTCGATAGAATTTTAAATTTTAGGTAACTTACGTGATCTTTGAAATTTATTTTTTATGTCAATTTGGCCGTATAATTTTAAATGTATTAATTTTTTCCTTGTAATTTTTCATGTTGTGTCAATTTAATTCAATAGATAATGTTTATTAAAAAATTGGACAGAAATCTAGGACAAATTGATCTATTCAAAAGAAAATCAACCATTTCAAATTGAACGCCAACCCATCAATTAGTTGGAAGTGAGTGAATGAACTATTTTGTACCTTGATTACAGTCTGATTTTTAAAAGGGCAACAACCAATTGGACTAAATTGAAACAACGTGAAAAACTCAAAGGTAAAATTGATGCAACTAGAATGCCAATAATCAAACTGAAACAAGAGATAATCTACAAGATTTACAGGTGTAGTATGCCCTCAAATTTTTGTCACAAGCATGATTGGGATTACCTGTCTACCAACCGAACTAGTCTTAACCTCTCCAGCCGAGCTAAAACACCAGTTAGCCATTCCAGCCGAGCTAAGACCTTTTACTTTGTCCAACCGAGCTAGGCTTAGGCCGTACTGTGCACGTCCGGTCAAACGCGTCTCTTGATTCTGGCCCGGCAGCTTGTCCTTCCCATGACACGTGGCAGGCTCTAATTGGCCTCCCACAGCTGTAGCGCCGTCCCTCGTACTTCGCAACATTTGAACAGTCCCGCCTTTTTGCCTTTACACAAAACAACATTTCACTTCAGAATCACTTTCACACACTATTCATCTTTGCTTTCCCCAGCTTTCTTGCTCTCTTTGTGTTCTTCGTGCTCCTGCACCCGTGCTCGTGTTGTTGCTGCCTCCGCCTCCATCCCACTCTTCTTCCTCTTGGTAAGTGCACGAACCTACTTTCATTTATCTGTTTTTTGCTTTCAGTTTAATCCATGGCTTTCTATCTTGTGTATTTGCAAAGCATGTTTCCATTTTGTAGTTTCTGAAAAAACCAGTCACAAGAACACTATGAACATAACGAAACAGCACGCAGAACACCTTTTTGATCTTGGCACATGCCCCAACCGAACTAGGATAGTGTTTGTGCTATATGTAGATCTTATTTGTTTATAACCGAACTAGAACTTGTGCAAATCACGGTAACTCCAGTAGATCAACTGATTCACACTAGCCGAAACAAGAATCCACCGAACTCGAAGCTCCTAAACCCTTGACCGAGCTAAGCTTCGGGGGGCTAAGCCAGCATTCTGTGTTCTAAAGCCGAACTTCAGAAAGCTGCCCCTTGTAGCCTAACCGAAGTAATAGAAACCAAAAGTGCAACTGAAAAAACATTCAGAAACCGAGATAGAGAGCTCCTTTTGTAGACCGAGATAACACAAGCAACGTACCAACCGAGATACCGAGAACTTATCAGAAACCGAGGTAGAAACCGTAACACCCTGTAAAGCCGAAATAAGACCAGTCTTTTCCTGCTTTGTATTCATAGCACGGTCTATGATCTGTGCTTAACTCCTTGTTTTCCTACTTTGCAGACTTAGGTTGCCAAGCACTCCCTCTGTGCGTCCGACCGGACTACTGAGCACGTTCTTTCAACCGACATAAATTATTTCATAACTTATAGAATAAATGGGGAAGTACAGACATTTGGTAGAAACCCTGTGCCTAGCCGATTTCGAAAACAAGACAACATTCCGATGTAAATCTAGAACTAGTCGAACAAGGAGTCGACCCATGGGACGAAGAGGGCTTTGTCCCATTTACCCTCCAATCCATAGTAGAAACCGGACTCAGATTCCCAGTCCAGCCACTAATATGCGAATTCCTTAGGCAGACCAGACTGTGCCCAACTCAACTATCCACCAACACATACCGAATTATAATGGGCATAGATGCTCTAAACCAACAAACCGGTCTGAACCTAGGTCTGGCCGAGATACTACATCAATACTCAATAGGATCCAAAAACCAAGGTTGGTGCTACTATTTGAGAGTGCGCCGAAGTAGAGAAAAGATAATAAAGCACACACCGGACAAGGATGTTAATGATGATGATTTCTTCTGGGTATCTGGGAATTTCGAAGACCTCGAAGCCCGCATCCCAGGCCAAAGAATAAATTACAAGAAGGGGGACCCCGGTATACATACTTCGGTTTTCATTTCGCCTTTCCCTTGAACTTTACTTTCTCCGTAAACCGGACTAACACTCGTCTTCTTTTTGTTTTGCAGATAAAGCTCATCTCATCTCCAACTACAACTACCCCAACCTCGCCGTACTCCGGGCCGCACTCCGGGTGAAAGAAAGGAGTTGGGATAAACTTCTTAACTTTGAGCCGACCTACAGATACTCCGGCCGACGAAAAGCAAGAGTAACAGATTTTCTCCTTGAAGATCCCCCAGCACCGGACCCCACTTTGCCCGAAATCGTCCTTGTGCGACTAACCCCAGAACAAGAGATGGCGAAGAAAAACAGACTGAGGGCCATGCTCACCGAAACAAACCCAGACGAGGTACCACAGGCCGGCCAATCAACCGAGGCCGTAGTGGCTCTTCCATCCCAGCAGCCTTCTGCCTCCCGCCGAAATAAGCGTGCCCGGACTGAACAAACCGGGCCACAACTTGTTGATGAGGAGGAGAACATACTTCCACCAAACCCACCAGCTGTCATGCAACCGAACCCCCAGCCGGAGTCATCTAACCGGTCTGAAACCCCCCAGTGGGCTCCCCCCCTGGTCTTCAATAACCGAGCTATCAACGAGGGTGACTCCGTTGTCTCAGATAAGGATCACCTTCTGGCCTTCAATTTGGCCAGAGGTGTATGCCTTCCAAAAGACATGGAGCACCATTCCAAGAAGCTCAACACCGAGGTAAAGTCACTCCGGTCTGCTTCGAAGTCCATGATCGTGGTAAGCAATACTGTCCTTTCTGCTTCTAAAATTTGTCCAACTTCCAGTTCGGTCAACAACTAAAAAAAAAACTTTCCATACTTTGTGCAGGCTCTTCAGAAAACCACGCTTGCACACCGGCAGGTGATGGAACTTCGTAAGACCGCCAGGCAGGCTATGAAAGACGCCGTGGCCAAAGCAACCGAACTAACACAAGCCCAGAACAAGGCGGCCGAACTGGAGGCCGAGGTATCACGTCTCGCCGGCCTGGTCACCTCGGCCGAAAGTGACAAACAAAAGGCCGTGACCGAAGTGAAAGACCACTATCTGTGGGAGATGGCCCAGCTGGAAACAAAGAAAAACGCCGAAATAGACCAACTGAAGGCCGGAGTGAAAAAGGCCAGAAAGCAAGGCTTCAAGGAAGCTGAAGATGCATACGGCCTTCAATGTGGCGCAGCAAAGGACCTTTTCTTCAAGTGCGGTTGGCGGAGTGCGGTGGAGCAGCTCGGTTGTACTCCTGACACCGACGCTTACAACGCTCCACCGTATTCTATTCCGGCTTCGCTCAAGCAATATGCAGACGATCTACAAAAAGCGTTCCTAGAAGGGTCTGGAGACGAAGAAGAAGATGATGATGATGATGATGATGATGATGAGGGGGACCCAACTTTGACCCCGGTTACCAGCGATCAACAAGGCAAACAGGCAGCTCGGTTGGAGCCAACAGTTGATTTATCTCGCGAGATACCAGCTGACTCTGTCCCACCAACTGATACCACGGTCCAAACCGAGCTCCGTCCCCAAACCGGACTCCAGGCAAATGCTGATGCAGATTTTGATGCCGAGCTTGACGCGCTCCTAGGATGATTGGTTCTTGTACTTTTTTCTTCTTTTATTCCGAATCTGTAACCGGGCTCCGGCCACCACTTGTATTTACTTTTGATTTTAATGAAAAAATCCTTTGACTTTTATTCTGGTTCTGAATTTGCTTGCTTGTCTTTTGTGATAAATTTCAATCTGCTAAGTTACAACTGTGATTCCGGTTAGATATCTTTCTTATAAGCCAACCACTCTTCAGCCGATGTAACTCACTTCGGTTGAAGATTAACAAAGAAGTATTGGTTTTATCCAGCCAACCACTCTTCAGCCGATATAACATACTTCGGCTGAAGAGTACAAAGAGTTGGTTTAATCCAGCCAACCACTCTTCAGCCGATATAACACACTTCGGCTGAAGAGTACCAAGAGTTGGTTTAATCCAGCCAACCAGTCTTCAGCCATGCCCATACTTCGGCTGAAGAATACAAAGTGTTGGTTTAATCCAGCCAACCACTCTTCAGCCGATATAACATACTTCGGCTGAAGAGTACCAAGAGTTGGTTTAATCCAACCAACCAGTCTTCAGCCATGCCCATATTTCGGCTGAAGAATACAAAGTGTTGGTTTAATCCAGCCAACCACTCTTCAGCCGATATAACATACTTCGGCTGAAGAGTACCAAGAGTTGGTTTAATCCAGCCAACCAGTCTTCAGCCATGCCCATACTTCGGCTGAAGAATACAAAGTGTTGGTTTAATCCAGCCAACCACTCTTCAGCCGATATAACATACTTCGGCTGAAGAGTACCAAGAGTTGGTTTAATCCAGCCAACCAGTCTTCAGCCATGCCCATACTTCGGCTGAAGAGTACCAAGAGTTGGTTTAATCCAGCCAACCAGTCTTCAGCCATGCCCATACTTCGGCTGAAGAATACAAAGTGTTGGTTTAATCCAGCCAACCACTCTTCAGCCGATATAACATACTTCGGCTGAAGAGTACCAAGAGTTGGTTTAATCCAGCCAACCAGTCTTCAGCCATGCCCATACTTCGGCTGAAGAGTACAAAGTGTTGGTTTAATCCAGCCAACCACTCTTCAGCCGATATAACTTACTTCGGCTGAAGAGTACAAGGAGTTGGTTTAATCCAGCCAACCACTCTTCAGCCGATATAACATACTTCGGCTGAAGAGTATAAAGAGTTGGTTTAATCCGGCCAACCTCTAAGTAGCCATTCCCATACTTCGGCTAAGTGTTGGTTTAATCCAGCCAACCTCTAAGTTGGTTTGTCCAGCCAACTTAGAATAGAATGTTTGGTTATTGACCAAGCGTCTGCGGCTGGATCCCGATCACGGGCCCAGGAGGGTTAATAGTTGGATATTCCGGCCTACTACGGTTTCAATGCTACTAACTTGCTAAAACTACTTTCTATGGAAAACAAATATACTGAAAAGAATCGACTTGTTTTATTGAGAAAGTAGAAAATTACACATACTCAAAAAGAAAAAAGCTAAAAGTAAAATAACTTGAGATTGGCAGTATTCCATGGCCTAGGAATTGCTTTGCCGTCCTTATCTTCCAAGTGGTATGCCCCTTTGCCTGCTAGTCCGACCACTTTGTAAGGACCTTCCCAGTTGGGCCCTAACTTGCCATCTCCTGGGACCAATGTGTTGCCCATAACTTTGCGAAGTACCCAATCGCCGATCTTGAATTGCCTTGGATGCACAGTTTTGTTATACTTCCTAGATAACTCTTGTTGGTAGGAGGCGATGTGAACCAATGCTCTTTCTCTTCTTTCTTCCGCGAGGTCAAGTTCTAATGCAATTGCTTCGGCGTTTAAGTCTGGATCAAAGTTTTCGCTCCGGATTGTAGGAAGGCCAACTTCTAAGGGGATGACCGCTTCCATGCCATATGCCAAGGAGAATGGTGTTTCTCCTGTTGATCGTCGAGGTGTGGTGCGGTAAGCCCATAAAACATGAGGGAGCTCTTCTGCCCACTTGCCCTTGGCTTTCTCCAACCTTTTCTTTAGTCCATCCAAGACTACCTTGTTTGAAGCTTCTGCTTGTCCATTCGCTTGGGGATATGCTGGTGTGGAGTTGTAGAACTCGATCTTATACTCTTCACAAAAGCTTCTGAATATTCTGCCATCAAACTGAGTGCCGTTGTCTGAAATCAATGCTTTTGGTATGCCAAAACGAGTAATGATGTTCTGCCAGACGAACTTCTTCACATCTTTTTCCTTGATTGACGCCAAGGCTTCTGCTTCCACCCACTTTGTGAAGTAGTCTGTTGCCGCAAGAAAGAACTTTCTGTTGCCTGGTGCTGTTGGGAGTGGTCCTACTATGTCCAAGCCCCACATTGCGAAAGGCCATGGACTGGTGAGAGGTAGGAGTTCTCTTGCAGGTTGGTGAATTTGATGCAAACTTGACACTTTTCGCACTTTTGACATTCTTCTCTGAATCCGTTTGCATGTAGGGCCACCAATATCCTTGTGAAATAGCTCGGTATGCCAATGACCTTCCTCCTTGATGGTGCCGCGCACCCTCATATATTTCGAACAAGAATGCTTCCACCTTCTTTGGGGTGAACACACTTTAAGTAAGGTCTGGCGACTTCTTGTATAAAGTTAAGGATGGAGAGAGCCAAAATCGTTGCGACTTGGCTCTTATTCTGGCTTCTTTCTTTTCTTACGGTAGAGTGCCGTCTTCAGAATGTATGATGGGATCCATCCAGAAGGACCTAGCTCGCACAACATACTTCTTCGCTTACGGGTCTTCAATGCTTGGTGCAGGCGGATAGTCGATCAATAAAGGATGTGGGATGGATGTGTGCGCCATTGAGGCGAAGCTCGCTAGTTCGTCCGCTTACTATTCTCCTCCCGCCGATCTGCTCTATCCTCACGACTTCAAACTTTTTGATCTCTGTCCCGACTAAGTCCGATACTTAGCCATTCTTTCATCTTTTGCTTCAGAGTCGCCAAATTTGATTTACCACCAACCGTGAGTCGTCAGAAACCATGAGTTCGGTGGCCTTCATGTATCTTCGATTTGAGCCTGCAAGCGCCGTACTCCGCTTCATTGTTCGTATTTGGGAAGCCAAGGTTGATCGCTTTGCTCCACTACTAAGCTGCGGAGAGATGAGGACTATGCCAAGTCCTGCTCCGTGTCGATTGGATGCCCCATCCACAAAGAGCTTTCACATCTCCCCAACGAACATCTTCCAACAGGTGGAGGGATCGGACAATGCCTTGGGGTCCTCCAGGTTGCTTATGTCTTCTTCCGAGTCCATAGTTACAATCTGCCCCTTGCCTTCTGATGGGCTCAAGTCTTCAGTTGTTGGTGAGTTTTGATTTGGTGCAGTAAGGTGGGCCTCCTCTTCGCCTTCTTTACTCTGGTCTGCTTTGGGCTCTGACTGAGTAACCAGTACTTGGGGTTGCGCTATTCCGGCGTCAAACTCCATCCCTAGTTTGGTTGTGTCAGTCAGGTCGATTGGACAGACTTGGTGGCTTCCAGGAGTGAACTCGGCGACGAAATCTGCCAAAGATTGGGCTTTTACTGCGGTTCTGGGTTGGAACTTCACATCGTATTGTCCCAACTCCTTGCCCACTTCAAAATCCGCCTGAAAAGTTTGCCCTCTCAAACAAAGCTTTTAGTGGAAAGGCGTGAGGGCGACAATGGTGTGGGCGTGAAAGTAATCGCCAATTTCACGAGGCCATCATTAAGGCCAGTGCTAACTTCTCTAGAGGCAAGTACCTTGTTTCGGCTCCCAGCAATGTCTTGCTGACATAGAAGATAGGCAGGTGTTGGATTCCTTCTGCTCGAACCAACACTGCACTTACTGCGTGCTGAGAGACTGCCAAATAGAGGAAGAGTTCTTCCCCAGGTATGGGGGTAACGAGTAATGGTGGAGAAGACATGTACTCCTTCAGACTGGCCAGAGCTTTGTCGCATTCTTCGTCCCACTCAAACTTAGCTTTTAATGACTGAAAGAATGGGCGCAATCTGTCTGAAGACCGGCTGATGAATCGGTTAAGTGCTGCCGCCATGCCGGTGAGATGCTGCACTTCTTTCACTGAGTTAGGTCTCTCTAGCTCCTGAATTGCTTTGATCTGAGAAGGATCTGCCTCTATACCTCGATTGGTCACCAAGAAGCCTAAGAATTTGCCTGATCCTACTCCGAAAGCACACTTCGACGCGTTAAGGCGCAACTTATGCTTTTTCAAGATCTCGAACATCTCACTTAGGTCCTTGAGATGGTCAGTCTCACTCTTGCTTTTGACCACCATATCGTCGATGTAAGCCTCCATTGTTTTGCCTAACAATGGCTCAAACATCTTGGTGACCATTCTTTGGAATGTCGCCCCTGCGTTCTTCAGTCCAAAGGGCATGACCTTATAGCAGTATAGTCCTCTTGGAGTGGTGAAGGATGTGACCTCCTGGTCTGGCTCATGCATTGCGATCTGGTGGTAGCCTCTGTATGCGTCGAGGAAGCTTAGCTTTCTTTGTGACGGTATTAGGTCTACCAATTGATCTATCCTTGGTAAGGAAGCTATCCTTGGGGCATGCTTTGTTGACATTTTATAGTCGCCTTGAGCCAGCCACTTCCATTCTTCTTTGGCACCAACCGTGTTGGAGATCCACAGGGTAGTGCACCTCTCTGATTGCTCCTGCCACCACCAAGCTCTCCACTTCTCCTGCTACTATCACGGCGTGGTGTAGTGCCGTCTGCGAGCGCGTTGAATGACCGCTGCAGCGAAGGGTGGGCGTTGAGTTGGTGGCGAGATGAAGTTGGGGTCAATGCGGCATGTCGTATGGAGTCCAGCGAACACTTGACGTTGGAAGTTAGAAATTCCAAGACCTCCACTCTCTCTGTCTTTGGACAACGACGAGCCAAGCAAGAAGAACTTATCCGGGTTCTTCTCGTCTATTCGACCTCTACCAAGTCCTCCATCGCTTTTTGATCACCTTTGCCAACATCCGCGAATAGTTCATTACTCTCCGGTTCTTCAACCGAATGAACGTATCCTTTGGCAGCGCGGCTACCATTCGTTGCGACGAAGCACTGCTTGGACATAATCTGGTCCCCATATACTTCTTCAATTACTCCGATGCCGTTGGGGAACCTCATCACTTGGTGGTAGGAGGAAGCCACGGCGCATGGCGTGACCATGTTACGCCTAAGATGATGTTGTAGGTGGAGGGACCTTCAAGACCAGAACTCTACTTGCCGTCACACTTCCATACTTGGAAGGATGATTTTGCCGACTGGCCACTCCGGCATAGAGTTGAATTCAATCAAAGGGGATACGGCTGGGGCCAAGTCTTTATCCTGCAGCTTGAGTTGCTTGAAGGTTTCATAGTACATGATTTCGCACGAGCTACCTTGGTCGATCAGAATCCGCTTGACGTCAAAATCCTTGACTCGGAGAGTGACGACCAAGGCATCGTTAGTGGGCAATATATTACATCCAAGTCTTTATCCGAAAAGGACATGATGTTTGTAGCTTCTGTCCTCCCCTTTTTCGCGACAGGTTGGGCGCTTAGCACCTCTCTCAAGTGCTCTGCCTTTTTGATTGAACCTCTGAGCTCGCATACTCGCTCTGGTTCAAAGACTCCATGGATTACGTTGATGGTGCCTTGTGGCGGGGCATCGATCGGCATTCCATTGGGGAGGTTATGGTCTTGGGAAATTTGTGCGCCCTCCTCTATGTATTTATCTAGGTGGCCCGCCGCCACCAACTCTTCGAATCTTGCCTCAATGGCGTGCAGTTCTCGATTCGGTGCCCTTTTCCTTGTGGAAGGTGCATCCGGATCTGTCATCATAGTCCTTCATGTTCGCCAAGCTTGGCGAGCCACTTAATGAGTTCGTCTCGAATCTCGCTAAGTATACGGTAGATCGGCTTTTTGAACATCGTGGTAATGGCGTGCGGACCCTCAACCACCTCTTGTCTGGTCTTCGTCATTGTCTACTTTGCCGTCCATTTCGGTTTCGACGATCTAGTATTGACTTTCTTGAAGTCTTTTTCTCTGGTGTTCGATCGCACCGATTTTTGCCTTAACCTGGCGCCATCCTCTTCCACCCTGATGTGCTGATGCACTCTCTCCATCAGGGCCTCCATGGTGAGTGGCGGAGTCATGGTGATAGAGTCCCTCAGTTTGTTCCCGACTGGAAGGCCTCTTTTGTATTGCGCAATGGCGAGGTTGGTTGGGCAGTCCCCAATCTGGTTGAATGTCTCCCAGTAGCGACTGTTGTATGACCTCAGGGTCTCCTTGTCGCCCATGTCGATGGAGAGTAGCTGGTCGATCTCCACCGGGGTCTTTGTGTTCGTTCTGAACCGCGTTACAAACGCTTCTGCCAATTGGGCCCAGGAGGCTATGCTGCCTTCTGGAAGCTTCTCAAACCAAGTCAAGCCTAGGTCGCCGAGGCTTGAAGGGAATAGGATACACATCAACGCCTCATTCCGCTATCTGACCATAACTGGCGAAAGTGGCTCAAGTGGGTGTAAGGGTCGTCTTCCTTCATACGTTGTGAATTTGGGTTGTAGGAAGCTTTGACGGAAGGTGCGTTCTCAATCTGGGGCGAATGGTGAGGTCTGCGGACCTCGCCAATGCCTTATCCGGTTCGTATGCCAAGTGCGGCCTCGGCATTCCAACCTCGACGCTTCCATGCGTCCGAGGAATATCGCCGCAAGGCAGAACCTGTGGGATCGCGCCCTGGCGTCCTCCTTCCATCGTGCCGTCTCTTCCAGCATGGACCTTAGGTCGGACGACCTAGGTAATTCCGTCTGTCTGGACCACGTATGATGCGTATGTGAGGGCCAATAGGTACTCCCCTCAGTGTATGACCTCTCAGGCCTCGTACTCTCGGACACTGGTGGCGAGTCCTGGAAGATACGGATCGCGTGTCGCCTGTCCTGAGGCTTCTGTCCTCTGGTTGAGAGGGTGTGGAATTCCTACCACGACCCTCTGAGTGGCGAGGGGGCGTCTTCTTGTTGCGCCCCTCTCCTGTCGCCACCTCTTTTCCTTTCATCTGGCGCTTCAGAGACTCCATGTCCGCCGCCATCTTACGGATTAGTTCATCTTGCTCTCGGACGCGATCCTCCAGAATTTGAGGATCAACTCTGCGCCTTTGTCTTTCTGGACTTTGCGAACGAGAGGGATGAGGGCTGCTATTTCTCCTTCGTCCCCTCGCATCCCTCCTGGAATTCTGCCTCTGTGGTTCCAGGCTCGCCATGGGAGGGACCAAAGGTAGGCCTTCGCGCTTTGCACCTCCTTCTGGAGTTAGTCCGTCAACGGCGGACTGAGGCAGTTCTTCGTTGTTTGCCATTGATGTTCGAGAAAAACTTGATCAAGAGGTTGTTCTTGTCTGCTTTTCCCACAGACGGCGCCAATTGTACGGGAAAGAAATACACCTTCTCGTATAATCCTGTTGACCAAGTCTTCGTTCCTCTGTACGATGTCGTTCCACCACCTGAAAATATCAACGTGAGCTAGCCGGCGGGTGTGTGCCGGAAACCTCTCCGATGCCTAAGTCAGTAAGCAAGACAAGAAGGCAAAAGCTCAATGTATTCAGGGAGCAAAATTGTATTACCTCTCCAAAGGTGATATTGGTGAGCTTATATAGGTTTCGCGTGGCACAGTCCTAGTAGGACTCTAACTTCTCCATGCGAAGAGTCCTCCTAAGACTAGCATTCCTCCATGCGTAGAGTCCTTCTAGGATTACCCCTCCTTACGTAGAGTCCTTCCAGGATGACTCCTCCTGGAAGATCATGCTTATCCTCCAACACCTTCCTCACTGCACAAGCCAAGTGAGATGGCTTTACTACGGCCGAACTCCTACTGACCGGAGTAACCGTTAGCTCGGTCCTTACTTCCCTCCCTTACCTCGGCGTACCCATGCAAAGGCCGAGCTATACATAAGGGAGTCAAGCCGAAAGACATTCTGAGTCGAAGTTCACCTCGGTTTCTCACATGCTTTGACCGAAGTAACCAAGCATCTTCAGCCGAACTGCCCTTAGTTTGGCTCTTCATTTCTTCATTCCTACTCCGGTTTCGTACGTCACGACCGAACTCAGTCGAAACCGAGCTACACCACTTAGTCTGCCAACCGGACTATCGCAACACTCCGGCTGGCGCACGAGCTGCCCTTCTCACTTGGGCTTACCTCGGCCCAACTATCAGCTCGGCCCAATTCAGTATAAATTGCCCTCTCAAATGGTGTATAGTTTTAATGTCACTTGAACCATTGCCAATGTATCTTACAGTGATAAAAAGCTCAACAAAATCATTATAAGAAAATCACCACAGACAAACAGAACTCAGTCACCCCCTTCAAATGCTTATAAATATGGCCATGAATTGTCATGAAATGCAAAGCAAAACCAAGCACGATGGCCACCAAAATCCTATTCTGCCTTCTTGTGCTCATTTCTCTTACCAACATTCTCGGTCTATTGGGGCCAGAACCAAAATGAAGGCAGCTTGGCCGATGCTTGTGCTACAGGCAACTATGAAATTGTGAGCATAGCCTTTCTATCCACATTTGGTGGCGGCTGGACTTCGGCACTAAACCTAGCCAGCCGTTGCAAGAATGGTTGCACAAATTAAAAAAATTATTCTCATTTTTTTTTTATCACTTCTATAAAAAGTGAGATGTTTTAATTTCTCTTAGTGTGATCTTTATACATTATTATAATAGTAGTGGTGGCATCAAGGTGATGCTCTCCATTGGCGGCGATTCTCCTAACTACTTCATTTCCTCCTCTGACAATGCCTGACAAGCATTACAAACATCAAACTCTCAATTTCCCAATTAGCTAATCTAAGTTATTTGTCTTTATCTGGATCAAGTTTTAAATATCGGTCGATATGTATTAAGATTTTGAACTTTCAATATTGATATTCATTAATATATTGATTAATATTATCCAATATTAAAAAATATATGATCTTATCGTTACTATTGATTCCATTATTTAAAATCATGATTCGACATACATATAAGTTCCATTTGGTGCAACTTATCAAGAGTGTTTTATTTTTGTTTTATGTATATATACTTGTGAGAGTTGTTAAGTATTTGGTGTATGCACAAAAATAATATATATATGTTGAAAATAGTCAATTTTTTGGGAGATGCTCACTTTAGTCTCTAAATTATCAAATTATTCCCACTTCGGTACAAATGTACAAATAGTAGCGATCCTTGTACTTCTGTAACGGAAATAGAATAAATTATAAATTTACCCCCCTAAAGTAAGGATCTTTTCTCTCTTTGATCATTAAAAATAAATATCCACTTTGATCCCCATCCCCACAAAAATAATCGAACTAAAACATATATATATATATTCTCCTAATTACAACTTATCACATCATTCACTAAAATGTTATCTCACTACACTTGAATCTTCACTCCCCCTTCACTTTCCTTTCTTTCATCATCTTCCATCCTCTATGCAACCCCCCACCCCCCCCCCCCCCGGGCGCCAGATCTCTTCTCCACTAGCCTCCACACTTCGATTTGCAACAACTTTCTTCTTCGAAGGACGTATAACCATTATAATTTTTCATTTTTGTATGTTCGATATTAAGTTGGTTTTTGAAATTGGGTGGGTTTAGCGACGGATGGTTTTGAGATTAGGTTGGTGTGCTTGGCAGAGGGGAGATCTATGTAATTTGCCCAAAAAATTACACCTAAACCAATCAATAAACTTTCTCAAACTCGTGTCTAACATTTTTATTTCATTTTGATCATGCATAACATTTATGATGAGAAAATTCTCACTTTTTTATTTATCTTGTAGGGAAGTTGCAAACTACTTGTGGAACAACTTTCTAGGAGGCCAATTAGAGACACGCCCACTAGGTGATGCCATTTTAGTCAGAGGTTTTTCCATTTGTGAGGATGTCTCCGAAGTATGGAGGCATTATGCTATGGGATAGGTACCATGATAAGCTGAGAAGGTAGAGTGATGCAGTGAAGGGCAGTGTTTAAGTTCTTTGCCCTTGTTTGGTGCAGTTTATAAGGTTGCTTATAATTTATTTTTATTTTTATTTTTTAAAATCTGTGTTTAAAAAGTTAATTATTAAGAAGTAGAATAATTAGTATTTTTAACTTCTATTTGTTTTCTACTTACAAGAAACTATACCAAACAAACCCTTCATATATTTATATGCTTTGTAATGATGGAAATACAAAGACCATGCGATCAATGGCATTGCCATCTAGGTGATGTATGATGTAATCTCTTCTATCGACATGCTTATCTGCTAATTTCTTTTTATTTTTCTCCAATTGAAAAATCCCGATTTGGTTTCTTTTTAAAGATCTTTTGTTAACCATTTTGTTTTATGTTTCCATTTTTATTTTTTTTAAAATTAAAAATGAAAACTTGTTTGGATATATCATTTTTGTTTTCACTATATCTTCCCTTCATCACCCACCGCCGGTCACTATCGCTATCCACCACCTCCAACCATTGCCAGCCGACCGAGGTTAACAATTTTTTACATGAAAAATCCCTTTCAGAAATAATACTAGGGGACCAATCTAGATTCAATTTAAATCAAGCACTATAATGTAAGAGGGTAAAACCCTAATGTTATTTTTGTAATTTTTCCAAAAGAATCTCTCTTTTAGAGCATCTACATCAGCTTAGGCCCCGTTTGGGGACTTACCTTTTTAGCCAATTAGTTAAAAAGTTACTAAATTAGCCAAAAAGCCAACAACTCATACCAAAAAATCAAAAATTCTCTTTTCTCTCTACTTTTTGCACATCTTTTCGTAATTAGCCAAAAAGTCATCCCAAACATACAAGTTTTTTTTACCTACCTTTTTAACCAAATAGCCAAAAAGTTACTAAATTAGCCTGTTCTCAAACGAAGCCTTAGTCAAATCTTTAGCTCAATTTTGACTAACTAGCTACTTTTTCAAATACTCCCTCCAATAGACTCTCTATTCTTTTTTTACTCTATTTATTTATTCTTTGTTTACACTTTTTTTTTAATAGTGATTTTTTTTTGTAACGAACATATTTTTTAATGATTAATATTACAATAATGCTATATCTCCCTAATTTATTACCTCTAAATGACCCCTCATGATGTGGCGAGATTAGACCCCACATGATAGAATGTTTGTCAAATCAAAATTTGACACTTATCACCCATTATGAGGGGTGTGATTAGAAGTCAAGAATGAAGGGTCTTAAGCATTATTCTATTTTTTAATATCAAGCTTTAATTTTATTTTTATTTAATGATCATTCATAATTTTTTTGGAGATGCTAAGGTAAAATAAATAAATAAATAAATTCCAACAGGCATAATTTTTTAATGATCATATTTTTCAAAAAGTAACTTTTTCAGATATTTTTGAAAAAGTCACTATTCCAACGGTCATATTCTTTTAATATAAATAAGACCATTGTCTCTCTAATTTTCATCCACCTCAATTCAAATTTGTTTGTCATTCATTCATTATTTTTTCTCTATGGCTCGCAATTCTGTATGCAATTTGATTCTCAATGAATCTGACTCTAATGATGAGTTGAAGATAATCACAATGGTTGGTATGGAAGAAGAACAACAAGATACCGAGAGAGGATCAAGATTACGTCGTGGTTCTATTCAAGGTCGTGCATTCATTAGGCGTAATACTTTGCAAGGCCACGAAAGGCTTTTTCTCGATTATTTTGCTAAAACACCTATATATTCTTCCAATGTATTTCGAAGAAGGTTTCGGATGTCTCTTTTTCTTTGTATTCAATCTGCTCTAGAAACTCGTGAAACATATTTTGTTCAGAAAAGAAATAGTGCTGGAATGCTCAGTTTGTCTTCTCATTAGAAGATGACCGATACACTTAGAATTCTCACTTATAGAGTAGCGACTAATTTTATAGATGAATATGTAAGGATTGGAGAAAGTACTATAATGAAAAGTCTACAAAAATTTGTCAAAACGGTGGTTGGAATTTTTTCTCATGAATACTTGAGGTCACCAAACAACAATGATATTGCCAGATTGCTCTCAATTGGAAAAAGCCGTGGATTTCCTGGGATGTTAGGAAGCATTGACTGTATGCATTGGAAGTGGAAAAATTGCCCGACTACGTGAAAAGGTATGTATTTTGGTCATATTCGTGAACCAACAATTATTTTAGAAGCTGTAGCGTCATAAGATCTTTGGATATGGCATGCGTTTTTTTGGATTACCGAGTTCTCATGATGACATCAACGTGCTAGAATGATCTTCAGTATTTACCAAACTCGCTGAAGGGCGTGCTCCTCCAATCAATTACTCAATCAACTGTAATGACTATACAATGGGATACTATCTGGCCGATGGCATATATCCACAATGGTCAACATTTGTGAAAACAATTCCATCTCCCCAAGGAAATAAGAGAAAACATTTTGCTACAGCCTAAGAGTTAGCAAGAAAGGATGTAGAACGGCATTTTGAGTGCTTCAAGCACGATTTGCAATTGTACGTGGACCTACACATTCTTGGGAATGTCAAACACTTAAAGACATTATGAAGGCGTGCATAATATTACATAACATGATAATGAGGATGAGCGAGATGGTAATGGAGCAAACGACTTCGACTATGAACAAATAAATGAAAGTCCGCTTGCACCAATGTCACATGAGCATACAACTGAATTTATGGAATTCATCCGATGCCATCATCGCATTAGAGATAGAGAAACTCATTCTCAACTCCAATCGGACCTCATCGAGCACTTGTGGCAACTACATAGCCAGTCGTAGAAACATGTATTTTAAATTTCATAGTTTCATGATGTATTTATGCTAGTCTTTATTTGAAATTTACCAAGCTTTAATATCAATCCAGTTTTCAAGAAAGAAATTCTTAAAATTATCAGTCCAATTTCACAAACAAAAACTAACTGGCATTCTGAAGCTAGATGAATGCATTGTTGAGATTTTTGGAGGGACAAAAGGTAAAGAATAAGTTTCTTTATTCTTCAGTTTGTATGTGTATGTTTCTGTGTGTATGATATTATGCATTGTTAAAATCAAATAGATGAAACTCTAGCTTCAGTTTCACAGGCAACCTGATCTGCAAGTACATGATATTATGCATTGTTAAAATCAAATATTGTCAACATAACCAAGCAAAACAACCAATATGTGCTACACAAATACTAATGATATCAGGTAAAAACTTTATATAGAAAGCCACTATACCTAAGATTCTGAACATATATATAATTTTTTTTTTTTTTTTGGGTGGCCACAAAGCCAAACCATTACATAGATAGCATAGTATCACCCACAATTTTGCTGCATTGTTCAACAAAAATAGAACTTTTCATCTTAAAACACAAACAACTTAAAAGTACAAAACTTGTTCATCTTAAAAAAAAAATCCTATGTATCACAAAAATTCAGCAGGTTACTATGCATCACAAACCAATTGTCAAACAGAGCATTAAATTGCTCCAACAGATTACTATCAAGCAGATTAAAATTGCCAGCAGAAAATTACTCAACCATCTGCATCAATCTTGCCAGCAGAAAATTGCTCCAGCAGATTACTATCAAGTACATTAGTATCAATAAAAACAATTAACAAAAATCCACAAAACTACACAATTAAAATTGCTCTAGTAGATCATTCCTATGCATCACAAATCAACTGTCAAACAGTTGGTGAGCAAACTAGAGATGCTTTGGGGTCCATATGTACTTAAAGCAATTCATTTCTACATGTCACAGACCAAATGTCGAACAGTTGGTGAGCAAAAAAAAATATAAATGTGAACAAAAAACAACTTGAACAAATCTGGCCTGGCAAGATTGAACAAAAATCCAATTCAAAATCAACATAAACAACAAATTTGAGCAGATTTTTTGAAAACAATTAAAAATATGTTTTTCTATTTAAAAATGTTGCCAAATAAATAAAAAAAAACAAAGACAAGCTTTGCCATCAAAATCTTCCAAGGAACAAAGAAAATTACCTGCAATTTATGTTGGATTTTTGTTTGGAGAAGAAACTGATGAGGAGAATAAACAGGGAGAGCCATTGTATTGAAGAAGAAAAAATAGTTTCTTAATAGCTAGACAGACTTCAACCCTCGCTAGATGCCACGAGGCTTCCGTACTGCTGCTATTCTGGCCCGGCAAGTAGCGAGACTAACGAAGTTACTTTTCTTGCCAGAATAAAAGTTGAGACCCTTTGGGGTCACTGTTCCCCCTTTTTAATTTTGATTGGTCAATTTTTTTTTTTTTCTCACCTAATTCTCAATCTCTATGTGTATGAGGGAGTTGTGAGGGTTGGAGTTTTAAGGGGGTCTAAATAGGGCTGCAAATGAACAGAGCCGTTCATGAACAAGCTCGAGCTCGGTTCAAGACTGTTCGTTCGAACTCAGGCTCGATTAGTTAATTTTTTTTTAATAAACAAGCCCAAACAGGTCTAAAGCTCAAACAAAAGCTCGCTCGTTAGTGGCTCGTTTAATATTTATTATTTATATATTAAATAATATAAAATTATGTATAAAAATAAGAGAAATATGCTATTTATATATTTAAAAAATATAAATGTAAATAATACTTAACTATAGATAGTATATTTATATAATAGTGGTAGTAGATATTATTATTTTAGTAAAATATGGACTTTTTTTTAATATGTTTATATATATTGTATATATAATTGTATAATCAAAGTTTTAATTGTAACTTTAGTCTCACATGCAAGTATGAATTTATAAATTTTTTGGCTCGTTAAGGTTCGTGAACAGGCTCGAGCTCGAGTCGAGCCTAAGCCAACTCGGCTCGAGTTCGGTTCGTTAAATTTTTATTCAGCTCGAGCTCGAGCTCGAGCTCGTTAAAATCTTAATAAACAAACCCAAACACACTAAAGCTCGGCTCGGCTCGGCTCGTTTGCAGCCCTAGGTCTAAATCAATGCCCAGCTTGCAACCTGCTTCAAGAGTTCTCTTGTAGCCCATGAGGGCTTTGCTCTGTAAGCTGAAAACTAAAATAAAAAATAAAAAATAAAAACACAGGAAATAGACAAATTGGATATTTTTTTTGATGAAAAATATGACAAATTAAACATATGGTCACTGTAATTTACTTTGTTCTCAATTTGGTCCTTATAGTTTTAATTGTATCAATTTTACCTATTAATTTTTCATATCTATCAAGAAATTGAACATAAATTAAAGCAAAATGTTCAATTCAAAAGGGAATAGATCATTTCAAATTGGACGCCAACTCTTCAATCACTCAAAGCAGAGTAAATGTACTATTTTCCTCTTGATTTCAGTACAGTTTTGAAAAGGATATTATTAATTGGATTAAATTAATATAATGGGAAAAAAAATTAATACAGTTAAGACGTGCCAAATTGACATAAGAGATAAATTACAAAGACTACGACTGTTATTTTCCCAATAAAGAAAAAAGAAAAAACTAGATAAATTACACTTTTTATCCTCGAACTTTCACTTCAATTTCACTTTAGTCCCTCACATTTTAATTAATAACAATTAAGTCCTCAGACTTCAACTTGTATTTTAATATGGTTCTCACGTTACTTATCGTTAAAATTTTAGATGGACAGTGTTCAGTAAAGGTTACGTGAGCACATTTTAGGGGCATTGCTAGAAAAAAATTATATAAAAATTTACACTTTTCCCCTTCCAACTTTTATTTAAATTCACATTGATACCTCATGTTTTAACTTTTGCTCAAATTTTAAATGGTAGTACGACAGGAGTTTTATATATTAAAACACAGGTTGAACTCTGAAAACTTAATTGTTACAATTAAAAGTTAAAAAATCAAAGTAAAATTTAGGTGAAAGTTGAATGTTGAAAAGTATATAATTTACCCAAGAAAAAATACGAGGCAAGTATGTAGATAAGAAAAAAAAGCGAGCTTTATTACATAATATATCCCGTAGATGGCAATGCCAACTTTGTCATTTTAGCTCATTACAAAGCACGTAAGTAGATGAAGAACTCAAACACTGCTCTTCACTGCATCACTATACCCACTCAGCTTATCATGGTACCTATCCCACAACATAATTCCTCCATACTTCGGTGACATCTTCACAAACGGTAAAACCTTGGACTTGACAACTTCCGCCGGAATGTGACCGTTGTTCGCGGCGTCTTTCGAAGCCGGGAGGCCATCGAAGAACTTTCCGGCCGGAATCGACTGCGTCCACTGCGTCCACGAGCTCTTGAAACTGTTTGGATCTCTAGTGCTGTACTCGCACACAGGATTGTTGTAGAATTGTATCCAAACGCTGTCGAAGAGGCCAGTGTTGAGCGAAGCGCTAAGCCACTTATCTGGGAATGGACACTGTGGTGCTGCGGTCAAGTGGACCTTGGTTTTTGATGATAAGGCTATGGCGAGATCGTCATAGTATTGGGTTGAGCCGACGATGATAGCAAAATCGATTCCGTCTAAAATGGCATCACCTAGTGGACGTGTGTTTGATCGGCCTCCGAGAAAATTATTCCATAAGTAGTCTGCAACTTTCCTGCAAGTGAAAGAAAAGGTAAACTACACTGACATCCCTATATAACATTGAAATCACATGGCCACCTCCCATATTCTCCCAAATTACACTAACACCCCTAGTTGCGCCATGATAAAATACCCATAACACCAAAGGAATAGAGAAGAATAACAATCGAGGGTGGAGAAAATGATAGAATAGAGAGAACCGAGCAAAGAAGAGGAATAGACAGAAGGAAAAATGAGTGAGACCCCTTTGTGGAGGACCCCCACAACTCCCTTACTGATCTACACCATTCATGATGTGTGGGGTTCATGTATGTGTGGAGTCCACATCATGAATGGTGTGGATCACAAAAGGGGTTGTGGGGGTCCTCCACAAAGGGGGTCTCCATCATTATTGAGACAGAAGAAACTATAACTGCTACCGTGGGCAATGACGGAGGGACTTGGGGACCGGGGGGTCACGTCTCCCCTCGATTTTAGGATTTTTTTTTTTTACAAATATAAAGAAAATATTTTAAATAAAAAAATTACAAAAATATTATTATAGCGAAATGTCAGTGACATTTTAAAAATTATGAAAACAATAATAGTTATTTTGATTGAAAATAAAGAGATTACTATAAACCATATTATCTATGAAAATTTTATGAAAAATTTTGAATGCAATGGTGATGTCATTATTATTGACATGCAAGTATAAGTAATTTCACTATAAAAATATAAAATTTAGTGAATTGTTAGTTACATTTGACATGTGAGGTTCACGCTCTTTGAGTTTATTTACTATTAGTTTGTGATATCACATACTAATAATGACGTGGTATTACCATTATATTAAATTTTTAATCAAATTTTGTATAAAAAAATAATTTATCATTATATAATTTAGGGTAAATTACAAATACACCCTATGAGGTTTGCTTAAAATACAAATTGCCCCCCTCCGGTGGTTTGAAAAATTGCAAATACCTCTTTGTTAGTATTTTTTATTTAACAAAATTAACTAAAAAAATGAAATTCATAATTGCTCTTCTATACAATAATAAAATTACCTAAATTATTAATTGAAACATATTTCTAATAACATTAAAAACTGTTAATTGACTTGATGATTCATTAATAAAATGAGCGATTTGTTATGAAATTAGAAATCTCAGGCGGTGGAATGTAATTTTCAAAATCACAGGGGCTATTCGTATTTTAATTAAACTTCAAGGGTGTATTTGTAATTTACCCTACAATTTATTTTAAGGCTTATATTCATATTTTTTTTATATTGTCCATGATACATTAGTTATAAATAACATTATTTTTTTGATATTTCTCGAAATCAATCGTAAAAACTTATGTGAAATATTTTTGTAAAAATTTTTGATATTGTAATTAATAATCTAATTTAATTTTCTGGCTTCACACTGGCCAAGGAAATATTTTTTTCAAACATTATGTGAGATGTTGATAATTTTAGTGACCCATTTTTTTTTTTTTAATGTATATATATTTTTCCTTTATTATAGAAGTGTTTAATGAGTTGGGGAAAAAAAAAAGTCTTTTGATTAGTTAGGTGACAATAATGGCTAAAAATTACCTTTTTAATAGTTTTTTATTTCATTTTCGAGATAAAGTTTTTGTGAAAAAAAAAATAATATGTTTGATAATTTTAAAAAAAAAAATTATTTTTTGTTATTAGAAAAGTTGAATAGGTCCTTAGGTTTTTTTCTTCTTTTAATTATTAACTTTTTTAACTCAAACAAATTTTTTTTTTTTGTGTGCGCGCGCGCCTTCTTAGTAGCCAAAACGTAAAATTTTAAATCACTGAGCCTAGTTAGGTTTTCCCAATTTCCATTTGGTAATTAAAAAGTCAACTTTTCACCAAAAATCCAAGTAAAAAGGTCACGAACTGAAACCAAAAGCTTTCAAATAAGTCATGACCAAACCGATAATAGTCTCCTTCAGTACAATTTATTGTAAGAAAAAATTATATTGGTGATTCTAATAGTTAGTTTTATTTAATTTTTTTAATTTGGTTCTTATAATTCTAATTGCATCAATTTTATTTTTATGTTTTTAAATTGCATATTTATTATAAGAAAAAATTATATCGGTGATCCTGATAGTTAGTTTTTTTTATTAATTTGGTTCTTATAATTCTAATTACTTGAATTTTGTTTTTAAGTTTTTAAATTGCATCAATTTAGTTTAATTGATAATGTTCATCAGAAAATTGGAAGAAAATCAAGGACAAAATAATCTATTCAAAAGTGAAGAGTATTTCAAATTGAACGTGAACTCTTTAATCACTTTGATGAGAGTGAATTGACCATTTCGCACTTGATTTAAGTGTAATTTCTTAAGAGGCATTATCAATTAGACTGATGAATGTGAAAAATTCAATGTAGAGACAAAACATAAAAACATGTAAAGTGGCCCTTATTGTAAGCTAAAAGATAAATTCAAAAAACCTCCCCCAACTTTCGAAAAATCGGTATTTTTTTTAAGCTTATTTAAGATATTTTCATGCATAAATTGATTACACCGAACAGGGTCAATATATATATATATATATATGTCGATAAAGGCAAATGCCGGGCATCATCAGAGGAAGAAAGGGAGTAGCTCGTAGAGTCTCCTCCGATGGAGAGCATCACCTTGACGCTGCCACCATGACAAGCTTTTATGTCTTTGCTCAGACTGGCGCAACCACCATTCGAACAGTGACAGGCTAGGTTTAGTATCGGAGTTTGGCCACCTCCGAATGTGGATAGAAAGGCTATGTTAACATAGTTTCTTGTAGCACAAGCATCGGCCAAACTGCCTTCATTTCGGTTTTGGCCTCAGTAGACTGAGATTGTGCCCCCATGAGAGTGGTTGGTAAGAGAAATGAGCACAAGAAGGCAGATAAGGATTTTGATAGCCATCATGCTTGGTTTAATTTTGCTTTGCATTTCATGTTATGGCCTTGTTTATATAAGGCATTTGAGCGGGTGACTATGATTCAATTCAACCCATTCCATGCGTTTGTGACATGGTTCAAATTTTCTCGAGAAAATTTTTAATCACTAAATTGCTTTCCCACTAATCGTACTCCTTCCCTGGGACGGGAGTAGTTCAAGAGATTGGGACACCACTCAATTGCTTTTGAAACATTGCTTTTTTTACCCACGAGGGCCCTACATAAACCAAGTAATTACCAGGTCAAATCCTGATTGTAGTCTCAAAGAAAATGAGGAATCAAAAAGTGTTCCATGAGTAGTCTGCAACTTTCCTGCAAGTGAAAGAAAAGGTAAATTACACTGACATCCCTATGTAACATTGAAATCACATGGCCACCTCCCATATTCTCCGAAATTACACTAACACCCCTAGTTGTGCCATGATAAAATACCCATAACACCAAAGCAATAGAGAAGAAGAACAATCGAGGATGGAGAAAATGAAGAATAGAGAGAACCGAGCAAAGAAGAGTAATAGACAGAAGAAACAATAACCACTGCTATGAAAATATTTTTTTCAAATATTATGTGAGATGTTGATAATTTTAGTGACCGATTTTTTTTTTTAATGTATATATCTTTTTCCTTTACTATAGAGGTGTTTAATGAGTTGGCGCGCGTGCGCACACACACAAAAAAAAAAACAAAAACCAAAAATAAAAAATGTCTTTTGATTAGTTAGTTAAGAATAATGGCTAAAAAGTCATATATAGGGTTGATTTGATAATTACCTTTTAATAGTTTTTCATTTCATTTTCGAGATAAAGTTTTTGTGAAAAAAAATAATATGTTTGATAAATTTAAAAAAATATTTTTTTTCTTATTAGAAAAGTTGAATAGGTCCCTAGATTTTTTTCTTTTTTTTTTAATTATTAACTTTTTTAACTGAAACAAATACTTTTTTTTTTTTGGCCTTCTTAAATAGTCAAAATGTAAAATTTTAAATCACTAAGCCATAGTTAGGTTTTCCCAATTTCCATTTGGTAATTAAAAAGTCAGTTTTTCGCCAAAAAACCAAGTAAAAGGTCACGAACTGAAACCAAAAGCTTTCTAATAAGTCATGACCAAACCCTTTAGTACAATTTATTGTAAGAAAAAATTATATTGGAGATCCTGCTAGTTAGTTTTATTTTATTTTTTTTAATTTGGTTCTTATAATTCTAATTGCATCAATTTTATTTTTAAGTTTTTAAGTTGCATATTTATTATAAGAAAAAATTATATCGGTGATCCTGATAGTTAGTTTTTTATTAATTTGGTTCTTATAATTCTAATTGCATCAATTTTGTTTTTAAGTTTTTAAATTGCATCAATTTAATTCAATTGATAATGTCTGTCAGAAAATTGGAAGAAAATCAAAGACAAAATAATCTATTCAAAAGTGAAAAGAGTATTTTAAATTGGACGTCAATTCTTTAATCAGTTTGATGAGAGTGAATTGACCATTTTGCACTTGATTTCAGTGTAATTTCTTAAGAGACATTATCAATTAGACTGATGAATGTGAAAAATTCAATGTAGAGAAAAAACATAGAAACAACATGTAAATTTGCCCTTATTGTAAGCTAAAAGATAAATCCAAAAAACCTCCCCTAACTTTCGAAAAATCGGTATTTTTTTAAAGCTTATTTAAGATATTTTTATGCATAAATTGGTTACACCAAACAGGGTCAATATATATACGTTGATAAAGGCAAATACCGGGCATCACCAGAGGAAGAAAAGGAGTAGCTCGTAGAGTCGCCTCCGATGGAGAGCATCACCCTGACCCACCACCCTAGCAAGCTTTTATGTCTTTGCTTAGACTAGCGCAACCACCATTCGAACAGTGACTGGCTAGGTTTAGTGAAAGAGTCTAGCCACCGCCGAATGTGGATAGAAATGCTATGTTCACAATTGCATAGTTTCTTGTAGCACAAGCATCGGCCAAGCTGCCTTCATTTTGGTTTTGGCCCCAGTAGACTGAGATTGTGCCCCCATGAGAGTGGTTGGTAAGAGAAATGAGAATAACAAGGTAGATAAGGATTTTGATAGCCATCATGCTTGGTTTAATTTTGCTTTGCATTTCATGTCAAGTTATGGCCTTGTTCATAGAAGGCATTTGAGGGGGTGACTATGATTCAATTCAACCCATTCCATACGTTTGTGACATGGTTCAAATTTTCTCGAAAATTTTTTTAATCACTCAATTGCTTTCCTACTAATCGTGTCACGCCCCAATTTTTAATTACTCAGAAACATTACCAAAACCTTAAAATTAGGTCCATTTTTTTTTATATAAATATTTATTACACTCGAGTAATAGAAATACAATAATACTTGTTTTCTCTCTCTCAATGAACATTATAATGACAATCATACATGCCAATCTCCTACTGTGCTACAAATAAATAAATACAAATATAAAACCCACTTCCTTTATATTTACTATGAAGTTATATAAATGGATTCAAGAACTCCATACATCTTCAATCAAATAATCCAAACTTTCTTTCTGTAAAAAGATAAAACAACAATGGGGTGAGCACTAATGCTCAGTAGGAATCTCATAGTTCTAAATCAATAACTAACACACAGATAGAAATGATCATGCATGCAGGGTGATACCATATAGTAGGGTGACTTTTCATAATTTCAAAATATCATAAGTAAGGTACATTTTTCTCAAAAACTATATAAACACTTTTAAGAAAAACCTTCAGCCATTAAAATCATCCCTTAACTTTAGAAAACTATAGATCCTTGTGAAACAACCATAACTTCAAGTTCAGGTTCCTTTTTGACTCGCCAACAATTCTCCTATACTCAATTCACACCGTTAATTACACCC